>CM059429.1:158015915-158615915 GCA_030390025.1 Squalus acanthias
CCATCCCTCCCTCACTCACTCACTCTCCCATCCCTCCCTCACTCACTCTCCCATCCCTCACTCCCTCACTCTCCCATCCCTCACTCCCTCACTCTCCCATCCCTCACTCCCTCACTCTCCCATCCCTCACTCTCTCACTCTCCCATCCCTCACTCTCCCATCCCTCACTCTCCCATCCCTCACTCCCTCACTCTCCCATCCCTCACTCCCTCACTCTCCCATCCCTCACTCACTCTCCCATCCCTCCCTCACTCACTCTCCCATCCCTCCCTCACTCACTCTCCCATCCCTCCCTCACTCACTCTCCCATCCCTCCCTCACTCACTCTCCCATCCCTCCCTCACTCACTCTCCCATCCCTCCCTCACTCACTCTCCCATCCCTCCCTCACTCACTCTCCCATCCCTCCCTCACTCACTCTCCCATCCCTCACTCACTCTCCCATCCCTCCCTCACTCACTCTCCCATCCCTCCCTCACTCACTCTCCCATCCCTCCCTCACTCACTCTCCCATCCCTCCCTCACTCACTCTCCCATCCCTCCCTCACTCACTCTCCCATCCCTCCCTCCCTCACTCTCCCATCCCTCACTCACTCTCCCATCCCTCCCATCCCTCCCTCACTCTCCCATCACTCCCTCACTCTCCCATCCCTCACTCACTCACTCTCCCATCACTCCCTCACTCTCCCATCCCTCACTCACTCACTCTCCCATCACTCCCTCACTCTCCCATCCCTCACTCTCCCATCCCTCACTCACTCTCCCTCCGCCAGAGTCTAATTCCCAGACGGGGAGGGGCCAGACTCCGACGTTCCCTCACCTTTTCCTACCTATAAACACTCCGGCTAAGTACAGAAGAGACCTGGCGCAACCTTGGAGCTCGAGTCAGCCTCCAGATTTGATGGTAAATGAAGCAGACAGCAAACATTAGCCGGCGCCGCCTCACCCCTCCCCCCCCCGCCTCAGCATGACGGCGCTTCCGGCGCAGCGCGCATGCGCGGGCCTCTTCCGCACTGAGCTGCTCTGCGAGTCCCAGTGAAGCTGACTCAGGGGGCTGCACACAAACTGCATTAATTATATAATAAAACCAGTGCAGAGATTAGATTGTGCATAGGTCATTGATATAATAGAATCAGCGCAGAGATTATATTGTGCATGGCTCATTGATATAATGCAGATTATATGCTGCATAGATCAAGGGTGTAATAGAGTCAGTGTAATATCGTGCATGGGTCAATGATCGAAGTTCAAACCACTTAAAGATAAAGTGCATTGGTCAGTTATATAATAACAATAGCACAGAGATTGTGCATGGTACATTGGCGAGACCATGCAGACACTGAGACAACGTATGAACGAGCACCGTGCAACAATCACCAGGCAGGATTGTTACCTCCCAGTCGGGGAACACTTCAGCAGTCAAGGACATTCAGCCTCGGATCTGCGGGTAAGCGTTCTCCAAGGCAACCTTAGGAACACACGACAGCGCAAAATCATCGAGCAGAAACTGATAGCCAAGTTCCGCACTCATGAAGACGGTCTCAACCGGGATATTGGGTTTATGTCACGATACATGACGTGATCCGGACTCGAGTCGTCGTTGGCTTGTTCACAGATGTGATTCCCAGTAAAAAAGTAAAAATTTTCCCAGTAAAAAAGTAAAAATTTTTTACAGCTTATCGTTTTACATACAGACGGCAGCTTTTGACACGTTAGACCCCCTGCGACTCCACCTCATTGTCTCAGTTGTATCTTGCTATGTCTTTGATGTGGTACCTTCCTGGCTGACCTGATTAACTTTATCACACCTCGGCAGATAGTCAGGATGATTTAATTTAGTTGTCTGCAATTGTAAGGTACACATGCATTGTTCTCTATCTATATATGCTTTGTCGAGTCTGTATTTCTTTACTACTTCACCTGAGGAAGGGGCGATCGATAGCTCCGAAAGCTTGTGATTTCAAATAAAACTGTTGGACTATAACCTGGTGTTGTGCGACCTCTCAATTTTGTCCACCCCAGTCCAACACCGGCATCTCCGCATCATGACCTCTATTTATAAAGCCAAGGATCCCCCATATGCCTTTTGAACAGCCTTCTCAACTTGTCCTGCCACCTTCAAAGATTTGTGTACATACACCCCCAGGTCTCTCTGTTCCTGCACCCCCTTTATAATTGTACCATTTTGTTTATATTGCCTCTCCTCATTCTTCCTACCAAAATGCATCACTTAACATTGCCCTGTGTTAAATTTCATCTGCCATGTCTCTGCCCATTTCACCAGTCTGTCTATGTCCTCCTGAAGTCTGTTACTATCCTCCTTACTGTTTACTACATTTCGGAGTTTCATGTCATCTGCAAACTTTGATATTATGCCCTCTATACCCAAGTCCAAGTCATTTATATATATCAAACAGGAATCCATGGATCTGATGGGTTGTATGAGAGAATCCGATGAGGTCATTGGGTTTCTGTCCATCTAGGTTCAGGCATACTGCAATAAATTACTTGACAATCTGTATCCTATATTTGTTGATTTACTTGTGTATATAATTTACACAGAATCTGTGGGTATGCGTCAATATTTGCAAGTGCAATATTGTGTATATATGTGACTGTGACTGGATATTGCTGCATAATATGGTTTGTGGATCGATGATTGCACTTGGGTTAATGGTATCGTAGAAACAGCTCTGCTATACTCACAGGACTGAATATTACTGCACAGAGATGGCATTGTGCATAGATCCATTATATAGAAACAACTGAGCTCTCTTATAGAGCTCTCTTACATAGGAGAAAATATTGCTACATAATGATTGTGAGTGACTTGTCAAGTCTTACTCAGTTGAAGTGACAAACACACTCATTTTGATTTTAAAATGTAACCTAATTTGTTGTGTGTATATCACTTTGTAAACCATCTCATTCTTGTTGATAAGTCTTATTCCTAACATTTCCCTCGTGTATGCAAATTGTGTCAAAATGCATCAGTTGTATGACAGAAATGTAACAGTATTTCTTTCTCATGATGTCATTGCAATGAAATTGACACATTGCTTTCTGGCTGTTCTCTCTCCCAAATGACTGAGACAATGGGGGTAATTTTAACCTAACCCAACCCGTTCGGAAACCCATGGGATCGGGTGACTTCAATGGAGAGTAAAACCAGGAGGGGTGTAAAATCCACGTTGCAATCGATCTCGCCTGTTTCCCATGGGTAGGTTCAGTTAAAATTGCCCCCAATGCCTCTTTAAAGTATCCATATTCCTTTCAGAGTTACTGCGAACAGTGGCTACTTTGGTGACATTATCTGTATGCATGTGGTCAATTTCTATATACATGTTGACAACATCCAGCGCCACCTCTCCAACACCACAATTGGTTCCACAACCGTCTCTGTGTAGTCAGACTGTTTGTCCAGCATCATGTCGTGGATGAGCCAAAGCTTCCACAAAAACTCTGCTGCTCTCATCCTGTCGCACACTAGTTTTCACTCATCCATTATCCCCCCTCGCAGACCTCCATCGGCTCTTTGTCCCTCAAAAAATTGAATTCATAATCCTTGTCATCATTTACAAATTCCTCATGGCCTCACCCCACCTTGCCTCTGCAAACTCTAGTCCTATGTACTTGCCCATGCTCTTCAATCCTTCAATTCTGCTGTCCTGTGCAGAATCCCCTTCCTTCACTCCACCACTAGTGGCAAAGCTTTCAGTCATCTAGATAGAGTGGATAGGAAGGACCTAGTTCCCTTAGCAGAGGGGTCAACAACCAGGGGGCATAAATTTAAAGTAATTGGTAGGAGGTTTAGAGGGGATTTGAGGGGAAATTTCTTCACCCAGAGGGTGGTGAGGGTCTGGAACTCACTGCCTGAAAGGGTGGTAGAGGCCGAAACCTTCACCACATGGAAAAAGTGCTTGGATGTGCACTTGAAGTGCCGTAATCTACAGGGCTACGGACCAAGAGCTGGAAAGCGGGATTAGGCTGGCTAGCTCTGTCAGCCGGTGCGGACACGATGGGCAGAAATGGCCTCCTTCCGTGCTGTAAATTTCTATGATTCTATGATCTCAGCCCTAATCTTTGGCACTCTCTCATTATTTCTCTCCCCACTTTAAAAACTTTCATAAAATCTCCTTTCAACTGTGCTTTAGATAATCTATCCTAACCATTCTAAGACTGCTCAGGATCCATTTCTCCTCTTTGACCATTTATACCGTGTCTCCAGGGTTTTCGATGAAGTATTCGGCAGGAGATCATAAGAACCCCCGAGGAACGTCCAGGCATGTCTTTAACCGCTTTGCCTTTAAGAAAGCTCTCTTTTATTTTTTTTAAGTGCAGTGAGAATATAATACTATCGATATGATGTCAAGGATACAGCACCAGTAGCAATGCATCATTGTCATAATTCTCAGTAGCACCTCTCTGTGATGCCCCAGCTAAGGTAGGAGGCACACACTGTGGTGACCAGCGGGCGCAAACCCACATCGCACCATTCCATATCACTCTTTGTCAGCAAACCAACCCATATGCCACATGTAAACATTATGAATGCTTTTGTATCCATTCTGCATCTGCATGTGTGCCTGTCTATTTGTGGTGACTACAGGAACAATAATAAGCCCCTAAAATCTATATTTTGTTCTCCTGGTATCACAGTCCCTGGTTCAATCTCAGATCTTGCTGATTTAGCTGATATCAGACACTGTGGTAGTAGGGGCACCAGAATTGGTTTCAGCGTTCCTGAGCTCGTGGGGATAAAATCAGCCAGGGTTTCCGCTCCAGTGATTCTTTCTGGAAAGGGTGCATGCGCAGATGTCAGGTGAGGATAAGTTCAGACTCAGCTGTGATGCCCTCCGTGGTTGAATAATCTGCTGATATTCACTGCCTACACTTGCACATGAAGAATATTCACTTGGCCATGGTTCGAGAGGGCTGCCAATGCAGCTGTATCTTAGTAAGAGTCAGTGCCTTCAGAAGAGGAGCATCAGGAGGGGGAGATTGAAATAGAAAATATATATATTTCAGTTTGTCTCAACTCAGAAAAGAGGTTAAGTATGAATATTCCCACTTCCCCCAGCCATCACAAGCATCTGTGCCCATGCTTCTACACTGGCTGTGAGAAGTGAATATCAGTTATTGCTGCAATCACTCGGCACTAAAGTCTTAATTGAAGTTTAGTCCATTACAGGAGAAGTGATCAATAATGGAGTCTTGTGCTGTGTAAACAGAAAGTGTTAAATACTTTCAACCCAGCCAGTGAAGATTTGTCCACTAGTCACCCTTGTCTAAGTACACAAAAATGTAATGGCATATCTGATCCCCCTGCAGTGCTCCATTACAGAGGCACAAAAAGCGATGACACATCTGGCACTGATCTTTGATAAGCTGGGGGTCTGAGACCGGCAGGAAAATTAAAGTCAGCAAAAGTTCATCATTGCAGTTGACCTTTGTATACCCTGTGCGGACATTCCCGGTCAATGGAATGTCAGAGGGTCACTGACTGGTCAGTGCAACAATCAGAGATAGTGGAGGTCCCAATAAGGAATAGGGCCTCTCAACTCTCCTGGTTTAATCAGGATATACTGACAGTGAGCAGCAGTGGTGTGCAAGACTGCAATCAGCTGATTTGCTGGCTCCGCAGAAAACCGTGCCCCTGCCCCAACGTAATCCAAATTTCACCCTTTCAACACATTGGAGATATGGAGGTATGACTTGTTCCCCTCCCAATCCTCCTAACCAAATCAGACATCGGAATAAAACATGTACTACCGCACATTCAGAAGAGATTTTTTCTGACTTATACAGAGGCATTTTCAGAGGGAATACTTTTCTTTTGGTCCATTAGCTATATTGGTTGTACAGGCTGGAATGAGGAAGCATTCTGCTGCTTCAAGCAATAGCAAACTGCTGCTTCTGTGCACAAATAGTATATTGAAATTTCTTAGTATCCCCACATACTGTGTCCAGAATAACGGAAGTGCCATAAATTGTGAGCTGAATACTATACTTAGGATATTGGAATTCCTTTCTACATGACTGCTGTTCCAAGTCAGGTGTTTCAGATTAAAACTCCAGCTTGGGTGACCCTCAGAATAGTGCTAAAGAAATTCCTCCTCTTTGCCATTCACCAGATGGTGTACAGGTGTACTTAGGGTAAGCCACCCTTGCCATCCCACCAAATATGAGCCTGGATTTTCCCGAATATTCTTATCAACCATAACAACTTTATTTTTATATTCTCAGGATATAAGAACATAAGAACATAAGAAATAGGAGCAGGAGTAGGCCATTCGGCCCCTCGAGCCTGCTCCGCCATTCAATAAGATCATGGCTGGTCTGATCTTCGCCTCACCTCTACTTTCCTGCCTGTTCCCCATAATCCTTGACTTCCCTGTAGCTCAAATATCTGTTTATCTCAGCCTTGAATACATTCAATGACTCAGCCTCCACAGCTCTCTGGGGTAGAGAATTCCAAAGATTCACAACCCTCTGAGAGAAGAAATTCCTCCTTATCTCCGTCTTAAATGGGCGACCCTTATTCTGAAACTATGCCCCCTAGTTCTAGTTTCCCCCACTAGGGGAAACATCCTCTCAGCATCCAACCTGTCAATCCCCCTCAGAATCTTATATGTTTCAATAAGATCATCTCTCATTCTTCTAAACTCCAATGAGTATAGGCCCAACCTGCTCAACCTTTCCTCATAAGACAACCCTTTCATCCCAGGAATCAACCAAGTGAACCTTCTCTGCACTGCCTCCAATGCAAGTATATCCCTCCTTAAATAAGGAGAACAAAACTGTACGCAGTACTCCAGGTGTGGTCTCACCAACATCCTGTACAGTTGTAGCTAGACTTCCCTACTTTTATACTCCATTCCCCTTGCAATAAAGGCCAACATTCCATATGGGTGATGCTCCAAGGTCGCAAGTATTACCCATCACTAGTTGCCCTGAGAAGGTGGTGGGCCTCCTTCTAGCGATTAGTTTATACAACTGAGGGGCTTGCTAGGCCACCTCAGTGTGTATTAAGAGTCAAACACATAGTCTGACCTAAAGACTCACGTAGGCTAGACCAGGTAGGCTGGTTCCCTTCCCTTAAGGACATTATTCACTCAGTTGGATTATTGCAACAGTGATCATATTTTCTGGATCCAGCCCACAAATCACCAGCTTTATTGAACTCATGACCTCTGAGTTGCTAATCCAGTAGCATGACCACTATACTACCTTTCCTTCGTATATGGCAAAAAAGAGAACTTTTATTTACTCCAGATAAACAGCTCTGGTTTTGTGGTTTATGGTATTATTCAAACTCCTTGATGAGAGTACTGCCATCTGCATTTTTCCTTTCAATTTTCTACATGATATTTGCACTAATTTAGCACCATTCACAATGTTGTAATGTTGCAAAGCCCTTTACACAATGAATTACTTTTAAGAACATAAGAAATAGGAGCAGGAGTAGGCCATTTGGCCCCTCGAGCCTGCTCCGCCATTCAATAAGATCATGGCTGATCTTCTATCTCAACTCCACTTTCCTGCACTATCCCCATATCCCTTGATTCCCTTAATATCCAAAAATCTATCGAGCTCTGTCTTGAATATACTCAACGACTGAGCCTCCACAACCCTTTGGGGTAGAGAATTCCAAAGATTCACCACCATCTGAGTGAAGAAATTTCTCCTCATCTCAGTCCTAAATGGCTGACCCCTTATTCTGAGACTGTGACCCCTGGCTCTAGACTCCCCAGCCAGGGGAAACATCCTCCCAGCATCTACCCTGTCAAGCCCTGTAAGAATTTTGTATGTTTCAATGAGATTACCACTCATTCTTCTAAACTCTAGAGAATATAGGACTAGTCTACTCAATCTGTCCTCATAGGACAATCCCCCCATCCCAGGAATCACGTCTGATGAACCTTCGTTGCACTCCCTCTATGGCAAGTATATCCTTCCTTAGGTAAGGAGACCAAAACTGTACACAATACTCCAGGTCTGGTCTTACCAGGGCCCTATATAATTACAGTAAGACGTCTTTACTCTTATACTCAAATCCTCTTGTAATAAAGGCCAACATACCATTTCCTTTCCTAATTGCTCGCTGTACCTGCATGTTAACTTTCAGTGATTCGTGTACAAGGACACCCAGGTCCCTCTGAACACCCCCTTATCTATTCTGCTAGTTACAACCTCAAAAAACTCTAACAGATTCGTCAAACACGATTTCCCTTTCACAACATTCAAGAAGCATTTAGATGAGCACTTGAAACGCCATAGCATACAAGGCTACGGACCAAGTGCTGGAAAATGGGATTAGAATAGACACGGCTTGATGGCCGGCGCGGACACGATGGGCCGAAGGGCCTCTTTCTGTGCTGTATAACTCTATGACTCTATGAAATCCGTGTTGACTCTGCCCAATCCTATTATTATTTTCTAAGTGCCCTGTTACCATGTCCTTAATAATAGATTCTAGCATTTTCCCTACTACTGATGTCAGGCTAACTGGTCTGTAGTTCCCTGACCTAAGGAAGGCAATTAGAAGGTAGCAAATGTGACCCCACTACTTAAGAAAGAAGGGAGAGAGAATATGGGGAACTACAGGCAACTAAAGGCAATTACAAGGGTATGAGGACAGAGTTGGCTAAAGTAGACTGGGAAAATAGATTAAAGGGTAAGACAGTAGATCAGCAGTGGCAGACATTTAAGGAGATATTTCATAAATCTCAGCAAAGGTATATTCCAGTGAGAAAGAAAGGCTCTACGAGAAGGATGCACCATCCGTGGCTAACTAAGGAAGTTAAGGATGGTATGAAACTGAAAGAAAAGGCATACAATATTGCGAAGAGTAGTGGTAGGCCAGAGGATTGGGAAATTTTTAGAAACCAGCAAAGGATGACTAAAAAAATGAATTATAAAGAGGGAGAAGATAAATTATGAGAGTAAACTAGCAAATAATATAAAAACAGACAGTAAGAGCTTCTACAGGTATATAAAAAGGAAGAGAGTAGCAAAAGTAAACGTTGGTCCCTTAGAGGATGAGACTGGGGAATTAATAATGGGAAATAGAGAAATGGCAGAGACTCTAAACAATTATTTTGGATCGGTCTTCACGGTAGAAGACACTAAAAACATTCCAATAATAATAGATCATCAAGGGGCTATAGGAAGGGAGGAACTTAAAACAATCTCTATCACTAGAGAAAAAGTACTCGGCAAACTAATGGGGCTAAAGGCTGACAAGTCCCCTGGACCTGATGGCTTGCATCCTAGGGTCTTAAAAGAAGTGGCTGCAGAGATAGTGGATGCATTGGTTGTAATCTACCAAAATTCCCTGGATTCTGAAGAGGTCCCAGCGGATTGGAAAATCGTAAATGTAACATCACTATTCAAGAAAGGAGGGAGACAGAAAGCAGGAAACTATAGGCCAGTTAGCCTAACATCTGTCATTGGGAAAATGCTGGAATCCATTATTAAGGAGGTAATAGCAGGACATTTAGAAAATCATAAGACAATCAAGCAGAGTCAACATGGTTTTATAAAAGGGAAATCGCGTTTGACAAATTTGCTAGAGTTCTTTGAGGATGTAACAAACAGGGTGGATAAAGGGGAACCAGTAGATGTAGTGTATTTGGATTTCCAGAAGGCATTCGATAAGGTGCCACATAAAAGGTTACTGCACAAGATAAGAGCGCACGGGGTTGGGGGTAATACTTTGGCATGGATAGGGGATTGGCTAACAAACAGAAAACAGAGAGTCGGGATAAATGGGTCATTTTCCGGTTGGCAATCAGTAACTAGTGGGGTGCCACAGAGATCAGTGCTGGGGCCTCAACTATTTACAATCTATATTAATGACTTGGATGAAGGGACCGAGTGTACTGTAGCCAAATTTGCTGATGATACAAAGATAGGTGGGTTAGCAAGTTGTGAGGAGGACACAAAGGGCTGGATTTTGATACTGGGGCAGGTTGGGGTCGTGTCATCCACTTTTCGTGTTATCCACCCGACTGCAATTGGATGTGGGAGATTGATGCAATTTTCACCTAATTGGGCAATTGAGTTCCAGCATGTGGGAACCCATGAACCAATTAGTGTTTTCAGTCTGAAAGTCGCCTTTGATGATGTCATCATTGCTGCTGCATTGAAGGTCTTCAAAGACTGCCTGGCCTTTGCTGTGAGAGGACCTGCAAAATAAGCAGCAGCCCTAAGTCTGCTCCCAGATATTTTTACACCACCACTCCCAGATATGTCTCCTCTCTATCCATCCACATATGCATCCCCATCCCCATGCCATGCCCAGCCCAGCCGTGCTCCCGCCAGGTTTCACAATCGTGGTTCAGAACAGGCGCCATTCACGTAGAACAAGGGTTAAAATCACAAAGGCCTTTCAAAATGGCATTATAGAGCCAATTTAGTGCTTGTTAAGGGCCTTAACAACCTATCCCGCCTCTTAAAGGCGGGACGGAGTCGGGACCAGCAGACACGATTTAATAAAAATTGCGTGGAGGCGGACTTGTGCCCGCCCGCCAGTTTTTGCAATTTTAACCCCCCACATGCCTCCAAACCCGCCTCCACCGGTCAATGAAAATCCAGCCCAAAGAGTCTGCAAAGGGATATAGATAGGTTAAGTGAGTGGGCAAAAATTTGGCAGATGGAGTATAATGTGGGAAAATGTGAGGTTATCCACTTTGGAAGGAAGAATGAAAAAGCAAATTATTATTTAAATGGAGTAAGACTACAAAATGCTGCAGTACAAAGGGATCTGGGGGGTCCTAGTACATGAAACACAAAAAGTTAGCATGCAGGTACAGCAAGTAATTAGGAAGGCTAATGGAATGTTGGCCTTTATTGCAAGGGGTATGGCGTATAAAAGTAGGGAAGTTTTGATGCAACTTTACAGGGTGCTGGTGAGACCACACCTAGAGTACTGCGTACAGTTTTGGTCTGCATATTTAAGGAGGGATATACTTGTATTGGAGGCAGTGCAGAGAAGGTTCACTAGGTTGATTCCTGGATGAAGGGGTTGACGTATGACGAAAGGTTGAGCAGGTTGGGCCTATACTCATTGGAGTTTAGAAGAATGAGAGGTGATCTTATTGAAACATATAAGATTCTGAGGGGGATTGACAGGGTGGATGCTGAGAGGATGTTTCCCCTAGTGGGGGTATCTAGAACTAGGGGGCATAGTTTCAGAATAAGGGATCACCCATTTAAGACGGAGATGAGGAGGAATTTCTTCTCTCAGAGGGTCGTGAATCTTTGGAATTCTCTACCCCAGAGAGCTGTGGAGGCGGAGTCATTGAATATATACAAGGCGGAGATTGACAGACATTTGAACTAGAAGGGAGTCAAGGAGTATGGGGAGAGAGCGGGAAAGTGGTGTTGAGGCCAAGATTGGATCAGCCATGATCTTATTGAATGACGGAGTAGGCTCGAGGGGCCGATTGCTGCTCCTGATTCTTATGTTTCTTATGTTCTGGAATCTATGGAATTTTGGAAAATGACAACCAATGCATCCACCATCTCTATAGCCACCTCTTTCAAAACCCTAGGGTGTAGGCCATCAGGTCCAGGGGATTTATTGGCTTTCAGTCCCATTAATTTCTCCAGTACTTTTTTTTTCACAAATACTAATTTCTTTCAGTTCCTCATTCTCGCTAGACCCTTGGTTCTCCACTATTTCTGGGATGTTTTTTGCGTCTTCTTCCGTAAAGACAGACACAAAGGGCTGGACTTTGATACTGGGACGGGTTGGGGTCGTGTCATCCGCATTTTGTGTTATCCACCCGCCTGCAATTGGATGTGGGAGATTGATGCAATTTTCACTTAATTGGGCAATTGAGTTCCAGCATGTGGGAACCCATGAACCAATTAGTGGTTTCACTCTGAAAGTCGCCTCTGATGATGTCATCATTGCAGGTCAGAGACTGCCTGGCCTTTGCTGTGAGAGGACCTGATTGCAAAATGAGCAGCATCTCAGAGAGAGAGAGAGAGAGAATTTTTTTGCAACCAAGTCCTCCCAGGCAGTCTCTGAAGACATTCAATGCAGCAGCATCAGAGGCGACTTTCAGACCTAATACTACTACTACCTTCATCACATCTCCGTTGTAATAGTGGACCTGCAGCTGATAGTCAGCTATCCACTTGTGCTCCCGCCAGGTTTCACTGGCGTGTTTCACATCAGGCGTACTTCACGTCGGAAAAGGGTTAAACTAGCTAAAACGTTTCAAAATGGCATTACAGAGCCAATTTAGGGCTTGTTAAGGGCTTTAATGGCCTCTCCCGCCTCTTGGAGGTGGGACGGAGTTGGGAACCCCGCGACCGATTTTGTCAAAATTGCGTGGAGGCGGAATGGAGTCGGGATGGGGTCGGGACCCCCAAATCTGCAACTTTAACCCCCCACACGCCTCCAAACCCGACTCCACGGGTCATTGAAAATCCAGCCCAAAGTATTTGTTTAATTTCTCTGCCATTTCCTTATTCCCCATTATAATTTCTCCTTTCTCCGCCTGTAAGGGACCCACATTTACTTTCGCTAATCTTTTCCTTTTTACATACCTATAGAAGCTTTTACAGTCTGTTTTGATGTCTCTCGACAGTTTACTCTCATATTCTATTTTCCCTTTCTTTATTAATTTCTTGGTCCTCCTTTGCTGAATTCTAAAATTCTCCCAACCGCAGGCTTACTACTCTTTTTGGCAACATTATAAACCTTATCCTTTGATCTAATACTATCTTTAACTTCTCTCGTTAGCCACGGTTGGACCACTTTTCCTGTGGGGTTTTTGT
Organism: Squalus acanthias; assembly: GCA_030390025.1. Lineage (NCBI taxonomy): Eukaryota > Metazoa > Chordata > Chondrichthyes > Squaliformes > Squalidae > Squalus > Squalus acanthias. Next base: position 158,028,710 of record CM059429.1, read on the forward strand.
GCCTTAAAGGAATGTATATTTGTTGTAAATTATGTATTAATTCTTTAAATGCTAGCCATTGCTTCTCTACCATCATACCTTTTAATGCAGTTTCCCAATCTACCTTAGCAAACTCACCCCTCATACCTATGTAGTTTGCTTTGTTTAGATTTAAGACCCTAGCTTTGGATTTAACTAAATCACTTTCAAACTCAATATAAAATTCTATCATATTATGGTCACTCTTCCCTAAAGGCCCCTTTACTACAAGGTTATTAATTAACCCTTTCTCGTTGCGCAATACTACATCTAAAATTGTTGTTCCCTAGTTGTTTTCTCAACACAATGATCTAGAAAACTATCTTGCATACATTCCATAAATTCGTCCTCCACACTATTACTGCAAATTTGGTTTGCCCAGTCTATATGTAGATTAAAGTCCCTCATGATTACTGTATTACCCTTGTTACATGCACCTCTAATTTCCTGATTTATACACTGCCCTACATTACAACTACTGTTTGGGGGCCTATAAACAACTTCCACCAATATTTTCTGCCCCTTGCTGTTTCTTAGCTCCACCCAAACTGATTCTACTTCTTGATTTTCGGAGCTAAGATCCTTTCTCTCTACTGTCTTTATCCCATCCTTTATTATCAGGGCTACCCCTCCTCCTTTTCCATTTGGCCTATCTCTTCTAAAAGTTAAGTATCCTGGAATATTTAGTTCCCAACCTTGGCCACATTGCAACCACGTCTCCGTAATGGCTATTAGAGCAATCCTATTCATTTCTATCTGCGCTATTAATTCATCTATTTTGTGCGAAAGCTTTGCGCATTCAGATATAGTTCCTTTAGCTTTGACTTTTTTCTATTTTTCCCTGATGTCACCTTCGTCACTGATGCCTTATTACCTTTGTTACTCTCTCTGTCCCTTCCTGACCCACTCTGCTTATTTTTACCCCAAACTCTACTCTAGAGCCTTGACATTTCTCTCGCTGCTTTTAAATTTACTCTTTCCTGAATCCTCCCACCTCCCCCTTCATTAGTTTAAAGCCCTGTCTACTGCCCTAGTTATTCAGTTCACCAGGACACTGGTCCCAGCCCAGTTTAAGTGGAGCCTGTCCCAGTACTGGTGCCAGTGCCCCATGAACTGAAACGCCTTCCTCCCACACTACTCTTTGAGCCACGCATTTAAACCTCTAATCTGTTTGTCCCTATGCCAATTTGCACGTGGCTCAGGTAACAATCCAGAGATTAATACCTGTGAGGTTTTGCTTTTTAATTTGGATCCTAGCTCCTCAAACTCCCTCAGCAGAACCTCATTCTTAGTTCTGCCTATGTTGTTGGTTCCTATGTGGACCACGACAACTGGATCCTCCCCCCCCCACTCCAAGTTCTCCTCCAGCCGCGAGGAGATGTCTTTAACCCTGGCACTGGGCAGGCATCACAACCTTCGGAACTCTCGGTTGCAGCTGCAGAGAACCATATCTATCCCCCTGACTATTCTGTCCCTTACCACAACTACATTCCCTTTCACTCCCCCCACTTTAATGGCCTCCTGCACCATGGTGCCATAGTCAGCTTGCTCATCCATCCTGCAGGCCTTTCCCTCATCCACACAGGCAGCAAGAACTTCATACCTGTTGGAAAAGGACAAATGCTGAGGCTCCTCCAGCACTGCACCTGGGGTCCCCTTACCTGCTTGAGTTGCAGTCACACCCTCCTGTCCCTGACTACTAACCAGACCTGTACCACTACCCAACCTAAGGGGTGTGACTGCCTCCTGGATCAAAGGTCCAGGTAACTCTCCCCATCCCTGATGCCCTGCAATGTCTGCACCTCAGACTCCAGCTCAAAAACTCTGAGTTGAAGTTCTTCAAGATGCAGGCACTTACTGCAAACGTGGTTGTCCGGGATCACAATGCTCTCCACAAACTCCCACATGCTGCAGTTGAGGCACACCACCTGCGCTACCATCCCTATATGACCTTGTTCTGTTTAATTAAATTTGTAATTAGGTAACTTAGTTTACAGTGTAGTTAAATATCTACCTGTAACACTGAAATTAAATATCTACCTGTAACACAAAGCACTACAAATGCAATCACATTGTTACGTTGACAAAAGGAGAAATCATTCTATTCTGCACAGGCAATGTCCCACAAACAGCAGTAAGATTAATGAGCAGTTCATTTCTTTTTCTGGTGATGTTGGTTAAGGAAGGAATGCTGCCCAGGGGACTGGGACAATCCCCTGCTTTTTTTTTGGAATACTGCCACAGTTAACGTTTCCTACAGAGGATGGCACCTCAGACAATGCCGCTCTCCCTAAATACTGATGTGTTAGCCCAGATTGTGAGCTAAAGTCATGGTGTGTGGCTCAAAATAACAAACCTCTGATCTAGAGGCCAGAAGGCTACGAACTGAGCCAACCTGACACTATTTGCTGCTCTTATCTCCCATCGCCCTGTCCTTGGGCACTGGCAGCAACCCTCCAGAACCTTGGCCAATGTGTGAGCCTTGACGGTGAGCATTAACACACTATTTATTCATGGAGGTCATCATAGCCTAATCCTGTACCCACTAGTTGATGATAGGGTTAGGGTTAGGGGAGAAGTCAAGAAGTTCAAGGAGAGATAACAATAAAACAAACAACTTGCATTTATATGGGGCCTTTAACGTAGTAAAATGTCCCAAAGCGCTTCACAGGAGTGTTATCTAACAAAATTTGACACTGAGCTGCGTAAGGAGATATTAGGACAGGTGACCAAAAGCTTGGTGAAAGAGGTAGGTTTTAAGGAGAATCTTAAAGGAGGAGAGAGAGCTAGAGAGGCTTAGGAGGAAATTCAAGAGCCTAGGGCCCAGGCAGCCAATGGTGGAGCGATTAAAATCGGGGTTGCACAAGAGGCCAGAATTGTAGGAGTGCTGAGATCTCGAAGGGTTATGGGGCTGGAGGAGCTTACAGAGATAGGGAGGGGGCGAGGCCATGGCGGGATTTGAAAATAAGGATGGGAATTTTAAAATTGAGGTGTTGCCAGACTGGGAGCCAATGTAGGTCAGCGAGCACAGGATTGATGGGTGAACGATTCTTGGTGCGAGATAGGATATGGGCAGCAGAATTTTAGATGAGCTTCAGTTTATGTAGGATGGAAGATGGGAGGCTGGCTAGGAAAGCATTGGAATAGACAAGTCTAGAGGTAACAAAGGCATGGATGAGGCTTTCAGCAGCAGATGAGCTGAGGCAGGGGCAGACACGGGCAATGTTACAGAGTTGGAAGTAGGTGGTCTTGTTGATGGAGTGGATATGGTCGGAAGCTCATCTCAGGGTCAAATAAGACGCAAAGGTTGCAAACGGTCTGGTTCAGCCTCAGACAGTAACCAGGGAGAGGGAGCTGGTGGCTAGGGAATGGAATTTGTGGTGTGGACCAAAGACAATGACTTCGATCTTCCCAATAGTTAGATGGAAGAAATTTCTGGTCATCCTGAAGTTATATATATCTTACCAAGTTATATGTAGTAAATCTTGTAGAAAATGCACATCTATTTCAAATTAAACCATGACTGTAGGACAACAGGACATGGGTTCAAATTAGCAAAGGGCTGACATCAGGAAGTTCTTCACACAGACAATGATCAGCACCAGGACTAGAATGTTGGGCAAGCAACATGACAAATCAGAGACAGTGGAGGGAGCGAGAGAGGTGGTGGTGAGGTAGAGCTGGGTGTCATCAGAATATATATGTTTTCGGATGATGATACCAAGGGGCAGCATGTAGATGAGAAATAGGAAGGGGCCAAGGATAGATCCTTGGGGGACTCCAGAGGTAATGGTGCAGGAGTGGAAAGAGAAGCCATTGCAGATGATTCTCTGGCTATGACTGGATAGATAAGAATGGAACCAGGCGAGGGCAGACCCACCCAGCTATACACTTTACAGTCACAATCATAGCTATTTAGTACTCTGGTCAGACCACAACCTGAGGAGTGTGTGTCCAGTTCTGGTCACTGAGACACAAAGGAATCACTCAAGCTCTGGAGACAGTTCAGAGAAATGTCACAAAACTGATTGCTCGTGTCAGAAGACTGAGTTGAGGAAAGATTGGAGAAACTATGGCTTTTCAGCCTTGAAAGGACATGACAGAAGGGTGATCTTACCAAGTTATATGTAGTAAATCTTGTAGAAAATGCACATCTATTTCAAATTAAACAGTAGGACAACAGGACATGGGCTCAAATTAGCAAAGGGCTGATATCAGGAAGTTCTTCACATGGACAATGATCAGCACCTGGAATGGACTTCTGGGTAGGATAATAGAGGTGAAAACCCTATTATCATTTAAGAAAGAGTTGGATCTCTTGATGGGGGAGAGGTAAGATCTTTCTAGATGGATGAGCTAAAATTTATTTTCTCATCTGTGTCTTTCTTTTTGATGATCTCTATCTGCATTTAAAAAGGGAGAAAAGGATAGACCGAATAATTGCAGGCCAGTCAGCCTAACCTCGGTGGTGGGAAAATCATTGGAAAGAATTCTGAAGGACAGGATAAATCTTCATTTAGAAAGACACAGATTAATCAAGGATAGTCAGCACGGATTTGTTAAGGGAAGGTCGCGTCTGACAAACTTGATTGAATTTTTTGAGGAGGTAACAAGGAGGGTAGATGAGGGTAGTGCGTTTGATATAGTGTATATGGACTTATAAGGTGGTTAAGAAGGCATACGGAATGCTTGCCTTTATTAGCCGTGGCATAGAATACAAGAGCAGGGGGGGCTATGCTTCAACTGTATAAAACACTAGTTAGGCCTCAGCTAGAGTACTGCATGCAGTTCTGGTCACCACATTACAGGAAAGATGTGATTGCACTAGGGAGGGTACAGAGGAGATTTACAAGGATGTTGCCGGGAGTAGAGAATCTTAGCTATGAGGAAAGACTGAATAGGCTGGGTCTGTTTTCCTTGGAACAGAGGAGGCTGAGGGGAGACCTTATTGAGGTGTATAAAAATTATGAGGGGCATAGATAAAGTTGATAGAAAGGACCTATTTCCCTTAGCAGAAGGGTCAAAAACCAGGGGGCACAGATTTAAAGTAATTGGTGGAAGGTTTAGAGGGGATTTGAGGGGAAATTTCTTCACCCAGAGGGTCGTGGGGGTCTGGAACTCACTGCCTGAAAGGGTGGTAGAGGCAGAACCCTAACCACATTTAAGAAGTACTTGGATGTGCACTTGGGATGCTCTAACCTGCAGGGCTACGGACCAAGAGCTGGGAAGTGGGATTAGGCTGGATAGCTCTTTGTTGGCCGGCGCGGACATGATGGGCCGAAATGGCCTCCTTCTGTGCTGTAACTTTCTATGATTCTATATATTATAAGGAATAACACAGACTTGAAGCACATGACACATCTACAAGTTCAGATGCCATTACTAAATCCTTGATATAATTTTAACCCCTTGCATTGTAACACTATGGGCTCGATTTTGCCAGGCCCGAGGAGGCGGGAATGGAGGCGTGTGGGGTGTTAAAATTGCAAAAAATGGTGGGCGGGCCTGACCCCGCCTCCATGCAATTTTCCCAAATGCGTGGTTTCTGATCCCGTCTCCGTCCCGCCTCCAAGAGGCGGGATAGGCCCTTAACAACTACTTAATTGCCTCTATAATCCCATTTTGAGAGGCCTTTCTGATTTTAACACTTTTCCGACGTGATGCACGCCTGCTCTGAAACACGACGATGAAACCTGGCAGTAGCACACTTGGATTGCTGACTATCAGCTGCAGGTCCACCATCAAGAAGGAGATTTGATCAATCATCATTCTGGGGGAACTTTTAGCAGTCATAACCATTGTTGTGGAATGGCGGTGGTGATGGTGGTGAAAAAAATCTGGGAGCAGACTTAGGTCTCCTGCTGCTCATTTTGCCTCCAGGCCCCTCTCACAGCAAAGGCCAAAAGCTTCCCAGTCTTTGCAGACCTTAAATGCAGCAGCAATGATGACATCATCAGAGGCGACTTTCAGACTGAAAAAACTAATTGGGTCATGGGTTCCCACATGCTGGAACTCAATTGCCCAATTAGGGGAAAATCGAATAATTCTCCCACATCCAATTGGAGTCGGGTGGCTAACACGAAAAGCAGATGACACGACCCCAGCCCACCCCATGACAAAATCGAGCCCCATGTGTTGTATTCTTTTTTAACATGGGACTTCAGTAGCAATATCAACCCTTGTTTGTGCAAACGCCAAGCTAGAGAATGGGGAGGGGTGGAGGAGAAATGAAACTACCACAAATGATTGCTATCTTTTGCCAAGTTCTAAAGCCGGTCAGCTGCCAGGAGATGAGCAATGGGACTATGGCTTGAGTTCTCTCAGTTTCTTTACTACTGATGGAAATTAATGAAAAACTTTACATCCCAGAAGAAAGACAAGGCGTACAAGAGACAGAACTTGCCTTTGTAAAGCACGTTATCTCTCTCAGAAACATCTCAAACATTCACAGAAAATCAATTACGTTGTGCTTTTATTGTTAGGAGCCATTTTGCACATGGCACAAATAGCAATGAGATGAATGACTGGTTAATCTGTTTTTACAGATGTTTGTTGAGGGAGGAATGTTGGCCAAGACTCTAGGAAGACTCCCTGCTCTTCAGACAGTTTTTTGGGATCTTCTATATCCACATTAACAGGCAGAGAGGGCTTTAGCTTAATATCTCATCCAAAGAAGAACAGTTCCCAAACAATGTACAAAAGCAAAATACAGCAGATACTGGAAATCTGAAATTGAAACATAAAATGCTGGAAACACTCAGCAGGTCAGGCAGCATCTGTGGAGAGAGCGAGAAACAGAGTTAATGTTTCAGGTCGATGACCTTTCATCAGAACTGGAAAAAGTTAGAGATGTAACAGATTTTAAGCTCAAGGAACAGCATCTCATCTTTTGATTAGGCACTTTACAACCTTCTGGACTCAACATCGAGTTCAACAATTTCAGACCATAACCTCTGCTTCTATTTTTTCACATGGCAGCTGTTGATGATTCTGCCATTCCCATTTACACCTCCTCTAGACTCACCTTTTGTTTCTTTACTTGTCCCATTACCATCTCCTGTTGCTTTGTACAATCATTCCTTTTGTCATTTAATCACTCCTGCCTTCCACCCTATCACAGACCTTCCCTTTTGTTCTTTCCTCCCCTCCCCCCCTTTCCCCACCTCTGCACCTGCTTAAAATCTGTTACATCTCTAACTTTTTCCAGTTCTGACAAAAGGTCATCGACCTGAAACGTTAACTCTGTTTTTCTCTCCACAGATGCTGCCTGGCCTGCTGAGTATTTCCAGCATTTTCTGTTTCTATCCCAAACAATGTAGCACTCCCTCAGTGAGACACTTACATGCCATCCAAAAGTAATGTGCTCACAACCCAGAGTGGAAGTCGAAGGCACAACTTTCTGACTCAAAGAGGCTGGAACATCACCAAGACACAAAGGTAAGGAGGGGGGGGGAGAGGTAGGATAATCCTCTATTAATAAAAAGACTTTTGATACCCAGGTTACACTCAAGGAAACGTCCAGACACCCCATGCAGAACCCCACAAATGACACCCAACTCTCAGAACTGTCAAATGTCAATTACTCCAGTGCAGTCATCGACTTTTATTTTAAAAAAGCGTCTTTCAAAATGTGCTTTGTTTATAAAGTTTTACGCATTTCAAATAATCTGCGCTGTCAGTCACCGTTTTCGAAAAAAAAATTTCAGTAGTCCTACCCATGGGCAGCACTGCTTGCCTTTAAAGTACGTTGTATTCTATAGAATCTCTTGCACTTCTGACAGTTAGGCAATTTGTGTAACTGACAGAACCTGTTGCCGTCGGTGGGGGGGGGGGGGGGGGGGGCCGGGGGGTTAATAAATAGCGGTTAAGTAAGTTGCTTTAGTTAAGGAGTTACGAGCCATGTCTGGGGTCCAAGTGTATGTCTCCAGTGTATCAGCATCGAGAGAGGTAAATGTAGCGCAGCGCCCTGAACCCAAGCGGCCGTCAGGGGGCGGCACAACTCATTCCCAAACCAACCAAACTTTCCACAATTTAATATTACAGCAACATGCCTTTTAATCATTGTTAACACAATTAACTTCATTCTAAATATCTCGGGTATAATTTTTCTAAGGGTAACTGTCAGAATTTATGATATATAATTCATTATTCGGTGTATATATATTTACGTGTGCATAAAATCAAGATTTTCCAATTCCACTAAAGAAAGACTAGTCATGACTGTTTTGAAGACTGCCTTTAATCTGATAAAAATGTTGTGAGAGATGGAGAGAGTGAGAGAGAGAAGAAAAGCGTGAATTAGCACTCTCGGATATTTGGACACAAAATCATCTGAGAGGATTGCCCAGAGAATCTCCAGCACTGTAGGGGAGATCTGGTGGAACCTCACCGAGTTTAAAACTAAACGAAGGCGCTGGGATCTCACAACTGATGGAAACCTGCCCTTTAACATAACACCTCATTGCTGACCGGTTGTTCTCAGTCCACCAAACTGACACCCTGAAACATTTCAAACACTGGTGGATGGTGCAGCCAGAGTCAAGTCCACGGCACCACGGGTGGCTCAGCTGCAGGGGGGGGGGGGGGGTGGAAAAAGAATGGAAGAGCAATAGCGGTAGGGGATTCAATAGTTAGGGGAACAGACAGGCGTTTCTGCGGCCGTAGACGTGACTCCAGGATGGTATGTTGCCTCCCTGGTGCCAGGGTCAAGGATGTCACTGAGCGGCTGCAGGACACTCTGAAGGGGGAGGGTGAACAGCCAGAGGTTGTTGTCCATATCGGTACTAATGACACAGGCAGAAACAGGGATGAGGTCCTGCAGGCAGAGTTTAGGGAGCTAGGAGAAAGACTAAAAAGCAGGACCTCAAAAGGTAGTAATTGCCGGATTACTCCCGGTGCCACGTGCTTGTGAGTACAGGAATAGGAGGATAGAACAGATGAATGCCTGGCTGGAGAGATGGTGCAGGAGAGTGGGCTTTAGATTCTTGAGGCATTGCGACCGTTTCTGGAGAAGGTGGGACCTGTACAAGCCGGACGGGTTACACCTCAACAGAGCCGGGACCAATATTCTCACGAGGAGGTTTGTTAGTGCTGTTGGGGAGGGTTTGACCTAGCTTGGCAGGGGAATGGGCACCAGCATATAGGAGTAGAAAAGAGAAATAAGGTGCATAAAGAGTGAGTGTGTTGGATAGTACTAGAGAAGATAGTACTAGAGGCGGTAGTAGTACCATATTAGATAGGAGCAGACTAAGAAAGACTACGAATAATTCAAAAATGGGTTTAGAATGCATGAACCTAAACGCACAATGTGTGGCGAATGTGGCAATATGTTGTTGTGGCAATAACGGAAACGTGGCTTAAAAACGGTGAGGGTACAAGGTGTTCAGAAAAGATAGGGAAGGATAAAAGGGAGGTGGGGTGGCAATGCTGATTAAGGAAGACATTGTAGTGTTGGAAAGGGAGAATATTCTTGAGGGGACAAGGACAGAATCCATTTGGTTAGAGTTGAGGAGCAAAAGGGGTATGATCACGCTATTGGGGGTATTCTACAGGCCTCCAAATAGTGAGAGGGAAGTAGAGGAGCAAATCTGCAGGGAAATCGCAGAGATATACAAGAGCTATAGAGTGGTGATATTGGGGGACTTTAATTACCCAAATATCGATTGGGATAATGCTAGGGTAAAGGGAAAGGAGGGGGAGGAATTTCTGAAATGTATTCAGGAGAATTTCCTTGACTAATATGTTCTTGGCCAACCAGGAAGGAGGCATTGCTGGATCTGGTGCATGAGTGGGCCAGGTCGACCAAGTGTCTGTGGAAGAACACTTGGGTACGAGTGATCATCATATCATAAGATTTAGATTAGCAATGGAGAGGAGCAAGGAACAATCTAGAGTGGAACTTCTAAACTGGAATAGGGCTAACTTCAATGGGATGCGAAAGGATCTAGCCAGGGTCAAATGGAGCCAAAGACTGACAGGAAAAACTGTAACGGAACAATGGGTGATCTTTAAGGAGGAGATGTACAGGCTAGGTATATTCCAACAAGAGGGAAGGGTAACGGAACCAAAGCAAGGACTCCTTGGATGACAAGGGAGATAGAGAAGATGATGAAATTAAAAAAAGAGGGTGTATGATGCATGTCAAGTGAATTCTTCAAGGGAGAACTAGACCAAATACAATAAGTTGAGGGGGGATGTGAAGATGAAAATATGATTGGCAAAGAGACAATATGAGAGTAGAATGGCAGTTAACAAAAGGGAACCCAAAAATCTTCAACCGGCATGTAAACAGTAAGTAGGTAGTAAGAGACGGGGTGGGGCCTATTAGAGACAAAGAAGGTGATATATGCTTAGAGGCACAGGGCAAGGCTAGAATACTCAATGAGTACTTTTGTATCGGTGTTTACTAAGGAGGTGGATACTGACAAAATATCGGTGGAAGTGGAAAAGGTAAAAGCAATGGAACGGGTGAAAATTGATAGACAAGATGTACTGGAAAGGTTGGGTATGCTTAGCGTGGACAAGTTGCCTGGTCCAGATGGCTTGCATCCCAGGTTGCTAAGGGAATTGGGGGAGGAGATAGTGGAAGGGCTTGCCATAATTTTCCAATTTTCCCTAGATGCGGGAGAGGTGTCTGAGGATTAGAAAGTGACAAATGTGACACTATTGTTCAAGAAAGGGTGTAAGGACAATCCTAGTAACTACAGGCCGGTCAGTTTAACATCGGTGGTGGGTAAAGTTTTAGAAACAATAATCAAGGAAAAAATTAACGGGCACTTGGAGAGGTTTAAGCTAATTGAGAGCCAACACAGATTTGTAAAAGGCAAATCGTGTTTGACTACTCTAATTGAATTTTTTGATGAAGTAATGGAGGATTGATGAAGGGAATGCAATGGATGTTGTCTACATGGATTTTCGGAAGGCGTTTGACAAAGTACCACATAGAAGGCTGGTTAACAAAATTGAGGCTCACGGAATAGGTGGGTCAGTGGCAGCTTGGATAAGGAATTGGCTTAAAGACAGAAAACAGTGAGTTGTGGTAAATGGCTGTTTTTCAGACTGGAGGATGGTAGACAATGGTGTTCCCCAAGGGTCAGTGCTGGGGCCACTGCTTTTTTTGATTTTTTTTAATATATATATATAAAAATAAATAAATGACCTGGATATTGGAATACAGAATAGAATTTCTAAATTTGCCGATGACATCAAACTTGGGGGTGTGGCAAACAGTGATGATGATACCAATTGACTGCAACAGGACATAGAAAGGCTAGCAGAATGGGCAGACAAGTGGCAGATGGAATTTAATAGAGAGAAGTGTGAGGTGATGCATTTTGGCAGAAGGAACAGGGAGAGGCAATGTACACTTAATGGCACAGTTTTAAATAGTGTGCAGGGACAGAGGGATCTGGAAGTTAATGTGCATAGGTCCCTGAAGGTGGCAGGACATATTGAGAGAGTGGTTAACAAAGCATATGGGATCTTGGGCTTCATAAACAGAGGTATTGAGTACAAAAGTAGAGAAGTTATGCTGAACCTTTATAAAGCGCTGGTTAGGCCACAACTGGAGTATTGCATCCAGTTCTGGTCACCACACTTTAGGAAGGATGTGAAGGCCCTTGAGAGGGTGCAGAGATTTACCACAATGGTTCCGGGATGGGGGATCTTAGCTACAAGGACAGGTTGGAGAAGCTGGTTTTGATTTCATTAGAGCAAAGGAGGTTATGGGGTGATTTGATAGAGGTGTACAAGATTATGACGGGTTTGGATAGGCTTGACAGGGAAAGGCTGTTCCCACTAATTGATGGTACAAGGACTAGGGGACACAGATTTAAGGTTTTGGGCAAGAGATACAGGGGGGATGTGAGGGAAAACTTTTTTACGCAGCGAGTGGTGATGACCTGGAATTCGCTGCCGACGGAAGTGGTGGAAGCGGAGACACTCAATGTTTTCAAGGGGAGACTGGCTAGGCACTTGTAGGAAATAAACTTGCAGGGCTACAGGGATAGAGCGGGGGAATGGGACTGACTGGATTGCTCTATAGAGAGCCAGCATGGACTTGATGGGCTGAATGGCCTCCTTCTGTGCCGTTATGATTCTATGACTTCACCCACCCGTGGGTAAATGGAACCTGTGGCAAGGAGCCATCAGACCTAGAAGTCCCTGGTTTGATCCCTGATCTGTGGGGTTAATCAATTTATACACAACTTGTATTTATATAGCACCTTTTTACGTAGTAAAACGTCCCAAGGCACTTCACATGAGCAATCTAAAACAAAATTTGACACCGAGCCACATAAGGAGATATTAGGGCAGGTGACCAAAAGCTGCATCAAAAAGGTAGGTTTTAAGGAGCATCTTAAAAGGAGAAAAAGAGAGGTAGAGAGGTTTAGGGAGGGAATTTAAGACATTAAGGCCTTGGCAGCTGAAGCCATGGCCACCAAGGGTGGAGTGATTAAAATCGGGGCTGCTCAAGAGGCCAGAATTAGGAGTGCAGAGATCTCGGAGGGTTGTGGGGCTGGAGGAGATTACAGAGATGGGGAGGGGCGAGGCCATGGAGGGATTTGAAAACAAGGATGAGAATGTTAAAATTGAGGCTGCAAACAGATAGTAGAATTGTCCAATAGCTTGCTTACCTTCCTGCATATAAATAGGGACTTGTACTATAGATTGTCACTGGCAGATGTCCTAAAGATGAACTCTACCTCGAATGGTGGCTGGGCTCCAATTTATCACAATTCCTGAGTGCAGGGTTTGGAGGCACAGAAACCAAATGTATCTTTCTACTGGTCCTCCAACAAGGTCCAGAGACAAATAGGTGCATTAAAAAGGCCAGACTGGGTAGAGGTACCAGCTTCCCTTTTTTGAAGTTGGACTTTTGAAATAATCTGGTAGCTTTAAGTGGTGCCAGCCAGAAATTTACCAGACTTATTGGGGGAAAAATTGGGTTGCGCCCCCTTTGGGGCGCTAACTTTGCCAGGGCACTTTCAGCACCCCGAAAAAATTTATCACCCCTGTGCCCAAAATTCACTGGTAGTGCCCCGAGAGAGAGGCGGGGCACCACTGGAAGCGCCCCACCTCTCGCTCTTGGGGGCGCTGCGAGTGAATATCACGGAGCTACGTGCCGCAGCGCCACATGGTACTTTTTAAAGGGGTGGGGCCTTGCGCAGCGCAACCCAGAGCCCAGCTGGGCCACCAGGGATTGGAGTGCTGGCAAAAGAGCCCGGCACTCAAGAGAAGTGCCGGGCTCACGGAGCGCAGCCGGCTGCACAGAAGGCCGGGGGCAGGTGCTGGCAGGCGGCCAGCAACAAAAATGGCCGCCTGGCACCTCCCCTTTAATTTGCGCCGCCCCGGCCGCAGGTAGGCCCCCCTGACCCTGTTGGACATGGCGTCCGGCGTTAAGTCGGGGGCGCTACCGGAGATCGCAGCTGGGGCGCGGCACACAGGGATGACATCATCGCCAGCGGCGCAGGGCGCTAACGGTTACCGCCGCCACTAACCACCCGCTGAATTTTGCGGGAGGCGTTGACGGTGCTGCGCCCAGGCACTAGTTGCTTTACGCCGGGTTAGCGCCCTCTTAAGGCGCTAACGGGAGATGCAAATCAACCGAATTTTTCCCCCATTGAATTCAATTTCATAATTTAATGATGGTGAGTTTTGAACTCACCAGCTAAAAGGTTACTAGTACCATAACCACAACACGACCATATTCTGTCAGTCACACTTGCTACTGGCTAGCCATGGAGCATCATCAGCCTCTCGCATGGCAATGCTGCAAGGTACAAGAGCTAAAAGTAGCAATAGAATTCTCGTTTTAAATTGGCTTTTATGGGAAAGAAAAAAGATGTTCTGCTAATGGCTCAGTGGGTAAATGCCAGTGTTGTGCTGAGCCATTCACACCAGGTAGATCCCAGCTTTAGTACTCCGGTCAGGCTGAGCCCCAATAGATTTGAATGCAATATTACATAAGAACATAAGTAGTAAGAGCAGGAGTAGGCCATACTGCCCCTCGAGCCTGCTCCGCCATTCAAGAAGATTATGGCTGATCATCGACCTCAACTCCACTTGCCCGCCCGATCTCCATATCCCTTGATTCTCCTAGAGTCCAAAAATCTATCTATCTCAGCCTTGAATATACTCAATGACTCAGCATTCACAGTCCTCTGGGGCAGAGAATTCCAAAGATTCACAACCCTCTGAATGAAGAAATTCCTCATCACAGTCTTAAATGGCCTACCCCTTATCCTGAGACTATGCCCCCTAGTTCTAGACACTCCAGCCAGGGGAAACAACCGGTTTTAAGACTACAGAAAACTTGCAAAATAACTTAAATGCACTTTGTACTGGTGACGTCAGTGACCCCTGGACTAGTATTCCAGGAAATTTTACTCTAACACAAGCCCATATATCTTGAATGGAACATTTAAGAGCTTATGATTCTTCTTGAAAGAACTTCGATACTATAATAGTGCTGGTGTGAGACGTTATACACAAGCTGTCTCTGGATAGCAGGAGCTAGAGATGGTTTTCTGTTTTAGTTCTGTTATTTGTCGATTCTTCTCTGCTCCTAGGTCAGGTCTCAACAGTCAGAAGTGGAAAGGGTGCTGGAAATGAAGAGAATAAATTACAAGCAGATAGATATCTCAGTCAGCGAAGCTCTCCTGGAAGAAATGAGAAGCAGAGCAGGCGACCCCAATGCTCTTCCCCCACAAATATTCAATGGTGACAGTTACTGTGGGGTAAGAGATCTTTAATTCTTCATTCCGACCAGCAAAATACTCTAGAACACAGTTTTTATTAAAATCATACATTTAACACTGGATAGAATACCAGATCTCAGCTTAAAATGCTCCAGTCAAATTGTCATCCATCAGGAGGTGGTGGTAGAGAGATTGGTAGAATAAAAATATTTAAAAGGTTGGCTGTGCTCAAAGTAGAAGTGTCACCCAGTCCCGCTGGGATGCATCCTCAGCTGCTGAGGGTGGAAATTGCGGAGGCTCTGGCCACAATATTCCCATCCTCCTTAGATTTGGGATTGGCGGCAGAGGACTGGAGGATTGCAAATGTTACACACCTGTTCCAAAAAGGGGAGGCATAAACCCAGCAATTACAGGCCAGTCAGCCCAACGTCAGTGTTGGGGACACAGACATTAATCCGAGGCAAAATTAATTGGCACTTGAAAAAAATATGGGTTATTAAATGAAAGCCAGCACAGATTTGTTAATCAAGTTAGTCAAACATGATTTGCCTTTGAGTTCTTTGATGAACTAATGGAGAGGGTTGATGAGGTAGTGCACTTTGCCTTTAACAAATCCGTGCTGGCTTTCATTTAATAACCCATATTTTTCCAAGTGCCAATTAATTTTGTCCCGGATTAATGTCTCTATAAGTGTCCCCATCACAGACGTTGGGCTGGCTGGCCTGTAATTGCTGGGTTTATCCCTCCCCTTTTTGGAACAGGTGATGTTGTTTATGTGGACTTTCAAAATGCAGTTGATAAAGTGCCAGATAATAGGCATGTTAGCAAAATTGAAGCCCATGGGATTAAAGGAGCAGTGGCTGCATGGATATAAAATTGGCTATGCGGCAGAAAGCAGAGAGTAGTGGTGAATGGATGTTTCTCAGACTGCAGGGAAGTGTGCAGTGGTGTCCCCCATAGGTCAGTGTCGGTGTCAGGAACACTGCTCTTTTTGATATATATTAATGACCTGGACTTGTGTGTACAGGGCATAATTTCAAAGTTTGTAGATGACATGAAACTCAGAAATGTAGTAAACAGTGAGGAAGATAACAATAGACTTCAGGAGGAAAGACAGACTGGAGAAATGGGCATACATGGCAGATGCAATTTAGTGCAGAAAAGTGCCCCCCGACTCCGTCACCACCCCCTCGCCCCAGCTAGTGACTGCCTATTCCAGGCAAATTGCTCAGTACGGTCAAGAGTTAAATACCCAAGTTAAAAATGATGAAGTCAGTAGTCAGGGAAGCTATGTAAAACCTCTTTTTATCCCTTTTTTTTTTTTACACAAAGTGTAATAGAGTTGTGGATTAAACCATCAGGGAAGGACATTGAAGGAAATTGTGTAAATGGATTTGTGAAGCTAGATGTATTTATGGACTGAGGAAGCATTAATAGCAGGATTGAGATAATTCAAAAAGGGAAGGGTTTTTTGGGCACAGTGGACTTTTGTTTTCCCCCAAAAATCTTATTTTCTGTGTTCTTATATTGGATAATATTCCTTTCATTTCTGTGCACGTGTGTTGGGCTTCAACATTAGCCCTGTATTAAATTAGCAAATCTGCCTTCAACATGGTGCAATCTGCAGTTCCCACCTTTCTGCAAAACAGCCTTGCCTGTACAATGGTCTGGTGACCTAAAGTCAAAACTTTTAGGCCCATTATTATTTAGCTCTGCCCTAATCACTCAATTGGTTAAATGCACTGCCTAGATTATAACTGACCCATATATACTAGGAAGGTTTCAATCTTGATTCCTGGTCTGTGTGGTTATCTGATCTCCACTACAATCGACCTTAGCACTCGAGGGAGAAAAAAAAAAATCAACCAGTCCTTAAGTGCTGTCCAATGACATCTATAAGTGTACATCGTTTGATGTCAGTTTAGGACAGGTTAAGCTTAGCTTCGATATCCATGATGCTTGAATAGCCTGCGGATGTCCATTATTCAGACACATAGCAAATGGCTACCAGGGCAAGGTACCAATGTGCAATGACAAATGTGAAATCAGGCCCACGTTATCAGCCTCAGGTTTTGGGAAACATTGCCTTTCACTGAGAACAGGCCATGAGCATACAGTTGACTACTATATATTATAAACTGTGGGATGGAACCAGGACAAGGCTGGGTTTTTATTAATCTTTCATATTATGAAGTGTAAGAACTGGTATGTTCCAACAGATTAGACATTATGGCTTAAAATAGTCCAGTAACAACACATTTGGGCATTATTCTACCAGCTGAGAAACGCAAGTTTGTACTTCATACCCTGCTGGTATGTTTGTTAAGACTTTTCGCACAAACTTCACTGCCAGTTTGTGGCAGGTTGTTGATGGAGCATCAATTGGAGTGGAAGTACTGGTGGGCAGGAGCAATAGGATGAGTTCTACCTCAGGTCACGTGACAAAGTCACCAGCAGCTGTGGAAATATTCACGTATCCCTGTCTGCTTTGCCAAGAGTCCAGAGCTTTTTGGAATAGACAAACTAAAAAGGACCTCGAGCCAGTTCTCCCTCCCCGACCCCACCAAATCACTCAATATTGACAAGCAGTGAAATTGGGTTTTATTTGACTGAATAATTTAGGGGAATATCATAGCTTGTATCAACTAAAATGAGTTCTTTAAGTCACAACAATCTTTAAAAAAAAACTTTGTAGGATTACCAGCAGTTTTACGATGCTGTGGAGAATGAGGAGATTGATCGCTTCTTAAAATTGAGACAGAAACAGCAAAGTGGCTGTAAAATTTCAACAGACTACATCAATCAAAATTATACTGCAGAAAGCTGATTCGATGGATGCAATGCTGCACATTTGGACTCCTTTTCTGTTTTATCTTTTGTAAGTTGTGATAAGACAATATAATTTAATCAGAAAAATTGGTCTTTCACTGTAACTGATAACCAGTTAAGAAAATTAAAACTGCAGCAATTAATATTCTGCTTTTTTTTTTTAATTAATGGACAAATGCAGCAATCTTCTGATGACAGCACTGGACTCCCTCAATAAGATTTAAAGTCCAGATCTCAGTTCATTTTACAATGGTGCTCCTAAATTCAGAGGTTTGAGATCGCAGACCAGGCAGTGGGGGAAAAACAAGCATGCACACAATTACATTAAGATAAGTCACAAAGAACTCCACAGCCCAGAAAATCCTGTTCTTCGGGTTGGAGAAAAGCACACCAACTTGCATTTATTATAGCGACTTTAACCTAGTAAAATATCCCAATCAGACAAACATTTGACACCAAACTAAAAAAAGAGACATTAGGACAGGAGGCCAAATGCTTGGTCAATGAAGTTGGTAGGTTTTAAGCAGTGTCTTAAAAGAGGAGAGATGCAGAGGCAAAGAAATCTGGGGAGGAATTTCCAGAGCTGAAGGCATGGCTGCCAACGATGGAGTGAAGGAAGCGGGGATGCACAAGAGGCCGAGTTCTTGGAGGGTTGCAGGGCTGGAGGAGCACTACAAGACAGCAAGGTTGAGAAGTGGTCTAAGAACCATATGCAGGGAATTCTGTACATTTCCCCAGTAACAATAGCGGTTAGGCTGTGGCCCTAGAGTGCCTGTAAGCAGTGGCACTATCCTTAACCGGAATGGCGAAGTCTGTGACAGGAGCAGTATGCCAATAATACACAAAAGAAAGAAGAATGGGAAACTGGATTACCATGACAGTTGAGATAGAGGGAAAAAAAAGCAGCCACCAGGGTTAATAATGCACCTTAATTTGCTGTCAAAATAACGGTGAGGCTAATGGCGCTCTCCGTTATTTATGCACAAATGATACAACAACTTCAGGTGAGGGACAGATGCACAGCTAAACTCAAAAATCCAAAAGTGCCGGTCAGAGTTGTGCTGCTCCGTCGTTAGCTTCGCGAAAATGGCATCGCACTGCCTGCCTCACCATTGAATGGCGTGAAGTTGCTGTATTTGCGCAGTAGATACGAACTAAACACTTAATTATTGTCCATTTCAGTGTAAGTACCCTTTTAACGACGTGGTGAGTGTTAATAACTGTAAACATCCACTCTGGCACTGAAAATTAACTATTACAAGTGTGGAGTCTCATTCCTTCAGATTTGAATACTGTTGATTATAAAAATGTAAAATTTAAGCTTAAATATTTCTTTTACTTTTCCAGTGTTTCTTTTTTCTCTCTCTTAATCCAATCTTTCTTTCCCTCTCTTTATTTCTCTTTCTGTACCTGATTTGGCATTGATTTCACCCACTCTAATTTACACTTCCTTCTCAGTCCTTGCACTGTTTATTTCACAGTCCTTCAATCGGATTGGTTAAGGAGATACACAGTTGCTTGCCCTGTTTACGCAGGTCCCAGATGCCCGGTTTCCTTTGCTGTGACGTTATCAGCTCACACTTTCAGCAACTTGCGGTGCAAAAAAATTAAAAAACCTAAATGTGCAAGGGCAAATCTAATTAACGGAATGCCCTGCTACAGCAAATTATGGCCCAATATTTTTGAACACAGATGATAGAGCTTTAAGAACTAGATCTACGTATTAGATCTTGTGGGCAAGGAACGAGTCAGCTATGATTTTCAATCTGATGTGAAAATACCATAAAAATTATTTTAAAAAACACATTCCTTAAAACTGGTTAGAAATCCTGTTCCAAAATACTGTAGCTATAAAACTGGTTCTTGTTCATAAAAAGTCTGCATACAATCCTCTATATAAATAACCGCACAATTCACCAATATCTAATTAAGACTATCAATTTAAAGCGCAGTGTTACTGGCATGAATCCCGAATACTATGAGCGAATAATATATTCTGGTGATTTTACCATCCCAGGGATTGCGTCTGTACTAGGGGAGGCAGCATGCTAAAACTATCACTATCACTAGTACTTCAACACTCCCTCCCCAGAAATGCCTCAAAAAAAGGTTCACATGCCTGTTCTTTCATTATTACCATTAGATCAGTTAGCTCCTTGTCCTATGATATTATTTACCTTTATATATATGTGAAAAATATCATGGGAAACTTTTTTATTTATGTATTTTCAAAGAGGTTACAGCTCCCCTGATGGCTCAGTGGGTAAAACACATCTTTGTGCAAAATTAAAGAATACAAACCAGGAGTTCCCAGGTTTCATTCTCAGTAGATGTTGAGTTGGACCATCTGTATCGAGGCAGCATTGGGCTGCTAAAATAGCCTCACCACCTCACACATCAAGCACACGGTCCCAGAATGACCTCAGTGAATTAAAGTTACTGAAAAATGCTGACGTCAGTCATTTTTGTTACACTAGTTTTTTTTAAAAAAAAACACTCATTCACAAAAGAAAGACACACTGATGGGTACAAAATAAATGTAATTGTTGGGTGGCAAGGGAATTCATAAAGCTTTGAGTGATCACATTTTTTTGGTGATAGCACTGAAGGAAAAGGGCAAAATTGACTATAGGTTAGGAGCATTATGGCCACATTCCACAGTAGAACCGTTAACTGTGTGCGGGTTGTTCCACCATTCCACCAGTTCAAAGTGACAGGTCCGCCAGCCCCATACCTCCCAAAGGAGCAGAATTAGAATATTGCATCTTTCAGTTATGTTCCACTTTGGACAGCAGTAATGTAATATGGACCACTTTCTATACACAGCAAATGGTAGAGCAGGTTCAAGGGCCAAAAAGCCTATTCCTGTTGAAACATTCCTAAAAACACTGAAGGCAATCAAATTCTTTTTCAGTTTTGGTTGTTTAAAGAATGCAGCCATAGCACGGGGTGTCTCTCGCTTTTAAGTTGATTTTTTTTTTTTTAAATGGTGGTTGCATTCCCGTCCATTTTAGAAGGCCCACGGATCATTCTTTTGAAAATGGGATGAAGAGCCATTTGTCCCAGAATCATGGAGCAAATCAAAGTGATGTACGAGGTGTTGCATTTTAGACTGAAGAGGGGTAGTTCCTAGTTTGTGTTGTTGTGCAAGATCCTTTATGGTTGGAGGCTAAACAGATACAAAAGGCACACGAAGAGCCACATCACAGGGTAATTCTAACTTTCACCGCTGGGTAGTAAACTCAGCCTTGCGGATCTGCCGCCCGTTACACAATCTGCCTGATTTTCTTTTCTAATTGACTCCAATGCAAAGGACAAATGGGCAAAGGGCACAACGAACGACCGATCCACAATGCTAAGTTTATCATCCAGCAGTGAAAGTTACAAGCTACCCACACAAGTTCAAACACTATGCACAGTGGCACTGCCACCTTTAGCCATGTCCAAAACTGGACAAGAGGCAAACAAGTCTAATGCACAGGCAACCATATATTCTGGGAATTCAAATTTACACACATACTATCCTTTAATATAATCGGATAAAAAAAAGAAACTTTTGGCAAGAATACCAGGTAAGACATTACCCTTTAAGAGTATTGCGACTGTATTCCAGAAAGGAGTCCTTCTCTCAAATAAGCAGGCTGACATTCACAACTGCTGCATGAGGTTCACCAGAGTACTACACACCATGGAACGTAGAGAACAGCTTGGCTGTCTGCTTTAAGACGGACACAACATCTGATTGACAGAACTGGAATAAACACTATCCAGATTTGGAGATGGATACTTGAACGCTTAAGAAAATGAGAAGAGATGAAACCTTTCCAGAGGAGGGTGCAGTTTAACCTAACTATTCTCTTCTGTTTAAACATGGATGTAATACCAAAATGCTCTATTAAAATAAAATCAATCATGGAGAAAAAAAAACATGCGACAAGGAGATTTTTTAAAAAAAAACTTCATTGCATCATTTATCAGTAATTACTCTCTCCAACATTCACAGCAACTGATTTTCAGTGAAGGGAACATTGGCAAAAAATAAGAGGAAAAAAGAGGCAACTCGGCATAATTGAGAAGATGACGCAAAAATTGGCAGTTCTTTTTCTGGAGGCAAGCTTTGATTTAAGGCTATAACCGGCAGCTCCAAGGAGGAAAGTTTCAGGTATTAAAGCAGAGTTCTAACTACGTCATACAGTTGGGAGTGCTTAGATCAGCTTCCAAAAACCTAATTTTGCTTCTACAAAGTCCACTGACTCCAATCATAACAGCAACTAATCATCTACAAACAGAAAAGGGAAAGGTTGCTTGCGGCTCAATATTTGCAATAAGAAGTGGATGTTTGAAGGCTACTCCTCTGTTGAAATCCATGCTTTTTGAATTGAAGACCTTCTTGGGCAGTGCCAACATGTTTACTGAGGTCACCATAGGTGGTGCAATGTTCCGGGGTCAAGTTCTTACACTTGCTGTTACTCTGCAAGGGCTTCTGCTTCCTAAAAAAAAGGGGAGAAACAGAAAAAAAAATGTTTAATTAAGCACACCGCTACTGAATCACAGAAATCAACACAGTTTCCACTGAAGCCAACTTAGTGTGCAGCAAGGCCTTCAATGCATTTGAAGCGTATTCTCCCGTGAAACTGGGATTCCAATCTAATCTAACACACACAGCAGTTCTCAATTTATGAGCAAATTCCTTTGATTGCTTTACACAGCGAGTGACAGTAGTGGGACATTTTTAGATTTCTCATTTAATTAGAGCCAAGTATCCAACTGAGTAGACAGAATGCTTGGGTCTGGGAGTTGGTGGAGGAGGGGTAGAAAGGAGGCAACATCCCCTAACTGGATGTTCCAATCCAAGAACAAAGTTCTTCACTGGTGTCAGATCACTAAATTTCTACAGTCTTAAAAGTACCATTTAATATAGAAATTATTCCCACTGGAAGTTAAAGAACGTTTCATGAGATGCTGCATTTCACGCAAGGAAAACTTTAAAAAAAAGTTTTACATTATCCATTTTAATTTTTTTTGCGATGGAAGCGTGAATTGCAGAGTTTAAACACACTGTAACCTTTCACAGTAAAGTGTAATCATAAGAGTTTTGCTTGTGATTAAAAAGTGACATACAATAATTATACCTGAAAGGCAAAGTTCTTTAGCCACAAGTCAATGGTCATAGCTTCTCAAAAGGTTATTAAAATACAATCATTAGGCAGATAAGGTGGCTGCAGAGCGAAGGTTAGTTATTCAGTACTTCTTCGACAGCACCTCCCAATCCCGCGACCTCTTCCACCTAGAAGGACAAGGGCAGCAGGCGCAGGGGAACACCACCACCTGCAAATTCCCCTCCAAGTCACACACCAGCCTGACTTGGAAATATATCGCTGTTCCTTCCTCGTACCTTCACCATACAGACTGCAGCAGTTCAAGAAGGCAGCTCACCGCCACCTTCTCGAGGGCAATTAAGGATGGGCAAGCGACACCCAGATCCCCTGTATGAATAAAAAAATACCTAGAGCCAACTACACTGAAACCTTGGAAATAAAACTGAGAAAAGTACAGAACATTTTTCAAACTCATGCACACAATTCAGTCAGTAGAGAACATGCATAATATGCAATACAAGCACAACACAGGGCCAATTTAATGCTTTACACAATAAGAGGTCCTTCAAATATTAAAGTGATCGCATATGAAGAGAAATAGATAGACAGACAGACAGCCATGTGCATCAATTAGTTCCTGGTACTCTATTATAGCAGACTAGCCCTGGTGATAAGATGCAACTTATGGTAAATAGTTCATCTACAGTACAGCTTTCAAATACAAATAGAACTCTTCAAATGCAGGACGCTTGCAGAGATTAGTCAATCACAATACGTAAAATATATAATCAGATCACTGGCCATGTTCGAGTCAAAGAGATACACCACCCACTGAAGCCAGTTATGTCTCAAGCCCAAAAGCAGCAATGTCAACAGGCACGTCAATAATGTTGCATGCTCAGCCTGAATGTTTGAATTAGGTGGTCAGGAGGACATCATTTCTCGTTACCTTAAACCCTCGCAGATGAAATCGTATAAAAGCAAAAACTTTTTTTTAAGATTCATCCACTTCATCCTCATCCTAATCAAGAAGAAATAACGAAAAAAAAGAAAAATAAGCACAAGCAAGTAGATCATAATAAAATGAGTGGAACGCAAAACAACAAACAAAAGAGAGCATCGTCACCAACACCGTCCATTCACATTATCTGTGTCGCTTAGATGTTTGGGCAAAAATTCTGCACTTTTTTTAATCTAATGATTTATTTAATTACTTTTTAAATCAAGACTCTCCTCACTGCAAAAATCTTAGCCATTTAAAATAAGTGTTTTAAAACACAAAAATATTTCTGAATGTAACCTACCCCCATCTAAAGTTTCCATTTGTCATCAATTAATAATTATTCAACTTGCATTGTGGAAAAAAACTCAAGTGAATAATCAAGTTACACAAAGGTCAAGCACGTGTGATTAGTTTGTTTAGGTACATTTACAATCGGTCATTTTTAAGCATGGGTGAGAAAGCGGCTGCTCATATATAAAACTACCTCAGTCACTGGTTCTTCATCTTCCTCCTCCAAAAATGGCATATCAAAAGAGTGGGTGTGGAAAGAGAAAGAAAGAGGGACATAACTTAATTTTAAAAAAGCCAATAGAAAATGTAGCAAACATCCCATAAAAGAACAAAGGATGAATTCAATAGGTGAAGAATGATGGTGAGGAAAGAATGGATGAAATTGTAGTAAAGGGAAGTAATGAATGTGGTTAGAATACTTGGAAATTCAAAATATTCTTATTAGGAACAGACTGATACCTCAAACACCTACTTTCATTTTTTTTTATATAGTGTTCAATCTTTATTTGCTGAAAACAGGGACGAGAAGGGTGGAGCATGGTCTAGTGTCAACAGCATTCAATTGTTAAAATTTATTTTTTTGCGGACTGAATGGTTTATTGGCTGCGACTCACTTTTTGATTTTGAAGAGCATTACGCAGGGACATTTAGAGTTCAGCCACCCGATCAACTCATCAAATTTGTAGCCTGACAATATGGAGAAAAAGTTACGCAATAATCAAGAGCACGCAATTCCTAGCTCTGCCAGAGATGTAAAACCACCAATGCTTTCTATCTTTAAGAACATTCACATCATTTTTTGTGGTGGTTGGGAGGGGGGCCGGGGAGAAAGAGGCAGGCTTCATTATTGCATAGAAAAGTTCAAGATATTTGTGATGTAAGGTTTGACATGATTTATTTTTTTCCTCAGCTATTTTCTCCCCCTCTCAAATGGTGCAAACTGTTTGCTTAGGTACAGTTCCATCATGCCAGCTAGCATCTTTTCCTTTGTAGCCATTATTCACGTGTGAATCTTGCCAATGAGTGCTGACACATTATTCAACCAAGAGAGGTATCATCGCAGGGTCTGAATGTGCTTTGTTGACATGAACACACACATACTTTCAGCAGGGCTTATTGGATAGCTATCAGGAGAAGGAACCTTGGATGATTTTCCCTTCATCAGTCCGGGATCCCTGAGCCCAACTCCAGCACCGCAACAGCTAATCCAACACAAACTGTTGATTAAACCTCGATCCTTCCTAGTCTGTATAGCTCAGCAATTCAATGTATAAGGTCATGGAATCATTAGGGGATCTTAAATTTAATTTCTAATCCTATTCTCTCTCCATTGTAGAGTCCTGGTTATACACCCTGAGCTCCAGCTGAAGTAAAAGAGCAATTTGTAATGGACATTTTCACAGTTTCTAAGTGCCAATGTGCTGATTTTCCTTTGTAATCAATGACTGGGCACTTTACTCAATGAGTTGGTCATTGAACATGTCAACAAAGACCAACTCAAGATTGAAAATTTAGGTTGGGAAGAAATGAAGGATTTAGAATAAACATTCTTCCTACTAAGCTATAAATAATATATGCTCTTCCTCCTCTATGCATTATCGCAGTAGTGAAATGAAGACTCATTGTAGTGTCTATTCCAACTCATTCTTTCCCAGTGGCTCAGTCTGCTCTTCCTGATGCAATCTAAAGGTTTTTAAAACTCAAGCTCGTCATCACCTAATACCTACTCCCTGATTTATCTCATCCTCTCATTACTGTTATCAACTTTAGCGGAGTCCTGCACCACAAGCCCCAAGTTTCTCAAGTAAAACCCATCACAAGAATTAAAGCTAATTATCAAGTTAACAGCTTGCGCTGTCAAATGTTTTCAAAAGTATACTTCAAAGTGAACCCATGGGACAATGTGCTTGTCAGAGTGTTGATTCTAAATACTCTTTCCCTCAAGTAAGTAATCATAATTTAGATTATATCCAAGACTCTTGTAACTTAGAAGAGCCATTTATACACATGGCACAACCCCCATAATGCATCAAATTGCACAACAGCCTAGATGTTATCTGGCATCAGTCTATCCCAATTCAAAATATCAATAACCAGTCGCTTTCAGAATATGGCAATGAAATGGAAACACTACAAGAGAGAATGATTAATTAGTATGAGATAACAAAAACAGATGAACCATGTAACAAATTATCTACCTCAGTTACAGGCTGCTCTTCTTCATCCTAAACAAAGAACGGAAATTACAAAAGGAAAAATAGCTGGATAATTAGAAATCAAAAAAGTGTGAAATGTTTTGGTTAGTTATAATGAGAAGAGGACAAAAAGCTGTGTAATCCGTCTAAATCTAATGAGAACGCCTTCAAGCAATTTGCATCGGAAATGCATTCTTTTTTAAACTCATGACCAGGACATGCATGAAAACTATGAATTGTTACACTCGATAGCCTGTTAATTAGTTTCTGAACCACCGATGGTTTTTAGGCACTCCTAGAATCTATTGATCGAACCTCTGTAACTGGCTCCGCCTCCTCTTCGTCCTGGTAAAATTAATAAAAAAACAAAAACAGGAATGAAATGGCAGGCAAGTGTAAAAGTACGCGACTGCTCAAGGACTTTGTCACCTGGTCTAACTCGCCCACCACGGCTCAGCATCTACTCCATTTATTTACTTATTCTTTTTCCTCTCTGTCAATGCCTTGGAGCATTTTCTACGTTAATGTTATGTACTTAGAAAAGGCCATCAAAGCCAAATGCACTTGCCCTATTTTTTTGTTAAAGCCGCTTTACAAATACAAGTTGGTGTTGGAGCAGAGCTCATGCATATGGAGTTGGGGGTGGAGAGCGAGAAGGAGAGGACACCATGGTAATTCGAGAATGTGGAGCAGGGAAAGAAGTGGGAGAACGTAATACAGGTCAAGAACATTTTGGATTGGGATGGGGAAGATAAAGAAAAGATTCCCCCTAACCCCTCCCAATGAATAGTTTTGATGCGGAGTTTGTATTGGAAGTATTTCCCCCCTTACATTTTCCTTTAATCAAATGTATTATAGCATAAATATAATTAGTTTCAATAAATCTTTAAAAAAAAAACACACTACTGGTCCAACCTCTGTCTCTGGCTGCTCCTCTGCCTTTGCCTGGTAAAGTCATGAAAACAAATAGATGAAAAAGAAGAGTAAGGGAGAGGCAAAGCTCTGCACACCTAGTTAAACCGATGCTTGAAGAACTGATTACTCACTTCAGACTGTCATGGTTATTTGTATTGAATGGAAAGAGCTTATTTCCCGTGATACTGCTCACAGGTACTCTGGGGTCTGGAACATGCTTATACTATTTAGCTGCTAACATGACCCATTCCCTGTAAGGCCCCTGCTCAGGTATTCCTTGTGGGAAACTGATCGAAATCCTGAGATGAGACTTTAACTACTGTTTGCCAAGGGCCGTTTTCAGATTGTTGGGGGCTTGTCAATTTCCAGCTGCAGGTTAAAAATAATCTCAAAAAATTTTTTTTGATTCCTTGGAGAATGATGGATTCTCTCAAAAATAAATTATATAAAATAGATTAGAAATTGAAGGAGGAATACAGCAAGCTACTGTAATAGAGTCTTCTGTTGCACTCGTTTGGCCACAGCTAGAGTACAGCGTACAATTCTGATCACCACATTACAGGAAAGATGTGATTGCACTAGAGAGGGTACAGAGAAGATTTATGAGGATGTTGCCAGGACTGGAGAATTTTAGCTGTGAGGAAAGATTGGATAGGCTGGGGTTGTTTTCTTTGGAACAGAGGAGGCTGAGGGGAGACCTTATTGAGGTGTATAAAATTATGAGGGGCCTAGATAGAGTGGATAGGAAGCACCTATTTCCCTTAGCAGAGAGAGGTCATAACCATGAGGCATAGATTTAAAGTAACTGGTAGGAAGTGTAGAGGGGATTTGAGGGGAAATTTTTTCACCCAGGTGGGGGTCTGGAACTCACTGCCTGAGAGGGTGGTAGAACCAGAAACCTTCATTGCATTTAAAAAGTACTTGGATATGCAATTGAAGTGCCGTAACCTACAGGGCTATGGACCAAGAGCTTGAAAGTGGGATCAGGCTGGATGGCCCTTTTTCGGCTGGCACGGACACAATGGGCCGAATGGCCTCCGTCTGTGCCGTAAATTTCTATGATTCTATGCCTTGGACCCAGTCTCTGGAACTCACTCCCTGACTCTCTTCCCCTCCCCCACCAACTCTCCTCTTCTCCCTCCACATTTAAAGAGCCTTACTAAAGCCCACCTTTTGCTCACCTCTCCCAACTCTCCCACCATGGCCCAATGGCCATTCCTTTTTACTTTTCTCTCTGTAAAGCACTTGAAAATGCTTTTCTACATAAACACAAGTTGTTGGTTCACACATACTGCAGTGCAAGCAGGACACACTAAGTACCTCTTTTTCCACACATTCGCCTTCAGGACTAGACTCCTTAGTGGAAGAAATTGGAAAGGACAAAAGTAAGAAACTACAATAGAAAACACACATATTTGTAATACAATCTCATTAACAAGAGGTTCCAAAATGTGTCAGAAGTTTAGGAGAAGCATATTTGTTGAGTAGAAAGATGAAAATGAGAGGGACACTCTAAAGATTAACATGTTAGATAATGGATAGCGTGTTATTTATGTGCCTAAAATGGTAGAGTATTGATTCCACACCATCTGAAAAGGTAAGAGTTAATACAAGCACTCTGCAAAATAGTGCAATATGGCAGACACAGCAAGTGTTTGATACAGTGAACACCTACACACGACGTGCCACTAATGACTGGTCTACACAGCAATTGATTAGAAAAAGTCATGTCCCGATCCCAGAAGTCTTACATTAAACATATTAATTTGCTTATAGATTAGCACTTAGTGCTTTTATTGGCAAGAGGAGGAGATCTTCCTTTTGTTTTCTCATCGACATGCTGTGACGTAAGCTGCTCTTCTCTGGGGGGTGTATAAGAGAAGCGAAACAAGGAGGAACAAGTCACTATAACCAATGGAGTTTCAGCGTGCTAAATCTAGGTCTGAAAGAGGAAAGCCATAAAAATAATTTATTTTTTAACTCATCCTTTGATCTAGAAGAGCAAGAAAGTAAAGCTGGCAAGCTATAACAATTACAATAACACTCCCAAATTATCCAGGCATTTTGGGCAATATGAAACGAATGACACCAAATGCAGTTGGAAGAATTCAAAAACAGCAAAATTACCATTTCACTGCACAATGACCAGAGCTATTCTTCAACCATGGTGTACCCTGGGAAGCCTTTTCAGTGACAATGAGGAATCTACATAGGGAGCTCGGCAAGTTCAATAATTTTACCGATAAGCCAGGTTCACAACTCCAGACACAATCTAGTGTCAAAAGAATTATGTACCAGAAGTACAACTTACTTAAAATACTGCTATTTTCAGGGTAGCTACATTGCTGATTGGGGAAAGAATATTCTAAAATGCTGTGTCACCCAGTCCCCTCTCCTAAATCCTAGCTCAACTTTAAAATTAAAAAGCATCATCAATGTTCATGTTCCTCACTAAACCCTATATAAAATGTCCAGTTTGATCAACTGGTTAGCTGTAATTAAAAGGATTACTGGGTTGAACATGAGATGGTTATTAAATGCATTGTCAGGCACATGTAGATTATTAGTTTGCCTGGTTAATTGAATTGATTTAATATAAGAATTAAAATTATGAAATGGTTAGACCACTCAAATTTTAAAAAAGGACGGTTTACAAGTTTGTGTGATTCTCCTACAGCCTCTTCTGGCTCAACTGTTTGGTGAGCAGCTTCCTCATCTTTCTCAGCATCATTCTCACCAATGTTTTCCTGCACACACCAACATCAATATTTAAAGGAATTAAAAAGGAAAGCAAAGTGCATTAAGACATGCATAAAAATCTACCAGATTCTAGAAGTTCTGACAAAAAACAGAAAACCTGTAGCTGCTGGAAATCAGAAACAAAACCAGAAAGTGCTGTAAACACGCAGCATCATCTGTGGCGAGAACAGACATGCTGATGTTTCAGGTGTGGACCGTTCATCAGAACGGAGATATTATCAACGAATAGCATTCAAAAAGGAACTTAGCAAAAGAAAGGACGAAAAACGACGCACACACAGAATAGAATTACATGTAAAGTGCTGGAGTGGAAAAACAGGAGATGATTAAATGGCAGAAGTGATATTAGCATTGAGTAAATGTTGGCCCAAAAATTAGTGTCTCTACGCGAGAGTACGCACTGTGTACTCTCGCATATTCTGTCTCCAATTGCCGGTTTTCTGCATGCACTGCGCATGCGCTGAAAACCGGCACTTGGTGATTTCAAAAGGGGGCGGTTCCTAGGTGAACCGCGTGCGCGCTACAGGCTGCGCGCACGCAGTGCACTTAGTGCTTTGAACGCGCAGGTAAGCATGGAAGATTTTGCACATAAAGAAAGGAGGCGTAAGACCTTCTTTTAACAAGGTAAGTAGTTAATTAAGTATTATTTTGAATTTTTTTCAACAGGTATATCTTTTTTAGAGACTTTAAAGAAAGGTAAGTTTATTTTTATAACTTTTTAAAAGATTTAAAATTTTTTCAAAAATTTAATTTTTTGTTTAAAGTGGTTAATTTATTTAACTATACTTATTTTATTAATGTGATGGTTTTTAAAAAAAAAAATTAATTGAGGTTTAGCTGTTCTTTTGAGGGGGTATAGATTCATAGCTTTCACAGCACTTGCTGTGAAAACTATGAATGAAAGATGGTGTGCTGCCATTGGCTCTAACTGAATCACGTGATCCCACAGCTCGCACGAATTAACTGCGCCTGTGGGATACGGAAGCACTGCACAGCTGCTGTCTAGAAAATCAAGTTCATGCGAGCTCGGAATGAAAAGGCAGGCGCGCAGTGAGATATCGCGGGGAAGCCTTACCCCCGCACGAAGGCTCTGTCATTAATTTCTGGGCTGTTATCTCTTCCTTTGATGTAAGGAGCAAGAAAGAAAATCTCATCCTATTACATCTCCTATTATCTCAAGCTATCATTTCTGTCGTGTGTGTGGCGCGCGAGGGGAACGGCGTGCGGGCGTAACAGCAACTTGTCTGTTCTCTTCACAGTTACGCCCTGAGCCACTTGAGTGTTCCAGCATTTTTAGTTTTTGTTTCTATGAGTTATGAAGTAGTTTGACAAAAGCTTAAATACCAATAGAATTGATATTCAGGAGTGGTTATCAGGTGGTCATTTTATCAAAGGGTTTAAGTATCATGAGCTGCAAGTCAAAAGCACGAGTGATTTAACGCCATTATCTGAACCCCTAAACTAAGATCACTGCCTTGAAGTTACTGCATTTGTCCGATTATATGCATACATTTCATGTTTCTATTGACGTAAAACACAAGTGAAAGAAACGCGATAATCCAGCAGTAGTCACAGATCTTCAATAAATGTTATGGTCCACGTTTGGCAATTTGCACCAAGAATCTGCAAATGAAGTTCTACCAAAGTTCTTTTGATGGTGGTCATAAAGTATTTAAAAGTCATAAAACATCTGCAGAAATTCATGCTACCATATAAAACACCATCACTACACAAGTATTTTGTAGATCACAAAGCTTAAGGTGAGAATATTTTTTTTTTTTTTATAAACAGTCCAGTATAATACTTTAATGTTGGACTGTATTAATACAGAACTAATTTTTGACAACTTTTCACTTCCATTTGCTATTGCTCCCAAGGAGCTTTCTCTTTACAACAGTTAATTAAAGGTGTTAAAATATATTGTTCATCTGTTAGACATCAGTTATGGCTTAAATTTCCTTACATCAAAAAAAGTCAAATTAGCATTTTTATTTTTAATTCATATTAAAAGCCAGGACTGTGCTCACACAACTTGATCACTTCCACCCACAGACAAAATTATGGAGAGAAGTTAAAAACCCCCGGAATTAAATAGTAAAAAAGCACACACAAAACACATGCCACGCATACCCAAAAAGCAATGTAAGCGAATACATAATTACATTTATGTCTGTCGACTGTTCAAAATGATTACGCAACAGTTCAATATTTTCTTCAAGCTGATCTTCCGCAGCTATATGCAAGTGCTGCTCATTGTCCTAACAAAGTGAAAATTGGAGATGTGGGCAAACAGTTGTGCCATGCAAAGATGTTGCAGAGAAGAAGAACAACAGGGACAGAGAGAAGAATATTATTGAAAGACAGTATTCTTTTCTGTTAACCAAACAAAAAATGATTAGACAGAAAAAAAAAAATGCACACAGCATTCTGGCCTTTTCTGCATTCCAGTTTTTACAAATGCCTGTGATGAATTAGGTTTTTACCAATTTCCACTGATAAATCCACATATTTTTTGTGGCATGGTGATTTGATTACCGATGGTTTCCTTCCAAATTTGAAGAAACACACCCCTCCATAATTTCCCAGCATTTTCTTAACAAAAATCAGGTCTGGAGATTACATCGAAATTACAACACGGAAACAGGCCATTCGGCCCAGCTTGCCAGTGTTGATATTTATCCTCCACATAAGCAAGAGTCCTAATCCTATGTGCCTGCTCTGTTCCCAAATCCCTTCACTTCCACCACCTATCTAACCCAAGCAATTTTCTTTCAATCAATCACCTATCTTAAATGCCAACATTGTCTCTGCTCTGGTAATAGATTCCACAGCCTCAATCCACTGTGTAAAAAACTTTTTCATGCTCTCTGTCCTAAATCTTCTACATTTAATCTTGTATCTCATTCATTCCCATTCTAGACTCCTCAATCCATTTTCTATCTACTCTATCCTATCCCTTCATAATTTTAAACACCTGCATCAAATCACCCCTTAATCATCTCTGCTGTATGATAAAGGAAAAGCTGTTGATGGAATCATAGAATCTTATAGCACAGAAGGAGGCCATTCAGCCCATTGTGCCTGTGTTGGCCCTTTGAAAGAGCTATCCAAATAGTTCCACTCCCCCATTCTATCCCCAAACCTGCAAGTATATATCCAATTCCCTTTTGAAAGTTACTGTTGAATCTGCTTCCACTATCCTTTTAGATAGTGCATTCCAGATCACCAAGAATTGCTACATAAAAAAAATTCTCATCTCCCCTCTGGTTCTTTTGCCAATTATCTTAAATCTGTGCCCTCTGGTTACCGACCCACTTGCTAGTGAAAACAATTTCTCCTTATTTACTCTATCAAATACCCTCATAATTTTGAATATCTCCTTCAAATTTTCCCTCAAGCTTCTCTGCGCCAAGAAAAACAATCTCAGCTTCTCAGGTCTCCCCACATAACTGAAGTCCCTCGTCGCTGCACCCTCTCCAAGTCCTTGATATGTTTTCTAAAATTAAGTGCCCAGAATTGGAGGTCCAACCAGTGAATTGTAAAGGTTTAGCATAACTTCATTGCTGTTGTAATCTATGCCTCTTTTTATAAAGCCAAAGATCTTGTATGCTTTAACAGCTTTATCAATTTGTCCTGCCACCTTCAAAGATTTGTGTATGTGAACCTCCAGGTCTCTCTGTTCCTACACCCCCTTTAAATTTGTACCATTTTGTTCACATTGCCTCTCCCATTCTTCCACCCAAATGCATCACTTCCCACTTCTCTGCATTAAATTTCATCTGCCCTGTGTCTGCCCATTTCACCAGTCCGTCTATGTCCTCCTGAAGTTGGTTACTGTCCTCCTCACTGTTTACTACATTTGGAATAGGAAATAAAGCAACTTTCTTGGGGGTAAAAGCATCCGACAGAAAATCTTTACATCTATTTAATCCTACATCAATTGCATTGATATTTTACTCATCAATAGCCCACAACTACTGTAGACCTCAGCAGACCTAATCAGCTTCAATGTAAGATGAGGCATGAAACTGCTTGATGACGTCACTATTCCTGGACATCAGAGATCCCCTATAGATGGTGCCAGAATGAAATGGATGTCATAATAGGGGAAATCGACATCACAGCGCCCGCTAAACCTTTGTGAGCAGCTTTCTTCTAAGGTCAGCGGCGAGCTCCGTCCCTTCGCCGCTGACCGTAAAATCCGGGCCACTAGGTACTTTTGTGCCCTCTTTTTTAAACCACAGGCTAAATTATAGAGTAACATATAACCTCTCCAATACTGATAACAGCATGGCTACAAACATGATCATGGTGAGAAAACAGTTGCTTGCAAAAACTGGAAACTATAGGGCTGCAACATTGCTTCAGTTGGAGGAGTGCATTATAAATACGTTACAAAGCCTCAGTTTTGCTGGACCAACCCGTCCCATATAGTTATCAGTTGTAAAACGTACTCTGAACAGATTCTGTCCTATCAATATGTGCCAACCAAGAAGCGATTATGCAGCTCCTAAACAGAGCTCTAACCAGACAATGATCTGCAGTACATGCTTCAAATCCACCAAAGAAACACCCGGACAGCTGGATAAGTGTTAGTTCACATGAGGAAGTGGAGCAAGACGGAAGACATAACAGGGGAAGAAATTCAATGTTCAATTACAAAGTTTGCTTTATCTTTTTCTGGAACTTCACCGTTCTGGATGATTGCAGCCTGATGTGCTTCCTGTACCAGAGAAAAAGTAAACAAAGGAAACCCAGGATTGTATATAAACTAATTAGCACGCCAAGAGGAGAACAGTTCAATGAATTCCCTCACCCCAGATCCAATGCAATAAAAAATGACAAAACTGATGTTCAGCAAGTTTACATCTCTTGCCCAGCGAGTGTTGGTCCTCATCCATTAAGAAAGAATTTAAGTCTTTATGAGGTATAAGCAAGGCTTCAGAAACCAAATTTTGAAGTTGTCCCTCAAGTTTTAGACTGTTCTGCTTAATTTTTTTTGGTCCACTTATCTTAACCCATGTATAGAATACCTACAACAGGACCTGATATCCCAACACTTTCAATACACTGTATCTGGAATACGATTATAATGTTCAAGGCAAACATGAAAACAAAAAAATAAATCTACATGACATTATACAAGCCATTTATCCATCTTGCACATATGGATAACATAGCATTCTAACATATATTGTTCACAGCAATATGCAGAGCTTGCAACATGTAATCCCAACAAAATTTTGACCTGAATTAATTGCTAACAATTTCTCTGAAGATATTACATACAAAAAAATTGATTAAAGTAGCATACAAGGGGAAAACTGTCCTATGTGGAGATAGTACACTGCTCTTTCACTTCTGGAACCTAGGTTCAAAGGCAGTCCAGGCTAATGAGATGAAAGTGTCCCCTTTCTCCTGGAACCAAGTTGGGCATTCCATAACTTAGCTCCAAGTGGTTGTGGGCCCAGTGTACAAACTGGCACTTTGTTGGCAATCTCACTCAAACAGGTCATAAAAATGGCTGGCGTTCAAAATAGAAAAAAAACTATACTGGTGCAGAAGAGGATCTTCTTCTGAGGCTGGGGTTAAGGCAGAAGTAGAGAAAGCTCAGTTCTGCAGCCAACTATCCTGTATCCAACTGGAAGTAATTGATGCTGACATTAGGCTCCCCAAAATAGAATAGCCCTCATATCCCACACCTGATGAGCACAAAAAGCGCATGGGGCCAAAAAAAAATGAATTAATAAGAAAGCAACCTGTATTTTCTGTAAATTACAGAGGCAAAGATAAAAGCTTTGGTCTCCATTTTTTAAATAAAATAAATTAATTAAATAAAGTGGTACAGTATACTAGATCTCCAGCTCCTTGGGCCATGACGTATAGGAATGCCAATTTCATTCTAGAAACCGGCACATCATTCTGTTGTCGGTCTACTCTGGATTTGTAGAGAAACACCAGGTATTTGCCCTCTCTCCTTTCTTCCCCTGCTCTAGTCCATCCCACAGGTTACCTTTTCATTTGTTTGTGGCCTGGGAGTAGGGAGCCCACAGTTGGAAGGGACAAAAATCACTTAAATAAAGTGCATAACTCTCAAAAACAGATTTAGACATTTTGGCCTGGAGTTTCCACGAGGTTGCGCTATGTTTTTCAGCGCAGTTCGCCCGAAGTTGGCCAAACCAATGCAAAAGATCGCAGAATTTCCAAGCGCAAAATACGTTCAGTGCGAGTCGAGTTTCCGCGATCTTTTGCGCTAGTTTAAAAAACATTGCGCTAGAAGCCGGCCCCGCCCACAAAACTGGCCACACCCTCAGCTCGAATTAATCACCATTGCAAGTTTCCGCTAATTGCGTCTGCTTGCGGGCCTTCGAGGAGGCTCGTAAAATAAAGCTGATTCTTTTGGGTGCAAGAGCGTTTTAAAAGCTTTTGACTATCTTTTTTTTAAATTTACTAAGAAACTGACTACTGTACACCAACATAATTAGTAAAAGGTGCTGTATAGTTTTTAAAATCATTTTCAGTTATTTAAAATCGCGTTACTTATGGGTGGACTAGACACTCTGATTACAAATGCTTATTTTTGTGATAAACCCAATTTCAGCTGTATTAATCAAACTGCACCAAGTTACCACTCTTAAATACATCAAGGAATATATTTTATAGCAATATTTTTTTTCAAAAAAATTACATTCTAAAACGCTGCCTGATTGCTCTGGTTCACAGCAGATTTTACCTTCGGCGATATGCAAATGAGTTTGAGCAGAAACTTGAGTAAAAATTAAAAATTCTCAAAACTAGCGCAATTTGCAGCCGGATCACCGACTGCGTCCAAAGCGCAAACTCTACCCCTTTGTTTCAAACTTGAACCACTTCAGGAGATTTGTCTGTTTTGAGGGTGAAGTCAAACTTCTCAACTATGTCCATTGTTTAGAGAAGTCGCTGATCTCCACTCACGCACTAGTTCCCCTGATGATCACAGGAGCCATTATTCAGAACAAGTAGTAGTTTTTGAGTTTGATCCAGTGTGCAAAAATGATAAACTGATTTATAGCAAGCTGGAAGAAAGCACAAGCTTTGAAGTGGTTCACGAATGTTAATGCTCATTAACTCCATGATGTACAAACACTGCTGCATTATATACAGTTTATAACTTTGTGGCAGACAATGATCTCCCTATGCAATGGTCTATCTTTATGGAAAAAAGTGAAATAAAAATGTAAATTGTAATCAGATCAATATTTCAAACCTTTTTCCTTCCGTATGCTGTATGTTTAATAGAATCTGCAGCTCTTTGAGGCATTAAACATGCTCAAACACGCTGTCAGCCTCCACTGCGGTCCAGCTCCACTGGACTGCCCTCTCATAGTCCCAATCCTACCTGTCCTAATGCAGCCAGAACATTTCCTCACTCTTGTGTAGTCATTTACAGAGGTCCCGAAGGATCAATCCTCTATTCCCTCCTCTTTCTTATTTACATACTGCTCCTCGGTGATTTTATTCACAGGTCAGCTTCCATATGTATTCTGATGACACCCAGCTCTACCTCTCCACCACCGCTCTCACCTCATGACAATCGTGACGACACACTTGCCTGTCTGATACGGTCATAGATGAGCCTGAAATTCCTCTAACTGAACAGCCGAAAGATCAAAGCCATCATTTTGGGATCCTGCTGAAAACTTAGCTCTTTCTCACTTCTCAGGCCACTCACTCAGAATGAATCAGGCTGTGTGGAAAGCTTAGCATCCTGTTCGATCAGAGTTAAGTTTCAAACCCAATATTCCATTCATCACCAAGACCGCTTAGTTTCACCTCCACAGTGTCACCCACCTCCACCTTCATCTTCATCTTCATCTTCCCAATACCTTTATCCACACTTTCGACATATCTCAACTTTACTTCTCATGAGCCACATTAAGTGCTTGACAATGACCATCTCAAATATGAAAAAGCCCAGCCATCTCCACTTGACTATCAATGGTATCACTATTGTGGAGTGCACCATCAACAACTTGGGGGGTCACCATTGACCAGAAGTGATTTGGACCAGCCATATCAACAAAGTGGCTACAAGAGCAGCGCAGAGATTAGGTATTTTGCGACGAGTGGTTCACCTCCTGACCCCGTATGGCTTTACCACTGTCTACAAGGCTCAAGTCAGGAGTGTGATGGGATACTCACCATTCGCCTGGATGTGTGCAGCCTCAACAATACTCAAGAAATTCAACACAATCCGGGACAGAAATGTTAATTTGATGGGTGTCTCTGCCTTCGGACTCAATATCCACCCCCTCCATCACTGGCGTACTGTGGCTTTAACATATACAACCTACAAGATGCAATGCAGCAACTCACCAAGGCCACTTTCACTGTGAGAAGGACATTACCATGAGAATAACATCACCTCCAAGTTCCCTTCCAAGTAACCCACCAACCTGATCTAGACATAAATTACACCGTTCCTTCACCATAGTTGGATCAAAATCCTGGAATTTCCTACATAACACAATTGTAGGAGGAACTGTGTATCATGCAGTAATTCAAAGAAAAGGCCCAACACCACCAAGGCAATTAAGGATCGCCAATAAATGTAGCCTTGCCAGCGTTTTCCACATCCGGAGAGCAAACAAAAAATGCCAGCCCTATGCCCAAAGTGAGACCATCAGTTAGTATCCAGATATGCAAAAAAAGATGCTGTAGACTTGAACACACCAAGTACTTGGCAGAATGCTCAAACCGAATTTACAACAGGACCCTTGGAGCTGGTAGAGATTAAAATTTCATCCCATCAGTCAAGTTTAGTTCTAAACTCAAGTCTCGGAGGTGCAAGGAGGTGTACTAACCCGCTATTCCTCCCAGTCCCCTCAAGAAGGATTGCATTAATAAAAATTTAAATTTCACTTGAATATTAACATTTGTAAAAAAAAAAAAGGGCAATTTATAAATTCATCTCTGGATAAAGTAATTTTATGAAGTGGCATTGGATTTTTTTTTTAAATTAAGTCTTAAACTCTACACAGGTAAAATGCAGGGGCATACCTTTGAACCAGGAGGAGGTGTCAGACCAAGAAATGCATAAACTCCATGATCTTCCTTGGCATTGAAGAAAGCATCAAAGTCCTACGGTGTCAAGCAGATTAGTGGCATAAAAATCTGGACTGTGTTTGCATTGCACCAACAAGGAGGCTTTTAAATAACACTGGAAATGTCAATACAAAAATCATGATAATAAGATCCGATGCGCAAGTCCCCGGAGTAGTTATAATTAGCAAACCAGAAAATGATCCTGCCGTTCGTTTGTCTGATTTTAAATAATGTTTTGTTTACTTTTTTTCCCTTCAGAATAATGTCCAATTTGATGGACCCAGTTGAATACATCTCCTGTAATAACGCAGCATCAAGTAACATGAAATCCCCATATCTTTGCAAAGTAGCCCTAGATTTAGAGGAGTCGGAGGTGATCTTCTGGAATAAGTTTTAACAGTAGCTAGAGCTGCTGGAGGAGGCAGGAAGGATGCTTGAAATGGCATGGTTCCATTAATTACTCGAGGCCTTTTTTCTAGATTGGGAGATGTCACAAAGACAAAACTATTTTTTTTTTACTGGTAATCAGGCAGGGCTCAGTGGGCACTAAGCAACCTTGTATGAATTGGCTGAATTTGTCCAGCAGAGTATAGCAGTAATATGGTACCACATATATGCTATAAACCAGATGAGAGGGTATGTTGTCATGATAAAGTCATAGCATCACTATTTTACCAATACAAGTATAACCAGAACCAACCTCAAATCTTATTTGGGATTAAGGAGTTAAAAATAATCAGAGGGACGTGATATGACATATAATAGACACATACATACTACCACTATATGACTAGGGCAAAAGCACTGGAAGGGCACTATCAGCTATCCTCTCAGTTATCAAGGAAGCTGTGGAGCATGGGAGGCCTCAGAGGCAGAGGCCAGGAGTGGCATGTTTGACGTCACCAATTTACCCCTCATGAGAAGCGAGATATTCTACAAAATAAGCTAAGAAATGCGATTCAATAAAGATACAAGCAGGATAAAAGTTTTTATGCCCCAGAGGTCATGGTTAACAGAAATGCAATCACATAGTGGAAGAATATAAATTCTAAGATTTTGAACAGAGGAAGTAAAGAAAATATCAGTTTAAAAAAAAAAACTTACCCCACAATACAGTCCATCATTAAAGATCTGTGGAGGGAGAGGAATGCCATTCTGTGGGCGCTTTTCCCCAGGGACATTTTCCCGCATCCACTTTCTGTTGTCTTCATTTGCTGCTATATCCATTTCTTTAAAGTCAATTTTATTGGCTTCTAAGAAACCCAGAACATCTTGTTGTTTCTTCTTGATCTGTGAACAAGATCACAGTTGAGTTGCGCACCATGGAAGTAAGCCAAATGAGGTAGTAAATAAAGCAAAGGAGGAACTGGTCACACAATCCTATTGCCATTTCACTTATTAATCCCTGCAAGTACTTATATGCGAACACAAGAGTGGTCTGAGCAGTTTATGGACTAGGTGGGCACTCCTTCCACGAGCACAATTAAGAATTGGCTAAATGTATTGGACATATAGATGGTGAATGATGCAATATCAGTTAAAGAATAGTAGATGCACGGTGCAAGTTACCAAAACCAGTAGCTCAACTGAGAGGCAACGATCCCAGGGAAACAGGTAAGCTTGTTGGGCTGGAGGGAAGCACTCCTGCTCCTCCTGGCCCAACAAGCAGTGCTTAAGGGCACTTACCTTTGCCCCAAAGCTGTCCTCGCCCCCTTGAGCTGCCGGGTTCCCCGAGGCCTGGGAAACTCAGCCGGCCAGGGTTAAACCTGGAAAACACGTTAAAAGGGAGGCTCCCAGCCTCATTATAATATTTAAATGGCCAACACCTCCTGGGAGCGGGTTGGCTGCCGCCCCCGTTAAACCTGGAAGTGGGTGGGTTGGAGACGGGTTTCAGATTTTTTTTAAATTTTACATCTCGCCCAACCCCAACCCCTGTTTTGGGGGCTTAAAATTCACCCTCAAATGTCTGAATGGTGACTTTTTTTGTTGAATGCCTACCATCTACAATATCCTACATAAATATCCCATCTCTGGAGCAAACGCTAAATAACCAATTCCAGAATCATTTCTACTCCCACTATGGATCTTCAAAATTATGCTGATTAAAACTAAACATCACACTCTCCACACCAATATAAGCCCCATTGACAAAATCTGGCCGGAATAAAATGCTAGTGTCATCTAGATCAGGTGGTGAGAACTACAAATGATTTCCAATTTTTGGAATGATCAGATGCCATGGTGAAGACACAATCAGAAATTCAGTGTGGTAGCAGTGTGGCAGTAAAGAGAGGATGAAAACTGAATTTAAAAAATCTTAGCAAGAGAAAAAATGTACAATATGAAGAACATGATAAAATATAATACAGATAATATGAAATATAAAGTCCAGAAGAGACAGCAATAATAAGTATGAGAATTTCAAAATTGCTTATAGAATCATAGAATGGTTACAGCACAGTAGGAGGCCATTCGGCCCGTCGAGCCCGTGCCGGCTCTCTGCAAGAGCACTTCAGCTAGGCCCACTCCCCCTGCCCTTTCCCCGTAGCCCTGCAAATTTTCTCTTTCAGGTACTTATCCAATTCCCTTTTGAAAGCCATAAACATAAATGGTCACCAGTAAATTATACACGAGGGTTTGTAGAAAACTTTACAAGTTCCATTCAGAAAATCTCCAAAAGGAAGAACCAGGGAAGAGAAAATAAGTTATCCAAGTCAGATCAACAATAATGTTAGCCGCAGCTCCCAGCAAACTTTGCTGCTACCTCAGCCTTGAAGTACATTCTGGGAAAGAGACTATCACAGGCACAAACAGGAAACCTTGAATGATCACCTCTTGCTTTTTAAAAACTGTAAACTAACAGTTATTAACACCCCCTCTCAAAAAGCTTTAGCTAAAAAAAAAAGACTTTGAACCTTTAATCTACCCTACATTGTGTAATTGTACTTGTCATTTGTATGGCCATAGTTTTATGGTGACTGAACAAGTCAAATTCAGTTTCTATTTCAAGGGATTCTAGGAGTTTTACTAGTGTTTTGGGGACCAGGTTCTGCTGATTTATAATTAGGCCCACTTGTTTATATTAACTGAATAAGAGAAATTCTTTTTTTTTTTTTTAAATAGGATGTTTACCATTGGTTTGAGAATCATATTTTCATTTCATTCCATGTACCTGTAGTACAAATATTCATTTACTTCGATTTCTTAATATTAAGTCTATAATTCTCAACAGTGTTGGCTTGGCTCAGTTGGTTATATTCACATCTGTGAATCAGAAATTGTGGGTTCAAATCCGATACCAAGGGTTTAATTGATAAGTTAGATAGAACTGAGCATGTGCAACATTGCTGCAGTTGCCAATATTTAAACGAGATACCGAGCGCCAGTTATCTGTTTTGGTTGGCATGGGGTGATTAAAAGATCCCGTGGCGCTATCCAAAGAGAAGCAGAGTGCACCCACCATGTCCTAGCCAATATTCCTCTCTTAACCAACATCAGAAAAACTGATTATCTGGTCATTCATCTCAGTGCTGTTTGTGTGATCTTGCTGTGTGTAAAATGCTGCTGTGTTTGCCTAGACAACAATCAGTGCATTTAAAATTAATTTATTACATGTGATCCACTTGGAGCGGTTACTGACAGATGTGATAAGGCACTGTATAAATACAACTTTTCCTTCTTTATTCTTAAGAATTTCTCTGGTAATTCCACTGCAATAAATTTACTCTCAATACTCACGAACTGTAAATAAATAATGAGCAGTGGGGTTCTGGGACTGAACCCGGAGAGATTTGAGTCTACTGAATTAGAGCTTCTATAATAAAATGAAGCAGTCTGTGCCCGCATGGACAACATTCAGGCTTAGGCTGATAAGTGGCAAGTAACATTTGCGCCATACAAGTGCCAGGCAATGACTATCTCCAACAAAGTGTCTAGCCACCACCCCTTGACATTCAACGGGATTACCATCGCTCAATCCCTCACC
The DNA here is from genome assembly GCA_030390025.1 of Squalus acanthias. Lineage (NCBI taxonomy): Eukaryota > Metazoa > Chordata > Chondrichthyes > Squaliformes > Squalidae > Squalus > Squalus acanthias. The sequence goes on from CM059429.1 coordinate 158,071,588, forward strand.
ATCAACATCCTGGGGGTGTAACCATTGTCATAAACTTAAGTGGACCAGCCACATAAATACGGTGGCTACAAAAGCAGGTCAGAGGCAGCGAGTGACTCACCTCCTGACTCCCCAAAGCTTTTCCACCATCTACAATGCACAAGTCAGGAATGTGATGGAATATTCTCCACTTGCCTGGATGAGTGTAGCTCCAACAGCACTCAAGAAGCTCAACACCATCCAGGACAAAGCAGCCCGCTTGAATGGCACCTCATCCACCACCTTAAACATTCACTCCCTCCACCACCGGCGCACCGTGACTGCAGTGTGTACCATCTACAAGATGTACTGCCACCAAGGTTTCTTTGACTGCAGCTCCCAAACCCGCAACCTCTACCACCTAGAAGGACAAAGGCAGCAGGCACATGGGAACATCACCACCCCCACCCCAAGTCGCACACCATCCTGGCTTGGAAATATATCGCTGATCCTTCATGGTCATTGGGTCAACATCCTGGAACTCCCTCCCTAACAGCACTGTGGGAGTACCTTTACCACACAGACTGCAGCGGTTCAAGGCGGCAGCTCACCACCACCTTCTCAAGGCCAGTTAGGGATGGGTAATAAATGCTGGCCTTGCCAGCAACGCCCACATCCCATGAACGAATAAAAAAAGCAAGCCACAAATAACTATTCTTTGTTTTGAATAATGCAACCAATACCATAATTAGCCAATTTATAACTTCATCCTGAAGTTCCCAACGTGGTCTTGGTAATTTTAGGTTTATTATTCCTCAGGGAAATTCACCCCGCCACCCCCAACACACATTCTCAAAATAGCAGTAAAGATCCAACTATATACTGTACTGGTCACTTCAACCACTTCCAGATACATTAATAAAAATAATAAACAAGTGCTCCAAGAACAGAAGAATGAAATCAATGACTAAGTTTTCACTAAACTGGGAGGTGTTTAGGGGGGGGGGGGGGGGGGGGGGCGGATTCAACTTGCATTAGCTTACAGGACTAAAGGCCATAAAATAGAACATTACACTGGTAATGTGGAATTACCAGGTGTAATCAGGTCATGCGAAAAAGCCTAACTACATGCTTTTGGAATAAAGCCAGTCAGTCACACTTGGTAATGGTAGATTGCTCTATATTTGCCATCCTTATCTTTGTAAACCTTTCACTATTCGTATATTTTCCCCATGATTTTAGTTCCAAGAAGTCAGTTCATTTGCATACTAGATACGAAATCAATATGCAAATAGAAGCCTACTTTATTTTAATTCTCTGCACAATTCAGAAGAGCATTTATCAACATACCAGCCGTATCTGTGACACAAGAATGTAAGTCAGCTCCTCTTCCTGTCAAGACGGAGCAGAGGAATCTGACATGGGCTGTAGCTGACAACCCCCCTCCCCTCCCCGCCGCAGCACTTACTGAAACATGAGCTACTGTACGAGGAGACATGGCGTTCTAATTATGTGCAGCATATATAGGATATTATATCAGCAGCAAAAGATTACTGAAGTAATTTCACAAGCATTAAAACACCTACATTGTTAGCCCCGATTGCACTTTCTCGGTGGCGTCAACCACCTTATAGGCTGCAATTAAAGTATAGTTTGTGATTATACTGTGACAAAGACCCATACAGATTTGGAAGTTTTGTTTAACAGAAGTATTTTTCTTGCACAAACTGCAATGAGTTTCAACAAATGAGCTTCTTGTATTATGAAATTTAAATTTTTTTTTAAAAAAAGGGCAGTGGCTGATTTTTCACTGAGTTGGCCTGGGTTGAAAACAGACACTCTACCTTTCCTAGTCACACAAAGGAAGCAGATACTACTTTTATACGACACAAAACCCATTCTATAGGCGTCAGCTCCCAACGTGCAGGTCTCAAAGCCACTGCAATGGAAAAGTGAACTTGATAGGGCTTGCTAAAGCCGATGGATCGATAGACCCAGTTAAAAAGTAGCTATTTCCAGTCATTTTACTTTCAGGTTACAGACAAGTGCACGAGGTGCACTCATTGGGAGCCATTGCCACTAGCACAGATATATATCTAAAGGCAGCTTAGTGTGAAGGATATTGACCTGCAGGATAGCCCATCGTTGCTTTGGGCCCACACAAAACAAACAGGCACAAAAGTTTTTCAACAGCAAGTCAGCTGAAGTAACTGTTTATGCCAATTTTTAATATTTCAAGACTTAGATATAGGCTTAATGTAACAAACTGACAGGTATAAAGAGTCATCAACACCGTGAATTATTGAAACTTTTTTTGACCTGGAATATAACCATCAATGCTACATAGTAATAGAATATCGTATTTAGCTTACGGTCACTAATGCTTAAAGAATTAAAACTTGCAGAAGGGGTTAATACTATTGTAGGATCAGTTGATTATTTTTTTTAATTTAGAAGACTGGACAACTAGTTACTGGTAATTCACAAGAGAAACTCTCCATCAAAATACTGGTGAAACCGCTAAATGTTTAGCTCGGTGGTGGCCTTTCATCTCGAAGTCAGAAGATTGTGACTTCAAGCCCCACATCAGCATTTGAGTTGACACTTCAGTGCTGTACTGAGGAAGCACTGCATTGTCAGAGGTGGCATCTTTCGAATGACATATTAAACAAAGATCCTGCCTACCCTGTTCAAGTGGAAATGGCAAGAAGAGCAGGGAATTTGTCATTATATGAATTGTTGGTTTATTATAGTAAGAAATTGGTACCACACTTAATAGGCAAAATAGATGTTCTAGTGACAGAAAAGCTATTTCCTGAACCTAGTATCAATTTACTTTACAAATTGTAAATGGGATGTTTCCAGTGCTGGTTAGAGACAACATTCTAATACTTGAAGTTACTTGAACAAGAGGACCTTACAGTAAAGAGTCAAAGGAGGCAGGAACAGTATCTTTGGGGATTATGAATCTACCAAAGGGCCACGCAGACCAAAAGAACTTTTACCATATATATTACAGTATATCATTAAAAAACAAAGAAGTTTAAACTGACAGGAAGCCCCAAGACAAGAACAGGAAGTGGCTATATCAAGGCCAGAAAATAGAACACAATCTTGTAAAGAACAAATTCATATTTTACTTGCAAATCTGTCAGCTTTGTTTCATGCTTAACCTTATGCTGTGGCACAAAAAGGTAACATTTAAATTCACTTATTGGAATTTCCATTTAAGAACCACAAAATACCAAATATGCCTCTTTTGCATTGCAAATCGCCACGACCTTCACCTGGGGCATTGGTTCCTAACTCCATATCTAAAGTACAACAAAAGGTCTAACACAGACCGGCAATTTCTGCCACATTGAAATTTATAGAACTTCTTCAAAACCAAAACACAAAGCGTGTTTTTACTTTGCAGCGAGATGACTACAAAAAGTGCTCCAACAATGAACATTAAAACTGCAAGAGTAGATTGGAAGACAGGGTGTGCGCAGGTTCCACACCCTAAAGCCTCAGTCTATACAAACCACTACAAATACAAACCACACCTGGCCTGAAGGGACACATCAGAGGGAGAAAGACAGTAAGTGAGTATTTTGTCCTAGCATAGTTAAACCAATATTCATTTAGTTTTATTTTTTGTTAAGTTCTCACTAAAAATAGAACACCATGAAACAGATGTGCTAATTTCAGCAGTGACTAGCAGAATTTTGTAATGTTGCAATGTAATACCATCTGCAAGATTTTCAGATGACATAACATAAATAAACATCGTGTTCTCGCGTTCCAGAATACACATTCTTATAGTCTCTGTATTCGTAGGCTCGCATCAGTCATAACAATGATATCCATCTGATGGAGATTCCTCTACTAAGTAAAAGGCTAAAATTCTAGAGCAAAGCAGCTAGAGATCTTCTGCTTAAAATACTTTTTCCTCACAGCTGCTACCAGACATGTTAAACGGGATCTTCCAGGTTCCACCTGGCTGTGGTGCTGTGTCGCCCCCATTAATTTCCCTTCAAAAATCATATAAAATAAAAAAAATTTAAATGCAATAAATTAGAAAATTGGTTAAAAAAGTCAAAAACCAACCTAGTTCCAAGAAAAATAGAAGCAGCCTAATCCATGAAATCGAGCCCTTTCGAGAACGAAAAAGTTCGCAATTATATTGGTCCTTGGGACATCCTAAAAGTGGTTCACACTCAATAAATTACTTTGAAGTGTAGTCACCATTATGTAGACAGACCTGGTAGCCAATCTGCACAAGATTTCACAAACAGCAAATGAGAGGAATGACCAGTTAAATCTATTTTTCATGGTGTTGTTTGGGGGGGGGGGGGGGGGGAAACATTGACCAAGACACAGAGACCTCCCTGTTCTTCAAATAATGCCATGGGATCGTTAACATCAATCTATATCAGAAGATGGAGCCTCAGTTTAAGAGCGCATCCAAAAGACAGCACATCTGGCAATAAAGCACTCCCTCAGCACAGCAATGAAATGTTAACGTAGATTATGTGCTGGAGTGGAGATTGAATCCACAGCCTTCTGATTTGAGAGACTAGAATGCTAACAACTGAATCAAACTGGCATTTTCAAACTTGGATCCTTGGGCATTAGGAACCTACAAATGGATTCACGAAGTCATCAGATTTCTGAATTTTTCTGTATTTGCTGAGTGACCACCACCATGAAAGATCTTTTGCTGCATGCAAATATAAAGCAGCTAGAGATCTTTCTGCCATGATAGCATTGTTTGCATTTTCATAGCTGTCATTCTCTTTTGGAAGTGAAGGGCATAATGTCCGTTGGAGTGCGTTAATATTTGCATGCGGTTCCCAGGAGTAGGTTAATACTGGGGTGGTATAATCATTTGGAGATCTGGTACCAAAATGGCAACCCAGCTAATCGTACGGAAGGAGGAGCTCACTAAAAGCTATTTAAAAAGCAACTTAGGAAGACTTTTCATGACTTTGTTATTGTAGAATGGAGCTTTCTGGTGGACAATTCAAATCATAGAATGTTACAGCACAGAAAAAGGCCATTTGGGCCATCACGTCCGTGTCTTTCTCCAAAAGCCACCTAATCTAATCCCAGTCTCCTGCTTGCTCCCCATGCCATTTTATATTTTTCCTTTACAAGCAACTATTTAATTCCTTTTTTAAAAAAAATAATTTATTCAACAATAATTTGAGGCAGAGAATTCTCCATTTTAAATCATTCATTGTACAAAGATTTTTTTTAAAACCTCTCCTGTAATTCCATTCGTGATTATCTTAAATTTATGCCTTTGTTACCATCCGACTAACCAGTAACCTTGGAAGACCCCAGCAGGTCACCTCTTAATCTGCTCAGCTCTACTGAAAAAGGTTCAAACCTCTCAAGTCTCTCTTCATAACTGTAACCCCTTACCTCTGATAAGACCCTAGTGAATCTACACTGTACTTTTTCCTTCCAATAATAGGGTGCCCAAAATGCATTACTACAATTGTGGCCTAACTAAGGTCCAACACAAGTTTAACAGTACCTGTACCTCCTGTTTGTGGACTGCAGAAAAAAAAAATCAAGGATTCAGTTTGCCTTTTTATGGCCTTATAGCACAATAAGGAACTGAAGATTTCAATTTCAAAATCCAAAGAAGGTCTAATTGTACTAGACTGTCAGCAGCCATTATACTGATTTGTATAAACAAGCCTCCCTCAGGTAATTCAAAATGCCTATATAAACTGTCTGGGATCTGAAGTTGCAGGAGTCAATGTTCAGGCCAAAGGGTTGCAAAGTCCTCAAGGGAAAGATAAGCTATTGTTCCTGAAGTGTGCCTTGAGCTTGGTAGGAATATTGTAGGAAGTCAAAACACAGAAAGGTTAGAGTGGGAATGATGGGGTTTTGGGTGTAGATTTGTCAGAACATAGTTGGCCTGCCTTTTCCCTTTTTGGGTGCCGAAAGACCCGACTTGTACTTCCAGCAACAGCATCACTCATACTTAGTGTGGCAACTATATTTGCATTATAATAAAAAAATGAAAGCTCCCACTTAAATTGCTATTATAGCAATTTGCAAGAAGAACTGAAGCAATATTCTCCTACTATGTCGGTAACAAGTTTAATACAGTCAAGAAGCTCTTCTGTCTGTATCAAAACATTGTGACTACAATAGCAATGTGGGATGGAGGAGAAAAATGCCATCATTTATACCCACCATTATTACCTGCTTTACCTCTAGTTTTTCTAGGGTAGCAAAAAATCTGCAAAAGCAGTCGATTCTCTACTTAGCCGGAATGTTGTTGCGGATACTTTCCCCCTCAACTATTGCACACTACTGGTCGGTACCACCTCCTTTCGTAAATCAGTTGCACATAATTAACATCTTTAATATTTCTGTATAAGCAGTGAGTTACTGATGACAGCATTTATCACGGAATGGATGAGGATAGGAGAAGAAGCTGCTCTGTAACTATTGGAGTCTGTGGGAAAGCGAATTAATATCAGAAGTATAAACTTAGTAGTGCTTCAGCACCCTTGCAAAGTCAGACTTGGGAACTAATGCCGAGCCATATTGTTCTGCTATTAATCAGTATAAACAAAGCTGTTCAGAAACAAAGTCAAAGCTATTAAGTTTGAAATATAAAAGTGGAATGGTTCCAGACAATTAAATTGGTTTTGTAGCAACTGCCAAGAAAAGCACAATAAGTATCTTCCTCGTCCCCCCCACCCAACTAAATTGGTAGCGAGTATAATACAGCTGCTCTCAGATCACGAGCTCCACCATTTTAACTAGAGCAACTAGTTGCGTGCATATGATGGGGTAATTATAATAAAACACTGTTTATACAATTTGTCCTTACTGTACAAAAGCGATGTTGCTATTCATTGCAACAGCCATGGCTCTTCGCATTCAAACAGCTCCACCGCATTTATTTTACCATATAAAATGCCCGTCTCTACAGTGACTTCAGTACATCAATCTCCTTAGACATGCTAGACTCTACTGTGTCGCACTGGACTGGCAGTATAAATGTTATTGGCTGCACTACTCTAGTGTAAATAATCGCCACTCTGTAGGGCAATGCAAGAATTTTCAATAATAAGGACAGACAGGCAATTATATAGCGCCTTTCACGACCACCGGATGTCTCAAAGCGTTTTACAGTCAATGAAGTACTTTTGAAGTGGAGTCACTATTGTAATGTGGGAAACGCGGCAGCCAATTTGCGCACAGCAAGGTCCCACAAACAGCAATGTGATAATGACCAGATAATCTGTTTTTGTCATGTTGGTTGAGGGATAAATATTGGCCCAGGACACCGGGGATAACTTGAACAAGAAAGACTTACATTTACATAGTACCTTATCATATCTCTCAGAAACATCTCAAAGTGCTTCATGTATGATGAATTATTCTGAAGTGCAGTAACCATTATGTAGGCAAAGGTGGCAAGAATTGTGTTCAATGAGGTGACTAGTTCATTTTTTTTGGAAGGTATTGTGTAGGACATCCTGATCATCTCCACAGTGCCACAGAATCTAACTAAATCATCAGAATAAACAAATTTGACCAGAGTTAACATCTCACCCAAAGGATGCCACCTCCAAAAGTGCCACTGGTGCCTTAGCCTGGATTATGTGCTCAAGTTCTGCGACTTGACCCCACAACCTTCCAACTCAAAAGCAAGAATGCCACCAATAAGGTGAGGCCATCGCATTTATATCATTATTCAATCTATAGAGGTTATATATATATTTTTAAATCTCCCCAGCATCATTTAAAACAGAAGTACCAATTTTATAAGAAAAAAGAGAAAATGTGCATGGGGCTCTGAAGTTATATTAGTAGTACTTATTAGCATATCCTAACTTACACTAAGTCCCGTTTGCCCATCTCCCCTGTGCTCGCTGACCTACATTGGCTCCCAGTTAAGCAGCGCCTAGATTTTAAAATTCTCATCTTTGTTTCAAACCCCTCCATGGCCTCGCCCCTTCCTATCTCTGTAATCTCCTTCAGCCCCACAACTCCCCCGAGATATCTGCACTCCTCTAATTCTGCCCTCTTGAGCATCCCGGATTATAATCGCTCAACCTTTGGTGGCCGTGCCTTGTTGCCTAGACCCTAAGCTCTGGAATTCCCTGCCTAAACACCTCCACCTCCCTACCTCTTTGACCAAGCTTTTGGTCACCTGCCCTAATTTATCCTTATGTGGCTCGGTGTCAAATTTTGTGTCTTAAAATACTCCTGTGCAGCGCCTTGGGACGTTTTACTACGTTAAAGGCGCTATATAAATACAAGTTGTTGTTGTACTTCTACTGTGTAATGGTAAATATATCAAAGAACTTTACTGCATAGCCAGTAACAGAGTCATCTTCATTAGTGACACACTAGCTTTTAAGCTTGTATATTTGAGTCTCCACAGTCAAGATATGAAAATTGCAGACAGGACTATTTCAGCAGGATCCCAATTAAAACCCTGTACCCCTGATACAGTAAATAGCAAAGCACTAGCCATGGCTTTTTTGGGCTAAAATAGAGAGCTCCTTTTCAGCCAAACTGCTACCTCAATAGACATAGGAAACATGTCAGTGTGGGTGGCAGTTTGCCCAGGTAGTTAACTAGGCCAAACTGCTGAATCTTCAGGCATGTCTTAAACCCAGCTCTGGGAATAAATGCAGTGTTGTGAACAGCACTGCATTTTCTTTATTTGGAAACTAATAACCTTCTAATATTATTCAACTGAGTCAGGCTCAAGTGCTTTGTGAGAAGAGACGTGTAAATCAAACTATGCCGAGACAGTAATCACTTGAATAGAAGGGGCCAGGACGGTGGCGGGATATGTAAACCAGGACAAGCAATCTGAAATCAATAGGTTAGCATGGCCAGCAGTAATGAGAGTGCATGATTTGTACTCTGGTCGCAGAGTTTTGGATTAATTGAAGTTTGCAAGGAATGGAGGTAGGGGGGCCAGTTAGAAGGGCATTCAAGAAGTCAATCCTTAATCGATGAAGGCAGAGATTGGGCTTTCTATGGCACAGAAACGAGGTAGAAAAATGCTACTTTAGAAACCAATAGATATGAGGTGTAACGGTCAGCTCAGGATAAAACGGGATCATTGTTACACTACTCCTATACTGCACAAACACCAATATTTGCATTGTCACCCTCTTCCTTTCCTCCGACATTGTCCCTCCCCTTTCAAAATCACCAGGTTTTCACAATATACATTAGAATGAACGGGGCCCATTCGATCTCATCAGTCCAGAATACCATTTCCCCATTACAGCTTTTTAACATCTAACTGAATAAGCAGTACCTTGGTACTACAGCTCACCCAAACGACAATGGGCCAGAATTTGCTGCCAAAATAATGGCGAGTTTAATGCGTACACAGTTATTAATGTATAAATCGTCCATCAACTTGTGGCGAGGAAGAGATATACTGTGAATTGCGAATGGCCACAACTCGCTGGATGATGGGCGCCGCTCCGCCGCTAGCCTCATGAAAATGGCAGCTCACCCTCAGCCTTCCCCACTCCAGTGAGTTTCTAGAAATTGCTGCATTTGCACATTAATTGCCAATTAAAGTCACTGCAGAAATTTAGGACTGATACTTTTAACAGCATAAGTACCTTTTCAATAATCAGATTTATGTTCCTGCAATGCCACTCAACCTCTCCAGCCCAGAAATGGAACAATTGAAACTGTGGAGTCTCATTCTTGCAGGTAGTAAATTGTTGTTAGAGATTTTAAAAATGTTAAATTTTATAAATGTTTTTCTTCCTTTGCCTTTGTCTCTTTTTTCTCTTTTAATCCAATCTTTCTTTCCCTCACTATTTCTCTTTCTGTATCTGATTTGACTCTAATTCACCCTATTTTCTTCTGTCATTCCTCAATCCTTAAATCTCATTGGTTAAGGAGATAAACTGTTGGTCCCGTCGTTCACCAAGGTCCCAACTTCCCTGTTATCAGCTCACACTTCCAGCAACTTGTAGCTCAAACATTTTCCAAGCTGAAGGGCGAGGGAAAAAGTTTAACAAACGTGGCATACCGTGAGATCTCCCACTCCAGCAAATTCTGGGCCAATAGCTCCAACAATGCAGCCCTTCCTCAGTGCTGCACTGGAACAGCTTAGATTATGGGTGCAAATGCTGAACTGGACTCCGAACAACCATGAATGCTACCAACTTACTATAGGTGTATTGACCACTCAAATTTTCTCCATTGCATGGTTCACTTCCATGAAACCACACTATCCTATAATAGTTTGATTCCTTTATTTCCTAGTGAAGCCAGTTCATCCTGAATGGTTTTGTCTCTGTTGTGGAAAGAAACCACTCGGAGTCACGGGTAGGCTGCGATATGAGAGAAACTTTATTACAAGCATGCAGGGGAGAGCCTTCAGTGTACCGAAGCCTCTCAAATTTACAATGGTTGTGGCAGTTTATTTATACATAATCAACCGTTAATTACCGGTTACGTAGGCTTTGGCAGATGCTTCCCGCTATCTCAATTGTCCCGGACCCAAGGTCCTTACTTCTGCCTTTCTGCAGTTTTGTTTCTCTTATCCAGTCTCCAGTTACCATTATCTTTGAGAAGTCGCACAACACCAGGTTATAGTCCAACAGTTTTATTTGAAATCACGAGCTTTCGGAGCGCTGCTCCTTCGTCAGGCAAAGTGAAGGAATACAAATCAGCAAAGCATATATAGACAGAGAACAATGTGTAGCGTACAATGTCAGACGACTACAGTAAATCTTACTGACTGCCCTCCATCACACCTCGGCAGAGATACAATCAGGTGTGATGGAGGGCAGTCAGTAAGATTTACTGTAGTCGTCTGACATTGTACGCTACACATTGTTCTCTGTCTATATATGCTTTGCTGATTTGTATTCCTTCACTTTACCTGACGAAGGAGCAGCGCTCCAAAAGCTCGTGATTTCAAATAAAACTGTTGGACTATAACCTGGTGTTGTGCGACTTCTCATTTTTGTCCACCCCAGTCCAACACCGGCATCTCCGCATCATGTCCATTATCTTTGTTCATTGTTCCTGATTCAAGGTTTATTACAACTACTGCTACTGTTAAATACTAACACTACGCTTTGGTCTGGTTTTGGTCAAGCATCCCATCATGCCTTGCAGTTACAGTAACATTTTAATAGCATGGCTTCTAACGCAACTATAATATACATGTAAAGGTTATCCAAACCTACAGGTTACCCTATCAGTCTCCCACACGTGAACAATCATCTGTGCGTAACTAGGGCTCCATTTTCCGTCCCCTCGTATTTATTGTCTATACATAACCACTTGGTAACATTATCTGTAAACACAGGGTCAGCTTTCATGTGTATGCTAATGGCACCCAGCTAACTTCCTTGCCTTCACCATTGACTCCAAGGCTGTCCAGTTTTATCTGACTGTCTAACATCAAGGCCTGAATGAGTCACAATTTCCTGCAGCTCAAGAGTTGGCAAAAATGAAGCCATCCTTTTTGGTTTCTGCCAGCATCCATGATCCTCTGGCACCTCTATCAACTTTTTCAGCTGCTCACTCAGGCTGGATCAGATGGTCCAGTGTCCCCATCCAGTTTAATCCTGAGCTAACCTTTATACCCCACATCTGTTAGTCTAACACAGCATTTTTCTACCTCAGCAACATTGCCCGTTTACATTCCTTCCTCTGCCATAGAAACCCCAATCTGTGCCTTCATCAGTTAAAGATTGACTTCTTGAATGTCCTTCTATCTGGCCCCCTTTTGTCTATTCTTTACAAAGTTCAATTGATGCAAAACTCTGCAACCAGAGTTCAAATTGCGCACTCTCCTTACCGCTGTCCATACTAAGCCTCACTAATTCTCTGTTCCCTAACATATTGATTTGCAAATCCTACCACAGCCCTGACCCTTCTACTCAAGTGATCTACTCCAAACGTGAATCCTCTGATTCACTGCTTCCGAGATTCTTATTCAATAAACTCAAGTCCCAATTCAATTTCACCTCTCGTTAACCAATACTACAGCAACACTGACAACAACCAAGGTATCCATTTGCCAGACTTGCACAGCTAAACCTGATCCTGCTTTCACTCACCATACATGTGAGCACTTTCTAGCAGAGGACACTGAACAGGAATCAGGTGTAGGAACTCTGGCTGATTATTTTTCCGCTCCCTGGCCCAGTGTGCTAAGTTCAATTTTAACACAAAATCCTGCCCCTGAAATTAGCTAATTCAAGTCTGGGACATTCTGGTCTATATCGGACATGTGCTGCTTTTAACCACTAGCCCATTGGGGGAAATACGAGAGAAATATTTTTATAGTCTTATCATAACTGAATTTTGAAACAACTCGACTTTTGTCTGCTGTTTCTGGGTATCATATCAAAAGTCTACAATCTACCAAACTGACTACTGTTTGAACAGAAAAGCCACCAACAAACCACCACGAAAAATTTACAGACTTTATAGCTTAGTTTATTATCTTTCTCTTCCCCCTCCAAAAATGTTCTTAAAAATTCATTCTTGGGAATGTGGGCGGCGCTAGCAAGACCAGCATTTATTGCCCATCGCTAGTTACCCTCGAGAAGGTGGTGCTGAGCCGCCTTCTTGAACCATGGCAGTCCATGAATATATTTATTCAGGTTATATTTCCTCAATTGAAAATGTGTATCAAAAGTGAAAAAATAACACATAAATAGCAAAGCCAGAGGATGTACTTTTAAATATGTAAGCAGACCCCATCACACTGTAGTAGTCAAGCCTCAGCAACAGTAGTACACAAAATAGATACAGATGAGGCCATTTGGTTCATTTTAGAACAGCCATCCAGAAAGACCTGGCAGTTTAAACAATTACAGTTCCTCAAAAAGTCATGGAATTGTAGCAGGCTTGGGGGTTTTTTTGCCGTGGGGGGGGGGTGGGGGGAGCTGTGCTTATTGTAACAATGGTGTTGCAATTAGCAAAACAGCAAAATATTAACAAATATACTACATAAATTACATGAAAAGGATATAGTAAAATCAGTCAGTAAGCAGCAACTGGATCTTCTCATTTTCATGTGGGTAGCACCTAGATTTTAAGTGTGTTTGGCAGCTGGTGTGCAAAATATGGGAGCACTTTACCCTTCCTGCTCCCTCCCCAACAAAAAATTCAGGTGAAAATTAAAGTTGAAATGCCTCACAGTTGTAAAATCAATTTTCTAGCATAAAGGCAGGAGGTACTGCAACCTTTAAGTTAATAATTTCTCCCTGGTGCTCAAAGTGTAGCAGCACAGAGTGTGAGGATTAGTTTGGATTCGCCATCCATGCCTTTGTTACTTCTAGACTCGACTATTCCAATGTTCTCGTAGCCGTAAACTTGAGCTCATACATTACAACACTGACTACACTTCCAAAGTACTTCATTGGCTGTAAAGCGCTTTGGAACATCCTGAGGTTGTGAAAGGTGCTATATAAATGCAAGTCTTTCTTTCTTTCATCTAAAGCTCTGCTGTCCATATCCTAACTTGCACCAAGTCACATTCACCCAGTGCTCGTTGCCCTTCATTGGCTCCTGGTCCGGCAACGCCTCGATTTTAAAATTCTCATCCTCGTTTTCATATCCCTCCATGGCCTCACCACTCCCCATCTCTGTAATCTCCTCCAACCCTACAACTCAGATCTCTGCGCTCTTCCAATTCTGGCCTCTTGTGCATCCCCAATTTTCATTGCTCCATTACTGATGGCCGTGCCTTCAGCTGCCTAGGTCCCAAGCTCTGGAATTCCCTCCCTAAACCTCTCTACCTCTCACTCCTCCTTTAAGATGCTGTTTAAAACTTACCTCTTTGGCCAAGCTTTTGGTCACCTGTCCCAATATCTCACTGTGGCTCAGTGTCAAATTTTGTTTGATAATGTTCCTGTGAAGTGCCTTGGGATGTTTTACTACATTAAAGGTGCTATATAAATACAAGTTGTTGTTGTTCTAGCATTATACTGCTGAGTATAAGAGTAAAGACACTTTACTGCAATTATATAGGGCCCTGGTTAGATCACACCTGGAGTATTGTGTACAGTTTTGGTCTCCTTACCTAAGGAAGGATATACTTGCCATAGAGGGAGTGCAATGAAGGTTCACCAGACTGGTTCCTGGGATGGGGGGATTGTCCTATGAGGAGAGATTGAGTAGACTAGGCCTATATTCTCTAGAGTTTTGAAGAATGAGAGGTGATCTCATTGAAACATACAAAATTCTTACAGGGCTTGACAGGGTAGATGCAGGGAGGATGTTTCCCCTGGTTGGAGAGTCTAGAACCAGGGGTCACAGTCTCAGAATAAGGGGTCGGCCATTTAGGACTGAGATAAGGAGAAATTTCTTCACTCAGAGGGTGGTGAATCTTTGGAATTCTCTACCCCAGAAGGCTGTGGAGGCTCAGTCATTGAGTATATTCAAGACAGAGATCAATAGATTTTTGAATATTAAGGGAATCAAGGGATATGGGGATAGTGCAGGAAAGTGGAGATGAGATAGAAGATCAGCCATGATCTTATTGAATGGCAGAGCAGGCTCGAAGGGCCAAATGGCCTACTCCTGCTCCTATTTCTTATGTTCTTGTACTGGTTGGTATGCCACATTTCCTTGTAGGTGGCCAAAGGGGCATTGGAGGAGTTGTGTGCAGGCAGGGACATGATTCTAGGGGAGATGCAAGCTAAAAAGGACATCAGGATAAAGTTCATCTAAAAAAAATCTGCCTAGTATGATCGGTTGTAAAGCTATGGAGAATATTTTCTTAAACAACAACAGAAAACGCTGGAAAAACTCAGCAGGCCAGACAACATCCGGGGAGAGAGAAAGAGAGTTAACGTTTCAGGTCGAAACCCTTCGTCGGAACTGAAAGAGCAGGAAATAAACAGATAAAAATAGAATATTTTCTTAGTGTTGGTCAGTATCAGGAATGCAGTTAGTTTAATTATCCAGCTGACCTCTTGCCTTTTAAGTTCTGGCTTTCATCATTCGAAGACCATGGGTGAATGGAGGTGGGGTATGAGTGAATAAATGATATATGTATGCAACATTTACCTATGCACACTTTTCAGCAGAGGTCACTGGACAGCGATCAGTAGTGCAAACCCTGGCTGATATTTCCCCTCCGCAACTCAGATTCACAGAGGTTATTGTAGTGCAGACTGAGATTATCTAACTAACTCATGACTTAATACTGCACCATAAGTAATACTTCCAAGAAACAGATTAGATCCTTGTACAAAATCATCATGGGGGTGGCGGGGGAAAGAGAAAAGAGAACAAAACTTTTGTTGAATATGGATTACATCTTCCCATCAACAGCACTAGAAAACAAAATGAATCTTCCCGCTCTCTTGCTCTCCCCCTCCCTTTACCCTCTCCCCCCCCCAAAAAAAAATACCTGGAATACCCAGATGAGGTTGGGTGTTTTTAGCTGGGGAACCTTCTGTTCAATTTTATAGTTAACTTTTTAAAACGTTCAAATCCCATTTGCCAAGTTAGAAGCATCTTACAAGGTTTCTGCAACTGAACCCAAGAAGCAAAATCAATTTTTTTTTAAAAGTTTGATCCTGTGCCCTTTACTTAAGGACTCTGCTCTTTATTCAGCTAACTGACAAAGCTTAATAAAAATATATTTTAAAATGAAGATAGAATTTTAACCTGAAAAATTCATAACTCTTTTTTGCCTCCTCTCAACCAAATGTCTTCCCTCCTCTTCTGAAACCACTGACTCTTTGCTGGGATACAGCTCTACTGATGCTGGTCACTGTCTGGGACCTTGCCATTCTTTTTGTAACTTTGCCTGACGAAGGGGCGATAGCTCCGAAAGCTTGTAATTTTAAATAAATCTGTTGGACTATAACCTGGTGTTGTGCGACTTCTCATTCTTTTTGTAAGCAGTCAAAGTTGCCAGGCCAATTTACCCAAGATGGCAACACTGCCAAGCCTCATTCCGTCCTCATCTAATCTTTAGACACACACACACACACACACATATTTGCAGCATGAGTTATCAGATAGTAATCAGGTACAGGAACCGTGGCTGGTGTGTATCCCTGCCTGATCCAGGGCCAGTTCTAGACCCACCAGCATCCTGCCTGAGATCAACTAACTCAGCACAGGCTATCACAGCTAACTCAAAAACAAAATACTGCGGATGCTGGAAATCTGAAATAGAAACAGAAAATGCTGGATATACTCAGCAGGTCAGGCAGCATGTGTGGAAAGAGAAGCAGAGTTAACGTTTCAGGTCGATGACCTTACATCACAACTGTTTCTATCACAGCTAACTCCACGTTTATACAGATACACTGCCAACAAGGATCATCGGATAGCAATCAGGACTAGGAACCCTAAAAGAATTTTCCTTCCCGAACCCTGGAGTGCTGAAGGCCATTGTAACACCCGCACATTCAACCCTGCTGAGATCAACTAACTCAGCATAGATCGCCGATTGAACTCGATACCTTCCAGTTCTGTGCAGCTCAGCTACATATTGTCTGAACTCGCAGAACCATCGTGGGAGCCAAAACTTGTACTCTACTGTATTTTAAATGCAGCTCTCGCACTGCTACAACAGACTGCGTGAAACTCAAATACGTTCTAATGGCAGAATGCAAACATATAATTTAATGCAGAATCGTTCCAACTTACACAAATATTTTTTTTAAACTTAAAATGCAAGTTATAATTCTGCAAAATTCTGTGTGCACTATCTGTGTGGGTAAGTAGTGTGTGTGTTTGACTGATTGCTGCTGCAGATCTGGTATGCGTTATCAGCTGTGCTGGATAAAAAAAGAAACGCGGCTCCACAGTGAATGAGGAAAAGAAAGAGGAAACATAAATAACCTCACTTACCGCGGTGGAACCGGACTGGGTTGCAATATAGACCTTGATAACCATGGCTTCTCTCAACGGCAATCCCCAAAAGAAATATAAAAACAGAAAGAGGGGAAACAAAAATAGCTGCAAATAATCCAACCCTGTAACCTCCCACCCATGCACGGCACACAAGAAGACGGCACAACTGCGCAAAACCACCTCGACCCACTCCGTGACCTAAGGCCCGCCCCCCCGGAGCGCGTTGATTGGCTGTGAGGGGTTTCCCTGCGGTCTCGCCCTGGCTGAGCCGGCTGGCGAGTGGCCAATCGGCCCGTCAATCATCCGCCCACCCGGGTTTGAGCCGCGGGGCTCGCGCACCCTCCCTATATGGCAAGTGAAACGGGACGACCCAATGAGATTGCAGGACAGCAACTGCCCGGGGAGCAGTTACCGCAAGTTTTACAGAAGTTAAAGATTAATTTTAATAGTCTTCAGTGCTCGCATTTTCGACTCTGAATGGCACGCACTAAAACACAGGGTGCTTAAAGGTGCATTTACTCCACTCAATTAAAAAAATAGTAGCGCGAATTTCCTTCTCACTTCGTAAATGTGGTTTATGTGGAAACGGTCAGACTGACATGTCAAGATATATGAAAAAAATAAAACCGCCAGCAATGGATATCTAAACTATAAACAAAAAATACCCGTCAGCAGCTGAGGTGAGGTGGAAAGTGAAAATAACTGTAGATCAACAGAATTTTTAAAATGGAGATTGCAAAGGTGCAGAATATATATATATTCTCTCCAATTAATAATATGCAGACTATTTCAAATTTTAGGATGCTGTGGATAAATAAAGAAGTTACAAACAAACTAAAATTGAAGAGGGCATGTGAGGCTATCCAACAACAACATACATTTATATAGCGCCTTTAACTTGGTAAAAAATGTCCCAAGGCGCTTCACAAGAGCGTTATCAGACAAAATTTGACACCAAGCCACATAAAGAGATATTAGGACAGGTGACCAATGGTCAAAGAGGTAGGTTTTAAGGAGCGTCTTAAAGGAGGAGAGTGCGGTAGAGAGGCGGAGAGGTTTAGGGAAGGAATTCCAGCGCTTGGGGACCTGGCAGCTGAAGGCACGACCACCAGTAGTGGAGCGATAAAAATCGGGGCTATGCAAGAGGCCAGAATTGGAGGAGCGCAGCGGTCTCGGAGGGCTGTGGGGCTGGAGCAGGTTACAGAGATAGAGAGGGGCGAAGCCATGAGGGATTTGAACACAAGGATGAGAATTTTAAAATTGAGCCGTTGCCAGCCAATGTAGGACAGTGAATATAGGGGTGATGGGTGAACGGGCCTTGATGCGAGTTAGGATACGGGCTGCAGAGTTTTGGATGAGCTGAAGTTTACAGAGGGTGGAAGGTGGGAGGCCGGCCCGGAGAGCATTGGAATAGTCGAGTCTAGAGGTAACAAAGGCATGGATGAGGGTTTCAGCAGCAGATGAGCTGAGGCAGGGGTGGAGCCGGGTGATATTATGGAGGTGGTAGTAGGCGCTCTTGGTGATGGAGAGGATTTGGGATTGGAAGTTCAGCTCAGGGTCAGATAGGATGCTGAGGTTGCAAACAGTCCGGGTTCAGCCTCAGACTGGCCAGGGAGGGGGAGGGAGTCGGTTAGGGAATGGCGTTTGTGGCAGGGACCAAAGCCATTGTCTTCGGTCTTTTTAATTGGAGGAAATTTCTGCTCATCCGATGTCGAACAAGCAAAGTGACAAATCAGAGGCAGTGGAGAGGTCGAGAGTGTAGAATTCGCAAAATTATCACGATTTAATAAAAATAAGAAGGAGACATAAAGTTTCGTATAAACAGCTTTATTTCAGCAGAATACTGTCAGGTTTCAAAACGGACACAAACAGCCTGTAAAATGGCCGCCACGCCTCGTGGCAGAAAGTTCTAGACTTTCAGTAAGCAGACAAGATGGCGCTTCAATAAACATTTCAGCAAGATCGGACAGGACTCAGCACATTTGAGATAATTGACAAGACATGATGGGTTTGCATTTTAAACATAAATACTGAAATCGGTCCCCCAGGTGCAAACAAGGGCTATTGTACTGAGCGATCAAGGACCCATCCAAAGACATTAATATGCAAAATCCCCACGGCTCTACGATGAGAGAGCCGTTCGCGGGTACTCACAGCAAGCATTTGAAAGCCCCAAAACCCCTCCAGGGAGACTACTAGCCGGTTCCACAATGGGAGAAATATTAACGGGTACTCAGACAGTCACAAGTGTCACCGAAACCCATTAAAGACTGAGATCACCCCATACAAGAAGTTTGAGCGCCAAAAACCTGACAAAAGATAGACATTAAGATTGGGCGGGAAAAGAGGAATTACAGCACTATAACTGTAAAGTACAACCGTCCATCTCTCTCTTGTTGCTTTGACTCGCTGGAAGGCTGCTGAACTTTTATTCTCTTGCCTGACAACTCTGGACTCTGATCCGCTAGGATCAACCTCGTGGCTTGCCGCGAAGATCTGTGGAGAACTGGGCTGTGAAGGCCTGGAAGCGGGCGCACCATCCCGAGAAGTCGGTAAACGGTGTTGGAACCAGAAGGCCCGAGAGGAGATGAGATGAGATGAGATGAGAAGAGAAGAAGACGACAATACGTATCGCCACGGTCAGTAAGCCCCGACCGCGCCTGTAAGTCGATTAAACACTTCTTTGAATTCTACCGACTTCTTCACAACTGGCCCAGGAAGACCCTTCTTCGAGTTCTATCGAACCGGTGTAGGACACAGGAAGACTCTTTTTTTGAGTAGTATCAGAACTCCGAGGGCAACACAGATCTTCATGACAGCAGACGGTCCAGCCTGCTAGCCGGAGCAGAAGCGAGTAAACAAGTGGGGTACAGAGACCCCTGATCATAGAAACATAGAAAATAGGTACAGGAGTAGACCATTCGGTCCTTCGAGCCTGCACCGCCATTCAATGCGTTCATGGCTGAACATGCTACCTCAGTACCCAATTCCTGCTTTCTCGCCATACCCCTTGATCCCCCTAGTTGTGAGTGTTATATCTAACTCCCTTTTGAATATATTTAGCGAACTGGCCTCAACAACCTTCTGTGGAAGAGAATTCCATAGATTCACCACTCTCTGGGTGAAGAAGTTCCTCCTCAGCTCAGTCCTAAATGGCTTCCCCTTAATCCTTAGACTGTGATCCCTGGTTCTAGTTTTCCCTACCATTGGGAACATTCTGCCCGCATCTAATTTGTCTAAACCAGTCAGGATTTTAAATGTCTCTATAAGATCCCCCCTCATTCTTCTGAACTCCAGAGGATACAAGTTCAGTTGACCCAATCTTTCTTGATATGTCAGTCCGGCCATCCCAGGAATCAATCTAGTGAACCTTCGCTGCACTCCCTCAATAGCAAGAATGTCCTTCCTTAAGTTAGGAGACCAAAACTGCGCACAATACTCCAGGTGTGGCCTCACCAAGGCCCTGTACAACTGCAGCATCACCTCCCTACTCCTGTACTCAAATCCCCTTACTATGAAGGCCATCATTCCGTTTGCTTTCTTGACTGCCTGCTGCACTTGCATTCCCACCTTCAATGACTGATGTACCATGATGCCCAGGTCTCGTTGCACCTCCCCTTTCCCTAATCTGCCACCATTCAGGTAATAGTCCGCCTCTCTATTTTTACCACCAAAGTGGATAACCTCACATTTATCCACATTGTACTTCATCTGCCATACATTTGCCCATTCACCCAACCTGTCCAAGTCACTCTGTAGCCTCCTAGCATCCTCCTCATTGTTCACACTGCCTCCCAATTTAGTGTCATCCGCAAATTTGGAGATATTACATTTAATCCCTTCGTCCAAATCATTAATATATAATGTAAACAGCTGGGGTCCCAGCACCGAACCCTGCGGTACCCCGCTGGTCACTGCCTGCCATTCTGAAAAGTACCCATTTACTCCTACTCTTTGTTTCCTGTGTGCCAACCAGTTCTCAATCCACGTCAACACATTACCCCCAATCCCATGTGCTTTAACTTTGCTCACCAATCTCTTGTGTGGAACCTTGTCGAAGGCCTTCTGAAAGTCCAAATACACCACATCTACTGGTTCCCCCCTGTCCACCCTATTGGAAACATCCTCAAAAAATTCCAGAAGATTTGTCAACCATGATTTCCCTTTCACAAATCCATGCTGACTTGGACCTATCATGTCGCCACTTTCCAAATAGTCTGTTATGACATCTTTAATAATTGCTTCCATCATTTTACCCACAACCGATGTCAGGCTGACCGGTCTATAATTCCCTGCTTTCTCCCTCCCTCCTTTTTTAAAAAGAGGGGTTACATTGGCCACCCTCCACTCCATCGGAACTGATCCAGAGTCGAAGGAATGTTGGAAAATGATCGTCAATGCATCCACTATTTCCAAGGCCACCTCCTTAAGTACTCTGGGATGCAGACCATCAGGCCCCGGGGATTTTTCAGCCTTCAGTCCCATCAATTTTCCCAATACCTTTTCCCGACTAATAAGGATTTCCCTCAGCTCCTCCCTCTTACCAGATCCTCTGACCCCTTTTATTTCCGGCAGGTTGTGTGTGTCCTCCACAGTAAACACCGAACCAAAGTACTTGTTCAATTGATCTGCCATTTCCTTGTTCCCCATTACGACTTCCCCTGTTTCCGACTGCAGGGGACCTACGTTTGTTTTTACTAACCTCTTTCTTTTTACATATTTATAGAAGCTTTTGCTGTCCATTTTAATGTTCTCTGCAAGCTTCCTTTCATATTTTATTTTCCCTGCCCTAATCAAACCCTTCGTCCTCCTCTGCTGAGTTTTGAAGTTCTCCCAGTCCCCGGGTTTGCTGCTACTTCTGGCCAATTTGTATGCAACTTCCTTGGTTTTAATACTATCCCTGATTTCCCTTGTTAGCCATGGTTGAGCCACCTTCCCTTTTTTATTTTTACGCCAGACCGGGATGTACAATTGTTGTAGTTCATCCATGCGATCTCTAAATGTCTGCCATTGCCCTTCCACTGATAGCCCCTTAAATATCGCTTGCCAATTTAACCTCGCCAATTCACGCCTCATACCCTCAAAGTTGCCCTTATTTAAGTTCTGGACCATGGTCTCTGACTTAACTGTTTCCTTCTCCATCCTAATGTAGAACTCCACCATACTATGGTCACTCTTCCCCAGGGGGCCTCGTACCACAAGATTGCTGATTAGTCCTTCCTCATTACACAACACCCAGTCCAGGATGGCCTCCCCTCGAGTTGGTTCCTCAACATATTGGTTTCGGAAACCATCCCTTAAACACTCCAGGAAATCCTCCTCCACCGTATTGCTTCCAGTTTGAGTAGCCCAATCTATATGCATATTAAAGTCACCCATGATAACTGCCGTGCCTTTTTTGCACGCACCTCTGATTTCCTGTTTCATACCCTCCCCCACCTCACTACTGCTGTTTGGAGGTCTGTACACAACTCCCACTAACGTTTTCTGCCCTTTGGTGTTCTGCAGCTCAACCCATATTGATTCCACATCCTCCAAGCTGATGTCCTTCCTAGCTATTGCATTAATCTCCTCTTTAACCAGCAATGCTACCCCACCCCCTTTTCCTTTTATTCTATCCTTTCTGAATGTTGAATACCCCTGGATGTTCAGTTTCCAGCCTTGATTGTTCTGGAGCCACGTCTCTGTAATCCCAATCACATCGTATCCGTTAACATCTATTTGCACAGTCAATTCATCCACCTTATTACGGATACTCCTTGCATTAAGACACAGAGCCTTTAGGCTTGTTTTATTAACATCCTTTGTCCTTTTAGACTTATGATTTAGTATGGCCCTTTGTGTTTCTTGCCTTTGTTTACTCGGCCTTCCCCTATTGTTTCTCACCCTTCTAACATTTGTTTCTGACTGCATATTACTTCCCCGTTTCGCTACATAGGTTCCCATTCCCCTGCCATATTAGTTTAAATCCTCCCGAACTGCTTTAGCAAATATTACCCCGAGGACATCGGTTCCAGTCCTGCCCAAGTGCAGACCGTCCCTTTTGTACAGGTCCCACTTCCCCCAGAACTGGTTCCAATGCCTCAGGAATTTGAATCCCTCCCTCCTGCACCACTGCTCAAGCCACGTATTCAATCTCACTATCCTGTTCTCTCTATTCTGATTAGCACGTGGCCCTGGTAGCAATCCAGAGATTACTACCTTAGAGGTCCTACTTTTTAATTTAGCTCCTAGCTCCCTAAATTCTGCTTGTAGGACCTCTTCCCGCTTTTTACCTATATCGTTGGTACCTACATGCACCACGACAGCTGGCTGTTCACCCTCCCTCTTCAGAATGTTCTGCAGCCGCTCCGAGACATCCTTGACCCTTGCACCAGGGAGGCAACATACCATCCTGGAATCTCGGTTGCGGCCACAGAAACTCCTGTCTATTCCCCTTACAATTGAGTCCCCTATCACTATAGCCCTGCCACTCTTTTTCCCGCCCTGCTGTGCAGCAGAGCCAGCCATGGTGCCATGAACCTGGCTGCTAGTGCCTTCCCCTGGTAGGCCATCTCCCCCAACAGTATCCAAAGCGGCATACCTGTTTTGGAGGGAGATGACCACAGGGGACTCCTGCACTACCTTCCTGATATTGCCCTGCTTCTTGGTCACCCATTCACTGTCTGTCCTAGCCTTTACCTGCGGTGTGGACAACTCACTAAATGAGCAATTTACCGAGTTCTCGGCATCGTGCATGCTCCAGAGTGAGTCCACCCGCAGCTCCAGCACTGCCATGCGGGCTGTCAGGAGCTGCAGCTGGACACACTTCCCACACACGTAGTTGTCAGGGACACTGGAAGTGTCCCTGGTTTCCCACATGGCACAGGAGGAGCATGAAACGGGTCCGAGACTTCCTGTCATGACTTAACCCTTATGTTACTTTATTACTAAAATTTAAACTTATTTAACTTAGGTCCAGGAGTTAAGTCCCTGAAAACAAAATATAAAATCGAACCTACCTTTTAAATTCCCTCTACCCCTAAAGGTTAGAGGAGGTGGGAGGGTGGGAGTCACTACTAGTGTAGTGTCTCGGGTTTAGCCACTGCTCCACCTATATACGGGTACCAATGATTTGGCCCCGCCCCCTGCCTTTGAAAAAGCCCGCGAAGCTCTTTCCCCGCTGGGGAAAAAGGCCACGTGGATAGTCAGGTGCTGCGGTAAAAACATCCGAGCAGAGTTTCGGAATTCTCCGAGTTATCACGAGTGGTGAGCATGAGTCTCGATCCTACAAATCTAGATTAGGACAGGTATTGATAGGGGAGGGTTTAAGTTTTAAGGATAATTATAATGTGTGTCCCCTTTTACGATGTGTCGTGCGCTCCTCGTTTCCCTAAAATTAGTTTCATAACTGTGTGTAAGATTGTACTGTCATTAATCTGTGCTTATGACATGTATCTCGTAATCTTGAATAATATGCAATAAAGATTTTCCATTTCGCACTATTCAACCGGGTCTACCTGAGTTTTCTCTGCATTATTGCTCTCGCACCTAAGTCCAGTGTCAGAACCGTAGGGGCGAGTGGGTCGAACCATTCACAGGTGTCTAGTGTTACCAGGCTGGCTGGAGACCAGAACAGGCAACAAGGCCTAACCCCGCACTAGCACCCAGGCTAAGCACAGAGCCACACGTCACCCCTTACAGATAATGGCGACCACGAAGGGACACTGGCAGCGAGAAAATAATGTGTTAGACCCTGGTATGAATAGGCGAAATGTTATGGAAGAGAGAATAGCCGATTATGTTTTTGGAAAAGTGAATTTGACTAAGAAATGGATAAGTGACCTGCTGGTGGATAAGCGTCCACTAGAAGCAGCCGTGAGGTGGACAGGTAGCAAGGAACATAAAAAAACTGTAGAGAAAGCGGTCTGGCTGATGTGCTATAAAAGACAAGTCCAGCTTTCGGACCAGGTCATCATAGCGCAGGCAGCTCAGATCAAGGGTTTAGAGGTGGAAATGGACGAGAAGGTCGCGGGGGGGCAGCAGCTCATCGCGTCTTTAAATGCGTTGCATCAAGAACGCCAGTTAGTCGCCAACCACCATGAGGCGAAAATAGATTACCTCGAGTGCCAGGTCACTGAGGCAAAGTTAAATGAGGGCAGAATAAGGGAACGATGAGCCCGCCTAGCTGCCCAAATAAAAGCCCAGGAAGAGAGCTTAACGGGGGTTAGGGCGGCATATAAGATGGCCCTCGAGGATAAACATGAGGGGGCCGATCACAGCGTCTGCCAAAGAGAGATAGGGAACCTTAAAGAGGCCCTGAATAAAGCGCACGGCATGGTGTGCCTTATCAGCCCGTCAGCACAACAGCCGCTGGTGGGTGGGGAATTTCAGAAATCCCCACCAAACAAGGCAGAGGAGGTATTTGCCACTGTGCCCTCCGCGCCACCCAGCTATTCGGCAACCTGGGTGAGGAAGGAAGTGGTAGAGGTAGAGGAAGAGGTCCCCGAAGTAGTACAGCCCCCTGAGGTAGAAGTGAAGCCGGGACCGTTGTGTCCGGTCACGGGTATCAAAAGGGGCCCGAACGGAGCAGGTGGGGCAGAGGGGGATCTCCTCAGCCAGCTTGTGTTGCCGCACAATGCACACCAGCTGAGGGCCATGATCAGCCACGTACGGAAGCTGTCCGAGTCAGACGACCCTTCCGTACATTTCAGGGAGGTAGAGCAGACCGCGGCCATTAACGGCTGCGATGATGTGGAAAAGGCAAAAATGCTGCTGTTCTCATTAGACAGCTCGGTCCTACAGTGTCTCTCAGACGCGAGCAAAAGGGGAAATAATACCTATGAGGAGTTAAGAGATGAGGTCCTGGAAGTGTTGGGAGCGGACGATGAAGGTCCGTTCGTTAGATTGGGACAAACAGTGCAGATGGAGGGAGAACCCCCGAAGGTTTTCGCCGACAGGCTGTGGCCAGTATATCAACATAGCTGCCCAGGCGCGCCAGCGCGTCACCGCCTAGACAGTGTCGGTTTAACTCATTGGCTCAGGTGTGTGGTAGCCAACAGTTTGCCAGCCGTCAGGGAGCAGGCCAAAGCGTGGTTTGATCCCACTAACCCCGCCACAACAGAGGAGTCGGTCCTAAATCGACTCACAGTAGGGTACCATAATACCAGGAGTACGGGAGCATGTCCCCTTAAGGGAAAGGTGCATGAGGCACGGCCCACAGCCCCGGCTCAAAAGGAGTGGCATCAGGAGGGAAATCGCGTCCCACAGGCCAGTAATGCTTGTTTTCGATGCAGAAAGACAGGGCACTGGTGCAAGAACTGCAGGAACCCTTGGAAGGAGTCCAGGGATAAAAATCCCGCAGCCCGAGCCCAGGCGCCTGCCCCCGATAAGGGAGCTGGTGTGCATATCCATCCCGATGCGATAGAATCAATGCTGGGAGCCATACGGACCCTCATGATTTCGCAGGGAAGGGTGGCAGTCGCTACCGGCCCCGCAGATGCCGCAGCCCCGTCCAACAGTACCCAATGACTAGAGCCCGCGCAGCCCGCCTACCTGTGTCCTTTTAAAAGACACGCACAGGAGGGGGTCTCCTGTAAGGAGGCCAGGTTAAAAGAGCAGGCCCTGCGGGAGGAGAACGCCCGCTTAATGGGGAAAGTAGATGGGCTAGAAGGGCAGCTTAGAGAGCAGGCCTTGCGGGAGGAGAACGCCCGTTTAATGGGGAAAATAGACGTGCTAGAAGCGCAGTTTAGAGATATAAAGGCAGCCTGCAGGGTAGCCAAAAGCAGGGAGTATGAGGATTTTAACCAGTGCAAACTGTATAAGCCGGGTGCACAAGGGCCAACCACAGGGGCCAAACCTGCGAGTGGGGACTCGCAGCCCCAGGTAGGGCCACAGGGCACACAGGCAGGCAAAGCAGCCTGCATCAGGGGAGAGGACATCCTAGCAAAATGTAGGATCCTTTATTTGGGTTGGGAGTCAGATGAGGAAGAGGTCGAGGAGCTCGACCAAGATAGTGACACAAGCGAAGAGGAGCTGGAATCGGAGGACGAAAGGGTCGCCCCCGATTCAGGTATAGGGGAGACAGGGGCTGCAGATAGAGATCCACACAGGGTGGAGGCCGAAGCTGCAGGTCCCGAACGCAGGGGGGCGGAGCTAGGGGAGGCGGAGCCAGCCGCTGTGGTGGGACCACAGGGCGTGGCGATGGAAGCCTCAGAGCCCGAGCCGCCCGCCTTGAACGTCTTGCCCTCGAGGGAGGTAGGGACTGCGAGTGAAGGGCCGCCTACTGGGCCAAGTAGGGCGGTGCCACAAGCTGCAGATCCCGAGTTCAGGGAGGCGGAGTCAGGGGAGGCGGAGCCAGCGACTGTGGTGGGACCACAGGTCGCCACGGTGGAAGTCTCGGAACCCGGTCCGTCAGTCCTGGAGTTCCTGCCCCCGGTAGTCCCCCGGTAGTTCCCCGTAGGTCAAGTCGGAAACCCCAGCCCAGAAAGATGTGGGTAAGTCCCCCGTATGTCCCTAAGCGTAGGCCCAGGGCTAAGGCAGCCCAGGGAGAGCCCAGTCACAGCGCAGCAGCAACAGGCTGCGGCAGATCAAAGGAAGGGGACAATGCCCTCCCACCGTTGGGAGAAGCCTGCGGCAGCAACCGCAGAATTTGAGTAGGCCGCCCTGCGAACGGGCGGCACTGTACAGTTATAAGATAAGTGATAAGTTGATAAGTTTTGTAAGTTCAAGTTTATAGTGTTAAATCAGGTTAAGTTTGTTGTTTAATTTTAACAGAAAATGGTAAAATGATGGGAGTTAGAGATAGGAATAGTTAAAGTCTATCCAGTGCACATGTCTTCTTACGTGAGGCGAGGTCAGGGGACCCGCTCACCCTTCACAAAAGCCAGAGACTCTTGGGAGGCTGGCTACCTCATTCTATCTGATCACAGGAACCAAGGAAGGATGGAACGGATTCTGGTAGTGCTCGCGGCAATCGGATGTGGATTGGCCTATCGAGGCCGCACCAAGGATGTCGTGGTGTTTGGATGCTCCGGGGACACGGCCCCCATTGCGGTGGATGGGACCGGAAGGCGAGAGGCTGAGGAGACCGCCACCTATTTCCACAAGGGAAGGTGGCCAGGATGGCTGGGAACGAATTCCACTGAGTATTCCAGTACATCGGGTTTTGCCTACAAAGAGACTTCTTTGATGTGCCCCAAAGTGAGGATCATCGCACCCAGAGTCAGCGTCACCGTCGGCAAACGGATTTGTTTGACTTGTAATGGGAATGTCCCATTGAGCCGATGGTGGTGGCTACGAAAGCTGAGCAAAAACATGAGGAACTCTTCGGTCGAGTGGGAGCGACTGGGTAATAATACCCATCGGACAATTATGGGGACAAAGGGACAATTGAGAGTCTGTTGGGACAAATGGTGGGAACCGGATGAGGGAATTTATGTATGTATGTGGGGGTCAAAGCACGTTTGCCCCAAAGGCATCTCCATATTTTTCATCAATCAGTGGCAGGATAATGGGAAAGGGATGAGGTGGGATGCAAGCACCAGGGGGTGCGGGGCTCCATACTCTCCGATCCCGGTAAATGCCACTGAACTCATTACGCGCCCACGCAAGGCCCCGCCCACAATTCCGGTGGTTCTAGCTAAGGAAGAAGGGTGCCCAAAAACCAGTAAGGGACCCAGGAATGGTTTGGTACTGGTCCCTACAGACCAGCTATTATTTCAGGGGGTACATTATGCGGTGGCCTCAGTGATTTTAAACCTCACCGAGGTGCGGTTGCCAGAGTGGTGCCCCAAAGAGACGGAACAGTTGTATCAGGTCCTGTTGACCAAGATGTTTAGGCAATTTTATGAGTTCGATTTCGCGGAAATTGATAAAACAAGTTTGTACACCGCACCACATGAAGTTTTGGGCCAGGTGGGGAGACAAAGAAGGGGCATTGTGAACGATATGTTCACCGCTTTTAATACAGGTACATCTGTGGTCAACGCTCTAGACAGCGTGGAGCTGCAGACCCAGATTAATGGCTTAAAAACACAATTGAAGAACATCCTCACAGATGAAAATAAGGTGGTTGGGTCTGGGTTACATGAGGACCAGGCCATGACTCTCCATTTAAAAGAAATAATAGCTGAGCTGGAGAAACATGCGCGTACAGTAAATGCCCTGATCAGGGAAGATCGGAATGCGTCCGATCAGGCTGCGCAGAACGAGGTGTGCGTGCTTTACGGGGCGTGGTTACTGGGCGAGGGCCGCAGTAATTTGGAGGATTTAAAACAAGGTTTGGTCCTGTCCTGGATAAGTAACAAACACCTGCAGGCGCTCCACCCTTTTCAGAACGCATTAAGCCCGTGCCAGCTCAGGCTAGCTTCAGAAGCATACCCAGTCCCCGTGGACTGCGGACGATCAAACCACACCATTATGGGTGTAGTTTTACGTATGCTGGTTTTGGGCGACACAGCAAAGCCCGCCCCGGTGTATCGGGTAGAGAACATTGGTGTCATTCAGGGGGGAGCCCACATTCGTTACGCAGCGGTCCCACCTTACGTCATCCGCTGGGAGCAAACGATGACAGGTACAGATCTCTCTGGTTGTCGTGGCCGGGGAGCACACATAATCCTGTGTCCCCAGCACTTGAATGCCTTTTTAACACCACAGTGCGGGTTCAGGACGGCTGGCGCCAAGCCCATGAATTGCACCATGGAGGCAATGGCACAAGATCAGGATGGTATGTGACTTGGAGGGGAAGATGTTCCCATGACATTGCTGCTCGTCTCCTTCTCAGTAGTAGAGGTTGTGGGCCTGATACATGCTGTTGTAAGTTGTTGATATCATATACAGCAAACACAATGCAACAGTGGTAGAGGGGTTGGATATTGATTACAGAGGCAGGGGTGTCGATCAAGCAGATTGCTTTGTCTTGAGTGGTGTCAAAATTATTGAGTGTTGTTGTGGCTGCGTCCATCCAGGTGAGTGGTGAGTATTCAATCACAATCTTGAATTGAGCCTTATGGATGGTGGAGAGGCACTTAGGGGGACATGAGGTAAGCACCCATCACAGAATACCCAGTCTCTGCCCTCCTCTTGTAGCCACATTGTTAATTTGACGAGTCCAATTAAGCTTCTGGTCAATGCTGACCCCCCACCCCACCCCCAGATGTTGATAATGGAGGACTCAGAGACGGAGGTACTGTTGAAGAACAGAGAAATGTGATTGATTCTTGTCTTATTAGATGCCATTGCTTGCTACTTGTTAGCCTAAATCTGGATGTTGTCCACATCCTGCTGTAGGCTGGCATGGGCTGCTTCATTATCAGAAGGGTTGTGAAGGGAGCGAAACACTGTAGAATTGTCAGTGAACAGCCCCATTCCAAGGTTGATTTATGCCTAAGCAGTAGGTAGGAATGGCCAAAAGCACAATCAGAGGTAGGTGTTGAGGTGCCCTCTCAAACTGGGGGGACAGGTAGAAAGGCAGAGGGGTTTAGGAAGTGCTTTCCTGAGTGTATGGGAATAGTTGTTGATCGCTATGCCACCAACAGTAGAAAGAAAAGAAGGAAGGTCATATCACCCTTGTATTCACTGAAGGAAGGTCATATCACCCTTGTATTCACTGAAGGAAGGTCATATCACCCTTGTATTCACTGAAGGAAGGTCATATCACCCTTGTGCTCACTGGCCTACATTGGTTCCCCATCCAGCAACGCCTCAAATTTGAGATTCTCATCCCTGTGTTCAAATCCCTCCATGGCCCCTCCCTATATCTGTAACCTCCTCCAGTCCTACAACCCTCCGTGATCTCTGCGTTCCTCTAAGTCTGGCCTCTGGTGCATCCCCTAAACACTGGAATTCCCTCCGTATACCTCTCCGTATTTCTAGCTTTCTCTCTTTAAAGTAAGAACATAAGAACATAAGAATTAGGAGCAGGAGTAAGCCACAAGGCCCCTTGAGCCTGCTCCGCCATTCAATAAGATCATGGCTCATCTTCGACCTCAACTCCTCTTTCCTGCCCGATCCCCATATCCCTTGATTCCCTTAGAGTCCAAAAATCTATCTATCTCAGCCTTGAATATATTCAACGACTGAGCATCCACAGCACTTTGGGGTTGATAATTCCAAAGATTCACCACCCTCTGAGTGAAGAAGTTCCTCCTCATCTCAGTCCTAAATGGCCAACCCCTTATTTTGAGACGGTGACCCCTGGTTCTAGACTCTCCAGCCAGGGGAAACAGCCTCTCAGCATCTATCCTGACGCTCCTTAAAACCTACCTCTTTGACCAAGGTTTTGGTCACCTGCCCTCGTATCTCCTTATGTGGCTCAGGGTCAAATTTTGTCTGATTGCATTTCTGTGAAGCGCTTTGTGACATTTGACAAAGTCGCTATATAAATGCAAGTTGTTGCTGCGCTGGAGTGTTTGGGACCCAGACCTGCTCATTTAAAAGTGTAACCGATGTTTATGTCATCTCATTTTGAACGGCCATGCTTTGTAGAGGCTTGCACTAACTCTGTTGTCCCTTTTGTGTGTGTGAAAAAAACTGTAGAGGAAAATAACTACAATTCCCTGGGGCAGCGCCAGGCGCATGTGCATGGAGCGCCGCTTCGCCCGTTGCCAAGGGGATGGATCTAAATATTTGATACTGTATCCATTCGATTCGCGCGAAGGATTGTTACGCAGGGCTCTGACATGTAATGGAGCTCGCCCTTCGAGTCCGGCTCACAGGGAAATGTTGCATGTCCCGTGGACGTTTGGTTTTCTTCCAGCGGCGTCTTCCTTACAGTAAATTGGTAAGTCATATTCATCAACAGGCTCTCCTTCCTTTAAAGGTGCGAGATGGATTCTATCAGTTTCCCTCAGGGGACCACCCCCACTGAAAATGCTTCTCCCTAAAGTACATCCTGCTGGAATTTTTTTTAGTTTGTTATTTTTTTGTAAACTGGTCACTGGAAGGCGCATTTTCCGAAAGCTCTTTGTTACAAATCTTATTGTCATCCTTTAAAGAGGGAATCTTATCTTCAGAAAACCCTTTATTTAAAAAAGTATAACAAACGCCAAAAAGAATGACCATGAATTTCATTTCTACAGATTATTATTCCCAGTGTTTTTGTTCGAATGGTGAGTGCTGATGACATAATTGAGGAACTGATAGGGAGGAGTTTTACTGTTTAACGGTGTAAAGGAGTGAAAGACATGTTGAAAATGATAAGCTGGTGGTCCGATCGATGGTGGGTTATACATCCAATGATGGCCATTCCACTATCTGGTATTTTCCAGATGACATCAGCATTCAAACAAAAATAATCAACAGAAATGAGCAGAAGGTTGCACCCACCCAAAAAAAGACTTGCAGTATGTTTTACTCTCATGATTCATCTTAGCGGTTTCATTTTTTAAAAGAATATTTATCAAATGTGGCATTTAACCTTTAATATTTTAATTTATCAGATAATTATGTCCAGCAAAATCCTCTCGACATCATGTTGTTGCATGTGTGAAAGTTTATACCAGCAGAAGGGTCGGTAACTAGAGGACACAATTTAAGATCATTGGCAAAAGAACCAGAGGGGAGAAGAGGAGAATGTTTTTAATGCAACGAGTAGTTAAGATATGGAATGCATTGCCTGAAAGGGTGGTGGAAGCAGATTCAATTGTAACTTTCAAAAGGGCATTGTATATATACTTGAGAGGGGAGTAGAACTAATTGGCTAGCACTTTCAAAGAGCTGGCACCAGCACGATGGGCCGAATAGCCTCCTTCTGTGCTGTATGATTCTACGATTCTTGTGCAGGGTGGTCATGTATTTCAATACATTCACCATTAAATGTCATTATTTTTTCCCTCCAGTTTTTGCTTCTGGCCTCCTGAAGGTAGGCACGTGCCAGCACATAATTACACAATGACTGTACCTTACCTAAGTAGGCGTTCTTCATGTATGAGCCTAGACAGGGAGTGCCAGGCAGAATATTTGACCATCAGGGACAGGCAATTGTGTCAGATCTGATTCCATAAATGTTCTTCTTAGATTCAGGGGTCACTTGGTAATGTTGAGGAGTAGGAGCCCTACCTAATACGGCCTCTCCCTAGCCTAGGGACATTCAGGCCAATTGTAGCATTCCAACTGCTACCTGGCCTGAGATCAACTAACTCAGCACAGATGATGCATCCAATCTGGGACATTCTGGCTAAGTATAATACCATTTACTCACTCAGCCATGGGAAGAACCTCACATTAATTGCAAATAGTGGGACCCACGTAATTAATTCTGCCAGGTTTGATCAGGAAACTCATTTTTAATTGGGCCCTGAGTTAAACCTAAGAACATAAAAAAGATAAACCATGGAGGCTCATTGCTCTCGATAAGGTAAATGTTATTACTTTACTTTGAAAGTATGTTCCAAATAAACTGCAAGGAAACATCTGAAACTGAAATGTAGTATTTCACTATAGTAAAAAGCCATTGACTTCTGTCAGGTGCAATTTATGTTGACATAATGAGAACATAATTGTTCAGTAAATATTTTGTCAATCGGGAAATGGTAAGTATTTGTTAGAGGGACAATGAGCGCAATGACCAAACATCTGAGGGCAACGCCATATGTAAATGAGGGGCCCAACACCTGTTTTAGGACCCCACTGCTAAATTGGCCCGCTCTCAGTGGAGCAGGCACCAACAAAATCAGTCCCTCTTTTTTAATAACAACAGAAAACGCTGGAAAAACTCAGCAGGCCAGGCAACATCCGTGGAGAGAGAAAGAGAGTTAACGTTTCAGGTCGAAACCCTTCGTCGGAACTGAGAGAGCAAGAAATAAACAGATAAAAATGCAAGGGGGAGGCTGGGGGGAGGAATAAAAGAACAAAAGGCATGGTATTTAGTGAGTAGAGACATTGAGAGATGCTCAAGGCAAGACGAGATGGTAATGGGACAGGTTGAGAAACAAAAGGTGAGGTGTGAAATGCTGGCAGAATCAGAGACAGCTGCCGTGGGGGGAGAGAGAGAGAAAAAGGAAAAAGGCACGGACCAAAAGAGTGGATAAAATGTATACATATGTGGTAGGGGCCGGGGTTATGATCTGAAATTGTTGAACTCGATATTGAGTCCGGAAGGCTGTAAAGTGCCTAAACGGAAGATGAGGTGCTGTTCCTGGAGCTTACGCTGCGCTTCCGTGGAACAATGCAAGAGGCCGAGGACGGTGAGGCCTGAGTGAGCGTGGAGGGGTGAAGTTCGATGTGGAGCTGGGAGAAGCACCCCTGCTCCTCCCGGTTCCACAGCACTCCCGAGGGCTGTTGCCGGCACATCATTGTTCCCCTTTTTTTGTGCAAATTGGCTGCTGCGTTTCCTACATTACAACAGTGACTACACTTCAAAAAAGTACTCAATTGGCTGTAAAGTGCTTTGGGATGTCCGGTGGTCGTGAAAGGCGTTAGATAAATGCAAATCTTTCTTTTCTTTTTGTGTTTTCTTCTTTTTCCAGTTTTGCTATTTGATCAATCATATTTTGCAAAACCTTTCTCCCATTTCTTACATTTCCCCATCACATCCCACCAAAAATATATTCCCCAATCATACTGCAGCAAAAGAAAGATACAGTCACCATAACAGTTTCTAATCTATCCCACCATATATCCTAAACATTAATAATTCAATCCTCTTAAGAGTATAAACAAGATAAAAATGTCTCTCCTCCAAGTTCATTTCACTTTTGCACAGTAGAAATTTCAAGTTGGCCTCATTCCAAGTGTCCCTGCTGTCAGGCCCCTGGCCTCCCCAACTACTGCTGGCCTCCAACTTGAAGCCTAGCAGTTAGCTTTACGATCACCTGTAGCCCACTACTGTAGTTATTGAGCATCTGGGGCTATAATCTCCAGTATGCACATAATCCTCTGAAGCAGAACAGGTTCTACAGTTTAGTGAATGGCAATAGCAGGGTGTATACCAACATCTGGATCTTAAAGCCAAACCACAGTATGCGTTAGAAAAGACTGCAAATACGAAGAAAGACATGAAAATTTGGGTCTTTTTTCATTTAGAACAATGCAGATTATGGGGCCACATAATAGGATGTGAAGGCCCTTGAAGAGGGTGCAGAGGAGATTTACTAGAATGGTTCCAGGGATGGGGGATCTTAGTTACAAGGACAGGTTGGAGAAGCTGGATTTGTTTTCATTAGAGCAAAGGAGGTTGAGGGGTGATTTGATAGAGGCGTACAAGATTATGACAGGTTTGGATAGGCTAGACGGGGAAAGGCTGTTCCCACTAGTTGATGGTACAAGGACTAGGGGACACAGATTTAAGGTTTTGGGCAAGAGATACAGGGGGGACGTGAGGAAAAACTTTTTTACGCAGCGAGTGATGTTGACCTGGAATTCGTTGCCGACAAAAGTGGTGGAAGCAGAGACACTCAATGTTTTCAAGGGGAGACTGGATAGGCACTTGAGGGAAATAAACTTGCAGGGCTACGGGGATAGAGCGGGGGAATGGAACTAACTGGATTGCTCTACAGAGAGCTGGCACGGACTCGATGGGCCTAATAGCCTCCTTCTGTGCCATTATGACACTATGGGGGAGAAATTCAGTATCGCCCCATTTGGGGCGCAATTATCGGCCGGGCGCAAAGATTAGCGCCTGGCGCTAATTATCGCCTCCGACTGCAAACTTGACTTTTATCGCCCCTGGAGGTGATTGGAGCGCTAAATCAGGCGCTTCACACCTGTCTTAAGGCGCAAAGGCCGAGGAGCGAGGCGCTACCTCAGAGCGCTGGCGAAGCTCATGTGATGTCAGTCAGCAATGGAACACACACACAATGGCGCGGGCGAGTTCTTAAAGGGGAGGGTTGATCTTGCTTTCCATCCACATCCTGCTCATTGCAGCCTTGAATCTCGGCCTGGAGAGACCTGTACATCAAATCTGCTGGAAAGAACAATGGAGAGTACCAGGGAAAGAGCTCAGAGTGCAGCCCCCACAGTCTCTTCTAAATCGATACAAGGAAGGGCAAATCAAAATGAACCTGCAAAGTGCTGCTCAGTACCCAAAACTCCTTCACACAGCGTTGAATCTCTCCAGAAGTCTCTCTCTCTCTCTCTCTCAGAATGCGTGGTTCAAAAATGTCACCAACAATAAAAGGCAGGAAGCGGTCGCCTTTAAATAGCGCTCCCCCAGTCCCTTCCTGACTGCAAAATGCTCCCCTCAACCTGTCGTTGCTAGCGGCAGGCGGTAAGGCAGGGGGCGCCACTCAATATCCGCTCCGGGGCGATACCGGGGCGTTGCGCACTCGACTGACGTCACGATCTGCCGGCGCAGGAGATCGTGGCGGTAGTGTTTAGCGCCGCCGCAAAATGTCTAGTTAATTTCGCGAGCGGCGCAAACATCACCACGCCCGGGCGCTAGATGCCTTGCGCCCCATTAGCGCCCTCTTACGACGCTAACGGGAGGCGCAACCAACTGAATTTTTCCCCCTCTGACTCTAGGGGGAAAAATTCAGTTGGTTGCGCCTCCCGTTAGCGCCTAAAGAGGGTGCTAATGGGGCGCAAAACATCTAGCGCCCAGGCGCGGCGATGTTTGCGCCGCTCGCGAAATTAACTAGACATTTTGCGGCGGCGCTAAACACTACCGCCACGATCTCCTGCGCCGGCAGATCGTGACGTCAGTCGAGTGCGCAACGTCCCGGTAGCGCCCCGGAGCGGATATTGAGTGGCGCCCCCTGCCTTACCGCCTGCCGCTAGCAATGACAGGTTGAGGGGAGCGTTTTGCAGTCAGGAAGGGACTGAGGGAGCGCTATTTAAAGGCGACCGCTTCCTGCCTTTTATTGTTGGTGACATTTTTGAACCACACATTCTGAGAGAGAGAGAGAGAGACTTCTGGAGAGATTCAACGCTGTGTGAAGGAGTTTTGGGTACTGAGCAGCACTTTGCAGGTTCATTTTGATTTGCCCTTCCTTGTATCGATTTAGAAGAGACTGTGGGAGCTGCACTCTGAGCTCTTTCCCTGGTACTCTCCATTGTTCTTTCCAGCAGATTTGATGTACAGGTCTCTCCAGGCTGAGATTCAAGGCTGCAATGAGCAGGATGTGGATGGAAAGCAAGATCAACCCTCCCCTTTAAGAACTGGCCAGCGCCATTGTGTGTGTGTTCCATTGCTGACTGACATCACATGAGCTTCGCCAGCGCTCTGAGGTAGCGCCTCGCTCCTCGGCCTTTGCGCCTTAAGACAGTTGTGAAGCGCCTGATTTAGCGCTCCAATCACCTCCAGGGGCGATAAAAGTCAAGTTTGCAGTCGGAGGCGATAATTAGCGCCAGGCGCTAATCTTTGCGCCCGGCCGATAATTGCGCCCCAAATGGGGCGATACTGAATTTCTCCCCCTATGACTCTAAGGGCGCGATCTTGCCAGCCCTGGGGAGGCGGGTATGGAGGCGGGACTGCCGGAAAAATGGCAGAATTTGTGGGCGGGTGCCCAACCCGCCCCCAACCCACAGATAAGAGGATCATCCCCATTTTACCCACAAAAGTGCGGGCTTCCCAAAGGCTCCGAAACCCGCCAGGGTCACCGAGGCGAGTAGTGAGTCTGTGGGGGTCGGCGGGGTGCAAAAGTGCGCTGTGAAGGTAAGTGATGGGTGCAAGTGTGGAGAGGTGACTATGTGAGGTAAGTGGAAAGTGTTAGAAAAAGTTTACTTACCTTTGTTTCTTCCTGCAGGTTTCAATCGGTGGGTATGCGGAGAGTCTCGCACCTCCGCGGCAGAGATGACAGATGGCCGTTGCATTCTTCAATGCAGCAACCATCTAATTTCTGCAAAAGAAAGAGGTTTGATGAGTCTTGAATTCAAGAACTCATCAAACTACAGAGAATGTCAGTGTTTGACAGCTTCACAGAGCTGTCAAACGATGACAATTCATCTGTCAAAAATTCATACGCTGACGTTCTCTGTAACCGGCTTTCCCTTAATTGGCCTGCTAAGCCCGCTGGCCAATCAAGGGAAAATAGCGTGGGTTGGCCACAAATCGATGGAGGCGGGACATTGACCCGACAAGCAGCAGTCCCGCCTCCAGCGCGCCCCCATTGGCAAAATCGCCCCCTAAGTGTTTAAAATTATGAAAGGATGGGACAGGGTAGATAAAAGCGAACTGTTAACAGTAGTTGAGGGGGTCAGGAACGAGGGGCAAAACATGCAATTTAAATGTAAGAGATTTAAAACAGATGGCAGGAGAAACTTCTTCACACAGAGAGTTGTGAGGCTGTGAATTTCACTTCCAGGGTTACAGGTTGAGGCAGAAACTATGTCAACATTCAAGATTAGATTGGAGAGGTGGATTAAGGAAACTGGTTTGAGGGATATGGGAACAGGATGGTAAATGTGATTGGAACTATTTGCTCATGTGGAGGGTAAATGCCAACATGTACTGGTTGGGCCGAATGACCTGTTTCTGTGTTGTAACTTCTATGTTTGTATTCTATAACTATCCATGGGCAATGCCGTGAGAGATTTATTAGTGTAAACAAAGATGTTTTTACAAATTAATGAAATAATAGAAATTGGGTGGTGCAGTATGTTTGAGCACCAATAGGCTTTGCTAACAGAGAGCCAATACATGCATGCACACTAGTGATTCCTTACGCACTTAATTCCTGATCACTGCTACACCATCTGAGGAAAATACGACGTTAATGCTAGAGAGAACAAAAATCAGAGGGTAAGTCCTTCTTTGCCCCTTCTAATGAAATTGGCAGAGGCCTGTGAGCAAGATTGTTGAATTTGGGAAATGGAGTAAGGTCCACAAGAGGGAGGAAATAATTAGGATTAAAAGTAAATCATTAAAAGGACATCTCAGGGTGGTGCAATGGCTCATTGCCTTGGAACAACAATATGCTGCAGTACAGAATGGTAGGATGGGGCTTGCACCTATGACTCCCCGAAGGCTTGGTCATCAATCTCAGCTGTGTTATGGTGGGAAGGGGTTGAATTAAGGACAAGCTTTTCACCACAAGGAAAGTGAGTCAGAGAATCACCCCAGGTCATTCTCACACACCTTTTAGTAGCTGATCACATAACAGCCGTATTAGTGGCCTGGGATACCTGTCTGTCTGTGCTTTTGGCCAAGTCCTATGTGTGGTTTAGAAAGGAGAAAGGGAGAAAAGAGATAAGTAACTTCAATGTACCACATAACTGTGGCAGCATGGATACAAAATTGGCTAAGGGACAAAAAGCAGAGAGTAGGGGTAAGTGGTTGTTATTCAGACTGGAGGAAAGTATACAGTGGCGTTCCACAGGTGTCGGTATTGGGACCACTGCTCTTTTTGATATATATTAATTACCTGGACTTGGGCATACAGAGCATAATTTCAAAGTTTGCAGATGACACGAAACTCGGAAATGTAGTAAACAATGAGGAGGATAGTAACAGACTTCAGGAGGACATAGACAGACTGGTGAAATGGGCAGACACATGGCAGATGACATTTAACGCAGAGAAGTGAGAAGTGATACATTTTGGTAGGAAGAATGAAGAGAGGCAATATAAACTAAGTAGTACAATTATAAAGGGGGTGCAGGAACAGAGAGACCTGGGGGTGTATGTACACAAATCTTTGAAGGTGGCAGGACAAGTTGAGGAGGCTGTTAAAAAACATATGTGATCCTTGGCTTTATTAATAGAGGAAGATAGTACAAAAACAAGGAAGTTATGCTAAACCTTTATAAAACACTGGTTAGGCCTCAGCTGGAGTATTGTGTTCAATTGTGAGCACCACATTTTAGGAAGGATGTCAAGGCCTTGGAGAGGATGCAGAAGAGATTGACCAGAATGGGACCAGGGTTGAGGAATTTCAGTTATGTGGAGAGATTGGCGAAGCTGGGGTTATTCTCCTTAGAGCAGAGAAAGTTAAGAGGAGATTTGATTGAGGCGTTCAAAATCATGAACAGTTTTGATGGAGTAAAGAAGGAGAGACTGTTTCCAGTGGGAGAAGGACACAGATTTAAGATGATTGGCAAAAAAAACAGAGGTGACATGAGAAAACATTTTTTTTAGTTGTTGTGATCTGGAATGCACTGCCTGAAAGGCTGGTGGAAGCAGATTCAATAGTAACATTCAAAAGAGAATTGGATAAATGTTTGAAGGAAAAAATTTACAGGACTATGGGGAAAGAGCTTGGGGAGTGGGACTAATTGGATAGCTCTACCAAAGAGCCAGCACAGGCACGATGGGCCGAATGACCTGCTCTGTGCTGTATCATTCTATGAAGATATGAATGAATAAATAAAATAAGTGAGACATACAAATTAAAACAGAAAATGCTGAACTATGCAGCAGAGAATGGTGAGTTAACATTTTGAGAAAGATAGTCTAACCTGTTTTGCTCTTTCAGATTCTGACTGACCTGCTGTGTTTTTCTAGCATTTTCTACTTTTATTTCTGATTTCCAACATTTGCAGTTTATCTTTTTATCTCCTCAGAAGCTGTATATGATACTATACCTTTCAGAACAACACGCATTATTGGAGGTTTTGCACTGATTACTTGTCCTGGACTTAGGAAGATGCAAAGAAGTTATATTCCTGATCATGGCCAGTGAAAAGAGTTTGCAGGACAGTCTCTCAGACCATTCCCCAAGACGAGGAGGAGGAGACTCGACTTCAAGCAGCAACATTTCCAGCAACAAGACAAACAACAGCACCAAGACCAACCAGTGTCAAAGAAACAGTGTATGCACGGAGTACACTGAGGATTTCGAAGATCACAGCAGCATTGCAGAGTCATTCAGAGGAGAGAGTGTCAAAAGCAAACACCTGTCAATACAGAAAGAAAGTATTAAGAAAAACAACTACCAAGGCAATCAGAAAAGAGGTAAGCTACTTAACCCCAGTCGTTAAATAACATTAATGCGTAAGATTACTCGCACTACATATAATAACCCAGGAATTATTTTTTTTAAAACATGCTGGGGATGGGGGACAGCGATTTGCCATTTTAACAAACTGGAGTGACAACACCAGAGATTTCCCAGAATGCGAGTTCCTGATTTTGACTTAGGTCAGCAGGAAGAGGTGTCAAGGTAAGCCAAATGCTTTACAACAGAGAGGGAGGAGGAATTAAAATCAACAGGTGATTGGCTGTTCCAGCACACTTCTAACCCAGTTGGTCCCATCCATATCAGTCATTATACCACAGTTGTCTGTGTAAAAGGGTCAGGTAAGGCAGGTGGGAGCATGCAGTTGCAGTGTACTCAGCCTGTGCATATTGAAAACGTTAGCTCTGCCAGTACGATTCTGCTACAAATTAATAAGAAAAACCATTTGTGCTCCCCTATTAGCTCAATAGCTAAATACATTGCTTGATGTGGTACTGAGCCATACAGGTTCCACATTCAATCCCGGGTCTGCACTGAATTGATCAGTTGATACCTGATCGAAATTGGGAAGTGGCAGGGACACTACACCTGGCTTCAGTGTGACAGGATTTCCAGGAAGAAGTGGGGTGGGGTGGGGTGGGGGGGGGGGGGGGTGGTGGTGGAAAGTTGGACCCCTGGTGGAAGGTACATAAGACATAAGAACATAAAAACATAGATGTATGTTTTAGATTTGGCCCTGCCTCATCTTAATAATTAATAGTTCCGAGAGTCTAGTTTCAGCAACTTTAATACTTTATTAAGAAATACAACATTTAGCCTCTGACTCATCTTATATTGATAAATCACTTTGCTTGCTCACTATGATTGATGTATATCTACATACTTGCAAGTAGACAACCCGTTGGCTGAATAGCCAACGCCTTGAGTTTGATCTCCAATGTCTTTAATTCAAGCTGCCCGCAGGCTATAAGAATACACTAACCTTTGTACCTCTTCTACAACACACCTACTTTTGGTCACAGGATATGATGTAACCATAGCACCATGTGCTATTCTCTTTGTCTGAAAAATGGTAGAAACCAGTTTTGTCAATTTCTGTTGTACAGACATTAGGCCTCATCCCTTATCTCTTCAATGTTTGTCTGATCATTACTTTTTATTGGGCCACAACTGGAGCCGGTCTGTCCAAGACAGCACTTCAATTGTCTGACTTTAACCCTTTTACTATGAAAGTTTCAGTTAAGCATTCTGCTTATCTATAGCTAGCTTTCCTTCTGGTAATTATGTTAGTTCTTATCGTAATGTGGTAACTCCAGTTGTGGCATTACAATTAATCTCAGCAACCCTAGACTAGGGACGGATAAAACAGCCAAATTCCTGCTCTCGATCATTAGTGACCCCTTCTGGAAAGTGGGCAGATGTGACCATCAATTGAGAACAGGCCTGTCTGTGATATGCATCATTGTCAAATGGTGTGCAGGCACCCATACATGAAGGATGATCACTTGATTGAGGTACCAGATGGCTGCTGATGTCCATGGAACTGTACCCCAGCAGGAGTAAGGGTCTTCAGGAAAGGAAAACAGGGAGGTTAAAAAGAATGGCTTTTTGAGGTACCAGAGAGCTTCCAGTTCCAGTGAAACAGTACCGAATGTGAGTCAGTAGTCTTTATGAAAAGGGAAAAATTGGGGGGAAATTGCAAAATTATATAGAGCAGTAATAATGGGTTCTGTGAATTGATTTACATAACTGTAATCTCAAAGATGAATAATAAAATGCCATAAACCTCAGAAGCAAAGCTGATTTAGTTTACAACCTCAAGGAAACGTTACTGCCCATTAATCACTCCTATGTGTTCATTACTCACTATAAGATGCACACTGTGGAATTGGGGGAGTTTTGTTTGCATTTTTTTTGCAGTGGTGTATTTCATATCAGACATCGGCCAAACAGTTTATATTTAATGACATTAACGTTGAAAAATTACACAGGATTACATAGGAAATACAGCACAGAAACAGGCCATTCGGCCCAACCAGTCCATGCTGGTGTTTATGCTCCACTCGAGCCTCCTCCCGTCTTTCCTCATCTAAATCTATCAGCGTAACCCTCTATTCCCTCCTCCCGCGTGTGCTTATCTAACCGTCCCTTAAATGCATCTATACTATTCGCTTCAACCAATCCCTGTGGTAGCGAGTTCCACATTCTCACCACTCTCTGGGTAAAGAAGTTTCTTTTGAATTCCCTATTTGATTTCTTGGTGCCTTTCTTATATTGATGGTTCTAGTTTTGCTCTTCCCCACAAGTGGAAACATTCTCTCTCTATCTATTGTATCAAAACCTTTCATAATTTTAAAGACCTCTATTAGGTCACCCCTCCGCCTTCTCTTTTCAAGAGAAAAGAGACCCAGCCTGTTCATCCTTTCCTGATAGGTATACCCTTGCATTTCTGGTATCATCCTTGTAAATCTTCTCTGCACCCTCTCCAGTGCCTCTATATCCTTTTTATAATATGGTGACCAGAATTGCACACAGTACTCCAAGTGTGGTCTAACCAAGGTTCGATACAAGTTTAGCATAACTTCACTACTTTACAATTCTATCCCTCTAGAAATAAACCCAAGTGCTTGGTTTGCTTTTTTTATGGCCTTGTTAACCTGTGTCGATACTTTTAGTGATTTGTGTATTTGTAGTCCTAGATCCCTTTGCTCGTCTACCCCATTTGTCAGTGTCAGCTGTGGCTCAGTTGGTAGCACACGTGCCTCTGAGTCAGAAGGTTGTGGGTTCAAATCCCACGTGTCCTGGCCAATATTTATCCC
This sequence comes from Squalus acanthias, assembly GCA_030390025.1. NCBI lineage: Eukaryota > Metazoa > Chordata > Chondrichthyes > Squaliformes > Squalidae > Squalus > Squalus acanthias. Next base: position 158,115,029 of record CM059429.1, read on the forward strand.
TCAATCAACATAACAAAAACAGATTATCTGGTCATTATTACATTGCCGTTTGTGGGAGCTTGCTGTGTGCAAATTGGCTGCCACGTTTCCCACATTACAACAATGATTGCACTTCAAAAGTATTTCATTGGCTGCAAAGCACTGGAGACGTCTCGTGGTCGTGAAAGGCGCTATATAAATGCAAGTCTTTCTTTTTATTTAGATTCTTATTTTCCAAGTAATATGTAACCTCCCTATTTAACTTACCAAAATGTAATACCTCACATTTATCTGTGTTGAATTTCATTTGCCAATTATATGCCCATTCTGCAAGTTTATTAATGTCTTCTTGTAATTTCTTGTAGTCCTCCTCAGTATTGACTATGCCCCCCAATTTGGTGTCGTCCACAAATTTAGAAATTGCGTTTTTGATTCCAAAGTCGAAATCGTTACTATAAATTGTGAACAACAGTGGTCCCAGCACTGATCCTTGTGGAACACCACTTCCCACCTTCTGCCACTGTGAATAGTTACCCTTTACCCCTACTCTCTGCTTTATGTCTTGAAGCCAGCTAGCTATCCATTCTGCTACTTGTCCCCTGACTCCACATTCCCTGACCTTATTCATTAGTCTATTATGTGGTACCTTATTGAAGGCCTTTTGAAAATCTAGATAAATTACATCTCCTGCATTACCCTTGTCTACTCTTTATGTTACCTCTTCAAAAAATTCAATTAGGTTGGTCAAGCAAGACTTTCCCTTTTGAAATCCATGCTGACTATTCATTATTATATTTTTCGTTTCTAGAGGTTCTTCTATTCCCTCCTTTAGTAGGGATTCCGTTATTTTTCCTACCACCGATGTTAAGCTGACTGGTCTGTAGTTCCCTGGACATGTTCTATCTCCCTTCTTAAATATAGGTATTACGTTAGCTATCTGCCAGTCCTCTGGCACGACACCTTTTTCTAACAAATTACTAAATATGTGTAGTAATGTCTCTGCTATTTCTTCCCTAGATTCTTTTAAAATGCACGGATGTAATCCGTCCGGACCAGGGGTTTTATCCTCTTTGAGTTTCATTAGTTTATTTAGTATATCTCCTCGTTTTATTTTAAATGCAGTTAACTCATTTCTAATCTCATCATCCGATGTCATCTCCACCTGTTCTATCTCCCTGTAAATACTGAAGCAAAGTAATTATTTAATATCTCTGCCATCTCTCTATTGCTGCCTGTGGTATTATCCTCTCCATCCCTTAGTGGCCCTATTCCCATCCCGACCTTCCTTTTTTTATTTATGTACCTGTAAAATATTTTACTATTTTGTTTTATGTTCCTTGATAATTTAATTTCATAGTTCCTCTTTGCCTTCCTAATTGTTTTTTTGACTTCTCTCCTAATCCCTTCATATTCTGCCTTATCATGCTCTCCCCTGCTGTCCATGTACTTAATGTATGCCTCTTTCCTTATCCTCAATTTTTCCCTTATGGCTTTTTTCATCCACGGTGTCTCATTAGTGTTTAGCTTGTTCTTGTTTATTAGTGGAATATATTTTTAATATATAAAAATATAAAAATGAAATGAAATATATAAGCATATAAAAATGAAAATGTGATGTCATTACTTCAAATTTACTGGAGTTTAAGCTGCAGTAGTGATGGGTCTCTCGTGGCATTGCTCATGGTAAGTCAGAGGATACGCTATTTATAAACACGACGATGATTAGATCATGTAATGCACAATATTACTTTGCTGCTGAGGTGAGGCTGTGTTTATCTAGCCTGGCCTTTTAAGGTCACAAAGACAAGCTGCTGTGAATAGGCATAGCCCGAGGTTAATTGATATTAAATACATCCTAAGGTTAATTGTTTTCTTTTTAAGATGCCGCTTGCTAATTGTTCAATTGTAAATTGCTGCTGTTTTATGAATATGATATTTGAGCCAATCAGATGCAAATGTGATTACAGACTGTGTGTATATATATATTTTTTTATTCATTGGATGTGGGTGTCGTTGGCAAAGCCAGCATTTGTTGCCCATCCATAATTGCCCTTGAAGGTGGTGGTGGGCCACCTTATACAACTGGGTGGCTCGCTAGGCCATTTCGGAGGGCAATTAAGAGTCAACCATCATTGCTGTGGTTCTGGAGTCACATATAGGCCAGACCAGGTAAGGACAGCAGATTTCCTTCCCTAAAGGACATTAAAGGACATTTTTACAGCAATCCAGTAGTTACATGGTCACTAATACTAGCTTTTTATTCCAGATTTATTTAATTAACTGAATTTTAAATTCCCCAGCTGCTGTGGTGGGATTTCAACTCATGTCTCGGGATCATTAGTCCAGGCCTCTGGACAGTAACATAACAACTATGCTACCGTACCCCATATGCAACGGATGCACTGGGGTGATTTTAACCCCGGAAAACAGGTGGGTTTGGGTCGGCTGGGATGTTTAAAAAATCTCAAACCCGAACCTAATCTGCCTCGAACCTGCCCACTTCCGGTTTTAATGGAGGCGGGACGGGGGCGGGCGACCAACCCACTTCCAGGAGGTAGGTCGCTCATTTAAATATTTTAATGAGGCTGCGTGCCTTGGATTTGATCTCTCTTCCAGCTTTAACTCTGGCCGGCCGGGTTTCCCGGGCAACGGGAAACCCAGCAGCTAAAAGGAGGTGAGGACTGTTGCATGGAAGAGGTAAGTGCTTTTCCAGCACTGCTTGTGGGCCAGGAGGCGCCCCCCCCCCCAAGCAAATCTGTTCCCCACTCCACACAATCTGACCAACTCCCGCGATTGTAACCCCCGCGATCAGACCCCCCCCAGGTGATCACTACCCCCCGATCACTGCTCCCCCAAACCCCCTTCTCTGCCCCTGATCTCTCTCCGACCCCCGCGATCACCCCGTGACCCTCCAAACCACGCTATACCCGCCCCCCCCTTGTCAATCAGGCTGGCCTCCGAGCGGGGAACCTGTTAAAAATTCTGTAATAACCACTTCACAAATGTCAAATTCTTAGAATCAGTTAAAAAGATGTTGCAGTTTAATGATTCGACTGCCACCAACTCTAACTAAGGAGTGCCAGCTGTGTGTCAGTTGTGGCGCAGTGGTAGCACACTCGCCTCCCACTCCAGGGACTTGAGCAAATAAATCTAGGCTGACACTCCAGTGCAGTACTGAGGGTGTGCTGCCCTGTCAGAGGTGCTGTCCTTCGCATGAGACATTAAACTGAGACACCGTCCGCCTGCTCAGATGAACGTAAAGGATCCCATGGCATTATTTTGAATAGGAGCAGATGAGCTCTCCACAGTGTCCTGGCCAATATTTATTCCTCAACCAACACCTTAAAACAGATTATCTGGACACTGTGGGACCATTCTGTGCTCAAATTGACTTCTGCGTTTCCTACATGACTACACTTCAAATTGCCTGTAAAGCCCTTTGGGATGTCCTGAGGTTGTGAAAGGCGCTATAGAAATGCAAGTTCTTTCTTTTTCTTTGGACCAATCTGTTAGTTTGAAGGAGAAGGAAAGCCTAGGATAAGTTCTTAGAGTATAAGTACAAAACACGTGTTTGTATATGATTTAAATTATTGAATGAGAAAAACAATTTGTGCTTCCCCCCTTAGCTCAATAGCTAAATGCATTACTTAACGTGGTACTGAGCCATACTGACCAAATAGATCCCACATTCAATCTGCACTGAGTTGATCAGTTGAGAGCTGATCGAAATTGGGAAGTGGTAGAGGCGGACACTAAACCTGGCCTCAGCTTTCCAGGAAGGTGGGGGGGCAGGGGGGGGGGGGGGCGTTAGTGGGGGAAATCGCCAGAGTTTCTCATTCATAATCACAATCCAATGACCCTGGAGGAAGGTATATCCTATGTATGTGTAAGATTTTGGCTCTGCCTCATCTTATTAATTGTTGCAAGAGTTTAGTTTCAGGAACTTTAATACTTTATTAAGAAATACAACATTTAGCCTCTGCCTCATCTTATATTGATAAATCACTTTGCTTGCTCACTATGATTGATGTATATCTACATACTTGTAAGTAGACAACCCGTTGGCTGAATAGCCAACGCCTTGAGTTTGATCTCCGATGTCTTTAATTCAAGCTGCTCACAGGCCATAAGAATACACTAACCTTTGTACCTCTTCTACAACACACCTACTTTTGGTCCCAGGATATGATGTAACCATAGCACCATGTGCTATTCTCTTTGTCTGAAAAATGGTAGAAACCAGTTTTGTCAACTTCTGCTGTACAGGCAATAGGCCTCATCCCTTATCTCTTCAATGTTTGTCTGATCATTACTTTTTATTGGGCCACAACTGGAGCCGGTCTGTCCAAGACAGCACTTCAATTGTCTGACTTTAACCCTTTTACTATGAAAGTCTCAGTTAAGCATTCTGCTTATCTATAGCTAGCTTTCCTTCTGGTAATTATGTTAGTTCTTATCGTAATGTGGTAACTCCAGTTACGGCATTACAATTAATCTCAGCAACCCTAGACTAGGGACGGATAAAACAGCCAAATTCCTGCTCTCGATCATTAGTGACCCCTTCTGGAAAGTGGGCAGGTGCGACCTGACAGGAGATATATTTATTTTGATTATTTATTTCCCTGCCGTGAAGCAGTGCTTTTCTGAGTGTCTGCTCGCTGCTTCAAAGACCATTGGGAGCAGCCTGTACGTGCCCTGCAGCAGCTTCATTCACTTACTTGGAAACAGGTATTTTGGACAAGGCTGAGGTAGCAGAAAACAGCTGGTGGCAGCCTTTCCCCGCTTGGATACTTCTGGACTGGCCTCCAGACTAGTCCAGAGCAACGGTTCCCATGGCAACAGGTGTAAACGGAGACAGAAAATATGGGAGATAAAACAAACAACTAGAACAATTATATCTCCTTTCAGATAGCATATACCCAACTCTTTCTTTGCTTTAGATAATACAGCTGGGGAATACTTTGCACTGAACATTCTCTCCCTGGGCTTTCCTTTTCCATTAAACTCTTTTCTGCTGGAAAGCAATTTGAATAGCATAAGTAGCAGGTGATGGTTTAATGGATAAACAGGATTAGACAGTACTGATATCTAGAATCATAGAATGGTTACAGCACAGAAGGAGGCCATTCGGCTCGTTGAGCCCGTGCCGGCTCTCTGCAAGAGCACTTCAGCTAGTCCCACTCCCCCGCCCTTTCCCCGTAGCCCTGCAAATTTTTTTCCTTCAGGTACTTATCCAACTCCCTTTTGAAAGCCACAATTGAATCTGCCTCCACCACCCTTTCAGGCAGTACATTCCAGATCCTAACCACTCGCTGCGTAAAAAAGTTTTTCCTCCCTAGGCTAGGGACGGATAAAACAGTGTGCCTGGCCTGCTGAGTTTTTCCAGCGTTTTCTGTTGTTATTTCGGATTTCCAGCATCTGCAGTATTTTGCTATCGTATTAGTGTGGAAATGAATCTAGTGACTAATATCCTTTTTTTTATATTCATTCACGGGATGTGGGCGTCGCTGGCAAGGCCAGCATTTATTGCCCATCCCTAATTGCTCTTGAGAAGGTGGTGGTGAGCCGCCTTCTTGAACCCCTGCAGTCCGTGTGGTGATGGTACTCCCACAGGGCTGTTAGGGAGGGAGTTTCAGGACTTTGACCCAGCGACGATGAAGGATCGGCGATATACTTCTAAGTCAGAATGGTGTGTGACTTGGAGGGAAACTTGGAGGTGGTGGTGTTCCCATGCGCCTGCTGCCCTTGTCCTTCTAGGTAGAAGAGGTCGCTGGTTTGGGAGGTGCTGTTGAAGAAGCCTTGGTGAGTTGCTGCAGTGCATCTTGTAGATGGTACACACTGCAGCCACGGTGCGCCAGTGGTGGAGGGAGTGAATGTTTAAGGTGGTGGATGGGTTGCCAATCAAGCGGGCTGCTTTGTCCTGGATGGTGTCAAGCTTCTTGAGTGTTGTTGGAGCTGCACTCATCCAGGCAAGTGGAGAGTATTCCATCACACTCCTGACTTGTGCCTTGTAGATGGTGGAAAGGCTTTGGGGAGTCAGGAGATGAGTCACTCGCCACAGAATACCCAGCCTCTGATCATAGCCTTCAATGTAGATGTACCTTTTTATTTTGTATCATTTATTGCAGACAACATAATTACGGGGCCTTGTTTCTCCTTTTCTTCCCCTAGTACAAATTAAACCATCATTTAAAATGCTGCAACATTGGAATCAGTCCGCATTTAAGAATAAATCACAGAACTTCAGTAAAATGAACATTGGTCGGCACGATTTTGATCCAGTGACTCGCCACATATTGTCAGCCAGACTGCATAAAAATAAAGAATTGAAGAATGAGGTGTGTGACCTTCAGAGGGAGCTAGATAATGCCAGGCTGGAAAACAGACTGCTCAGACAGCTTCAGTACCGACACATGAAGGCACTGGTGAAGTTCGAGAATGAGCAGAACAACCTGCCCCAGCTATTAGTCAGGCATGAGAGTGAGGTACAAATGTTGAAAGAGATGCTGCGAAAGTCGAAGGAGCAGGACCGGAGCGTGTCAAGGCAACTGAAAGAGGCAGAGTCGGAGCTGTGGAAAACCAAGAATTCTCTGCAGAAGCTAAAAGTGCTCTGTGACAAGAAGAACTTGGCGGAACGGGACGATCTGACCTGGAAGCTGACAAATCTCACAAAGAAGCTCGAGCTCGATGAGCAAAAGATCCAGGTGAGCTGTGAATAATAATTGATTGGCAGAAATAAAAAGGGGGACAAAATGTGGCTGCTGGAAACCTGAAATGAAACCATCGCTGTGAGTGGTGTCCGATTACACCTCCCAATTCCCTGTGTTGTCAGTGCAGCTCTACCCTGGGTGAAATGTCGATGTCAGCAAATGAAGCCGACTGTTTGTGACCTTAGTATCCTATTCAACCGCAAACTGAGCTACCAAGCCCTCCGTCCTCTCCATCACAAAGGCAGCCTGCTTCTTACACTCTGTAACATGGCCCACCTCCAGCCCGCCTCAGCCCATGACTGCTAAAACCCTCATCCATTCCTTGTTACCAGCAAATTAGACTCTCCTGCCCGGCCTCCCTTCCTCCACCCTCCGTAACCTTCAGTTCATCCAAAACTCTCCTGCTCGTATCCTATCCCTCACCAATTCCGCTCACCAATCACCCCTGACCTCACTGACCATCTATTGGCTCCCAAACCTCAGCTACCTCAAATTTAAAATTCTCCTCCTCCTGTTTAAATCCCTTTATGGCCTTGACCCTCTCTATCTCTGTAACCTCCTCCAGTGCTACACCCACCCCGAACTCTCCGTTCATTTGACTGGACTCTGTGTATCCGTCTCCCTTCATCCCGTCATTGATGGCCGAGCCTTCAGCTGCCTAGGCACCACGCTATGGAATTCCCTCCCTAGACCCTTCCACCTCTTCACCTCCCTCTCTTCCTTTAAGACAACAACACCCCTCCTTAAAACCCACTTCTTTGACCAAGCACTCGGTTATCCCTCCTCATATACCCTTTGGCTCAGCATCTATTTTTCCCTTCCGTCTCTCTGAAGTGCCTTGTGACATTTTTCCAGGTTAAAGGAGCTACAGGAAACTTTCGTTTATCCGGCACCCAAATATCCGGAATTCTCGCTTAACCGGCAAAAATCATCCTCCGAAAACTCCTCTCAAATAACCGGCAATGTTGCCGAGTCGCAGTCGAGTCTCCGCGAACGCCGAGTGCTCCGAAAAATCCTCTCAAATAACCGGCAATGTTGCCGATCCCGAGTCCGAGTCCGAGAACGCCGATTTAGTCAGTAGGGGTACTTTTCAAAAGTGCCACTACTCGGCCTCCTGGCGCAAGTCCGAAACATTGCAGTAGCAGGAGTAGATTCTCCTGTGCTGCTTGGAGTCTCTTTGTTAAAAATAGCCTCGGTAGATATAACTCTCTGTTATCCGGTACTTTCGATAAACCGGCACCACGCCGGTCCCGTCGATGCCGGATAAACGAAAGTTTCCTGTACATGAAAGCAAGTTTTGATTGTTGACATTGAAATAGGGACAGTAGTAGAGACAAAGGATGACAATAAAGGTTTTCAAAAGAACTTAATTTGGGCAGGCAAATGGCCACTGAAATTCAACACTCCTCAATGTAAGGTAAGGTTAAAAAATGCAGATCATAATGAATGGGATTGAATTAGCACATGAGACTTAGAAAGGTGTCTGGAGGAAATAGTAAACTTTCAATGCCCAAATGATATGGCAAAACAATTAAAAAAGATATCAGAATGCTGTGGAGGCTCAGTCGTTGAGTGTATTCAAGACAGAGATCGATAGATTTTTGGATATTAAGCGAATCAAGGGATATGGGGATAGTGCAGGAAAGTGGTGTTAAGGTAGAAGATCAGCCATGATCTTATTGAATGGCGAACTCCTGCTCCTATTTCTTATGTTCTTATAGACGTTGTCCTTATGTGGCTCGGTGTCAAATTTTGTTTGATAACGCTCCTGTGAAGCGCCTTGGGATGTTTTACTACATTAAAGGCACTCTATAAATACAAGTTTTTGTTGTTGCCATTGCCAGCATAGAGTGTTTAACATTTAAATGGCCCGCCCCAGTGGGTGCCATCGATTGCAGGGTGATCGAGCCCAATGTCTCCGCCTCCCCCCCCCCCCCACCCACCACCGTCAGATTTGGCCAGCAAGCAAAGAAACGCCGCATATCTGCGTGCCCGGTTAGCGACCAGTCCCGTTAAGGTGCTACAGTCACCAAACTCCTGCCGCAGAAGCAATTTTTTCACTCTGACCCCCTTACGGGCTTTGTGATGCAGGCGGAAACACCGGCCGAGAGCTGCCAAAATAATTTGCATGAGGTTGACTCTCTACAAGACACTACAGCAAGCTTCAGCCCCCCCAGCCGGGGTCCCGGGATATCTGGGCCCTGCCGGAGTTTGCAGCCGTTCTGACTGACTCCTGCCAAAGCTACGGTGGGAGTCCTCTGAAACAGCTGCGCATTTCCAGCACTAAATGACTTTTCCTGTGTTGCGTTTGTGAACACTTTAATTGTAAAACATACAAAGCACAGGAGAGATGGGCACAAATGTTCTGATTTCTCTCTCCAATAGTGTGGTCTGTGAAAATGGCCGCAGATTGAGCTCTAGTGTGCTGTGTACCAATTAAAGGGGTAGACTGATAGACACTTAATACATTGAGTGCCTTCGTATCGCTGGATAACGGCTGGCAGTTTTAGTCTGTTTTAAAAATCCTCATACACGCAACTCATCTCTAAAGCCCTGAAAACCTTTAATTGTGCTGTAATGATTTGTTGTGGCAATCAGTGTGACTTTAGTGGCACAAAATAATCTTATTTTCAGCTACTCATTTTGATGTGTAACTTTTGTTATTAATTTATTTTAGTTCTGTAGCTTTAAGTTAACAAAAAATACTAATAAATTTATTGTAGTTAATTGAAAATGGCACTGGGACACACACGTGTGCAAATGTACAGCAACACACTGAAAGGTCATTACTAACCTTGGGCCCACTGTTCTACTACAGTAGATCCACCCTAGAACGGGATTTGGTGGTTGGTAGCTTCCATGAAGCACCTTACGGAGACCATGGCCCCGATATAGACGGCACTTTACAGCCTTCCGGACTTAACATCGAGTTCAACAATTTCAGACAATAATCCTAGAAGTAAAGGGCATTAAGGGTTACGGGGAGCGGGCAGGAATTTGGACATGAGTCTAGGTTCGGATCGGTCATGGCCCTGTGGGTAGTGGAGCGGGCCCAGGGACTGTGTAGCCTGATTCTGCTCCTATTTCGTGTGTGCAATTCTGTTAGATGCAGGAGATGGTTCTGTGATAGATAGTAGATTGGCGGTTAGGATCAGATCAGCCATGATCTTATTGAATGGCGGAGCAGGCTCGAGGGGCCGATTGGCCTACTCCTGCTCCTATTTCTTATGTTCTTATGTTAATCCCTGCCCCCATTTTTCATGCTATATGATTCTGCCATTCCCATTTGCAACATTTTATCTTTCCTGCCTCTTACATAAGCACAGTATATTCTTTCAACTCCTTCCTCCCCTCCTAAACCCCCCCCCACCCCCCACCCCCGTCTCTGCACCTGCTTAATATCTGTTACAGCTCCAGCTTTTTCCAGTTCTGATGAAGGGTCCCAGACCTGAAACGTTAACTCTGTTTCTCTCTCCACGGACGCTGCCTGGCCTGCTGAGTATTTCCAGCATTTTCTGTTGTTATTTCAGATTTCCAGCATCCGCAGTATTTTGCTATTGTTATAGACGGGGGCAGGTTGCGTGGGGGGGGGGGGAGGGGAGGGGCGCGCGGAGTTTCGTACGGGAAACCCGGAAGTCCACAGCATACGACTTTCTTCTCTGACAGGATCCGCGCCCAGAAGTCAGCCTGATTGACAGGCTCAGCTTCCAGTCGTGTGGGGAGCACTCCGGAGCGGGCCGCAGCCTCATGTAAGGAGCTTGCAGCTGCAACTGGGCGCGTGGTGGGGGTGGGTGGGGTCCGATCCCCGACCTTCTTTGTGTGTGTGGGGGGGGTGGAGTCTGATCCAAGGGAAGAAGGTAAACTTGGGGGGCCGGGGGGAAGCAGTCCTGCTCCTCCTGGCCCACACGCTGTTCTGTAAAGGCACGTACCTTCTCCCCGAAGCTGTTCTCGCCCCCTCCCCCCCCTTGAGCTGCCTGGAAACCCTGCCAGCCTCATTAAAATATTTAAAATTGCCAACCCACCTCCTGGGAGCGGGGGGGCTGCCCGCCCCCTGTACTGCCAACCATTAAACCCAGAAGTTGGCAAGTTGGAAACGGGTTGGGGTCGGGCTTGAGATTTTAAAAATTTTAACATCTCACCCGGCTCCAATCCACCTGTTTTTTGGGGGGTTAAAATTCACCCCCATATTTCTCACCTCCCACCAGATGATGCAGACGAGGCAGCCCGACTTCACAGTTGCATTTTCTTTCGGCAGTGACAGAGGTGGCCGATGGAAAGGGCTGTGCTTGTGGATACTTTTAGAACCTGTTGTCAAACCCACTGTGAAGTCTGAGCTGGCACCTGGCCTCAGTCATGGAAGGCAGTGTCTGTCGGCGACTTGCGAGTTGTCTACGCACCATCCCTCGCTGAACCAGGGCTGCTGAAGCATGTCGTATGCCATTGGTGCCTCTCGAGTACAGTTCCAGAACGTGTTCTGTGCTTTCAGTTCCCTGGGATTGAGAGGGGAGAAGCAGTGACGGTTCCGGCACAGACACAATGAGCTGAATGGCCTCCTTCTATGCTCGTTAAAATCAATGGTTCTACGGTTCCCCATTATTGATTTTTATGAGCATAGAAGCTGTTGTTAAAAGGGGTGATTGTATGGATGGCGGATGAAGACAGGATTGGGCTTACCTGCCCCATGGTAGGAGAGGGTGCCTACGCTGAAGAAATAATTACTTTGCATTTGTATAGCACCTTCCACATTCTCAGCTGTTCCAAAGTGTTTCACAGTCAATGAATATCTTTTGACGTGCAGTCAGTTATATAGGCAAACACGGCAGACAATTTGCCCACAGCAAGATCCTACAAACTGCAATAAAATAAATGAGCAGTTTATCTGTTTTTAGTGGTGTTGGTTGAGGAATAAATATTGTACAGGACACCGGGAGAACACCCCTGCTCTACTTCAAATAGCGCCTTGGGATCTTACATACAGACCTGAACAGGCAGATGAGGCCCCAGTTTAATGTCTCGTCCAAAAGACGGGTTGATTTTACAGAAGCGTGCCACCTACAGGGAACTTCACCTGCTGGAAATCATAGGCATATCACAATCTCCGACATGCATTGCCAATGGGCGAGTCTCCACACCAGTAACGTGCATTCATAACATTGTCCCTTTACTGTATAGGTTATCACATGAAGAATGGTGACATGAGATGAGGTACTAATGGGGGAGGGAGCGGAAGCTGAAGAAAAATGTTTGCCTTCATACATATTTAGTGTAGTTAATTTTGGAATAATTGTGCACAACCAAACACCAGTAACTAAGGCCGGAATTTTCCGGGGTGGTAGCGGGCGCGATCGGTGGGGGGTCGGGTGGGAAAGTTGTTATTTTTGACAGCGGGTCAGGAACCTGCTGTCATCTCACTCCCACGCGCCTTTGCCCCAGGTGTGTCTGTCATCGCGGAGCCACCGGCAGCGGCGGGCGACCCAATTGAAATCATTATCAGGTAGTTTACAGGCACTTAAGAACCTTTTTTTCACTTACTTTTTAAATTTCCCTGTATGGCCACGGGATTCACGCAGCTCGGGAAGCACGTCTGTCAACCTGAGGCGGGAGTTCGTGGCCATTGCTCCAGCTGATTACTTGACAGCATCAAATGTACAGTAAAAGCTCCCACCTGACAGATGAGCACTTTCCTCAGGCAGAAGCTGTTGCTCAGTCCATTTCCCGCACAGATTCTGCAGGCTGCAAGTCTTTCCAGCAAAGTCTCCATCCAGTGTCACCTCATTGGAAGAACTCTCTCACCATTGACAGAATGCTTCTGTCATCTCTACTTCACCTGCCATCTATTCCATCAGCATGGGTGCCATTTATACTGTCTCACCTTGGTCCTCAGAATCGGACTACGATGAGCCCCAACACCAGCAGCACCAGGCGCACCATCAACACCAATAACAACACCAACCTTCTCCGCAATCACCTGATGTTGCACAGGACACAGGGCATTAGCACCCAAGCACATTGCTGCCCAGGAGGCCAGGGGTGGCCTCATCATGGCCAGATTTAGTTAACTTTATGCTGTACACCCATGATGCGCCAGGTTGGCATCACCCCACACCAACACTATAAACATCCCTACAATGACCAAACCACTCCTTTCACACATCACCATTGCGGGGGGTACCATTATGTCTCACCATTCACTGCAACTCACTAAGCCACTTCCAAAGGTGCACACAAATCTGAAAGTGTTGAAAATAAAGATTCTTATGTTTGACACCACATTAACAGATACTTTACATAAACATTGGATAAAACACCCTTGTGTGTTGTTAGTTGGTATGGTTGTACTAGGATGAAGGTGAGTGTGAGGGGTGGCTCGTGAGATGGGGATGTGATAATGTAGATAGAGAGAGAGAGGGATGGGTGGAGGTGCAAGGTATGTTGTTGTGAGTAAGGATGTGCAGGAGTAGGGTAGGGAAGGCAGAGTGATGGGGATGTGATGAGAGGCACAGCAGGATGAGGTTGAGTGTGGCTTTGTACTAACGTTTCCTGATCTAATGAGATCATTGATATGTTTGCGGCACTACACCCAGGTCCTCCTGACCACATCCCTGCTTGTGACCTCCTCTGCAATCTGCAACCAGGCTGTGTTGGTCTCCTGGGAACGTCTCTTCCACCCATCGGAGGGGAAGAGGACCTCCCTGCGTGCTTATGGAGGGAGTCATCGGAGAACCTGGGTGCAGCCCCTTGTCTCTGTGCAGTCATTGTCAGTGTTTGCACGACTCCAATGCTGTAGTGCACTGACAGCACTATGTTAGATTAAACTTCAAATGTAATGTGGCCATGGTCTCTTTAAAGATCCCGGCTGAAAACGCGTCATGAATGACGTCACCAGACCCGCTCCATCTCATTGGGCCGGGTAACGCGCTGGGCGGGCTTAATAGGCCCCATTAAGGTAAGTTCATTCTGTACAGCGGGATGGAGCCAGCAGCGGGGTCGCGACCCGCCACGGACACCTGCCCGCACCGGACCCGCCCAGGTAGGCAAAGTTCCGGCCTAAGTGTGTATGGGGGACTCAGTCTTCTGGTGAAGAAAAACAATTTGAAAGTTCTTAAACTGCTCTTGGATTGCTGCTCTGGTAAGCTTCCTGAATGTAAATACATGCAATGGCAATCCCCACCACTAGGTGTCACTGTAGCCTGCCCCTTTTTTCAGTTATGCCACGGTTGTTCACAAGAAGTGAACAGTCAGAATCCAACCGTCCAATGTGCTAGTGTGGCTTTTTTTTCATAATGCGGAGATGCCGGTGTTGGACTGGGGTGGACAAAATTGAGAGGTCGCACAACACCAGGTTATAGTCCAACAGTTTTATTTGAAATCACAAGCTTTCGGAGCTATCGATCGCCCCTTCCTCAGGTGAAGTAAAACTGTTGGACTATAACCTGGTGTTGTGCGACCTCTCAATTTTTTTTCATAAACAGTGTGAATTTGAATGATAATTCTGGGAAAGGAAATACTTCTAATTTTGGTCACCCAGTGTAAGCACCAAGCATTCCCAGGCCAGGTATCACACTGCATCTATGGCCTCACAATGTACCTCAGCTCCAACTCTTTATTGTACCATCATCATTCTTTTCCATTTTCCATACCAACCACCCCAAGAATGAAATCTGCAATTTCTCTTTAACATCAAGATAGGGGCAGTTTTGCTCTGGGGGCCTGAGCCCACCTGGAGTTTTATTAAGACTGCCCAAACTCATTTCACAGTGCACACTTAAAGCCAGCAGACAAAGAAGACCTTCAACCCATCAGTCTTGCCGGGATTCGAAGCCATATCCCAGGAAGGGAAGGACTGTGTCTAAGCCACTACACTACCTAGTTCCTTGCCAATGTGACATTTTGGTAGCATGGTAGAGCCTGGGTCAGGTCAGCACATTACATAACCATCTAAGAGCCTAGCTACAAGCAACTATAAAAATTATTATGAGAACCCTTTATTTGCCCAAATACATTCTACAAAAGCTGCTAGGCAGTTGCACTACTGCCTGTTTTTGAGTGGAAATGGGGCAATATCGAGACAAAAATCGCCCCAATGTTTTTCATTTGCATCCATTCCTTACCTTCAAGTAGCTCATTTGACTCTTCTTTTCTTTTCTGGAATTCTTTCTATCCCTCTCGAGGAATGGGTTTATCTCTAGGAATATCTATTCCTCCCACCCTTCTTACTGCAACAACTCCACCCCATCCCCTCAGTTTCTCTCTCACCATTGTATCTGCTCTGAAGTCTCCACTTCTGCACCAGAGCTTCTGAACTTTCCCTTTTCCTCTGCCATGGTTTTTCCTCGTCTCTGTTCAAGAAGGCCCTTGATTACAGCTTCCCCATTTCCCGTGCCTCTGCTCCCAACCTTTTATCCCAACATCTTCTCACAACAAGGACAGGGTCCTGAGCTTCCATTCCTGCCAGCCTCCATTTTACTGTTCAAAAATTAATAGAAGAGTGAATGTTATAGGTTGTGTAAGTGGAACCAAATTGGATTTTGGGGAGCAACTTTAAATTCACCAGAAATATTTGTGCATCTTCCTGCGTAACAAGTTGCAGTCCAATCTCCGAGATCCCTCAACTTTCATTTCAAATTAACCTTTGCTTGATAATCAACTAGTATCAATAGCAGAAACACAACTCTGATGTCTTTGTTGTGCTCTGCTAGCCTATTGGGCTCTGTCTTCAAGCAGTTTTATCGTAAAATTCAGGTGGGAGGAAGAAAGAATTTCAAGGTAAGGAAAAGAATATTCTCTATTTGTGATTATAGTTGTAGCCTCCAGTGGGATCAAAGTGAGATCAAGAGGTTAAAGAACTTTTGGATCAAATGAACTTGATCTCCCAAAGCAGCAATGTGCTCACAGGTAGAATATTCAGACATCACATGCTTTGAAAAAGGTAGAAAAAGCAATTAACTTTGATGGACAGTAAAATTATAAATCACACATTATGATGGCACACCTTGGTCTGTCCCCCTACTCCTCCGGCACTTTCTCTTCCTTTGAGCCTCTCACCTTATTCCACCCCTCTCACCTCTCATCTACCGCCCACCCAAGTACAATAAAAAATTTATTACCGAGATATCTTCACTGCTTTCCGCCCTCAGCCTCTGTACCAAACGACTTCTCATCCTCGGTGATTTTAACCTCCATCTCAATTCATCATGCTCTCTCTCCTCTGAGTTCACTAGCCTCCTATCCTCCCTTAATCTCTCCCTCCATGTAAAGTCCCCAACCCATATTCACGGCCACCCCCTCGACGTTGCGATCTCTCGTGGCCTCGCTACTCCCATCGTGTCAATGCAGATAAGGCCATCTCTGAACACTCGTATCGCTCTCCACCCACATTCCCCTTCCACCCGCCCCCCAACCCTACTTCCTTCTGTGTCCGCCCCTGGAAAAAACTCTCTCCCGCCTCTCTTACAACTGCACTTATGAAATCCCAACTGTCCAGCCTTTGGCCCTCCATTCACCATGACATTTCTGCAGCTACCGATCTGTTCAACCACACCCTCACCACCACCTTTGATGCCCTAGTCCTATTAAAACAATTACTCTCTCTCACCCTGGCCGCTCCCCCTGGTACGGCCCTCATCTCCGCTCCCTTAAGTCCAAGGGACGCAGACTTGAACGGATATGACGGATAACTGGTTTAGCCATTCACTGTCAGATCTGGCTGGACCACATAAAGCATTATCGGGTCCTGCTCCTGTCTGCCAAGATTGCTCACTATTCCAGGATCATTCTGGAATGCAAAGATAAACCCCGGCTCCTATTCTCTACTGCTAACCGTCTTCTTAAACTCCCCTCCCCTGTCTCCTCCACCCTCACCTCCGACAACAAGTGTGAGGAGCTCATGAACTTCTTTGTCACTAAGATTGAGACCATCCGTTCAGCTGCCTCTGCCACTTCCCTTCCCTCCCTTCCTCACCGAGCGAAACATCCTCTAAGGTTCCCCCCTGCTCTAGCCCTGAACTCACATCTTTCTCCAGTTTCTCTCCGATCTCCCCTCATGACCTCTCCATGCTCATCTTGTCCATGAGACCCACTTCCTGCTCCCTTGACCCTATTCTCACCAAACTGCTGACCACCCAACTTCCTTTTCTGGCTCCCATGTTAGTTGATATTGTTAACGGTTCTCTCTCCTCAGGTACTGTCCCCCTCTCCCTCAAATCTGCCGTCATCACCCCTCTCAAAAAACCAACCCTTGACCCCTGCATCCTTGCAAACTACCACACCATCTCCAACCTCCTTTTCCTCTCCAAAGTCCTTCAACGTGTTGTCGACTCCCAAATCCGTGCCCATCTTTCCCGCAATTCCATGTTTGAATCCCTCCAATCAGGTTTCCGCCCCTGCCACAGTACCGAAACGGCTCTCATCAAAGTCACAAATGACATCCTTTGTGACTGTGACAAAGGTAAACTATCCCTCCTCGTCCTTCTTGACTTGTCTGCAGCCTTTGACACGGTTAACCACTCCATCCTTGTCCAACGCCTCTCCACCGTCATCCAGCTGGGTGGGATTGCACTCGCCTGGTTCCATTCTTATCTATCTAATCGTAACCAGAGAATTACCTGCAACGGCTTCTCTTCCCACTCCCACAGCGTTACCTCTGGTGTCCCCCAAGGATCTATCCTTGGCCCCCTCCTATTTCTCATCTACATGTTGCCCCTTGGTGACATCATCCGAAAACACAGCGTCAGTTTCCACATGTACGCTGACGACACCCAGCTCTACCTCACTACCACTTCTCTCAACCCCTCCATGGTCTCTAAATTGTCAGACTGCTTGTCCAACATCCAGTTCTGGATGAGCAGAAATTTTCTCCAATTAAATATTGGGAAGACCGAAGCCATTGTTTTCGGTCCCTGCCACAAACTCTGTTCCCCAGCCATTGACTCCATCCGTCTCCTAACTTCTGTCTGAGGCTGAACCACACTGTTCGCAACCTTAGTGTCATATTTGACCCTGAAATGAGCTTCCGATCACATATCCGCCGCATAACAAAGAACGTCTATTTCCACGTCCGTAACATCGCCCGTCTCCGCCTTTGCCTCAGCTCATCTGCTGCTGAAACCCTCATCCATGCCTTTGTTACCTCTAGACTTGACTATTCCAACGCACTCCTGGCTGGCCTCCCACATTCTACCCTACGTAAGCTTGAGGTCGTCCAAATCTCGGCTGCCTGTGTCCTAACTCGCACCAAGTCCTGTTCACCCATCAACCCTGTGCTCGCTGACCTACATTGACTCCCGGTTAAGCAACGCCTCGATTTCAAAATTCTCGTCCTTTTTTTCAAAACGCTCCATGGCCTCGCCCCTCCCTATCTCTGTAATCTCCTTCAGCCCCACAACCCCCCGAGATATCTGCGCTCCTCTAACTCTGCCCTCTTGAGCATCCCTGAGTATAATCGCTCAACCATTGGCGGCCGTGTCTTCTGTTGCCTAGGCCCTAAGCTCTGGAATTCCCTGCCTAAACCTCTCCACCTCGCTACCTCTCTTTCCTCCTTTAAGATGCTCCTTAAAACCTACCTCTTTGACCAAGGTTTTGGTCGCCTGCCCTAATTTCTCCTTATGTGGCTCGGTGTCAATTTTTTTTTCTTATAACACTCCTGTAAAGCGTCTTGGGACGTTTTACTACGTTAAAGGCGCTATATAAATACAAGTTGTTGTTGAAACCGACTGCCTGTTTGCTTTTCGATCTCACTGTGAAGAGCACTTCACCTTCTGGTTGATCGGACAATAAATGAAATCAATTTATGGGGCATAAAATGATGTGATCAGAGTTGCAAGTAGAGGCAGAAACGGAGATCCGAACAAAATTCAGTTTTACCTCTTTGAGCTTATAAAGTTTTTTTAAATCTCTGAACACTTGATTATTTATTCTTCTTTAATCCCTCTTGCATTACGTATCTATTATCCCTATATTGAGAGAATGGACTATCAATCTGTTCACAGACCCCAAGACAATGCAGAACAGTGAGAGGATGTTAAGAAGTGTGTGACAGTGGTCCAGGGTGAATCATCCTCTATTTGTTTCCTGCCAGAGACCACCTTAGCTACACTTGACTTCTCCCCTGATGGGCCAGTCAAGACTGTAACTTTTAACCTACATGTTTACATAAGAATCTTGCATTTTTGTGACCTTTCCCTGCACAATTACTTCACGACAGACCGAAGCAAAGCCTTGCTAGAGGGCCACTCACAAGTACTGCACTAAGATGCTGCACCACTGAGGGATGAGGTGCAGGTCTGTGCCCACTACGGATGCTGTGTTAGTTATGGTTTTAACAGGGTAATAAATACCCTTTCAGACCCATTGGGGGCGATTTTAACCCTACTCGCTTAGCAGAAACCTGGCGGGTGGGCAGTTAAAATCGCCCTGGCTCTTACCTGTCCGAAAGCCGCCATGATCGCAACTTCTGCAATTTTAATCTGCTCTCCTGAGCAGGCGGCAAGGACACGCACCTGGAGCCCACAGCGTCCTTCTTTACATATACATGTTGCGGCCCAATGACATCATTGAGACCCGACTGTAATTTTAACTCAGGCCTGAGCGAGGAATCCACCTGGAGTTAAAATTGGGGCCATATGTGTTTGAACAACTGAGGCTGTACTGTTTTGTAAAATAAATCAATGCCTATATTGCTGTGTGTGCTGAAGCAACAGAAAATCACATTTGCCATAATAATAATTAGATATCCAGTTTTCTCCACCTTTATTGCACCAGCAATTTAAAAAAATAAAATGGGATAAGTTTCAGCGCTTCTTAAGCTCAGCAATTACAGTGCTATAGATTGAAATACTTTGTAATTTTATTTTGTTCCTATTAGGAACATAGGAACAGGAGTAGGCCATTCAGCCCCTCGAGCCTGTTCCGCCATTCAATGAGATCATGGCTGATCTGCGACCGAACTCCATATACCCGCTTTTGCTCCATATCCCTTAATACCTTTGGTTAACAAAAAGCTATCAATCTCAGATTTAAAATTAACAATTGATCTTGCATCAATTGCCGTTTGCGGAAGAGAGTTCCAAACTTCTATTACCCTTTGTGTGTAGAAGTGTTTCCTAATTTCACTCCTGAAAGGTCTGGCTCTAATTTTTAGACTATGCCCCCAGTCCTAGACTCCCCAACTAGCGTAAATAGTTTCTCTCTATCTACCTCATCTGTTCCCCTTAATATCTTGAAATTAATTGTATCAAGCACTTCCAGGTCATTGTATAGCACAAATTATATGAACAGTAAAGCTGCTTCTGCACTACCCCCAACCTCACAAGAGCAACTCATTGTGCCCCAGTGAATTTTTCCATTTCCAATACCATCTGTCCTGATGGCTTCTTTTGGTGCATGTATTTTCCATTGTTCACTGATTGTAATGATAAAGTAGGTACCAACGCAAGATGGGTTTCCCCTATTGAAACTCGCATCAAACACAAGAAAATATGCCCCTCTCAGTAAGGTTGCCAATCGGGTGCCAGATTATTTGTTGCGAACTCTCAACAGGTTTGAGATTGGCCAAATGCATTTTGTTCAGGACTCGTACAGCCTCGTGGAGACTTTCATCTCATCAATCTGGGCTGGATTCGGTCCCTGAAGTGAAAGTACAGTGCTCTAGCGGAAAAGTACCGAAATCCATTTTACTCCACAATTTTATATTCTTATATAGTAATTTACCTTCCCCTAATACCTCCAAGGGATCATTTTACAGAGTACAAACCTTTCCATAGCTTCCGGACTGCGGGATGTGGGGATAGATCCTGATCAGTGTCTACATACGGAAAGGTAATTAGGAACTGGATTTACATCTTAGTTAGAGGATGAAACCCCCAGATGTATGAGTGTGATTCAGTTTCATTCAATTTAGTCCCTAACCGCACCCCCCTTCCTCCTTCCCTTCTCCTACCACATCGAAAATATATCTGATATGTTTCTGAATCTTTTGTTACAAGGAGCTCACCTTAAAAGAGTCCTGTGTGTCACCTCTCCACCAGGTGTGGTTCTGAACACTACCAGTTTCAACAGGTAGATAGGTTTCTGTGCTTTTTATTTATATCGTTGTTGAGGTTTATATAGTCATTTATTTTTTCTCGGAAAGTTTTCAATTGCAGGTAACATTGGTACTAAGAGACTTAGTCATCTTACACGCACTCAACCGTGACAGTGCATTCTAAGCAATCGTGCCACGCGTAGCACTTCCTACAGTCACTACCTTGCCAATCGGCAGCACCAGAGATAGACGTTGTGAGATTAGATAGATCCAGGTCCAATTCCTGGTCTGTGCTGAGTTGGCTGATCGCAGGTGGGACATCGATGTGGGCACTAAAATTGGTCTGATCATTTGGTCTTGGGAAGGAGAAGAAATTGACCAGGTTTCCAGCTCCTGATTGGCATGCAGTAGCTGCTACTGGAAAAGGTGCATATATGGACATTGGGTGAAGACAGGTTTGGGTTCAGTTGTGAGGCCTTTGGTTGTGATGCCCCCCCCCCCCCCATGGTAGAATAGCCCATCTTTTACACTGTACTCATGGACAGCTCAATTGGCCACAGTATCGGAGGGTTACTGGTGCCTGTGGAATCATTCCACTTGATGAGTCTGCATCTTCAGGAAAGGAAGGGATGTATGAACACAAAGTGTTGTCTTCAATGGCAATTATCCCATGATTTTCCTGCAGGTGCTTATTTTTTTCACTGTGTCTTTAGGACTTGGAGAAAATTCTGGAGTTAAAAGGTAAAAGTTTCAATCATCAGCTGGCTGCAGAACACAGAAAGACACGGGAGGCCCTTGATCTGATAAAGAAGCTAGAATTGGAGCAACGCACCCTGAACCAAATGCTGACGGTATTGCTTTAACTGACCCATTATAATGTGACTGGTTTGTTTAAAAATTAAACAGTGAAAAAGTTAAGCGTAGTGTTAAATCAGCAAAATACATTAGGTAAATGGAAGATCTAGAATATCAAAACTAATTCCAGACTAATTAATTTTATAAAAAAGGAGGACTGATATGGGTACAGTGGAAAGGAAAATGAGTTAATTTGTGTCTTTCATTTTTCTAAAGAGAAACCAATTCCTTTCCATCCCTACTGACTCAGGAAGTTACCAGCAGCCCTTCAGTACCTCGCCTAAGTGTCCATTTTTCACAAGTGAGCCTAGACACTGGATGCCAGCGATTTCGCCGACCGAGGCGGGTCCGGGGCAGCCGGGGTCAGTGTCGCGTTCCCAGCCCACTGCCTACTGCAGCCCGCACACTCCAAGTAATTTTACGTTAATTGGGATTGTTAAGCCCGCCCAGCGAGATTCCCGGCCAATTAAAAGGAAGCGGGTCTGATGACATCATTTGATGACGCGTCATCAGCCGGTTTCCTTAAAGGGGCCATGTCCAAATTGATTTTGACAGTTGTGCTGTCAGTGTTCTACAGCATTGAGGTGCTGCAAACACTGACAAGCACTGCACAGAGGTGCACGGCTGCACCCAGACTCTCCCATGACTCCCTCCATATGCTTATGGAGGGAGTCACAGCACGCAGGAGGTTCCTCTTCCCTTCCCATAGGGCGGAAGAGACCTCCCAGGAGATCAACGCAGCATAGTTGCACATTTGCACAGTAGGCACAAGCAGAAGATGTCATTATGGAGACCAGATTGCAGTGGCGCAAATACGCTTTCAATGTCTCACTAGATCACTCGATTCTTTGGGAGGTGCAAGGAGTAATTGCAGAGCCTCTGGCCCTTTGATCTTTGGGTCCCTCACTGCCACGGGATGGTGCCAGAGGACTTGAGAGTGCGATGTTGTTCCTCTCTTCAAGAAAGGATATAGGAATGACCCTGTAATTATAGGCCGGTTAGGTCTACTTCGTGGTTGGTAAGATAAGGTAAAGGTCCTGAGGATAGGATTTATGAACATTTGGGTAAGGGCAACGTTATCAGGGATTGTCCAACATACGGATTCGTGAAGGGTAAGTCTTGCCTAACAATTTGATCTTGAATTCATTGAGAGGTACTAAGTTGGTTAATGAAAGGAGAGCAGTTGATGTCGTATACAGGGATTTTTGTAAGGGCGTTTGATAAGGTTCCCACATGGTCGTCTCATGAAAAAGTAAGGATTTGGGTTAGAGGAATTGGCCGATTGATAAGTACTGGCTATCTCATAGAAGGCAGAGGGGGGGTGGAGGAACATTTTCGACTGAGAACCAGTTACCAGCGGTGTGGCCACAGGGGCGGTGCTGGTCCTCGCTGTTTTGTGATTTTATCAATGACTTGGAGGAGGGGACTGAAGGGTGGATCATTACATTTTGCTGATGACACCACGATTGTGGTTAGTGGATGAGTGGGAGGGCAGTTGTTAGGCTGCAAGAGTCATGAGAGGATGCAGAGCTGGGCCGAAAAATGGCAGTTGAATTTTAAACCCCTCTGAATTAAGTGCGAGTGATTCATTTGGGTAGGGGCATTTTGAATATGGATTACAGGTCAAACGCAGGGTTTCTGAGAACGGGAGGAAGCAGAGGAGCTGGGGTTCATATCCACGATCTCTGAAGTTGCCACTCAAGTGGATAGAGGCAGCAAAGAAGGCCTATGGTGTGTTGGGGCGTTTATTAACAGAGGGTTGAAGTTTAAGATCGGAGGTTATGCTGCAAACTGTACTGAACCTTGTGGGAGACCACATTTGGAAAGATTGGTGCAGTCTGTCACCTCACTATAGGAAGGACGTGGAAGCATTGGAAAGAGTGGCAAAAGATTTACCCAGGATGCTGCCCTGGTTTTGGGGGAGGCCTTCTGAGGAAAGATTGAGGAGTTGGGGCTTTTCTCTTTAGAGCGTAGGAGGATGAGTGGCGACGTAATAGAGTTTATAAGATGATGAGGGGGATAGATAGATGGATGTTCAGAGACTATTCCTCGGTAGAGCCATGCTGTTACACAGGGGGCATAACTATAAAGTGGCATGGGGAGATATAGAAGGGATGTCCGAGGTAGATTCTTTAACTCTGTGAGTGGCTTTGGGTGGAATGGACTGCCTGCTGTTATAGTGGAGTCGGACACTTTAGAACAGTTCAAGGGGGGGGGGTTATTGGATAGCACAGGGACACACCCAGAGTGATTAGGGAGTGTTGATAGCTTGATCTTGTCTCGAAAATGCTCGCCACATCATCGAGGGCCGAAGGGCCTGTACGGTGCGTACTGTCTATGTATCTATGTATCACGAAACGTTTACGGCAAAGCCACACTCAACTTCATCTGCTGTGCCACTCAACACATCCCACACTCACTCTGCCTTCCCTACCCTACTCTTGCACACCGTTACTCACACCAACTTACCTTGCACCTTCGCTCCCATCCCTCTCTATCTACATTATCACTTCCCCATCTCACTCTAGCCACCCCTTGCACACTCTACTGTCTATCCTAGTCCCAATCATACCAAACTAACCAACACTCAAAGGTAGGCACTTGGGTGTTTTAGCCAATGTTCATGTAAAGTTTCTATTAATGTGGTGTCGAACATTGAAACCTTTATTTTCAGCAATTTGCGTTCTTGTATGCACCTTTGGAAGTGGCTTAGTGAGTTGTAGTGAATGGTGACGAGTGTAAAAGGAATGGCTTGGGCATTGTAGGGATGCTTTAAGGTATTGGTGTGGGGTGGTGCCAACCTGGTGCATCACATGGCATCCAGGGTGTACAGCGTCAAGTGAAGTAAATCTGGCCATGGTGAGGCCATTCCTGGCATCCCGGGCAGCAATGTGGTCAGGTGCTGATGCCCTGTGTCCTGTGCAGCATCAGTTGATTGCGGAGAAGGTTGGTGCTGGTGTTGTTGTTGCTGCTGGTGTGTCCAGTGATGCTGGTGTTGGGGCTGATCTTGGTGGGATTCTGAGGACCAAGATGAGATATTTTCAAGGGCAACGATGCTGATGGAATAGATGGCAGGTGAGGTTGAGATGACAGAAGCAATCTGTCAGTGGTGAGAGAGGTTGTTCCAATGAGGTGGCACTGGATATACAGTTGGCTCTAAACACTTGCAAGCTGCAGAAAGCTCAATATGTCTTCCAAATGCAGGAACCAACAGTTTCTGAGCTTTGAAAGTGAACAGCTGTAACATGGGATTTTTTTATACAACTTTGGCAGCTGTCAGGTCATGAGATAATTCAATGCTGAATCCACTCACGACATGCTGAGCTGACGTGTTCCCTGAGCAGCGGGTGAACCGTAGGGGAGCACGTAAAATTGAAATGTAGGCTTAAAATAACAGTTAATTGGATGTTAACCACCCATTTAATGATGTGAATTGCCTCCCCCGCCGCTTGGTGTCGGGTCTGTTCAGCGCCGACAGTTCACCTGGGAGACTCGCGTGGAGGCGGGTTGACAGCGGGTTCCCTACCCGCTATCAATCTTTGCTATTTTGACAGCTAACCCGCCTCCGAACCCACCCTCTGAGCGCCGGCAAAATTCAGCCCTGAGTGTTGGTAGGATGTTTTCCATGTTGGGCATCGTAGCCAACCCTGAGCCTGTCCTCACCCAATGTCCACACACATGAACTTCCCAGTAGAAGTCACTGAAAAATGATCAGGAGGAAGAACTCTGGTTGATCTTTCTCTTTTTAAGCCCTGTGATGCAGAGGTGGCTTTAGTAATTATAATTAATGTTAACTGAACACATTAGAAAAGAATGTCTCAGAATGACCATTCAATAGCATCATATTTGGATATCCATTATTGCTCTTCCTGAACTATAATGTGAAACCCAATAGTGTAGAAATCCCACAAATCATGTAGTACACCTATTTGAGCCTAATTCTGCCTTTAAGAAATGAGCAAATTGTTTAATTGAAACCAGCTGGCAGACAAAGTAAATTCAGTCCCTGAAGATGGGTTTCTCTTAAGCATTTAAGTAGCACGCCTCTCCCCGCCTCCATGTTCCCCCAGGGTCAGGTGTACAGACAAACGTGGTGATGAACCTATGCCAACCGTCTCTGTTCGGTACGGTGTCACAGGAATGGAATTGGCTTGCAGCGAAGCCAGAGTGAATGGCCACATCTGGCTCACCTAGCAAGTTGAAAGATAGCAGGCTCACAGTCAGGGTAGAGGCACCCTTCATTTATTGCCATTTTCCAAAAAGAACAGCTTTTCTTAGGGGAATAAAATGCAACTAGATTTATTTTCATATTGTTAGCACTAAGATATAGGGGGAAAAATTCAGTTGGTTAGCTAATGGGGCACTAGGAACTTAGCGCCTGAGCGTGGCGATTTTAGCGCCGCTCGTGAAATTAACCAGTTGTTTTGCGCTGGCGCTAAACACTACCACCACGATCTCCTGCGCCCGCAGATCGTAATGTCATTCGAGCGTGCAACGCCCCAGACCGGAAATTGAGTCACGCCCACTGCCTTACCACCTGCCGCTAGGAACGACAGGTAGAGGGGAACGTTTTCAAGTCGGGAAGGGGCTGGGGGAGCGCTATTTAAAGGCGGGCGCTTCCTGCATTTTCTTTTCAGCAAAATTTTTGGTACACGCAGGTTGAGAGGGAGAGAGACGTCTGGAGAGATTTAACGCTGTCCTATGGAGTTTTGGTCCTCAGCACCACTTTTGAGGTTCCTATGAGCCATTGAAGACAATCTATGTGTTCCTTTTTCATGTGTAGACATATACTCATTGCTGTTCAGCATAATCTGTCATCCATGTGATCTTTTGAGTTAGATTGAATCCTGTTCAATGGAAAACTTTAGCCATTAATTTAGCCTCAAGCCATTTAAAATCAAATTACCTAATTTCTCTCCTATTTCACAATGTTTTGATAATTGCTACATATTAAACCATCAAAACCGCCAGAAACCTAACATTAACAGAACAAGATCTTGTGTTTATTGAATGGAGATATTTTTAGCGAAGGGGGAAGATGGACATTCTGATTCCTACACTGTGGGAACAAATCAGCACTCAGATACAGGGTCTAATCCTTGATTTGAACCTCAAATTCTAGGCTCCCTGATAGCTCAGCGAGATTATCCATTGAACAGCTGGAGCAAAAAGATCTTTGGTTGATTCCTAGTCTGTGCTGAGTTAGCTGATCACAGTTGGGTGGCATTGGGAGTACTCCATTTGGCCTCAGCATACCCAGCTTAGAGTGGACAAAATTAGCCAATGTTCTCACTCCGGACTTTTGCCCCGCAACCTCTGCTGGAGGTGTACGTGTGCGTGTGTGTGTATGGATATCATGTTAAGACGGTGTGGAGCTTGGCTGCAATAGGCTCCATGGGCAACTAGTTTGCTTGGCACTCAGGCCCTGAAATTCCTCAAGGTTTCCGCCAGTCGCCCAGCGTCACTCTGGTGGGAGACCGGCGGAATCCCCCAGGGAAACAGCGGAGAACTGGTTATGCGGCTTTCCAGCGTTTCCAGGAGTTTCCAACTTAACTTGTAAGGGGGCGGAACTTCCATCTGCCCTTACAAGGCAAACGATTGACCGGGGGAAGGGACTCCCTAAGCCAAGAGTTTCAGCTGCTGCTCCCCGCGGTCAGAACCCGACGTAATATTGGCGGCTTGTACGCCCAGTGAGATGAAGCGTGCCTGCCTCCACAAGGGCATGTGTGGGCTCCACCAGTGGGGTCCAAGCCTGGCAAACAGCCTGGATCCCCAAGAGGTATCAATCCAGATGTCAGAACTCCTGGATAGGCCCCTTGCAGAGAACTTTGAGACGTGTGCCCCAGTGCTTTTCTTTACATAAATGAACAGGGACAGGCAAGTTTATTCACCCTCAGGCACGGAAGAGCAGCACAGCAGTTGTTATCCATTTTGTATATTGGTGCAGTTATGTGCAATGTTTTGGGAGTATTTCCCGTTGTGTCTGTAATGTACACATCACACTCCTGATTTTGAAAAAAAAAAATATGGTTTAGATACTCAAACAGCCTCAGCCCAGTTGTGATTGCAAGGCTGCCGCTGAAGCCTGGAGTCATGGGGGTGATAACAAGCAGGAGTGCTTTTGGAATTTTTCCAGCTCTTCTCACAAACCTCTGTCCATTTTAGATCCACCCAAAATACCAGGAATGAGCGTGAGACTAGGCTATAGCACAGGCACTCTTCATATGACAATGCTGCAGTATTATTAGCTGGAATCGAAACAAAGAATTTTTATCAGCAAAGCTACTTATGAAGAGTACGCATCAAACAATGTTTCAGTTGGTTAAGGGGATCTATCTGTACAGTATTTAAAAGGTCATTGCGAATACAGAGATATTACAAGGAGGCAGTAGTGTTGCTTTGGTTGACTAAAATGAGGAAAGTATCTGTTCGCTAAAATTATTGTATATTTGTCAACTACATTCAAAGTTAAAACTAAACTTCATGCAAAGGCGAAAGCTGAAATGGAACTGAGCTTCGAGATGAAGAAATGAGGCTACAAATAACACTTGAATTATTTCTGCGACTAAAACAACACTTCTGGAACAGATGTGGGAAACAGAAATGAACAAATCAAGTCTCATTTCAGTTTTAATTCCAGCCCCAGTTAATTTTCTCTCCCTATTTCTTATTTCTTTGTGAATTGGATATTGAGTTATATAGAGCAGGAAGATGCCAGGCTTAGTCCCTAGTGCATGCTGAGAGGGGCAGTAGTGAGCTGCAAAAACTGCTTTCAGCACTCATGAGGCAGTGATGGGGGAAGATCAGCTGGGATTCCCACTCCACATCGCTGTCCAGTAGCCCTCAGCTGGAAAGGTGCTGGTGTGGGCGTCAGGATCTGGCTCAGTTGTGATCCACCTCACATGTCGAATGGCCCATCACTGTTCAGCCTTATGTTGGAAGATTAGGCATTTGGATGAGATAACGAAGGGTTACTTGTTTGTGTAGAACCACTTGCCAGGAAGAGTCACCAACTTCAAGAGGAGTAGTAAGGGTGGGGGGGGGGGGGGGAGGAAACAGAGAGACAATTGAAGAGGAATAAAAAGAAAGAAATCAGAGCATAAAATACTTTGGGTAAAACTATGATTGCTACCATCAGGCACATTGCCAATGGTCACCCATTAAAAAATACTTACATGATGCACATATTGCTCCTTTCACAGTGAGCTTGGGCCCATTTGTAACCTGCATAAGCAGTTGCAATCATAAGCAGACATGGGTGTGATGGCTATTCTGTTTTCAAATTGCTAATTTTTCCACTGATAATTGTGGAAAATAAGCTAAGACTCGGGGACACGCAGGTTAAAAGACAAATAAATACAAAACACAAGTCGGGAGAGGAATAATGACTTGCCAATGGCAGTGTAGATACAATTGTGATTCTTTGCTGGGTTACAGTTCCACTTGTGCTAGTTGCTCTCTGATGCCTTGCCCAAATGGCCATTATTCATGTGCAAAGTCTTGGCAATGAGTGTTAGCAGGCTATTCACCATGACACCACCACACCTACATAAGAAACATAAGAAATAGGAGCAGGAGTAGGCCAATCGGCCCCTCGAGCCTGCTCCGCCATTCAATAAGATCATGGCTGATCTGATCCTAACCGCCAATCTACTATCTACTATCACAGAACCATCTCCTGCATCTAACAGAATTGCACACACGAAATAGGAGCAGAATCAGGCTACACGGTCCCTGGGCCCGCTCCACTACCCACAGGGCCATGACCGATCCGAACCTAGACTCATGTCCAAATTCCTGCCCGCTCCCCGTAACCCTTAATGCCCTTTACTTCTAGGAAACTGTCTATTTCTGTTTTAAATTTATTTAATGATGTAGCTTCTACAGCTTTTTGTGGCAGCATATTCCATGGACCTACCACCCTCTGAGTGAAGTAGTTCCTCCTCATCTCAGTTTTGAAAGAGCAGCCCCTTATTCTAAGACTATGTCCCCTAGTTCTAGTCTCACCCGTCATCGGGAACATCCTCCCCGCATCCACCCGATCCAACCCCTTCACAATCTTATATGACCTGAACCTGATTCTGTCCTCAATCAATGCAAGTACACGTCGAGCAGGAGTTACTAAGCAGTAAACAGGAGCAGGAACTCTGGCCAGCTTCCTGTCCCTCACCTAATAATATCCTCTCTATCACTGCCCCTAGTTGGGATCAGCTAATTCCCCACAGAGCAGGGATCAAACCTGGGTCTTCCTGATTTAAATGGCTTGGGCATGCACAGGATAATCTTGCTGAGGCATCAAGGGACCTCTCAAATTTTAGGTGTAAACCAAGAATTAGTCCCTGTTTCTGAGTACTCTCTTGTTATTTATATATAAGCTGGTTATTTTCTCCTGCAGCATGCATTATCCTCCAACTAAAAGTTTGCTTGAGAGGAGTGCTGAGAAACTTCCTTCTTATTGTTTATCCCTCCTTCTCTCTCAGGACGCATCTGGGCTCCTGTGTCCTCACTACGGTACAAGCAGAGTCAGGGATTCTGCACGGTGGAGTCATTGGCACAGATTTGCATGCTGCCACGGTGACTGTACCAGAATGGAAAAACCATGGCCCAGAATTTCCTCAGAGCTATTCCCGCTCCTCCGCTGTAACTTTACCGGAAGTGTGGCCAAATCCCCGTTTGTGCGCTTAAACGGGGTTTCCGCCACACTCCCGGCACAGTTACGGCGACAGAGTGAGAGCAACTCTGAGGAATTTCCGGCCAATGATGTGTTTTGTATAATAATTAACTAGGATTCTCAGACTAAACTGCCAGTCAGTAACGACGTGACGTAACCTTTCTGCTGTTCAGGATTCCCCACACTGTGCACCAGTCCCCTTCTGAGCAACTTGCTCCCAGCTCTCAGTCAATTATGTTCAGTAAAGCTGCTAGACAAGGAATGAGAGTCTCTCAAGATGTCAAGTTGGCAGTGGAGAGAGATGCAAGGGATATGTGCTGGCTTGCCCCCAATCACCTTATCTCACTTTACACAGGCAGTAAGTCTTGGACAACAATTGTAAATTGGTCTTAAGTGCACATGAAGGGCCTATTTTAAGAATGTATGCTCATGACAACGAGCCTCACCCACCAGGAGCACATATCATCAACAACAACTTGTATTTATATAGCGTCTTTAACATAATAAAACGTCCCAAGGCGCTGCACAGGAGTATTATAAGACAAAAAAATTGACACCGAGCCACCTAAGGAGACATTAGGGCAGGTGACCAAAAGGTTGGTCAAAGAGGTAGGTTTTAAGGAGTGTCTTAAAGGAGGAAAGAGAGGTAGCGAGGCAGAAAGATTTAGGCAGGGAATTCCAGAGCTTAGGGCCTAGGCAACAGAAGGCACAGCCACCAATGGTTGAGCGATTATAATCAGGGATGCTCAAGAGGGCAGAATTAGAGGAGCGCAGATATCTCAGGGGGTTGTGGGGCTGGAAGAGATTACAGAGATAGGGAGGGGCGAGGCCATGGAGGGATTTGAAAACAAGGATGAGAATTTTGAAATCGAGGCGCTGCTTAACTGGGAACCAATGGAGGTCAGTGAGCAGAGAGGAGATGGGCGAACGGGACTTGGTGCGAGTTAGGACACGGGCAGCCGAGTTTTGGATGACCTCAAGTTTACGTAGGGTGGAATGTGGGAGGCCAGCCAGGAGTGTGTTGGAATAGTCAAGTCTAGAGGTAACAAAGGCATGGTTGAGGGTTTCAGCAGCGGATGAGCTGAGGCAAGGGCGCAGACGGGCGATGTTACGGAGGTGGAAATAGGCGGTCTTAGTTATGGTGCGGATGTGTGGTCGTAAGTTCATTTCAGGGTCAAATATGACACCAAGGTTGCGAACAGTGTGGTTCAGCCTCAGACAGATGTTAGGGAGAGGGATGGAGTCAGTGGCTAGGGAACGGAGTTTGTGGCGGGGACCGAAAACAATGGCTTCGGTCTTCCCAATATTTATTTGGAGAAAATTTCTGCTCATCCAGAACTGGATGTTGGACAAGCAGTCTGACAATTTAGAGACCGTGGAGGGGTCGAGAGAAGAAGTAGTGAGGTAGAGCTGGGTGTCGTCAGCGTACATGTGGAAACTGACGCTGTGTTTTCGGATGATGTCGCCAAGGGGCAACATATAGATGAGAAATAGGAGGGGGCCAAGGATAGATCCTTGGGGGACACCAGAGGTAACGATGCGGGATCGGGAAGAGAAGCCGTTGCAGGTGATTCTCTGGCTATGATTAGATAGATAAGAATGGAACCAGGAGAGTGCAGTCCCACCCAGCTGGACGACGGTGGAGAGGCGTTGGACAAGGATGGAGTGGTCAACCGTGTCAAAGGCTGCAGACAAGTCAAGAAGGACGAGGAGGAATAGTTTACCTTTGTCACAGTCACAAAGGATGTCATTTGTGACTTTGATGAGAGCCGTTTCGGTACTGTGGCAAGGGCGGAAACCTGATTGGAGGGATTCAGACATGGAATTGCGGGAAAGATGGGCACGGATTTGGGAGGTGACAACACGTTCAAGGCCTTTGGGGAGGAAAGGGAGGTTGGAGATGGGGCGGTAGTTTGCAAGGACGGAGGGGTCAAGGGTTGGATTTTTGAGGAGAGGGATGATGACGGCAGATTTGAGGGAGAGGGGGACAGTACCTGAGGAGAGCGAACCGTTAACAATGTCAGCTAACATGGGAGCCAGAAAAGGAAGTTGGGTGGTCAGCAGTTTGGTGGGAATAGGGTCGAGGGAGCAGGAAACTGCAGCTATGCGCCCCACAATTTTCCATCCATTGAAATTACTAAGTGGAAAATCATGGTGAGAATGCCTGTGGGGCTCTTAATGTGTGCACTATTGGCAGCAGGCAAGGCACCAGGGAGGAGTGTGATTTCATAAAGTCAGCCCTATTACGTAAACAGGTAATTCTACTTTCTCATCTAGATGCATGTGATATGCGACTACACGTTTTCAAAAATAATTTCCCGCCCAGTTTTCTCCCCTCATGCTGAGGTAGAGTCCCATGGGGACCAACAGATCACTGGCATCTCGCCCACGCGGTTATACTTCATGTGTGAGCCTCTGTCAGGACACAGGACTGTGCTCCTGTCCTCACTCAGTGTCCACTGCACAATGCAGCAAGAGATGCTGCATCATAATCAGGAGTAAAAACCCTGGCCAATTTTTCCCCTTTATGACGTGGGATACTAATACCAATATCGCATTCCCAATGTAGCTCTGACTAAGATCAGGTAACTCGGGACAGACCAGGGGCTGAACTGTAGCATGTTGTGCATTCACACACTGAGTAATTGGGGTGACCATTTCCATACAGAGAACGTCCTCAATTCTCATCGCCATCTTTTCATCTGTGCCCTCTTTTTAGCGAAGAAAAAAATTAAATTCCTTTTGTTTTCTTCATGCTATTACAAATTGTCAGGGGAAAAATAAATCCACAGCAGACAAGTTCATATGATGGGTTTTGCTCCAGATTAACTCTAGTATAAGGACTTTGCTCTGGACTGAACGTCATTAGTTTCATTGGTACTAGAGACTATCATGTAAAACTTGCTGCCAACCTCACACACCTCGCAAACAAAACACAACCAATCAGTATAGAAGCTAATAGTTTTTGACAGCTTTGCAACATCAGCAAGTCCAATAAACACTGTTTATACCAACCATATGAGTGTGTTCCCTCAGGCTTTGGACTGCTGCAGCATGTGAGGGAGTCAACTGACTAAAAACTCTATATTCTGGCTTGAAGCCACAGAGTCTCAGGCACGGCAAACTGAAGCTCCAGCATGCCACCGCAACACACCACTTCTCAGAGGCTGTCCTGACTAGTAAACCTGCGAATGGGGTAACTAGTTCCTGATATTGCATGTGTTTCAGAAATTATGGAGATACTTTTCATATGCGTGCCAATGCCATTCTTTGGTTGGCCCAATAGAAAGTACTCTTGAGCATCGAGACTGGTGAAACTTAGCATCTGGGGAAAGTCTAAGTGCAA
Organism: Squalus acanthias; assembly: GCA_030390025.1. Taxonomy (NCBI): domain Eukaryota; kingdom Metazoa; phylum Chordata; class Chondrichthyes; order Squaliformes; family Squalidae; genus Squalus; species Squalus acanthias. The sequence continues at coordinate 158,148,610 of CM059429.1, forward strand.
AAGTCAATTAAGATGGATTTTTTTTTAGGTTTCTGAGCCAACCTGCAATAGTAAATGCTCACATGTTTCTACCACACTCGTCACTTAAACGATAAAGTTTGTTTCTTATAATACTCTTATAATCCCCACCCCAAACACCCCCAGTCTCTAGTTTCTCCCCAAACCACATCTTTTGACCTGGAGGACAAGTTGACAGCCTGCTCTTATGTCTTGGCTTGTGTTGAGTTGCAGCCTACCGTTAAGGTAAACCAGAACAAGATAGATTGGTTTGCTCTCAAAATCCCCATCTCCCGTGAGAGTAAACTAACCCTGCATCACCTGAACTTACTGCCTCCCATGATAGCCCAGTTAAACTCAGGAACTCTCTGCCGAAAATCAGTGACATGATCATCCTGCTATTCAGAGGCTTCGGCTCCTTATGCTTTTTTTTCCAAACTCATTCTCTACAATACAGTGTATGGAGCTTCTGTCTAGATGACACTTCCTGTGGGTGATTGTACTGTGCATATTTCTGATATTGATTTCTTAATTTTTCTTAGGAAAAAGAAAGGCGACTAGAAGCTAAAAATATCTACGCTAGTCGGATGCTGCTGGGTATTTCAAAGAATGGCGTGTCATCACTAAGAAATAAAGGTAGATTAGTCTGGGTGTATTCACGCACTTTGGAACAATGTTACTCAATAACATTCTGTCAATGGCCTCAGGTCCCAAACTCTATTGTGCTTCAGAGCCACTGTTAACCATATTCCATCAGCAGAGTTGGTGTGGCTCTGTTGGTAGATGGCACTCATACCTCTATGTCAGAAGTCTGTGGGTTCAAGTTCCACTCTAGGGCCTCGATATGAATCCCCCACGATGGGAGGGAGAGGGTCGAGTGGGGGGGGGGGGTTAAAAATTAAAAATCGGGGCATGCGACCCCAACCCGCTGCGTACGCACCTGCCGCCATTTTTATGGCGGTGGGTTGAAAGGTGTGCGTGTGTCCTGTTCATTATTATATTTAAATGAGGCTCCCACAGTGCAATTGGAGCCTGATTTAAATTTAACAGATGCCGGCTGTGTTTCCCAGGGCTTGGGAAACCCGGCAACGAAAGGGAGGCGAGAGCTGCTGGCTCCAGCAGGTTAATGCTTCTTGGAGCACTCCTTGTGGGGCAGGAGGCGCAGGAGTGCTCCCCACAGCCCCGCAAGGAAGGCTTCGACCTCCCTTCTGACGATCACGGCCTCTCCTTGCTGCCGCTATCGTCAGCCCTCCCCCACCTCACCCCACCAATCTCTTGAGCTCCGATCTTGAGCCTCCTGCCGGGCTCTGACCGCACCCCCACCCCCCACCACCAAGCTCCAATCACTAGCCCTGATCTCTCCCGATTGCCGCCGACTGTCCCTGTCAATCTGGCTGACTGCCGGGCAGGAAACAAAGAAGAAAATGTTAATGAGGTCCTGCCATTATTATCGGCAGGATCTCAGTGTCCCTGGACTTTCCGGGTTTTAGACGCGCTACCACGCTCCCCCACACCCTCCCCCCCGCCTCCCCATAAATATCGGGGCTTATGACTTGACCACATAGTCTAGGCAAACATTTCAGTGAAGGAATGCCAGATTGTTTGAGGTGTCATCCTCTGAATGAGACATTAAATCAAGGTTCTGTCTGCCTGTTCCTGTGGTTCAGGTGGACGTTAGAGATCCCATAACAAGCCAAGTATAAAATAGATTGTCTTGTCAAGATTTTTTGGTCAACTTCTTTATGTCAACATTTAAGATTGAAAATATCTATGTAAACAGTTATAATAAGAATTCCCTATTTAAACAGGCCCTAGTGACACTGTATTTTCAGGCTGCATTTACTAGGTAGCCTGATCACAATAATCCTCTGACACAATGAGCAATGCCAAAGGAGATCAACTAGTATATGAAGAGTAGGGAGTTCTTCTGGTGTCCTTTTTGCTGTGTTCAAAATGGCTGCCACCTTTGCATGTCACTGTACTTCAAATTAATTAATTGGATGTGAAGTGCTTTGGGATGTTTCAGAGAGCACTGCGCTGTATTTGAATGCAGAGGTGAGGCTATTGTCTAAGCCGCTGCACTATCCAAGCTCTTGTGCTACATATGCAATAACTTATGTGTAGTACCCTTTCTATGAATAAATTTAATAAAAAATATATAGGAAAGATAATAGCCCACTCACTGAGTTAACTGATGGAGATGTTAACAGGAGGAAGTGAGATGACCGTGAAACAGGAACGGGCAGAAAAGGCAACCAACCCAATTGAACAAGTTTATTTTTTACAGTCATACCAGGCTCATAAGCGAGTTATATACAAAGTGATGAAGAATCACTGAGAGCTGCTGCATCATTTCACTGTGATGCTACAACCTGTGCAGGAGGGGGTGCCTTTGTGCCACCACAAAGCAAAGGCACTTAGGCAGAGAGACAGGGAAAAAAATAAGTTTCAATTTAATTCTGTGAATGCTAATGGTTCCAGTCCCACCCATTCCCCCATCTTAGGTGTCCAGGAACATTTGGCAGTGTGGTTGATTATTAAATATTCTGCTTTTAATATCTTAACGCTATACATATTTACAAGTGCACAGTGTATCACAAGACTGTATCTGTAAATCTGTAAAAAATGCTCACCTGTCTCCATTCTCCTGAGATCATCAAGTCAAGCTGTTCCACCTAAATAAATGATTGTATTTTTTTCTCCTGATCAAAATAATGCAGAATCAGTATTCTTCCTCCGAGTGAAACCCTGTCCCTCTGCAAGATGCTCTGCTCTAGTGGCCCAGCTAAGAACCTAAACTGATTGCAACAGGCAGATTAATATAACTGGTATCACTCAAATATACAGCCGCCTGCAGGAAAGCCAAGCATGTATTACTCACAGCCTCTCTCTGCTTGGTATTGGAATTATTTAAGTAAATGTCTTCTTGCAAACACTCAAGGAAAGCACACAAACTAGAAAGAAGCATTCAGTGGAATGCAAAAATGGACTCTGAGCAGGAATTGAGAGGTTAAGGGAGGTGACTGAAGCCACGATTGAAGAGGAAGGCCTTCGGAAGCGTTTTAAAGGTAAGGAGAGAAGCGGCAAGGGAGAGAGAGTTGGAGAATTCCAGAATGTAGCACTGTGGTTGCTCGAGGCTTTGTCATTGATGGTGGAGTGAAGGGAAAGGGATGCACAGAAGTTCAGACTCAGAAGGGTGGCTGCTGTGAGCTACAACACAGAAGTGGAGGAGATTGGATGAGGTTATGGAGGGATTTGTAAACATGGATGAGGATTTTGAAAACAAAATACTGAGGGATAGGGCGCCAGCAGAGTTTAGAGGACTGGGGTGGTGTGTCAGCAGGATTTAGTATGGGTAGGGTGCAAGCACTGAAGTTCTGGATGAGTTGGCGTTTGTGAGTTGGTTGGATGACTAGATGGGCCTTTGAAAATTGAGCCTGGAGGTAACAAGAATGTGGATGCATGTTTCAGTGGTAATGGCGGTGATAGGGATGGAGGTGCATAGTGTTTTATAGGTGGAAACAGATGGTCTTGTGCTGCATTGGATTTGGGGTTGGAAGCTCAGCTGAAGGTCAAGTGGGACACAGAGATTGCACACTGTTGAATCCAGCCAGAGTAAGCAGCTGGGAAAGGGGATGGAATTGAGCGCCACGGTGCAGAGTTTCTGGCAAGAACTGAACAGCATGGCTCCAGGCTTGTCAATATTTGGCTGGAGGAAGCTCTGGTTCCTGCATAACTGGAGGTCGGACAAACAGCACAGCAGAACACTGGATTTTAGGGTGGTAGCTGAGCGGTAAAGCTTCTGTGACTTTGGTGCACACATGGAAGTTGACCCCACGCTTACAGATAATGACCCAGAAATTGCGGGAGCGGCTCATCTCATGGCGAATGCAGTGAATTGGATTTTTTTATCAAAAAAGTCACGTTATTTTTGCACCGCAAATTGCTGGAAATGTGAATTGATAATGTCGCAGCGAGATCAACGGGGCATCTGGGGCCTCCTGAACGTCGGGTCCAGTGGTCTGTCTCTTTAACCAATGAGATTTCAGGATAGAGAAAGAAACAAAGCAAATAACAGAGATGGAAATAGGGTGAATTAGAGTCAAATTAGATACTGAAAGAGAGTGGATTAAGAGAGAGAGAATAAAGAGACAGAAAGGAAAAGTAAGAAAAAAATTAAATACTTAACATTTAAAATTTTAAAAAACCTCTAGGAACAATTAACTACCTGCGGGAGTGATACTCCACGGTTTCATTGTTCCTGTTTGGGCCTCCAAGGTTGAATGGTATGTCAGAACCATAAATCATGTCATTAGCAGGGACATTTTGGGGCCTTAGTGAGCCATGTAGCGCCTGAAAAACGGGCGTTAAGCGGCCCAATATCGAGGCCCTAGTATCCATTTGGCATCTTCCAAGAGTGCCATTGCTGAGGTCAGCCTCTGGAGGATTACAGGGGCAAACTCATGCCCTATCACTGTCAGGTATACTGAAACGCCAGTGCAAAATCCACCATATTGTCACTGGAAGTTTCACAGTTTTATATGTAGACCACTACCGAGCTAATTAGACTTGGAACTCTTTCAGCTAAAAGAATGATTCACAACCTTGGAAGAGCTAAGAAATGATAACTGTTATGAGATTGTGGAATGATGTGTTCCAGTTAAAGGATAGTGGAACACATATCAGCCCAAATCCAATCTATTGCACAGGTTTTTTGCAACATGCGTAATTCTTTTGATACTTTTTTAAGTGTTCAAGAGTAAAACATGTATTTTTTTGTGATGTACACAATCTGATGAATATGTGTATTATGTTATTATTACAATATACATATTAAGCTTTGTTTAATCCAAACTTCCATTAAAATAGATTAAAAACACAATAGGTAATGATTCCTTCCATTCTGTAACACACAAACCATCATCTGGATATCACCAGTGAATCATTTACTGATTCCGAAAATACATACTGCTAAAGCAGCCATTACTGATTGGCAGTTCACAAGGACTCAGAAATTCAATGCGAAGTGGTCAAATATGCTGGTGATACCAAACTTGGAGGGGCAGTGGAATGAGAGGAAGCAACGTTAAAATTACAGTAAGTTGGAAAAAATAGGTACGTGGGCCTATCAATAGCAGATGAAATCTATAGCAGACAAATGCAAAATACTGCACTTAGGATGAGAAAATTAAGCAACATGAGTGGTGATGGAATAGCTAAGGATGAAGTAGAAAGAGACCTAGAAGTCTGAACAGACTCAATGCTAAACATGTCTAACCCATGCAAAGCAGCAACCAACAAAACCAAAACAGTTAAATATAAGTCAGATGAAGTTGTGAAGGCAAATGGTATGTTGGCCTTCATTGCAAGAGGATTTGAGTAGAGGAGCAAGGATGTCTTACTACAGCTATACCAGGGCCTTGATGAGACCACACCTGGAGTACTGTGTGCAGTTTTGGTCTCCTTACCCAAGAAAGGATATACATGCCATAGAGGGAGTGCAGCGAAGGTTCACCAGATGGATTCCTGGGATGGCAGGACTGTCGTATGAGGAGAGATTGGGTCTACTAGGCCTGTATTCACTAGAGTTTAGAAGAATGAGACGGGATCTCATTGAAACATATAAAATTGTGACAGGGCTAGACAGACTGGATGCAGGGAGGATGTTTCCCCTGGCTGGGGGGTCTAGAACGAGGGGTCACTGTCTCAGGATACGGGGTAGGACATTTAGGACTGAGATGAGGAGAAATTTCTTCACTCAGAGGATGGTGAACCTGTGGAATTCTCTACCACAGAAGGCTGTGGCGGCCAAGTCACTGAATATATTTAAGAAGGAGCTAGATAGATTTCTAGATGCAAAAGGCATCAAGGGGTATGGGGAGAGAGCAGGAATATGGTATTGAGATAGAGGATCAGCCATGATCATATTGAATGGCGGAGCAGGCTCGAAGGGCCGAATGGCCTACTCCTGCTCCTATTTTTCTATGTTTCTATGTGATCCAACTGTACCGTGATCTGATCAGACTACACCTTGCATATTGCATCCAGTTCTGGTTGCCATGACACAAGGACATAGTCCAGCAAGGGAGGTAGTGCAGAGAAGAGCCATGAGGCTGATCCCTGGTGCCAGGGTTCTGAGTTCTGAGGAAAGACTCTGGATTTGTTTTAATTCCAAACTTCCATTAAAAATATATACAACATAATGGGAAATAATTACTTCCATTCCTTCTTGGAAAGGAGGTATCTGAAAGGTGATCTTAAAAGAGGTATGAAAGAAAAAAACTAACAATTATATAGCACCTTTCACAGCCAATGAAGTATTTTTGAAGTGTAGTCACTGCTGTAATGTAGGGAAACGCAGCAGCCAATTTGCACACAGTAAGGTCCCACAAAAAACAATGAGATAAATAACCAGGTAATCTGTTTTAATGATGTTCATTGAGGGATAGATGTTGGGCAGGACAACTCCCCTGCTCTTCTTTCTATAGTGCCACAGGATCTTTTGCATCCACCTGAGAGGGCAGACAGGGCCTCAGTTTAACGTCTCACCTGAAAGACGGCACCTCCAAGAACGCAGCATTCACTCAATAATGCCCTCAAGTGCCAGCCTAGATTATGTGCTTACGTCTCTGGAATGGGATGTGAACCCATGATCTGCTGGCTAAGATAATAAATGGTATGAGAAAGGTAAATCTGGAAGATTGCTTTAAATTAAATTGTGAATAATGGAATTCAAACTAGTAAAAGGTCATTTTAGGACTGATATCAAGAAAGTCTTCTTTACGCAGAGAGACATCAACACTTGGAATGAACTTTCAAGTAGAGTAGTAGAGGCAAACTCCCTTGATCCATGAAAAAAAAAATTGGATGCTGCAATGGGGCAGACTGTAGGGTGTTTCCGTATGGATGAACTAATATGGGCCAAATGGTCTTCCCTATTTGTAATTATCTTGTGATCTTGTGAAGTAGTATACAACTGTATAGGGGATTCAACTTCAAGTCAATAAACCTCCACTGCAACACTTTATTTCTAAAGGTCCCTCTACTCTACCATTGTGGTTTAACTCTCATCCTCAGAAAAACATCACTTATTGCATCAGTATAAACATTTTCTACATCAGGACCTAGAAGTTTGATCGCGCCAAAAAACTTGGAATTCATGCACTGTATCCATAGGAAATTTTAGAATCAGGAAAACGCCTTTGATACAGCAAGCCTGTTCTTTTTCAATAGGTAAACTTCGCCTGTCCGCCATATCCCTCAATTGCCTTCTCTATTCAGGAACACATCTAATTGTTTCCTGAACCCATTTATGCTCTCCACTTTATGCCTGCCCTTGTAATTATCCCACAACTCTTTTACCGTTTGGCTGGAAAAGTTCTGCCTGACTTATTAGTAAATAATATACTCCTCCTCAGTTCTAAATTTATAATTTTTTAACTTGTGTCCCTGGGTTATCAAGGGTATGCCAACAGAGTCCAAGATCAAATTATATTGTTCCAAATATCTCCAGTTGCAGTTCTCTGTATGAATACATGTCTATTATTGCCATTTAATTGGCCTTTATTTGTATTCCATATTTTTTTTAATTTTGAGACTGATTTTAGCAATTACTGTGATATTCAGCCTTCCCCAACCCACAGTTGTGTTCAATAAAGTGACACAAGTATATATAGCATTGCGTGTCTTCCATCGAGCTCAGCTGCACTTCAGGCAAAATTGAAAGACAGTTAGCAGCACTATTTGAATGCAATGTGATGGAATAAAAGCTAACGCATACAAATTTCATTTTCGTCAGGCCTTTGACAGGTTCTGCAGAATTTCTGCAGTTGTATTTACTGTTTCCTTTTGTCACACAGCAGAAAACGTGGCCAAAGCAATACAGACAGAAGAATGTGTTTCTCCTATCAGCTCCTTTTCTCCTCATAATATTCTTCCAAATTTAGAGAAGAAGACTGGCCATAGTGAGGTAACCTTTCCATTGATTTGCAGTTTCACCCACACTTCAGATATAATATGGCCTGTGGCTTGTCTATTGACTTGTACAAAATGTATTTTCATAATTGTTACACTAAATACTATAAATCTACAGAATTACTTAATGGCCCCAAAATTGCGGTCGGCAGCGTAGCTACAGAAAAGAATACGAACGTACCTTGCGCGAGGCCCAGAACAGAGACTTGCTCTTCAGCGCTGCAGAGTTGTGTGCAGCGTAGACCGGGAGGGCAGCGTCCAGCCTGTGCGTAAGGGAAGACATGCCCACAAAAGCTGTGAAAACTAAGCCATGCCCACAGAAACTTCTTTAAGTCTCTTCCATTGAAATTACATTTTAGAAACTTTTAAAAACTTCTAAGAACTTTTAAAAACATGTATTTTATTGTGAAGTGATATCAGAACGATCCTTTCAGACGCACTCAAATGGGTTCCAATGTTTTCCTGCAAGGGCGACTAACACATTCGACCATTTAATAAGGAGGTTTTAAGAGGACACTGAATGATCTTAATGAGGTTTACGTGTCACACCAAAGCTCAATGTGAATTAAAGTTTGTGGTTACATCAAAAGTGCAGTGATTAGTCAGCAGGTCATTTTCACAATTATCCTCACTGTACAACTTCTATTAGATTTTGGAAATAACCCACATACATAATTTTGCTTTATTTTTTTCATCCAAACTCACAATTTATTAGTCCCTATGTGTACAACTTCCTGTTTTGACACTCATTAAAGGTCTAACATAAAATAACAACAGAAAATGCTGGAAATACTCAGCAGGCCAGGCAGCATCCATGGAGAGAGAAACAGAGTTAAAGTTTCAGGTCTGGGACCCTTCATCAGAACTGGAAAAAGCTGGAGATGTAACAGATATTAAGCAGGTGCAGAGACGGGGGGGGGGGGGGGGGGCGGTTAGGAGGGGAGGAAGGAATTGAAAGAACAGACTGTGCTTTTGTAAGAGGCAGGAAAGATAAAAAGTTGCAAATGGGAATGGCAAAATCATACAGCATGAAAAATGGGGGCAGGGATTATTGTCTGAAATTGTTGAACTCGATGTTGAGCCCGGAAGGCTGTAAAGTGCCTAATCGAAAGATGAGGTGCTGTTCCTCGAGCTTACGTTGAGCTTCATTGGAACAGTATAATAGGCCGAGGACAGAGAGATCAGAGTGGGAGTGAAGCGGAGAATTAAAGTGAAAGGCCACCGGGAGCTCGGGGTCCCCCTTACGGACTGAACGGAGGTGTTCCGCAAAGCGGTCACCCAATCTGCGTTTGGTCTCCCCAATGTAGAGGAGACCACATCGTGAGCAGTGAATACAGTATATTAAATTGCAAGAAAAAGGTCTAACAATGTTTTATATCTCCTACAAGTAATGTTGTTGAACTTCAGAAAGAGATTCCCAGCCATATATTCAATGCTAATTTTCAGGATTAAAATATATTATTCAGACCTCATTTAGACTGGTAATAGATAAATCTATTTTCCTTGCATTATATTATTTGCTATGTTGTTCATTTTTGAATTGAAAGGACAGAATTGGTCACTGAAATCTGACAGATGTTCACATTATTTAACTTTCTTATTCAACTTCCCAGGTAATTAAAATGAAACTCGACCGACAAAAAAAGTCTTCTCCACCAAAACGTACACAATATACATACAGAGATCTTCTTTTAAGATGTGAAACAGACTCCAGCGCCTGCTTTCACTAACTGCAAAATTTCCGGACATAATTGCTGGGCAGTTGATGGGCAATTAGCCCAACTCTGCTCCAGCAATGAGTATTTCCCCGTCAGTGCGGATCATCTGTCAAGGCATACCTTGACAGATTGCAAGTTTGGGATTTAGCGCATGTGGAAATCCCAAACTTGCGTTATATTTCAAAGGCGGTATGACGGCGTACTCTCAGAGTACGCCATCATACCCACCACAGAATCTGCCCCATTATTTCAAAAAAATATTGATGATTCTATTGCGGGCCATGAGTGCTCACAGTGATGGTTGAGTTGATAAGTTCACTTTCAGTGTGCAACTGAGATATACACAACTGGAAGGACCCTGGTTTGTGCTGAGTTAGCTGATCTTAGTCAGGATGGCACTATGGCCCCTACAATTGGGCTAAAGGGGGGAAAGGGGTGAAATCAACTCGGGTTATTGCCGCGGATTGCTATCTGTTGACTCCTGCAGGAAAGTGTATGCGTGTGTATACATGCGCATGGGCACCAGTGGATAGAATAAGCCCCCTCCCCCCCCCACCCCCAGGTTGAATAACCGGTTGATACTCACTGTCTAGGCTTATACATGAAGACTACGTAGGGGTGAGGTACCAGAGGGTGATCAGATTCCCAGCATGAACCAGTGCCTTTAAGAAAGGAACTTGTTTAAGTCAAGTTAAATGAGGTACTGATGTGGGGTAGCACTTTGTGTTCTTTTTGTACTATTACTTGAAGGTAAATTGTGCTGTTTGAACTAAGTGAGTTCAGTCCGAGTAGCTGTTGTGTATGTTCACCTTACTGCGAAATAAAGCAGCTTAACACTTCGAATCTGGCCTCGTCTCACCAAGTGTTTGCTTAGTCCCCCTTCGATGAGATTGAAAATGTACACACGCAAAAGAAACAAATATCCGGTCCAGCTCACAAGGAGATCTAAAAATTAGCGAAGCAGAAAAAGCAACACCTAAAAATGGTGACCAGATGAAAAGAGGCAGAGGCAGAAATGATTTGTTTAGTGGCAGAAGAAAAACACGAGAGAGAGAGAGAGAGAGAGAAAGAGAGAATTCCAGCTAAAGGATTGAGATTTTCAGTTGAGGGAGCAAGAGCTGACAGCTGGAGGAACAACAAAAGCACAGGGGAGAAGAGCGACACAAATGGGAAGAAGAGAGGGAAGGAGAGCAGTGCAGAGTGCAGCAAGATAGGAAAGTGGAGAAAGTGTGCCAGCGTGAGATAGAAGAGAGGGAGCGGCTGTGTCAACAGGAGTCCAAAGGGAAGGAAGAAAGAGCATCCCTGTGCTCTCAGAGAAATGTGCATCAGCAGAGACTCACGGAACTTGGGGATCGCCATTTTATTCAATCAAATCTTATTACAAATTTTAAAGAAGGGGGCATAATATTGATAGATTTATCGAGGCATTTGAATTGTTAGCTAGTCACCACAAGTGGGATAACAATGAATGGGCCAGCTGACTCTCAGTGACATCACTGAGCGGAAAAGCATTTTCTCACGTCAATTCTGCTGATAGTGCGGACTCGGATATTATAAAGCGTGCTATTTTCAGGGCTTATGATTTCACGTCTCACAAGTCAAGCCTAATCTCGTCTTCACCACACACATGCAATTTTCAGAATAGAGCATTGGATAGAAATCAGGAGCAGGGAACCCTGTTAAATGTCCCTGCCCCTCACCTGAGCGACACTGACGCTAACTGCAGCGTCCCGGGACCGACAACTAGTCCCAGCTGAGATCTGCTCACTCAGCACAGACCAGAGATGGGAAATGGGAATCTTCCTGGTCTGCATTCGCCTACTTAGCCATCAGGCAACCCCGACGTTTAGGTGTTTTTTAAAAAATCATTTATCATTGCAATGTTTGGATAGGTTTACACTGGATAAAATGGAGATTGTTGTACTTCGATTTTTGTTTTCTCTCATATTTTTAAATTGAGGTGGGACTCCGGAGGAGAGTGGTGGTAGCAGTGTGAAGCCGGGTCACCTGATGAAAGGTAATCCCACGATAAATGTTAGTGCCACAGTGCTGTTATCACGCTGCCCGAGAGGCCACACTCTTCATAGATATAAAAAAAAAGTTCTTTAAAAAAAATTACTATTTTCGATGCAATTGAAGGAAACACCAAAAGAAGTTGATGACGAAGACTACAAAGCATCAAAAAGACAACTCAGAAAGGAAGACAGTGAAATGGAATACGAGGCCGAGAGATTAAGAAATGGTAAGCCTTTGGTTTATTTTAGGGTTGAGTGGTGTTAACTCACCTAGACTGTAAGTAATCAGTCATATGAGATGGCATGAGAGACAATTACATGTAATAGTTTTTTTTTAATTTGTGCTCTAAAATGCTACACCGCAGAGAGTGCTTGTTCCTAAAGATCTCTACACGGGATCTCACGCGTGCTACTGATGGTCTGGGTAGAGGGAGAAGCTGAACTGAGGCCAGATACTTCGCCACAGGAAGGTAGATGAAGTCGGGGGTGGGGGTGGAGAGAGTAACATCAGGGTTCTCTTGTGCATTCTGGGGAAAGATCTGCCATCTGACCAATTGGCCAAGGACAGTGTACAACAGGAAGAGGAGAACACTCTGGCAAAAAAAAATCTGCAGTGAGGATTATTAAGTTGCACCTTTTGAACTATTGACAATTCTAATCTTGTGTTAGTGCAATTATTACTCACACTGGTATTTTTAGTCTTTACTAATACTGATCATATGAATAATTAAAAACAGATAATAGTGAGGTTGCCAACTTTTGTGTTCTGAGGTTTGCTTTACTGATGATGAAAGTTCATCCAAAACCTCAATAGTTAGTGAGTCCACATCATCAGTATGAGGTAAGTGAAGAAAATGGGCTTTCTAAAGTCAAATTGCCCTATCAAAAACCAGAAGGATGGCACCCTAGGCACTAATTACTGTTTTTCAGTACATTACTCATATTCAGCTGTTATTATTACTATTAGTCAGTTTACTGTAAGGAAGGACAAGAAATGGGTGATATAGTGACTCAGCATAACAGTCCTTCCACTCCGGTATCTGGGCTCAAATCTGCCTCAGACTGGTGGCATGAAGGCCTCATCTTCTTGTCATTTGGGCAGTATGAATACAGTTACTCGTAGGCTTGGCCTTATAGCCACAAAAAAAATGTTCCTAATTTGGCACTAATTGGTAATCTTACTCCGAGGAGCCACAAGAATGGGTATTGTGGGGAATGGAAATGTCAGTGATGTAGTATGGGCTGCTGTTCAGATGTTGGGCAGAGGGAAGAGAGAGGGAGGGAGGAAAGAAAGTTCATTCGTTTGGCTCCTTATCACTGCTTCTGGACATCCCAAAGCAATTTAAAACTGATGAAGTACTTTTTGATGCGCAGTCACCATAGTTATGTAGGCAAATGCCAATCTGCTCACACCACCTAAAAGATAAAAACAGATTATCTGGTCATTCATGGATTTGCCCTTTCCTGTGAGCAGATTGGCATTTACAAGACACAGTTAAAAAAACATTTTTTAAACAAAGTTTGGCCATAGGATAAGTCAAAGGGGGAAAAATTGGGTTGGTTTGTGCCTATCGTTAGCGCTTCCCACGAAATTCAGCGGGAGGTTAGCAATGGCGGTAGCCGGTAGTGCCCCGCTGCGCCACCGGCGATGACATAATTGGCGTGCGCAGTGCCCCGCTTGCGCCTGGCCGCAAACTTCCCTTGCGCCCCCTAATGTGTGCGACAGGATCAGGGGGCGGTTTGGCAGCGACGGCGCAAGTTAAAGGGCAGGTGTCGGGCGGCCATTTTTATTGTGGCCGACTGGCAGGCATCTGCCCCCTTTCGCTTTTGTATGCGGGGTGCCGGCCGCGATCGCTCAGCCCGGCACTCCTCTCATGTATTACATTGGATGTGATGCAGGGACACCAGGCTTTGTATATCCACGATGTTAGAAAAACTGACATCCAAGAATAGCCACCATTTATCAAATTATTTTTAAAAAATCATAAGTTTTAGTCTATACATGTGATTGAGCTAGACAACCACAAGCGCCACTTTTATTGAATAGACCGACACTGGCAGACAGTCTTAAGAGCTTCATGTAAAAAGCCGAAGCAGGCACAAAGCAAACAGAGAAGGTAGTAATGAGCAGACAGAGAGAGACAATTCATTCAGAGTAAAAAAAGAACAGAGGAAAGTTGGTCCTAGAACGGAGCATTGGAAAAATGTATTACTTTATATTTGTTACATCAAATGCTATAGCAGACAATTTTACAGAACATCTTGAAATAACTATGGTTATTTTTTTATTAGCAATACATACGAAAGCACATAACACAATATCAACATTCATTTTCTGTTGCCTTGTACAAGAGAGGGAGTAATTTGATCCCAGAATTTACTGTTTGTGTCCGAGTCCAAACCGGTAATTCTGGTATTAATGCAAATTCCCGTCCCATATTTAAATATTATTTTCATGACCTTGGCCCATCAATCTCTGAACATGACAGGGAATTATATAAATAAGCCTAGGGCCTTAACAGACAAGTTTCTTTATATCCAAATTACTATTTCAGACAAGTTGTTTTTTTTCTACATGCATGACCTTCAACCTCTCATCTTGAGCAGCCAAGAACATGAAAGTAAAGACAGCAACCTGCACTTTTTCCCACACTACCTTGTAACAAGAGCTGAATGTTAAAAGAAAGAAAGAACTTGCATTTATATAGCGCCTTTCATGATCTCAGGACGTCCCAATGCGCTTTACTGTCAATGAAGTACTTTTGAAGTGTAGTCACTGTTGTAATGTAGGAAACGCGGCAGCCAATTTGCACACAGCAAGATCCCACCAACAGCAATGTGATGATGACCAGATAATCTGTTTTAGGTGTTGGCTGAGGGATAAATGTCGGCCAGGACACCGGGGACAACTCCCCTACTCTTCTTCGAAATAGTGCCGTGGGGTTGTTTACGTCCCACCTGAGAGAGCAGACGGGGCCTCAAGTTTAACGCCTCATCCGAAAGATGACTATCAATCTGTTGCTAAATTTGAAAGTTGTGTGAAGTCATCTCCAGTCTTCATACCTCTCATGAAATTTTAAATTGTTGCCATGTTTTGATTTTTTTTTTACCTATTTGGCCCAGAATGGATTTTTGATTAATTTAGATTATAGAGAAAGAGGAGGGTTGCCATGGGGCTACCCGAATATGGGCCGTCGGTGTATCTTTGTAGGTAAGGCACCTCAACAGATGCTGTGTTAACTTTTACATTGCAAAACCATGTCATATCTCAAAAAGATATTTACCATACAACATGCCTGTTTAGTGTCGAAGGGAATTGCTGTCTAATTTTGAAGTCAAGCTGCAGATGACAGGGATTCTGTCGAAAGTTTGCGCATTAGTCAATTTATGTAATTAGAAGGTGTATAACTGAAAATAAAGAGATTTTTTTAAATTAAATAGTAATCGAGAAGCAGTGATGTCTCATTTGCTGTTGAGCTTGTTAATGCCAGGAGCTAATAATAATCTTAGGAAGGATATACTTGCCTTGGAGGCGGTGCAACGAAGGTTCACTCGATTGATTCCTGGGATGAGAGGGCTGTCCTATGATGAGAGATTGAGTAGATTGGGCCTATACTCTCTGGAGTTTCGAAGAATGAGCGGTGATCTCATTGAAACATACACGATTCTGAAGGGGTTTGATAGGGTAGATGCTGAGAGGTTGCTTCCCCTGGCTGGAGTGTCTAGAACTAGGGGGCATAGTCTTAGGATAAGGGGTCGGCCATTTAAGACTGAGATGAGGAGGAATTTCTTCATTCAGAGGGTTGTGAATCTTTGGAATTCTCTGCCCCAGAGGGCTGTGAATGCTGAGTCTTTGAGTATATTCAAGGCTGAGACAGATAGATTTTTGGACTCTAGGGGAATCAAGGGATATGGAGATTGGGCGGGAAAGTGGAGTTGAGGTTGATGATCAGCCATGATCTTACTGAATGGCGGAGCAGGCTCGAGGGGCCGTATGGCCGACTCCTGCTCTTACTTCTTATGTTCTTATGTTCTCAATCTGCAGTTAATAGGTCTATGCCAACCATTGACATTTTAAGCTGACAGTTAACTTTTCAATCCATGTGCAGATTGCTGTCATTACTTTCATGTTCCTGGCTGCTCAAGACGAGAAGTTTAAAGTTACTGATGTAGAAAAAATCTTGTCTGAAATAGTAATTGGGACATAACGGGGGAGAAATTCGGTATCGCCCCGTCTGGGGCGCTAAATTTTGAAATCGTGAAAAATTAGCGCCAGGCGCTAATGAGTCTGAGGTTTCCCTAAATTGGCTGTTAGCGCTCCTGGAAAGAGCTGGAGCGCTAAATCAAGCGCTAATGCCCTAAGCAGGGCGCTACAGGGGCACTACCAGCAGAGCGATAATGAATTTCAGGTGCTATGCAATCGGGAATGATCCTTCACACTGGCCCCTTCCAGCTCTTAAAGGGGAGGTTGCATCATTGTGCAGATCTCATTATCAGCATTGCTGGCTGTGAAGGCAGCCTGCAAGGAACTCAATGCCCTGATCGTGATGGCTGATCCCACTCCCAGGGAGAGAGCTCGTCACTTCACGGATGAGGCATTGGAGGCATTGGTCGCGGGAGTGGAGCGTAGGAGGGCAGTACTGTTCCTGGACACTGGAAGGAGGTCATTGCCCCAGGTCTTCAGGGCAATGTGGAGGGAAGTGGCCCAGGAGGTCTCGGCCAGTAGTGTGGTCGTACACTGCCGGACACAGTGCCGGAAGAAATTCAACGACCTCACTCGGGTGGTCAAGGTGAGTACATGCTTCAACAGGTCCTACATATCAGAATCTGAACCTCAGTCTGTACACACTGCACAAACCACCGCACAAACCACCACACCCCCACCACTCACCCTCCAAGCATCTGCACCTACTCAAACTCACATCCACATCTCACGCCTTGCCTACAATCACAGCTATTCAACTATGGCAGGCACATCTCCCAGTAGGTCATCGATGCCCTCCTAACCAGAGCCAATCAGTACAATGGATACCAAATCAGAATGAGACACTCTGGGATTTGCAACAATGGCTGGCTTCCCTTGTCTACGGGGGCATCATTGACTGCCCGCATGTAGCTATCAGGACACCAGAAGATGAGTCAAGAGCTTTTCTTAACAAGAAGGACTATCGTTCCATCAACGTCCAACTGGTGTGTGATGACAGCCGAAGGATCATGCAAGACTATGCCAGTTTTGCTGACAGCTGCCATGATGGTTTAATCCTGAGACACATCCATCCCCCCACTATTCCACCCTCCAGGAATGTCAGAGGATGACTGCTAAGAGACAAGGGACTCCCCTCCGCAAACCCAACATGCCCGATCAGTACAGATACTTTAATAGCCAAGAACATCATTGAACACACCACTGGCATCTTGATGCTAAGGCTCCAGTGCCTTGATTGGTCTGCGGCTCCCTGCAATATGCCTCAGACAAAGGGGGTCGTACCATAGTAGTGAGCTGCATTCTGCACAACATGGCTATGCAACGAGGATTGGAGTTGGAGGGGGCACAGAAACAGCAAGAGGCATCATCCTACGTGGAAGAATTGGGTGAAGGTGAAGGAAGAAGGCAGCCAGAGGGGCCAGGGAGCAGTTGATCGCTCAGCGCTTTCATTGATTGACTCACCTGAAAAGTGACAAGAAGCCCTCTGCATTAAATGTCCTTCACCACTCCCTTCATTCTGAATGAAAGATCAAGCTATTCGGACAACCTCTATATCACTGACATTCAGTCAACATAGACTAACTAGCTGCAATGAAAAGAAACCATACACCAAACTCCCAAATGTGAAAAAGGTGCTGAATTTATTTACAAACAGATGATATAACTAAAATCTCTTGACACCCAAGTGCTCAACTCATAGTGCTTTTCTTAACAGGATGTTTCCTCACTCTACGAGGTGCTCCCCCAGTGGCTTCAGCAGAGCTGGTAGAAGGCTGCTGTTGCTTGTGTGGGGACACTTGAGATGACTGTGGCCTGCAACTCATGGGTGCTCAGACTTGAGAAGATCCAGCTGCAGACTGCTGCACTTTGGCTTCTGCTGGCTTTATGACACCCTACTGGGTACTGGTCGAGGGGGTGGCAAGGGAGCAAATGTGCTCACATTCTGAGGGATGTCAACACCTGCCACTCTCACTGTGTCACTGCCACACCCATGGGGCTGCGGCTCATCACTTCCATTGATCTGCGAGAGGGCAGAGTGATGAGTGATTTCTTGAAAGCCCCTATCCGCTTGCACCACCACTCTGTTTAAGGTCAACATCAGCATCTCTAAGCCGGACAACTGTTTATCCAAGAACACAGGTTTGAGCCCAGAGTCTGCATGGCAGGCATTTCAGCTTCCACCAAAGCTGCAAAGGGTACAAAGATGGTCTCCTGTTGTGATGGCTGAGCTGCAACATCCCTGGAGGTGGCCACACTCTCCAAGGTAGACTGCAGAGTGCTGATGCCATACGAGATGACACCATTCAGGCTGGAAGCGTACTCTGCCATACTTTCTGCCATGGTGGTGAAACTTCTTGGCAGGACTTCCAGTACCTGATATAACTGATTATTTGAGGCAAGAAGTTTTCTTCTCATTGCTGTGCCCCTGAAGTCACTAACTCTGTCCTCCTCAGCTGGGAGAGGAGTGAGCTGTCCTTGTCACCAGTACCACCTGCTGCGTACAAGTGCTAGGTCCATCACCATGTGCAGACCGCTCTACCTCACTCCCTGACCCAGCTGTGAGGCCAATCTCTGTGCTGTCACTTGGGAGTGATGTAGCGCAACGGTGCCTCCTCAGAAGGAATCTTCTCCTCTGAGGTGTGCTCTCCATTGAGGGGGGGGGAGGTAGGAGGAGGGGGTGCTCTAGCTAGTGAGAATGATCTGGAGGAAAGAGAAAAGGGACATTGGGAGGTTGAACAGTTGCAGAAGACATGCATCGCATTGTAATTAGATGTAGTCAAGCTGGCTGAAGGTGCGTTTTTCCATATTTAATGCAGGGGTACAAGTAATTGTCAGATACCCAGTTCAGTGAATCCCCAGCCTTGAAATGACTGGTGCGCATTGCACTGGCAAGCCCACAGATTTCCATGGTTTGCTGTTCCAGCACGCTCAGGATCATGAGGTTAGCTGGTCCTGCCCTGTGTGTGTTTGTAATGAGAATGAGAGGTGGTGTAACACAGTTTTGTGCTGGGTGGTAAAGCAAGTGATGGAGGGAGGGGATTTGTTCAGAGTGGTGGGGGAGATGGGGGTGAAGGTGTGGTAGAGAGAGGGACAAATGAAGAGCAGTACTTACCCGTGCTACTCTAGTCAGGTCATTGAAGCGCTTCCTGCACTGTATCTAGGTCCTGAGGGGTGACACTCCTGGAGCTGACGACCTCTGAAATCTCTCTCCATGCCTGGTGAACAGAATGTTTCGGACCTCTCCTGCCATTGCTGGGGAACAGGAGTTACACCCTTAGCCTCACCTCTTCCACAAGCACTTCCTGGGAGGCCTCTAAGAACCTGGGACTAGCCTGCGACTCATGCCTCAGACGATTCTTCTTCCAGCATCCTGGAAGTGAAAGAAGCCAGAAGGAATGCAATCTCCCTTTAATAGGTGCATTTTTGCTTCAAATAGGCCTCTGGATGACCAGACGGAAATTGCTCCCCGGAAGTGAGCGGGTTTCCAGCTGGGTCATCCAATTCAGTGGGAAACTGACCGGTGAGATTATCATGATCCCCAGGACTCTGTTTTTGGCTGAAGTGGGCGAGTTTTAAACTGAAACGAAAACTCACTCACCCAAAACAGACCCTGAGTTAAAATCGGGGCCCATCAATCAGACCTTACTTTCTTATGTTGTTGGGCAGCATCTTAGAATCTTAGAATCATAGAATGGTTACACCACGGAAGAAGGCCATTTGGCCCGTCGAGCCCGTGCCGGCTCTCTGCAAGAGCACTTCAGCTAGTCTCACTCCCCCGCCCTTTCCCCGTAGCCCTGCAAATGTTTTTCTTTCAGATACTTATCCAACTCCCTTTTGAAAGCCATGATTGAGTTTGCCTCCACCACCCTTTCAGGCAGTGCATTCCAGATCATAACCAATCGCTGAGTAAAAAAGTTTTTCCTCACGTCGCCTTCGGTTCTTTTTCCATGCACCTTAAATCTGTGTCCTCTGGTTCTCGATCCTTCTGCCAATGGGAACGGTTTCCCTCTACTCTGTCCAAACCCCTCATGATTTTGAACACCTCTATCAAATTTCCTCTCAATCTTCTCTGCTCCAAGGAGAACAACCCCAGCTTCTCCAGTCTATCAACGTCCCTCATCCTTGCAATCATTCTCGTAAATCTTTTCTGCACCCTCTCTAAGGCCTTCACGTCCTTCCCAAAGTGCGGTGCCCAGAATTGGATGCAATACTCCAGTTGAGGCCGAACCAGTGTTTTATACAGGTTCATCATAATTTCCATGCTTTCGTACTCTATACCTATATTCATGAAGCCCAGGATCCCGTAAGCTTTTTTAACTGCTTTCTCAACCTGCCCTGCCACCTTCAACGATTTGTGCACATATACCCCCAGGTCTCTCTGTTCATGCACCCCCTTTAGGATTGTACCCTTTAGTTTATATATCCTCTCCTCATTCTTTCTACCAAAATGTATCACTTCACACTTTTCTGTGTTAAATTTCATCTGCCACGTGTCCGCCCATTCCACCACTGTCTATGTCCTCTTGAAGTCTATCACTATCACAGAATCACAGAATCCCCATAGTGCAGATAGAGGCCATTTCGGCCCATCGAGCCTGCACCGACACATATCCCACCCTATCCCCTTAACCCTACTTATTTAATCCCCCCTAACACTAAGGGTCAATTTATCATAGCCAAATCAACCTAACCCACACATCTATCCTCCTCACTGTTCACTATACTTATAAGTTTTGTGTCACCTGCAAATTTTGAAATTGTGCCCTGTACACCCACAGCCAAGTCATTAATATATATTAAGAAAAGCAGTGGTCCTAGTACCAACCCCTGGGAAACACCACTGTATACCTTCCTCCAGTCCGAAAAACAACCGTTCACAACTACTCTCTGTTTCCTGTCACTTAGCCAATTTCGTATCCATGCTGCCACTGTCCCTTTTATTCCATGGGCTTCAACTTTGCTGGCAAGCCTATTATGTGGCACTTTGTCGAACGCCTTTTGGAAATCCATGTACACCATGTCAACCGCATTGCCCTCATCAACCCTCTCTGTTAACTCATCAAAAAACTCGATCAAGTTGGTTAAACATGATTTGCCTTTAACAAATCCGTGCTGGCTTTCCTTAATTAATCCACACTTGTCCAAGTGACTGTTAATTTTGTCCCCGATTATTGTTTCTAAAATCTTCCCCACTACCGAGGTTAAACTGACCGGCCTGTAGTTGCTGGGTTTATCCTTACACCCATTTTTGAACAAGGGTGTAATATTTGCAATTCTCCAGTCCTCTGGTACCACCCCCATTTCTAAGGAGGATTCGAAAATTATGGCCAGTACCTCCGCGATTTCTGCCTTCACTTCCCTCAGCATCCTAGGATGCATCCCAGACCGGTTCTGGTGACTTATCTACTTTAAGTACAGCCAACCTTTCTAGTACCTCGTCTTTATCAATTCTTATCCCATCCAGTATCTCCTCTAACTCCTCTTTTACTATGTCTATGGCAGCATCTTCTTCCTTGGTGAAGACAGATGCAAAGTACTCATTTAGTACCTCAGCCATACCCTCTGCCTCCCTGCGTAGGTCTCCTTTTTGGTCCCTAATCGACCCCACCCCTCCTCTTACTACCCGTTTATTATTTATATGCCTATAGAAGACTTTTGGATTACTTTTATGTTGGCTGCCATTCTATTCTCATACCCTCTCTTTGCCCCTCTTATTTTCTTTTTCACTTCTCCTCTGAACTTTCTATATTTATCCTGACTCTCAGATGTATTCTCGACCTGACATCTGTCATACGCGCTCTTTTTCTGCTTCATCTTACTCTCTATCTCTTTTGTCGTCCAGGGAGCCCTGACTTTAGTTGCCCTACCCTTCCCCCTAGTGGGAATGTACCTTAACTGTACCCGAACTATTTCCTCTTTAAAGGCAGCCACTACAGTTTTGCCTGCCAATCTTTGATTCCAATTTACCCGGGCCAGATCCGTTCTCATCCCACTGAAATTTGCCTTCCTCCAATTAAGTATTTTTACTCTAGATTTCTCCCTGTCCTTTTCCATAGTTAATCTAAACCTTATGATATTATGATCACTGTTCCCTAAATGTTCACCTGCTGACACTTGCTCCACTTGACCAACTTCATTCCCCAGAACCAGATCCAGCAATGCCTCCTCCCTCGTTGGGCTGGAAACATACTGATCAAGAAAGTTCTCCTGAACACACTTCAGAAATTCTTCCCCCGCCCTGCCCTTTACACTATTACTATCCCAGTCTATATTAGGATAGTTGAAGTCCCCCATTATCACTACTTTATAGTTCTTGCATCTCTCTGTAATTTTCCTGCAAATTTGCTCCTCCATATTTTTCCCACTAGTTGGTGGCCTATAGAATACACCTAGTAGTGTAATGGCACCTCTATTATTTCTTAACTCTAGCCATATCGATTCTGTCCTTGACCCCTCCAGGATGTCCTCTCTCTCCAGCACTGTAATATTCTCCTTAACCAATACTGCCACCCCACCTCCTTTCTTTCCTTCCCTATCTTTCCTGAATACCCTATATCCAGGAATATGTAATACCCAATCCTGCCCTTTTTTGAGTCAGGTCTCCGTTATTGCCACAACATCATATTCCCATGTGGCTATTTCCGCCTGCAGCTCACCAATCTTGTTTACTATGCTTCGTGCGTTCACATACATACACTGTAAACCTATCTTAGACCATCCTGTGTTCTCTCTTAGTCTGACCCCACCTAATACCTTACTATTTCTTGCTTTAGTGCTATCCGTCTCTCCCAATCCTTTGTGCCCTTTGTTTCTCCTTTCTAATGCTACATCCTGGTGTACATCCCCCTGCCAACTTAGTTTAAACCCTCCCCAACAGCACTAGCAAACCTCCCCGTGAGGATATTGGTTTGTTGAGGTGCAACCCATCTGGCCTGTACAGGTCCCACCTCCCCCAAAACCAGCCCCAATGCTCCAGGAATCTGAAGCCCTCCCTCCTGCACCATCTCTCCAGCCACGCATTCATCTGCTCTATCCTCCTATTTCTATACTCACTAGCTCGTGGCACCAGGAGTAATCCAGAGATTACTACCTTTTGAGGTCCTGCATTTTAATCTCTTTCCTAGCTCCCTAAAATCTGCCTGCAGGACCTCATCCCTCTTTTTACCTATGTTGTTGGTACCAATATGGACCACTACCTCTGGCTGTTCACCCTCCCCCCTTAGAATGTTCTGCAGCTGCTCAATGACATCCTTAACCCTGGCACCAGGGAGGCAGCATACCATCCTGGAGTTACGTCTGCAGCCGCAGAAACGCCTGTCTGCTCCTCTAACTATCGAATCCCCTACCACTATTGCTTTCCCTGTCTTCCTCCTCTCCCCCCAGTACAGCTGAGACACCCATGGTGCCACGAACTTGGCTCTGGCTGTACTCCCCAGAGGAACTATCGCCCTCACCAGTACTCGGAACAGAATACTGGTTGGAGAGCGAGATGCACTCAGGGGACTCCTGCACTACCTCCCTGGTCCTCCTCTTTTGTCTGGCAGTCACCCATTCTCTCTCTGCCTGCGCACTCCTTAGCTGCAGGGTGACCACCTCCTGAAACGTACTATCCACAAAGCTCTCAGACGCATGGATGCACCGCAGTGACGCCAGCTGCTGCTCAAGCTCCGAAACCTGGAGCTCGAGTTCCTCCAGCCGACGACACCTCCTGCACACGTGGTTGTCCAGGACACGGGAAGCCTCCTTGAGTTCCCACATGGCACAGGATGTGCATTCCGCTGGACCAAGCTGCCCTGCCATGCCTTTATTTATTCGACTATTAACTAACTTTTTTTTTAAGTAACTTAACAGAAATAAACTTAAGACTTAAGAAAAACAATCACCAACTACTCACCAATCAGCTCCTTCCTTTGTGCTGACGTCACTTGCCTTGCTCCCTGACCCTCGCGCTCTCTCCGGGCTCTTGGACCTACCTTTACGGCCGCTCCTCTCGCTGTCCCGCAGGTCTGCTCTCGTGTCTATTAACTTAGAGACCTTGGGCTCTGTGGCTCCACTCCTCCTTTTCAGTCAGACGTCTCCACCGCCTTCCTCCTCTCCATCGAATTCTTGCGCCCACAAAATTCCTCACTCTGCATGCGAATCACTCTGTTTGCGCATCTCCCAGCTCTGTCTCTGTGCTCAAGGCAGAGAAATTGTTGGTTTCTGAGATTCACAGTTGCAGTTAAATTTATGCATTTGTAAAGTTTGTCCCCAAAGAAGTTATATAAAACAAATGAAGAAAGAAAATGCTAAAAATATGTATCAGGTCAGTCATCATCTATAAGGAGAAAAGTACAGGTTATAATGTTTTGGGTGCGTGTACCATTCAGGGTATTTTATATATTACAAATAAGTTGATAAACTACAGCTTTTATAACTTTTCGTTTACCTCAAAGGAACTTTCTGGGGCATGTTCAACTGCTTTATGTAATGCTTTATTTTCTTCAGGACTAGTTGCACCTGTTTTTTTTGAACAAAAGAACGGATGAGAATGCATAACTGGCTTATTTGTCACTGCACTTGTGAAATTGCAAGGGTTTGGAGCACGATTGATGTTGTGATAAGTTTTCCTTAATTTAAAAAGTGACATTGAGATTTGCTCTCAGAGTTATAGTATGCCTAAAATGCCAAAATATGCAGTAAATCAGGGGTCAAAAGTTTCACATTTTTTGCAAGACATGCCCCCTGCTCCCCATACTCCCCACTAGAAAATAAAAATGTTATGCCTTCAGCATATCATCCCCCTTCAGTAATTTCTAAGTCAATACTACTGAAAAAAACTGCTTTTTTGTACAGCAATAAAAGTGATCAGTCATAAAGGGAAACCTGTATCCCACTGCACTTCTGGTCTAATGTCTTGCCTTCGTGAGTGATAAGGTTTATATTCCAAGCTATTTTTGAACTGCCAGCTTTTTTGGAATTGTAGGTCAGCCTTTTCTGGGTTTTTGAAGTTGTCGAGCATGTGTAGTGTACCTGCTGGGGGCTAATCTTGCCAACCTCCTTCCTGCCCCATTCACCCCTCCCAGCGCTGGCCCTGTGGACTCTGCCAACGGATCAACTATCACCATCCCTCTCCGCATCTCCTACAGAATGTCTGTTCACTTGTGAACAAGGCTCTTCCCATCCATGATCTTATTGTGGATGATTGCATCGACATCGTGGCCTTAACGGAAACTTGGCTCACTGTTGATGACACCATTCCCCTTACTGAAACCACCCTGCCTAGCTATACCTTCCACCACCTGCCCCGCCTAAAGTGCCATGGTGGCAAGTGTGGCCCTTATGATCAAATCTCACCTTGGTCTATCCCTCTACTCCTCTGGCACCTTCTCCTCCTTTGAGCATCTCACCTTGTTCCGCCCCTCTCCTTTAAAATCCTCATTCTCTACCGCTCACCCAAGTACCACTCCAAGTTTCTCACCAAGATATCTTCACTGCTTTCCTCCCTCAGCCTCTGCACCAAGCAACTTCTCTACTCACTGATTTCAACCTCCATCTCAACTCACCTTGCCCTCATTCCTCTTAGTTCACTGCCCTCCTGTCCTCCGTTAACTTCTCCCTCCATATAAACTCCCCTATCCATATTCACAACCACCCCCTCGATCTTGCAATCTCACGTGGCCTCTCTGCTCCCATCGTCTCAATCACATATAAGGCCATCTCAGATCACTTCCTTGTACTTTTCTCCACTCACATCACCTTTTAAACCCACTTCCTTATGTGTCATCCCCTGGAAAAAAACTCTCTCCCAAGTCCCTTACAACGCCACTTTCAAATTCTCAACTGTCTAGCCTTTGGCCTCCATTCGCCATGATATTCGTGCAGCTGCCGATCTGTTCAATCACACCCTCACCGCCACCTTAGATGCCGTTGTCCCCAGTAAGACCTTATGGGGTAGAAATTAGGTCGCGCCCCATTTGGGGCGCAAATATCGTCCGGACGCAAATATTAGCGCCTGGCGCTAATTATCGGCACTGACGGGAAACTTCACTTTTACCGCCCCGGGAGGTGAGTGGAGCGCTAAAGCAGGCGCTGCACACCTCTCTTAAGGCGCAAAGGCCGAGCAGTGAGGCGCTAACTCGGAGCGCTGGCGAAGCTCATGTAATGTCAGTCAGCAATGGAACACACACACAATGGCACGGGCCAGTTCTTAAAGGGGATGGTTAATCTTGCTTTCCATCCACATCCTGTTCATTGCTGCCTTGAATCTCGGCCTGGAGAGACTTGCACATCAAATGTGCTGGAAAGAACAATGGAGAGCACCAGGCAAAGAGCTCAGAGTGCAGCTCCCACGGGCTCTGCTAAATCGATACAAGGAATGGCAAATCAAAATGAACCTGCAAAGTGCTGCTCAGTACCCAAAACTCCTTCACACAACGTTGAATCTCTCCAGAAGTCTCTCCCTCTCTCTCTCAGAATGCGTAGTTCAAAAATGCCACCAACAATAAAAGACAGGAAGAGGCCCCCTTTAAATAGTGCCCCCCCCCAGCCCCACAGCGATTGATAGCGTTCCAGTCTTCTGGTCGTTGGAAGCGCCAGGCGGTAAGGCAGGGGGCGCCACTCAATTTCCGCTACGGGGCGCCACAAGGGCGTTGCACCATGGAATGACGTCACAATCTGCGCGCGCAGGTGGTCGCAGCGGTAAGTTTTAGTGCCGCCGCACAATCTCAAGTTAAGTTCTCGAGCGGCGCAAACATCGCTGCGCCCGGGCGTTAGCGGCTTTGCGCCCCATTAGCGCCCTCTTAAGGCGCTAACGGGAGGCGCAACCAAGTGAATTTTTACCCCTATATCTCTCCCACCCTGGTCGTTCCCCCGGTACTCCCTTAAGTCTAAGGGACGCAGACTTGAACATTTTTTTTTAATTCACTCCTGGGACGTGGGCATCACTGGCAAGTACAGCATTTATTGCCCATCCCTAGTTGCCCTTGAGAAGGTGGTGGAGAGCCGCCTTCTTGAACCGCTGCAGTCCGTGTGGTGAAGGTACTCCCACAGTGCTGTTGGGGAGGGAGTTCCAGGATTTTGACCCAGCGACAATGAAGGATCGGCAATATACTTCCAAGTCAGGATGGTGTGTGACTTGGAGGGGAACTTGGAGGTGGTGGTGTTCCCATGCACCTGCTGCCCTTGTCCTTCCAGGTGGTAGAGGTCGTGAGTTTAGGAGGTGCTGTCGAAGAAGCCTTGGCGAGTTGCTGCAGTGCATCTTGTAGATGGTACACACTGCAGCCACGGTGCGCTGGTGGTGGAGGGAGTGAATGTTTAAGGTGGTGGATGTGGTGCCAATCAAGCGGGCTGCTTTGTCTTGGATGGTGTCGAGTTTCTTGAGTGTTGTTGGAGCTGCACTCATCCAGGCAAGTGGAGAGTATTCCATCACACTCCTTACTTGCGCCTTGTAGATGGTGGAAAGGCTTTGGGGAGTCAGGAGATGAGACACTCGCCACAGAATACCCAGCCTTTGACCTGCTCTTGTTGCCACAGTATTTATGTGGCCGGTCCAGTTAAGTTTCTGGTCAATGGTGACCCCCAAGATATTGATGGTGGGGAAATTCGGCGATGGTAATGCCATTGAATGTCAAGGGGCGGTGGTTAGATGCTCGCTTATTGGAGATAGTCATTGCCTGGCACTTGTGTGGCGCGAATGTTACCTGCCACTTATCAGCCCAAGTCTGAATGTCGTCCAGGTCTTGCTACATGTGGGCATGGACTGCTTCATTATCTGAGGAGTTGCGGATGGCGCTGAACACTGTGCAGTCATCAGCAAACATCCCCACTTCTGACCTTATGATGGAGGGAAGGTCATTGATGAAGCAGCTGAAGATGGTTGGGCCTAGTACACTGCCCTGAGGAACTCCTGCAACGATATTCTGGGGCTGTGATGATGACAGACAAATTCATCGCCAGATCTGGCTGGACCACATAAAGCACAATCGGGTCCTACTCTCCTCTGCCAAAACTGCACAATACGCCAGGATTATCCTGAAGTGCAAAGATCACCCCGGCTTTTCTTCTCCACTACCAACTATCTTCTTAACCCCTTTCCCCCTGCCCCCTTCACCCCCCACCTCCAACAATAAGTACGAGGAGCTAATGGACTTCTTTGTCTCTAAGATTGAGACCATCCATTCAGCTGCCTCTACTGCTTCCCCCCCATCCCTTCGCCAAATCACACCAAACATTCCCCAAGGTACCCCCCCTGTCCTAGTCCAGAACTCGCATCTTTCTCTACTTTCTTTCCTATCTGCGCTCATGCCCTCTCCTGCGCTCCCGACCCTATTCCCGTTAAACTGCTGACCGCCCAACTTCCATTTTTGGCCCCCATGCTAGCTGATATTGTTAACCCTTCCTGCTCCTCTGGAACTGTTCCCCTCCCTTTCAAATCTTCTATCATTAGCCCCCTCCTCAAAAACCTCACCCTTGACCCATCTGTCCTTGGAAACTATGGCCCCCAGCTCCAACCTCCCTTTTCTCTCAAAGTCCTTGAACTTGTTGTCACCTCCCAAATGCGTGCCCATCTCTCCCACAGCTCCATGTTTGAACCTCTCCAATCAGGTTTCCACCCCTGCCACAGCACTGAAACGGCCCTTATCAAAGTCGCAAATGACATCCTATGTGACTGTGAACGTGATGGACTATCCCTCCTCGTCCTTCTCAACCCATCTGCAGCCATTGATTACACCATCCTCCTCCAACATCTGTCCTCCATTGTCCAGCTGAGTGGGACTGCCCTCGCCTGGAACAAACTCTTATCTATCCAGTCGTAGTTAGAGAATCTCCTGCAATGGCTTCTCTTCCCGCTTCCATTCCCACTCCCGCATCGTTACCTCTGGAGTCCCCCAAGGATCTATCCTTGGCCCCCTCCTATTTTTCATCTACATGCTGCCCTTTGACGGCATCATCTGAAAACACAACATCAGATTCACATGTACGCTGACAACACCCAGGTCGACCTCAGCACCACCCTCTCTCAACCTCTCCACTGCATCTGATTTGTTATGCTGCTTATCCGACATGAGCAGAAATTTCCTCCAATTAAATATTGGGAAGACGGAAGCCATCGTCTTCGGTCCCCGCCACAAACTCCGTTCCCTAGCCACTCATTCCATCCCCCTTCCTGGCCACTTTCTGAGGCTGAACCAGACCATCTGCAACCTTTGACCCTGAGCTTAGCTTCCAACTCCAAATCCTCTTCATCACCAAGACCACCAACTTCCACCTCCATAACTTAAGCTGACAGTTAACGTTTCAACCCATGTGCAGATTACTGTCATTACTTTCATGTTCCTGGCTGCTCAAGATGAGAAGATGAAGGTTAGACATGTAGAAAAAAATCTTGTCTGATATAATAATTGGGACATAAAGAAACTTGTCAGTGTCTCACAGTCATCTTTTTCCACTGGAATTGGAGTTCATATTTGACCCTGAGATGAGCTTCCGACCCCATATCCACTCCATGACCAAGATCGCCTACTTCCACCTCCGTACCATCGCCCAACTCTGCCCCTGCCTCAGCCCAACTGCTGCTGAAACCCTCACCCATGATTTTGTTACCTCAAGACTTGACTATTCCAATGCTCTCCTGGCCAGCCTCCCACCTTGCACCCACCGTAAACCTCAGCTCATACAAGGCTCTGATGCCTGTATCCTGACTCGCACCAAGTCCCGTTCATCCATCAGCCTTGTGCTTGCTGATCTACATTGACTCCCGGTCCAGCAACCCCTCAAATGTAAAATTCCCATCCTTGTGTTCAAGTCCCACCAGGGCCTCTGTAACCTCCTCCTGCCCTATAACTCTCTCAGAACTCTGCGTTCCTCCAACTCTGGCCTCTTGTGCATCCCCCACTTTTTTCACTCCACCAATGGCGACCGTGCCTTCAGCTGCCTGGGCCCTAAGCTCTGGAATTCCCTGCCTAAACCTCTCTCCCTCTCTACCTCTCTCTCCTCCTTTAAGGCGCTCCTTAAAACCTACCTCTTAGACCAAGCTTTTGGTCACCTGTCCAAATATCGCCTTATGTGGCTCAGTGTTAAATTTTTCCGATAACGCTCCTGTCAAGCGCCTTGGGACATTTCACTATGTAAACGGCGCTATATAAATGCAAGTTGTCATTACTTAAGTTTCACATTCTTCAACACCATCCTTGATTCGGTTTAAAATACGTATCTAGTTTTTGTGCAAATGTGCATACGCAGTAGAAGGTCCATTTTATTAGTTATTTTCTCCTGCATCTTTAGGTCAGCTCCATATTATTCCTCGACTACATGTACAAGCATGCACCCCATTCTTTCATCTCAATTAGTAGCATTCAGTAAGTGGCAACTTGGAGCAGTGTGATGTGGACCTGTTTGACTCATACTCCCAGCTTTCTCCCTCTCCTTTGAGAAAGCACCTGTTTGCTTTTGCCAAGTAAGGCCTACCTAATCTCCTTTGTATACTACTATTTTCTTCTGCCGCTAATCTCCTTTCTTCTTCCTCCTGGCTTCTACTGTCCAATTTTAGAGGTGGGAGCAACTTAAAACAAAAAGTTTTGATTGAATAAAAACCATCTCCAAAGGTTATAGGAAAAGAGCAAGGGAATGGAACTAAGCTTTCAGAGGGCTAACACAGGAGCAATGGCCTCCTTTGTTATAAAATTCTATGAATTTGCGGTGGCTTTTTTTAAAAATGATGGAAAGCCAGAAGAATGAAGACTGACAATAAATGGATGGGCTACCAACAAACAAATATACTCTGCAGCCCACAGAGGAAGAACACATCGAGACAAATTAACTCTTCCATGGCACACTAAAGAGGGATCCAGTTTCAGCAGTAAATGTTGATTCTTTTGGGGAGGGGAATAATAGCAGTTATTTGTTTATTAAGAACTGTTTGTCGGTAAACTTACTTTATTTAGTTTTTCTTCCATTTTCACTCCTGAAGGTGTTGGTTTATGCTGTTATACTGTTCCTTTGGTACTGGCAGCTCCTCAGTACCTTGCCAAAGGAAGGCCGATTGAGTGTCAGCAGGCTGAGCTCTATCCCATCAATAACTAACTCCCACACACATAGGCCGGAATTTTCCCGTTGCCGTGCGTGCGGGTCTGGGGGGGGCGGGTCAGCAGTAAAAATCCCGGAAATAGCGAGCGTGTCGGGAACCCGCCGTCATCCCGCCGCCTCGCGCATTTAACTCGGGCGGCTTTGAAGGCACGACACGGACCCGATCGGCAGAGGCGGGCGACCTCATTGAAATCATTAAGTGCTTGTTCAGAGACCATTAAGAGTGATTTTAACGCCATCTTGTGACTTTAACTGCAAGAGCATGGGATTCACGGAGGTCGGGTACCTCGCCTGTGAAGGGAGGCGGTAGCTCAGTGGCCATTGGCGAGTTCATTCATTGACAGCTGGGAAAAGCACATAAATACTGCAACATTACACCTCATTACTTGCCTCGTGGAAAGGCACTTGCTCACTCCATTTTGTCCACAGATTTGGGTGTCTGCAACTTGCAGGCCATTTTTGAAACCTCGGAAGCCACTCTCACCACATTGCTACTCAGTATCACAACATTGAGGGATTGGCCCTCTGATCTCCACTTTACCTGCCATCTACTACATCAGCATGGGTGCCGCTTATACTGTCTCACCTTGGTCATCAGAATCGGACCAAGATGAGCCCCAACACCAACAATACCAGCAACAGCAACCACAACAGCAGCCTTCTCCTCAATGACCTGATGCTCCACAGGAGAGAGGGGGGCACCACAGGGCTGCAGCGCGCCAGAGGCGATACCCCCAACACAGGGTATACAGGCAGAGGATCAGCTTCCTCAACATGACTGAGCAGCAGTGCTTCAGGCGGCTCAGGCTATTGCGCCTGGTCAACGAGAACATTTGTAGCTTGTTGGAACAAGACCTGCTGCCCAGAGGACCTGGTGAACACGCCTTACCAGTGGCTGTCAAAGTCACCACCGCCCTCAGCTTCTTCGCCTCAGGCTCCTTCCAGGGATCTGCAGCAGACATTTGCAGGATCTCGCAGTCGGCCACCCACAGATGTATCACCCAGGTGACCGATGCCATGTTTCATGAGTCAGCCAATTATATCAACTTTGCCACTGATGAAGCCAGTGTTACTGAGCGGGCGCTGGGCTTTGCGGCTCTAGCTGACTTCCCACAGGTGCAGGGCATCATTGATTGTACACATGTGGCCATGAAGGCACCCCCTCATCACCCAGGAGTGTTTGTGAACCGCAAGGGCTTCCACTCCCTCAATGTGCAGCTTGTCTGCAACCATAAAAAGATGATTATGCATGTGTGCACCAGATTCCCTTGCAGCTGCCATGACTCTTGCATCCTGCGCCAGTCCACCCTCCCTCAGCTCTTCGCGCCTCCAAACAGACTTACCGGCTGGCTGCTTGGAGACAAGGGCTATCCACTGAAGACGTGGCTCATGACACCCTTGAGGACACCAAGTACTGAGGCCGAGGAGCGTTATAATGAGAGCTACATCTCCACCAAATGTGTCACAGAGCAAACAATAGGCATGCTGAAGATGTGCTTCAGATGCCTTGACAGATCTGGAGGAGCCCTTCAGTACGCACCAGCCAGGGTCTCCAGAATCATCGTCGTATGCTGCACGCTGCATAACATAACTCAGCAGCGAGGATTGGAGCTGCAGGAGGAGCAAAGCACAGAGCGCACAGCCTCTTCAGAGGAGGAGCAGGTGGAAGACGATGAAGAGGAGGAACCTGAGTGGAGATGGCACCAGCAGCAGCGCACATTGCTACCCGCGAGGCCCGGGATGGCCTCGTCATGGCCAGATTTACTTAACTTGCTCCAATGCAGCCACATGGCTGCCACATGCTGTACTAAGCTCCTCCCACCGCCCAACAACACCAGAAAGCATCCCTACAATGACCAATCCATTCCTCTCACCAAAAGCCCCAATGCTCAAGGTTAAGTAATGTTTCACCATTCACTCCAAGTGACAAAGCCACTTCCAAAGTTTGAGGCAAAAATGGACAAGACCCAAAAGTGGTGCAAAGAAAAACATTTATGTGTGTTATCAAAACAACTGAAACTTAACACTAACATTTTTTGACACACCCACATGCATACCCGTGTGCATCTACTTTTGTGTCATTTTTCTTTTCCGAGTGATTCTACGAGGTGCAACCCCTGTGGCTTCAGCAGACGTAGAGGCAGGCTGCTCACTTCCCTGCTGCGACTTGTTAGACATTTTTGGCGGATTTCCTCTGGGTTTTGGAGCCTGTGATGGCCCCGCCAAAGTCTGCTCCTCCTGCGACTGTACTGGGGCAGACTCGGCCATCGGGATCCGAGGAAGCATGTGGGGCTCTGACTGAGGGGGAGGCATGGGGGAGAAGTGGGAGTGCTTTGAGAAGAGCCCCCACTTCCATGTCCCCTCTCACCGTCATCCCTCTCATGGGCCGCCCGCACTTCCCTGCCAGCAAGGACCTGTAGAGCACCTTGCTGTACAGCAGTGGGGCGATGAACGCCCAAGTCTACGTTTACATCCCTCCTTGAGAGGAGGTCCATGAGCGCCTGACATCTGTTGTCCACAGCTAGCATGTGCTCATGTGACTGCCGCATTTGCTGCAGGTGGCCATCCTTTCCATGGAACAGCAAATCGTCGCCATCGCTTGCGACATGGTGGTGCTCATGTTGGAGATGGACTCCTCCATTCTCTGAACATTCGCAGACATCGCGGCTGCAAAAGATGCCAGAGCCTCACGCAATTATTGCTGCACTTCCAAGATCACCCTCTTTCTCGATAGCCCCCGAGGTTCAGTATCTGCATGCAACTCAGCAGAGCTTGGAGCGTCCTGCGCCCTCTGGCAAGGAGTCTCCACTGCTGTCCCTGTCAACACCATCTGCTCTTGCTCACTTGTGAATTGTGAGACACCAGGTGACAACTCTACTCTATCTCGCACAGGACCCACCAGAGGTGTGCATATCTGCGCTGGTGCTGGGTGCGCTTGGGTCTGCTGACGGTGCACCCTCAGAGGCTGGAGGCTCCTTTTGAGGAGTTGTCTTCCTCCTTCAGCTGGACAGTGGGGGTGGGGGGGCAGTTGATGGACCTGTGGGAGAGTAAAGAGATGAATTAGAAGTGTTATAATAAGAATGGATAACGTTAACATTATGCACATGATGACATTGCACTGGCTGCTCACATCAGTCACCATATGAGTGACTGCTATATGCCATGTGGCTTCATGAGATGTAATTCTGTCGCCAGGTTGCTGGGATGTCGCCCTCTCTCCGTCTCCTACGGCCAGCAGCTCTGCAACTCCCGAGATCTCCAGAGCCCCCTCCTCTGCTGCTGTTAGTTGTGCGAAGACTGGAGGGCCACCTCTGGTACTCTGCCTCTCCCTGTTGTTCTGGGCTCTATTCTCCTGCAAGGAGGGAAAGAAGAGAAGTTTGAGTGAGAGTGATGGAATGAGTGTAAGGAATGGATGGTTTACATCTGTAGAGGGTGACTATGAGGGAGTGGGGTGCCAATGCCAAATGGCCTCCCTTTGTGGTGTTACTTGCCATTAGGATGAGGGTGAGTGTGAGGGGTGTTTGGTCAGATGGGGATTTATGTATATAGAGAGCGAGAGAGGGATGGGTGGACCTGTAAGGTATGTTGGTGTGAGGAATGATGTGCAGGAGTAGGCTTGGGAAGGCAGAGTGATGGGGATGTGATGAGAGGCACAACAGGATGAAGGTGAGTGTGGCATTGCACTCACCTTTCCTGACCTCATGAGATCATTGAATCATTTCCTGCACTGGATCCAGGTCCTTCTCACCACATCCCTGCTGATAACCTCCTCAGCTATCTCCAGCCAGGCTCATTTGGTCTGGCTGGATATAGCTGAGGAGGTTATCAGCAGTTATAACAGTACTCAAGCCTTTGTTTGTCAGGTTCCACCCTCCTCTAGCAACCTTCAAATGAGTTGAGTGCAAGGCTGCTTTAAATATCGGTACTGGAAATAAGTCATGACGTCATCAGAGCCGCACCATTTAATAGGGCCGGGAAACACGCACGAGTCTTTCAATTGGGGCCATTAAGTTAACGTTGCTCTGAACAATGCGCTGCTCAGAACATCGCGTTCCCGACCTGCTACACATCCCGCACGCACCCGACCCGACCCGACTCCAAGGTAAAAATTCCAGCCAGTCTTTTCAGCAAGGGTCATGATCAGGCAGATGAAAAAAGGAATTAAAAAAAAAAGCAGCGG
The DNA here is from genome assembly GCA_030390025.1 of Squalus acanthias. Lineage (NCBI taxonomy): Eukaryota > Metazoa > Chordata > Chondrichthyes > Squaliformes > Squalidae > Squalus > Squalus acanthias. Next base: position 158,183,767 of record CM059429.1, read on the forward strand.
AAATCTTTCTAAATACGCCGTTTATCTCAAGGGGTTTGGAATACAAAAGTTTGGTATGGGCACCGTACCTCAGGAAAGATATATTGGCCTTGGAGTGGGTACAGCGAGGATTTACCAGAATGGTACCAGGGCTTAATGGGCTAAATTATGAGGAAGGTTGCATAAACTTGGTTTGTGTTCCCTGGAGTTTAGAAGGTTGAGTGGTGATGTAATTGTGGTCCTTAAAATGTTAAAGGGATTCGATAGTGTAGATATAGAGAATCTATTTCCTCTGGTGGGGGAAATCCAGAACAAGGGGAAGTAATCTTAAAATTAGAGATGGCCATTTACGGGTGAAATCAGGAAGTACTTTTTCACACAAAGGGTAGTGGATATCTGGAACCGCCCTCCCGAAAGGCTGTGGAGACTAGGTCAATTGAAATTTTCAAGACTGAGATCGATAGATTTTTGCTAGGTAAGGGTATCAAGGGATATGGAGTAAAGACAGGTAAATAAAGCTGAGGTACAGATCAGTGAAGCTGAGGTAATGAACTAATTGAATGGCGGTACAGACTCAAGGGGCTGAATGGCTTACACCTGTTCCTATGTTCTATAAAAAATAAAAATCAACTATCATTGGGGTCTAAAATGTTTCCATAAAATTACAGGTCACTTTCTTCAGTGTTGTTAGATGTCCTACACTAACTGGCCTATGCAATTTGTATATTATAGATGACACAGAAGGCACAGTTCATTCACCTCCATTTATAAAATCTGCATGAATATGTTTTTCTTTTCACCCTGTTAGAATACGAGCAGGCAGAGAGGCGGTGGAAGGAGATGGAGGAGAAAGATATCTTGGAAAACTTGGAAAGGGAAAAAAGAGAAAAACAGGAGAAAGAAAGAGCTCAATTTTTGAGGGAAGCCTTCGAGAGGAAAGAGACAGGAGGACAAGAGCAAGACACCAAGCACGTGAAGGAAAGAGAGCAGCAAAAAGTACTTGAGGAGCAGAAAGATGTAAATGAATCACTACTGGACGATATCAAGGAAATAGGTGAAACATTTGCATTGAGTGACAGCCCCAATAAAACTCCTTCTAGACTCAGAAGGCGCTACAGGTTCACAGAACAAATTGAAAATCTCCACCAAGGGCTTCCTGTTTGCAAACTATCGTGTGCGACCAATATTAGCAGCAAAAAAAGACAAGACAGGCAAGAAAGTAAGGAGTTCCTGGACTTAAGCGCTTCTTTCAATGGTTATGAGCCATCTTTTGGGAAGCTATGCAATCGGCCAAATGAACTGAGGCACCAAGTTGGGGATGGGCCGAGTGAAAAATCCGAAAATTGTCTTCCGTCAACTTCAAGAAACGATAAGAAAAACAGCCTCATGGAAACATTATTTAGATCAGGCGCTACTTTAGAAAATAATCCCTCCAAGGACAGTGAAGCTAAAGCCACTGAGAAACTAAAACAGTTGCAGAGAAATAAACAGTCAAGTCGAATTCAGGTTACTAACAAAAACAGATTGAATGTTCTGGATCCTGACTTGCTGCCTGTGAGGGTTTTGGAATCATCCACAGATGAAAGTGAAAAACTGGTTTTACAATCATTAAATAAATAAAATTAAAATATAAACTTTTGTTTGTGAAGTTTTATTAAATTAAAGGTTGTTGAAACTCACTTATCTCTCCAGAAGCTAACAAAAATGAAAACAATTGCCAAACTGCAGTTTTTCCAATGAGAAAGCACAAGGAATGAATGGCAGTTGGTCACGAAAATTAAATTCAGCTATTTGAATTTTTCCAAGCAGTAAACAAACACTGAAATGTTTTGTAAATAGAGGTATTGAGTACAAAAGTAGAGAAGTTATGCTGAACCTTTATAAAGCGCTGGTTAGGCCACAACTGGAGTATTGCGTCCAGTTCTGGTCACCACACTTTAGGAAGGATGTGAAGGCACTTGAGAGGGTGCAGAGGAGATTTACCAGAATGATTCCGGGGATGGGGGATCTTAGCTACAAGGACAGGTTGGAGAAGCTGCATTTGTTTTCATTAGAGCAAAGGAGGTTGAGGGGTGATTTGATAGAGTTGTACAAGATTATGACGGGTTTGGATAGGCTAGACGGGGAAAGGCTGTTCCCACTAATTGATGGTACAAGGACTAGGGGACACAGATTTAAGGTTTTGGGCAAGAGATACAGGGGGGATGTGAGGAAAAACTTTTTTACGCACCGAGTGGTGAGGACCTGGAACTCGCTGCCGACGGAAGCGGTGGAAGCGGAGACACTCAATGTTTTCAAGGGGAGACTGGATAGGCACTTGAGGGAAATAAACTTGCAGGGCTACGGGGATAGAGCGGGGGAATGGGACTGACTGGATTGCTCTACAGAGAGCCGGCACGGACTCGATGGGCCGAATGGCCTCCTTCTGTGCCGTTATGACTCTAGGGGCTCAATTTTGCCAGGCCCGAGGAGGCGGGTTTGGAGGCGTGTGAGGTGGTAAAATCGCAAAAAATGGCGTGCAGGCCCAATCCCGCCTCCATCCCGCCTCTGAGCAATTTTCCCAGAATCAGTGTTTCAGACCCCATTTCCATCCCGCCTTAAGGCCCTTAACAACCACTTAATTGCCTCTATAATCCAATTTTGAGAGGCCTTTCTGATTTTTAGACATTTCCCCCATCCTTACACGCCTCCTCTGGAACACGCCAGTTAATCCTAGCGGCCTCACAAGTGGATTGCTTATTACCAGCTGCAGCTCCACCATTAAAAAGGAGTTTTCAGCAATCATCATTTGCAGGTGGCAGAACTTTGTTGTCTCGGGTCTGGGGGAACTTTTAGCAGGCCTACTCATTGTTGTGGAAGTTTGGAGCCTGACACCCATCTCCAGTGTGACCTCCTGGGAAACCCCTCTCCCCACCTTGACTGAGCGCTTCCTCAATTGAGGTATATAGCAGAAGCATGGGAACCATTTATTTCCTTTCCTCCTGGACATCAGATTTGGACGAAGACCAGCCGCGGCAGCAGCAGAAACCTGAACAAAAGCAGCACCAACAGCAGGAGCAACAACAGGCGTGCCAAGCTGCTGCTCACCCACCTGAAGCTGCACAGGCCAGAAGGCGCCAGCGCGCGACCACATTGCTGCCCGGGATGCAAGGGACGCACTCATGTTGGCCAGATTTGCTTAGCCTGCACAAACAAACACTTTTGTCTCACACCTTCTCACCAGAGCATCGACAATGGACAAGAATCTGCGGATTCCTATCACTCTGACCATCATACTGACAATTGCAAGTCGCCCTAAGCCCTCAGTGTGAAAGTCCCATTTGCGAAATGACACAGGCCACAACTTCAACAGTTTGCCATCAAATCTGTTTATGATACCATGACAAGGATGGCTGGTCCAAATACAATACATCACAGCACCCAAGTGACTACCCTTGTGACTACTTGTGCTTTATCTTCCTCTTACGCGTGCTCCTACGTGGTGCTTCCCCTGTGGCTTCAGCAGATGTGGGGTTGCGAACCTGTGAGGGCTTGGCAACAGTCTGCTGCTCCTGCGGCTGTGCAGGGGCTGAGACGCCCATCTCAGTTGGGTGAGGAATCTGGTGGAGCTCTGACCGAGGGCTTTGCAGTGGCATGGTCGTGTGAGCGCTTGAGAGGAGCTCGCACTTCCCCCACTTCCTTGTTGTCTGCCACCAACATCCCTCTCATGGGTCAGCCCCACTTCAGAGCTAGCAAGTGGCTGGACAGCACCTTGCTGCACTGCAGGGGGGTCATGAGGACCCGTTTCTGCACTGGAAGTCCTACTCCAGAGGACTTCCATGAAGGTCTGGTTGGTATGCTCAATAGCTGACCATCGCTCCTCAAGAGTTGTCATTCTATTCTGAACAATGACCATGTTTTCAAGACCCTGGCGACTAAGCTCCTCCATGGCCGTAGCCATCCTCTCCTCTACAGTAGCCAGCCTTACCATGGAGGTAGCCATCCTTTCCACGGAGGTTGCCATCCTTTCTGCAGTGATGCGTTCATGCGCCAATGCCTCCACAAAGGCTCTGCTCATGTTCGCGATGGACTCCTCCATTCGCTCCACACTCGCAGCGACCCTGGAGACAAAACCTGCCAGAGACTCCTGCACCTGCTCCTGGAGTTCCAGCACCGCTCTCCTTCTGGATGGACCCGGAGGCACAGGGTCGACATGCAGCTGAGCCGAGCTGGCAGACACCTGCGCCCTCCGACGAGGACTCTCCACTGCTGTCCCTGTCTCCACCATCTGCTGATGCTCACTTGTGAGCTGTGATACACCAGGTGCCAACACTACTCTATCTCGCGAAGGTCCCACCGAGGTGTGAGTGTCTGCGCTGGTGCTGGGTGTGCTGAATTCTGCTGACGCTGCGCCCTCAGAGGTTGCAGCTTCCTCTGAGGAGTCTGGAAGCTCAGGCTCTTCCTCCTGGACAATGGGGACGGGGGCTTTCGATGGTTCTGTGGGGGAGTAAAGGAAAGAGTTGGAGATGTGAGGTAAAGGTTGCATGCACATTGAATTGTGCAGATGATCATAAGTCAATCTGTTAGAGCATCAGAATCATTATCAGTCACTCATGCAATGTCAATGAGAGAGATGCCAAACTATTGTCACCAGCTTGCTGTGATGCGCCCGTCTGTCCGTCCCCCACTTGGGAATCGTCCTCGATCCCGGCGATTTCCAGGGCCGCCTCCTCCCAGGCGGTGAGCTGGGCTACTGAGGGTGGCCCTCCTCCTGTCATGGCTCTTTCCCTCTTATTGTGGGCTCTCTTTTCCTGCAATGAGGGACACAAGTGGAGTTTGAGTGAGAATGAAGGAGTGAGTGTAGATAATCCATAGCATAGATGCTTAGAAGGAGACAAAGGGCCCTCCCTGTGTGTTGTAAGTTGTTGTTGTTGTTGCATCACAGTGATAGGGAGTGTGAAGGCTACATGGTCGAATAGTTAAGTGTATGTGACCATAGAGAGAGAGGCAATGGGTAAGGGTGCAGGGATGTAAGTGTCAAGTGGGATTTGGAGGAAGAGGTTAGCAAAGCAGAGTGCTGGTGAGGAGAGGCGATGGGGATCAGATTGGGGGTGATGGAAAAGTCATACTCACTTTTCCTGTGCGGAGAAGGTCATGAAACCTCTTCCTGCATTGCAGCCAGGTTCTGCGGCTCATCGATATGGAGTTGATCTCCTGGGCCACTTGCAGCCACACAGCTTTAGTCTGCTGGGGTGGCTTTTTTCTCCCTGAGGAAGGGAAGAGCACCTCCTTATTGGATCTTGCTCCCCCCACCAGAGCTTGGAGGGTGGGCTCATCGAAGCGTGCAGCACACTTTTGCTTGCTGGTGGACATAGTCGATCAATGAAGTCCTTACTACAATCACCATAAAGTTTGCAGTCTCCAGAAGAAGCAAGGCTGCTTGCAGGCCTTAAATCCAGCAGCATTGATGATGTCATCGGAGGCGACTTTCTATATGAAAAGACTCATTGGGCCTGGGGTTCCCACACGCTGGAAATCAATTGCCCAATTAGGGGAAAATCGCACTTTTTCCCCACTTCACTTTGGAGTCGGGGTCCTGAAACGAATGCCACCTGACACGCCCCAGCCCGCCCACACTGGCAAGATCGATCCTATGACTCTATAACTTGTGTGCACTCACTTAACATTGTTCTCTCATAAACCCATTTGAGCTAATGGCACTGATACACTCCAGGTAATGATTTGAGATGAGTACCTTGTGTAGCTGGCAAGCCTGAGTTATACTATGAGCTCTGCATCACTCTTTGGCCATACAATGCCAGTTAAATGATTCAAAATCAACAAGGAAACTGATATAAAGGTTGGTTCTTTGCCAACATTAAACAGTTTAAAAGTGAAGTTTAAAAGGTTACCAGGCAGTTAAACCGATCATCTGGTAAACTTTTAAAAGTTTGCTTTGCATCAGCTGCAAGCCTAAGCGATGTCTGACTACCTATGCAAGGTGATCTCAGACTGTTCTCAAGATTTGATTTGGCTGACTCCATTCTTGAGTTATGGCATGCAGTTTGCGCCAATGAGAAGCCGAAATCCTCTGCATTAACATAAGCTGTGCAGTATAACTGATGTGTTAATTACACCCTTAAACATTTACCGGGAAGCACTAAAATGGTGCAGGGAATAAGGTATCAAAGTGCTGCGCCACATACTGCATCCCAGAGTGAAAGCAAGTAGGTTCACAACTGTGAGTCCTCAAACAGCAAGCTCTCAACCATGTTGCCATGAGGAGACGCAGCGCCCAACACTTCCTCACAGGGAAAGAGAGAAGTCAGAGAGTTAAGCATCCCAGGCTTCTCTTGCCTTCCTCCCAGTATCCAGCTAAAGACTGATGTTTGTCTGCCCTCTTGACTGGGGAAGATGTATAGTGCAGGGAGTCTCTTGGAATAGCAAAGAGAAATTTAAATGACTTACTCCCTGAAAGGTGATAAATGCAGGTCATGCCATGCCCAGCCATGGGATATGGTAAATATCTTTTGTTAGTTATGTATCCCATCATAAAAATTCACTTTCAGCTCCCTCCCAAACTCACTCTCGAACTCCCAACTTCCTTAAGTTTGGTCCTCCACGCAATGATACCTCTGCCACTGTCGAACTGCTTCTTCATGTCTATGTTCGACAACCTCTGCCCAATCAAATCAATCCCTATCCCTGTCACTCTCCTGGTACAGTCCCCATCTCTGATCCTTCTAGCCAGGAGGGCACAAACTCAAGCTTATGCATTGCACAACTCGCCTAGTCATCAAATGCCACATCTCATTTCACTACATCAAGTGTTTAGCTCTCTTCAGCCCAAAACACATACTTTTCCAGTATTCTGGGGGAAAGGACAATCCCAGCCTACTTTTTGCCTTGGCTCCTTATACCCCTTTCCCCCACCCCCCACCCCTTTTATCCTTGCATCAAACAGCATGGATCTCTGTTTCTAAGACCAAGATGATTGATATAGCTGCCTCTACCACTCCTCCCTCCCATTCCCAGTTTCTAACCTCTCCTCAGTCCCCTACTCAATATAAACTCTGAGCCTCATCTTTTTACTCGCCTATCTTCCCTCCACTCCTTCCCTGCCCTCTTAAAGCTGACCTATTCCATTGGACCCATCTCCTGCTCTTCTCAAGATCATTTCCCCATGCAGCTTCTGACCACTCTACACCCCTTCCTAGCCCCCATGCTAGCTGATATTGTCAGCCAATATTTATTTCCTCAGGCACCATCACTCTTACCCTCAAAACTACCATCATCAACCTCTCCCTTAAAAACACAACCTCAACCCATATGTCTTCTCCAACGACCACTCCATCTCCAACCTCCCTTTCCTTTCTAAGGTCCTTAAACACCTCCCTGCTCTATACTTATCTCTTCTGATCCAAAAACCTCAAGTGCAGATTCTGCCCTTCACACAGCACCAAAATGGCCCTGGCTAAGAATGATATCCTGTGTGATTGCAATCGTAGTGTTTCATCCTTCTTAAGCTAACTGCAGCATTTGATCTGGTTGATCACTCGATCTTCCTCGAATGCCACTCAACACACTCTGTGGGACTGCCCTTGCACGGTTCCATTCCTATCCATCTGAACACATCTGTGCACCTCCAGCAATGTCTTTTATTCCCTTCCCACACTGTATGGAGTTCTCCAAAGATCTATCCTTGGCCCCATCTTCTTCCTGATTTACATGCTGCCACTCAAAAACATCACCTGCAGGCACAAGGTCAACTTCCACATGAACACCATCGATAAAATCGTCATCCATAAATCCCCCACAGCCTTGTTCTGTCCTACTGAGGGAGCGCTGCACTGTCAGAGGTGCTGTCTTTCGGATGAGACGTTAAACCAAGGCTCCGTCTACTCTCTCAGGTGGACATAAAAGATCCCATGGCACTATTTCGAAGAAGAGCAGGCAAGTTATCCCGGTGTCCTGGCCAATATTTATCCCTCAATCAACATCACTAAAACAGATGATCTGGTCATTATCACATTGCTGTTTGTGGGAGCTTGCTGTGCGCAAATTGGCTGCCGCATTTTTTACATTACAACAGTGACTACACTCCAAAAAGTACTTCATTGGCTGTAAAGTGCTTTGGGACGTCTGGTGGTTGTGAAAGGCGCTATAGAAATGCAAGTCTTTCTTTCTTTACTTCTACAACTTCTCTAGCTCTACAGCCCCTCCAAAATGTTTTGTTCCTCTGACTCTACCCTTCTATACACCATTCCTCACCTCCCCCTGTGCTCCAACCCCACCTCCCCATCACACCACATTGGTGGATTAGCCTTCAGTTGCCTGGGTCCTACTCTCTGGAAATTGTTCCCTAAATCTCACCTCTGTTCCACCTCTTACTCCACTTTTAAAAACATTCAAAATCGATGTCTTCAACCAAACCTGCAGTCACCCTTCCTAAGCTCTCCGGCTCGCTACCTCTCTCTCTTCCTTTAAGATGCATCTTAAAAGCTACCTCTTTGACCAAGCTTTTGGTCGCCTGCCCTAATATCTCCTTATGTGACTCGGTGTCAAATTTTGAGTGATAATGCTTCTGTGAAGCACCTTGGGACGTTTTACTATGTTGAAGGCGCTATATAAATGCAAGTTGATGTTGATGGCATTCCCATACTCTTGCTCCTATTATACTTCTTGGTGGCAGGGGTATTGGTGGCAAGTGTGATGAGGCTGAGCGGTGCTGTTGAAGTAAGGTTGATGAGTTGTTGCAGTGCATCCTGTAGATAGTCCAGCACTGCTGGAGGGGTGGTGGATAGGGCTGGTAGATATTGAGTCCAGTCCAAGCAGACTGCTTTGACCTGGGTGGTGCTCAACTTCTTGGGCTAAATATTCGGGCGCTTTACACCACCCGTTACCGTCAGAAAATGGTGAAAAGACGACGGCTGCTGCTCTTTCACCAGCTGGTGGCGGGTCCCGTGACATCCTCCATTTTCCCAGGCCTGGCAGCGCTACCATTAAGATCCATTGCCCTGCAAAGTAAAATGAGGGAGAGCTGACGTCAGTCAGTGTCCAACACCGATTTAACGTCACCACGGCGAACTTGGACCTTTGCACTGCATTCAAAGCTGGGTCCTAAGCACACCAGGTGAACCCAGCGTGCAAGCAAACTCACAGAGGCGCTGTCAGCACCTCTTAAAGGGACACACACATCTTTCAGGTAAGTTTGCATTTAAGCTTTTGGACTGGTTATTTTTTATTTTACTGAAATAGTGGCTTGCAGCAATAGATGTTAAAAGTTTTTTTAAGTGTGTAGGATGTGCTGCTGGATGCTTGCAAGGCCTCGCATGGTAAAGGAAGGCCTTTGAGAAGACTGAAAAAGCTGCAAATACTCAGCAGGTCAGGCAACATCCATGGAGAGAGAAACAGAGTTCATGTCTCAGGTCAAGATGCTGCCTGACCTGCTGAGAATTTACACCATTCTATGCTGTGTAAGATCCCAGAGGGACCCTGGTTCCAAATTATTCCAGGTTGACCCGTATTGGGGACAGTGATTTAACTTTATTCAGCACAAGCAAGACTTAATACAAACATAGAAAAATAGGAGCAGGAGTAGGCCATTCGGCCCTTCGAGCCTGCTCCGCCATTCAATATGATCATGGCTGCTCCTCTATCTCAATACCATATGCCCGCTCTCTCCCCATACCCCTTGATGCCTTTTATGTCTAGAAATCTATCTATCTCCTTCTTAAATATATTCAGTGACTTGGCCTCCACAGCCTTCTGTGGAAGAGAATTTCACAGGTTCACCACCCTCTGAGTGAAGAAATTTCTCCTCATCTCAGTCCTAAATGTCCTACCCCGTATCCTGAGATAGAGGATCAGCCATGATCATATTGAATGGCGGAGCAGGCTCGAAGGACCGAATGACCTACTCCTACTCCTATTTTTCTATGTTTCTATGTGACCCCATGTTCTAGACCCCCCCCAGCCAGGGGAAACATCCTCCCTGCATCTAGTTTGTCTAGTCCTGTCAGAATTTTATACGTTTCAATGAGATCCCCTCTCATTCTTCTTCACCGGCTTTTTTACAGAGGCCGGTGTCGGGAGCAACAGGAAAGAACAGTGAGGAGGAAAAATTCAGTTGGTTGCGCCTCCCGTTAGCGCCTTAAGAGGGCGCTAATGGGGTGCAAAGCAACTAGTGCCCAGGAGCGGGGATGTTTGCGCCACTCGCGAAATTAACTAGACATTTTGCGGCGGCACTAAACACTACCGCCACGATCTCCTGCGCCGGCAGATCGTGACGTCAGTCGAGTGCGCAATGCCCCGGTAGCGCCCCGGAGCGGATATTGAGTGCGCCCCCTGCCTTACTGCCTGCCGCTAGCAACGACAGGTTGAGGGGAGCGTTTTGCAGTCAGGAAGGGACTGGGGGAGCGCTATTTAAAGGCGAACGCTTCCTGCCTTTTTTTGTCGGTGACATTTTTGAACCACGCATTCTGAGAGAGAGAGAGAGCTAGAGAGAGAGACTTCTGGAGAGATTCAATGCTGTGTGAAGGAGTTTTGGGTACTGAGCAGCACTTTGCAGGTTCATTTTGATTTGCCCTTCCTTGCATCTATTTAGAAGAGACTGTGGGGGCTGCACTCTGAGCTCTTTCCCTGTTTCTCTCTATTGTTCTTTCCAGCAGATTTGATGTACAGGTCTCTCCAGGCCGAGATTCAAGGCTGCAATGAGCAGGATGTGGATGGAGAACAAGATCAACCCTCCCCTTTAAGAACTGGCCGGCGCCATTGTGTGTGTGTTCCATTGCTGACTGACATCACATGAGCTTCGCCAGCACTCTGAGGTAGCGCCTCGCTCCTCGGCCTTTGCGCCTTAAGACAGGTGTGAAGCGCCTGATTTAGCGCTCCAATCACCTCCAGGGGTGATAAAAGCCAAGTTTGCAGTCGGAGGCGATAATTAGCGTCAGGCGCTAATCTTTGCGCCCGGCCGATAATTGCGCCCCAAATGGGGCGATACTGAATTTTTCCCTGAGTATTTAAACTCACTTTCGCTGGCTTTTTTTTTTTACAGAGGCCAGGTGTCGGGAGCAACAGGAGAGAACAGTGAGTATTTAAACACACTTTTGCGGGCTTTTTTTCCAGAGGCTGGTGTCGGGAGCAACAGGAGAGAACAGTAAGTATTTAAACTCGCTTTCGCGGGCTTTTTTTCAGAGGCTGGTGTCGGGAGCAACAGGAGAGAACAGTGAGTATTTAAACTCACTTTCGCGGGCTTTTTTTCAGAGGCTTACCAATCTCGCAGACCGGCGGCGGCGTTCCAGAGCCACGTCATGATTCAAAAAGTGACGCGGGCAAGAGGAAGCAGCTGATTGGGTGAGTACGACCAGGTGAGTATTTACACTACTCTATAGTTTGACAGTTAAGGTTAATAGTTTATAAATTTTAGAAGGTCTTAATTTTTGTGGTTATAGTTTCTAAGGTCTCTGTTGTGTAGCGGGGAGTGCTAGTAAACAAGGGCCCTTGAGTATATCATTTAATTGTTGTGTAATTGGTGGTATTGATTTGATTTAATTTAATTTAAAGTAATTAAAGGGTAAGTCATGGCAGCACAGCTCGGCCCCGTGGCATGCTCCTCCTGCACTATGTGGGAAATCATGTGTGCGGGAAGTGTATCCAGGTGCAGCTACTGGCAGACCGCATTGCGGCGCTGGAGCTGTGAATGGATACATACTGGAGCATTCGCGATGCTGAGGACATCGTGGATAGCATGTTTAATGAGTTGGTCACACCGCAGGTAAAGGCTGCACAGGCAGGAAGGGAATGGGTGACCACCAGGCAGAGTAGTAGGCGCAGGCAGGTAGTGCAGGGGTTCCCTGTGGCCATCCCCCTCTCAAACAGATATACCACTTTGGATATTGTTGAGGGGGATGGCTTATCGGGGGAAGGCAGCAGCAGCCGACTTCCTGGCACCATGGGTGGTTCTGCTGCACAGGATGGGAGGAAAAAGAGCGAGAGAGCTATAGTGATAGGGGATTCTATTGTAAGGGGAATAGATAGGCGTTTCTGCGGCTGCAAACGAGACTCCAAGATGGTATGTTGCCTCCCTGGTGCAAGGGTCAAGGATGTCTCGGGGCGGCTGCAGGGCATTCTGGAGGGGGAGGGTGAACAGCCAGTTGTCGTGGTGCATATAGGTACCAACGATATCGGTAAAAAAATGGGATGAGGTCCTAAAAGCTGAATATAGGGAGTTAGGAGGTAAATTAAAAAATAGGACCTCAAAGGTAGTAATCTCAGGATTGCTACCAGTGCCACGTGCTAGTCAGAGTAGAAATAGAAGGATATTTCAGATGAATACATGGCTAGAGGAATGGTGCAAGGGGGAGGGATTCAAATTCCTGGGACATTGGAACCAGTTCTGGGGGAGGTGGGACCAGTACAAACTGAATGGTTTGCACATGGGCGGGACCGGGACCGGGACCGATGTCCTAGGGGGAGTGTTTGCTAGTGCTGTTGGGGAGGGTTTAAACTAAAATGGCGGAGGGTTGAGAACCTGCGCAGGGTGACAGAGGAAAGGGAAGTAAGGATAGAAACAAAAGACAGGAAGGAGAAAAGCAAAAGTGGAAGGCAGAGAAATCAAGGGTGTAAATCAAACAGGGCTACAGTAAATAATAATTCTAAAAGGACTAAGAGTGTTAAAAAAACAAGCCTGAAGGCTTTGTGTCTTAATGCGAGGAGCATTCGTAATAAAGTAGATGAATTAGCTGCGCAAATATAGGTAAATGGATATGATATAATTGGGATTACGGAAACATGGCTCCAGGGTGACCAAGGCTGGGAATTCAACATCCAGGGGTATTCAATATTCAGGAAGGACAGGCAAAAAGGAAAAGGAGGTGGGGTAGCATTGCTGGTTAAAGAGGAGATTAACACAACAGTAAGAAAGGATATTAGCTCTGATGATGTGGAATCTGTATGGGTAGAGCTGAGAAATACCAAGGGGCAGAAAATATTAGTGGGAGTTGTATACAGACCCCCAAACAGTAATGCTGAGGTTGGGGATGGCATTAAACGGGAAATTAGAGACGCGTGCAATAAGGGCACAGCAGTTATCATGGGTGACTTTAATCTACATATAGATTGGGCTAACCAAATTAGTAACAATACTGTGGAGGAGGAATTCCTAGAGTGTATACGGGATGGTTTCCTGGACCAATATGTCGAGGAACCAACTAGAGATCAGGCCATCTTAGACTGGGTATTATGTAATGAGAAAGGATTAATTAGCAATCTTGTTGTGCGAGGCCCCTTGGGGAGGAGCGATCATAATATGATAGAATTCTTCATTAAGATGGAGAGTGAAGTAGTTGACTCAGAGACTAGGGTCCTGAATTTAAATAAAGGAAACTACGATGGTATGAGGCGCGAGTTGGCTAGAACGGATTGGGGAGCGATACTTAAAGGGTTGACGGTGGGTAGGCAATGGCAAACATTTAAAGATCGCATGGATGAACTACAGAATTTGTTCATCCCTGTTTGGCATAAAAATAAAACAAAAAAGGTGACTCAACCGTGGCTGACAAGAGAAATTAGGGATAGCATAAGATCCAAGGAGAGGTCATATAAATTGGCCAGAAAAAGCAGCAAACCTGAGGATTGGGAGCAGTTTAGGATTCAGCAAAGGAGGACAAAGGGATTAATTAAGAGGGGGAAAATAGAATATGAGAGCAAGCTTTCAGGGAACATAAAAACTGACTGTAAAAGCTTCTATAGATATGTGAAGAGAAACAGATTGGTGAAGTCAAGCGTAGGTCCCTTGCAGTCAGAATCAGGGGAATTTATAATGGGGAACAAAGAAATGGCAGACCAATTAAATACATACTTTGGTTCTGTCTTCACAAAGGAGGACACAAATAACCTCCCAGAGATGTCGGGGAACATAGGATCTAATGAGAGGGAGGAACTGAATGAAATCAGTATTTGTAGGGAAATGGTGTTAGGGAAATTGACGGGATTGAAGGCCGATAAATCCCCAGGGCCTGATAATCTACATCCTAGGGTACTTAAGGAAGTGGCCCTAGAAATAGTAGATGCATTGCTGGTCATCTTCCAAAATTCTATCAACTCTGGAACAGTTCCCATGGATTGGAGGGTAGCTAATGTAACCCCACTATTCAAAAAAGGTGGTCGAGAGAAAACAGGGAATTATAGACCGGTAAGCCTGACATTGGTAGTGGGGAAAATGCTAGAGTCCATTATAAAAGATGTAATAGCAGAGCACTTGGAAAACAGTGACAGGATCGGACAAAGTCAACATGGATTTACAAAAGGTAAATCATGCTTGACTAATCTACTGGAATTTTTTGAGGATGTAACTGGTAGGATAGATAAGGGAGAACCAGTGGATGTGGTGTATTTGGACTTTCAGAAGGCTTTCGATAAGGTCCCGCATAAGAGATTAGCGTGCAAAGTTAATGTACATGGGATTGGGGGTAAGGTACTGACTTGGATAGAGAACTGGTTGGCAGACAGGAAGCAAAGAGTTGGAATAAACGGGTCTTTTTCCAAGTGGCAGGCAGTGACTAGTGGGGTACCGCAGGGATTGGTGCTAGGATCCCAGCTATTCACAATATATATTAATGATCTAGACGAGGGAACTAGATGTAATATCTCCAAGTTTGCAGATGACACAAAGCTGGGTGGGCGTGTGTGCTGTGAGGAGGATGCAGAGAAACTCCAGTATGATTTGGACAGGTTGGGTGATTGGGCAGATGCAGTATAATGTGGATAAATGCGAGGTTATTCACTTTGGTGGCAAAAACAGGAAGACAGATTATTATCTGAACGGCAATAGATTGGGAAAAGGGGAAGTTCAACAAGACCTGGGTGTCCTTGTGCACCAGTCACTGAAGGTAAGCATGCAGGTGCAGCAGGCGGTTAAGAAGGCAAATGGCATGTTGGCCTTCATAGCAAGAGGATTCGCGTACAGGAGCAAGGATGTCTTGCTGCAGTTGTACAGGGCCTTGGTGAGACCACACCTTGAGTATTGTGTGCAGTTTTGGTCGCCTTATCTGAGGAAGGATGTTCTTGCCATGGAGGGAGTGCAGCGAAGATTCACCAGACTGATACCTGGGATGGCAGGAATGACGTATGAGGAGAGATTGGGTCGATTAGGCTTATATTCGCTAGAGTTTAGAAGAATGAGAGGGGATCTCATTGAAACTTATAAAATTCTAACAGGACTAGACAGACTAGATGCAGGAAGGATGTTCCCGATGGCGGGGGAGTCCAGAACCAGGGGTCACAGTCTAAGGATAAGGAGTAAGCCATTTAGGACTGAGATGAGGAGGAATTTCTTCATCCTGTGGAATTCTCTGCCACAAAAGGCAGTTGAGGCCAATTCATTAAACATATTCAAGAAGGAGTTAAATATATTTCTTAAGGCTAAAGGGATCAAGGGATATGGGGAGAAAGCAGGGACAGGGTACTGAATTTGGATGATCAGCCATTATCTCATTAAATGGCGGAACAGGCTCGAGGGGCCGAATGGCCTACTCCTGCTCCTATCTTCTATGTTTCTATGTTCTATGTTTCTAAACTCTAGTGAATACAGGCCTAGTCATCGCAATCTCTCCTCATACGACAGTCCTGCCATCCCAGGAATCAGTCTGGTGAACCGTCGCTGCACTCCCTCTGTGGCAAGTATATCCTTTCTTAGGTAAGGAGACCAAAACTGCACACAGTACTCCAGGTGTGGTCTTACCAAGGCCCTGTATAACTGTAATAAGACATCCTTGCTCCTGTACTCAAATCCTCTTGCAATGAAGGCCAACATTTCATTTGCCTTCCTAACTGCTTGCTGCACCTGCATGTTTGCTTTCAGTGACTGGTGTACATGGACACCCAGGCCCCTCTGTACATCAACATTTCCCAATCTATCACCATTTAAATAATACTCTGCCTTTCTGTTTTTCCTAACGAAGTAGATAAATTCACATTTATCCACGTTATACTGCATCTGCCATGTATTTGCCCACTCACTCAACTTGTCTAAATCGCCTTGAAGCCTCTTTGCATCCTCCTCACAACTCACAATCCCACCTAGTTTCGTGTCGTCAGCAAACTTGGAAATATTACATTTGGTTCCCTCATCCAAATCATTGATATATATTGTGAATAGCTGGGGCCCAAGCACTGATCCCTGCTGTACCCCACTAGTCACTGCCTGCCACCCCGAAAAAAACCCATTTATTCCTACTCTCTCTTTCCTGACATTCGAGCAGCAGTTTACAGAGAATAATTGAGACTTATATTACCACTTATACTCTGGGTAGAAGCCGCAGCTGTGAGTAGGCTGCACCCTGTGTCTTTACATAGGATTACATAGGATATACGGCACAGAAACAGGCCATTCAGCCCAACCAGTCTATGCCAGCGTTTATGCTCCACTCGAGCCTCCTCCCGTCTTTCCTCATCTAAATCTATCAGCATAACCCTCTATTCCCTTCTCCCTTATATGCTTGTCCAGCCTCCCCTTAAATGCATCTATACTATTCGCTTCAACCACTCCCTGTGGTAGCGAGTTCCACATTCTCACCACTCTTTGGGTAAAGAAGTTTCTTCTGAATTCCCTCTTGGATTTCTTGGTGACTATCTTATCTTGATGGCCTCTAGTTATGCTCTTCCCCACAAGTGGAAACATTCTCTTTGTATCCACTCTATCAAAACCTCTCATAATTTTAAAGACCTTCATTGGGTCACCCCTCAGCCTTTTTTCCAAAAGAGACCCAGCCTGTTCATCCTTTCCTGATATGTATACCTTCGCATTTCTGGTATCATCCTTGTAAATCTTCTCTGCACCTTCTCCAGTGCCTCTATATCCTTTTTATAATATGGTGACCAGAACTGCACGCAGTAATCTAAGTGTGGTCTAACCAAGGTGCGATACAGGTTTAGCATAAATTCCCTATTTTTCAATTCTATCCCTCTAGAAATAAACCTTAGTGCTTGGTTTGCTTTTTTTTCTCTTGTCTCTTGTCTCTCATCTCTCTTCGTTTCCTGGGTGTCTCTTTGATTCGTCCTGCAATCTTCTACTCCTGAAAGACCCCCTTCTTATACCCTTACTCTCATTCAAAACCTATGGAGTCCTCCTGAACCAATCACTGGCTGACACCCAAACCCAAAATCCAATCATAAAGATGCCACGTTCATAGCACCCTGGCTTACGCAGGTTTTTGGTCTGATGACAGTCTTGCATCATCTGTTTTTGACCATCAAGAGTCATATCTGGGGTAGTTATGTCAATACAAAAGGAATAGGTCTCCATAGGTTGAGATACGGCCCCTGCTGTTGGCCTTTGTTTTTATAATTCATTGCGGATGTTATAACATTCCACCACAACTCTAACTAGACCTGACCTTGGTTCCCAGGCTAACTGCAGTCTATTCGACCATGGCATTCTCTTCCTCACCCGAGGTTTTCTGGTTACAGCTTACTCACAGACTTTTAAGCATAAGAAAAAGGGTTACATGTTATACATAATTCAGGTTATCCTTGCATGCAGTTGATGATCACAAACTTCTACATTTACTCCTTACACACGATTATAGATCTATTACTGATGATTATAAGATATTAATGGTTATAAGATAGTAAAGCAAGTATTCTAAAAACCAACTCACATGTAACTCATAACAATCTTACGGTCCCTGTTTCTTATCTCAGTCTCTGGAATTCCATTAATTCTCTCCGGTTTTCTCACAGACTGACTGTCGCTCTGCTAGCTGGCCTTGTTGGAGTCTGCATTTTAAATTATTGTTCAAGCAGGCTCAATGCCTCTTTCTTCCATTTTAAAATCTAACCAGGTCTACCCAAGGCATATTACACTAGTTTAAAAGCATGAATATTCAAGAATCAGCGTGCATTGACTAACCGTTACATAATACAAACTTCAACCTACAATTAATAATACTTATTTCGTTTTGTCCATGTTAGTGAGTGGGAATCTGAAATGGAGATTTCTCAGGATTCTTACAGCTGTCATTTCAGATTTACAACATCACTCGCAGAGGGAAGAGGAAAACGCAGAAGAGGAAGAAACAGAAGAGGAAGAAGCCAAAAAGGAGGAAGCAGAAGGAAGGATGCATCACAGACAGCCCCTTTCTGGCCAGGATATCTCGGATGGAATTCCCTTCTGAACCTCAAAAAATGGGAAAATTGCTTCAGCACTAACACAAGTGGCTCAGCAAGCCAGGGAAGGTGCACCCAGGGTCTCGCATGCAGCACTCCAGCTTTGTGCAGGGGGTCAACACTGCAAGAGAGGTCCTCTACCCACAGGGGCCAGGAGGCCCTCCAGAAAGAATGATGTGGGACCAGATTACCAAGGCTGTCACTGCTAGCTATGTTGCCCCCACCTCCTGGCTCCAGTGCCCAAAGAAGCTTCATGACCTCAAACCACTGGTCAAGGTCAGTGAATGCATATTCAAAAGCTGTCTCCTACCAACTGCACCACTAGCCTCACACACTGCTCAATGCACAACCCCCAATCACTCACCTACCAACAATCTGTACCAATCTCTAGGCACATCTTCCCATTCCTAGCCTCACCTCACCCCCTTGGAGGAGACGGTGCAGGCCATTCTTGGCAAGGGCATGGCTGAGCTCTTGGCCAGCGGCAGGGCAGAAAGAATACAAAATGCTGGTATCCTCATATGTTATCTTCCTTGTGGCATGCACCTCTTGCTTTCCCGCCCTCCCCTCACCACAACTGCACCCTTGTGCCTTCCTCATTTCACACACCCAAGAAATGCAGCCTGCCCAGCCAGTGGGTGGCCAAGAAGATGGAGAGGAGAGTGAAGAAGAAAAAGAAACACCGTCACTTTATTTGACACTTCCAGCCACCAGCTCCTCAAGGCCGACCAGCAAGGCCATTTGCAGTCTCCCCCACTGAAAGTCAGCAGCCCTCCTCCAGCTATGCTGCAGCCACTGGGTTAGCACTGCGTGACATCAGTAGGTTAGGCAAAGGCTCATACAAGACAGTCACTAAGAGAATGCATAAGGGTGATGAGTTGATTTCTTGATGTCATATTGGATGGATAGATGTATGAAGTTGTATTGAAAAGTTTGCTTTGTGGTAGCTTTTATTTCAACATCATGGCCAAGAGGACGCTGTGATGGTTGTAACAGAGAGAAGGTAAGGTGTGGGACTAATGTTGAAAGGGGAATTGGGGACTTCTTTTTGTCAATTTTTTTTTTACAGGCAGTAAGGGCTGAAAACTGCATTTTTTCCACTTTGTTTTAATTTTTATTAGTTCTGAATTCATTGCCCTTTCAATTCATTGCCTTTTTAATTTTCCACAATTCCTAGCGAACTCCATAGCTTCGCTTCCAGAGACTGTTAGAAGCTGGAACGCCACTTCAGCACGGGAAATTCGACTCCCATGCCTGCACGAACGCCACCAGGAGGGCGTTACACAGTAAGTTAGCGCTGGTCTAAAAATCTTTAGCCCCCAGTGCGAATTTTTCTCCAGTAGGGCTTTGTCCATTTTCAGTGGCCTTTAACCTGAGTTGCCGGTGAAACTGGCAACTCCTGTGGCGGCCACGAAGTTTCCCCCCCGCCCCCCGAGTATTGTTGCAACTGCACCCACACAGTTGCGTAGTGAGTATTCCATCACACTGCTGACTTAAGCCTTATAGATTGTGGAGAGGTTTTGAGGGGTCAGGGAGTGAGCCATTCAGAGTACCCAGGATCTGCCCTGCTAATGTAGCCACATTGCTGAGAAAGTTGGTGCAGTTAAGCTTCTGGAAAGTGGTAACTCCCTAGGATGCTGATGACAGGGTACTCGGCCCTGGTGGTACTGTTGATGGTTAGAGATCTGGGTGAGTCTATTCTTGCTGGATTAGTCTGTATGGCTTACTGCTATACTGAATAGTACCTTTACCTACTAAAATCTTTGGGTGAAAGAGAGAAAGATAAATTAGCCTACCTTTCTTTTTTCAGGCACTTAGGGATGGGCAATAAATGCTGGCCTTGTCAGCAACGCCCACATCCCAGGAACGAATTAAAAAAAACTTCACATAGTGGAAATAATTAACTAGAGCTGTAGAGAATATCCTTCAAGCAAACCACTTTCAGGATTGTGCGGTGACATTTGATTTTTGATTTACATTCAGTGATTATTCAGGTCCAATTTCTATGCTTTTTAAAAAAAAAACTATCGCTCAACTCCAGGCAACTTGGTCTCACCACCTCTGATGTGCCCCGGAGACAGCGTGGATCACTGTCTCTGCAAAGAAGTACAGTAGTGCATGCTTGGTGCCTTCCCACTAACTGCAGCTCATAGCAACTGATCAGAGCATGGACCTCTATGCTGATTTTTTTTTACAGTACTGATTAGCAAATAGATGCTCGCTTTTTTACCCATTTGTCTTTGCTCCTCCTCCTCTTCAGAAGCCAGCAACTCCTGGTGTGGTACAATTCAACAGATGCCAAGTACCCTCTGGAATCTCACCCAAATAGCCATTCATGTGTGAGCCTGGACCATCCGTGTCACAGGCTATTTGTACATGGGGAAAGCATAAACACGTCTAATCCTGTTCATAACCACATCCACTCATATTTAAAAATGCTCATCCTCAGGTTTAAATCCAATCTTGGCCTCTTCCCCTGCCTATCTCTCTAACCTCCAACAGCCCTACAATGTACCAAGAACTCTGCGTTTCGCCAACTCTGGCCTCCTACGCATGCCCCACTCTCTTCGCCCTACCATTGGCATTCACGCAGTCAGCCTTTCGAGGCCCGAAACTCAAATTCCCTCCCTAAATCTCTCCACCTCTTTCTCCTCCTTTAAAGGACCCTCCTTAAAACCCCACTCTTTTGACCAAGCTTTTCATCACCTTTCCTAATATCTCTCGTTTTAGTTTGGTGTAATTTCTTTTCGATCTGATTACACCTCTGTGAAGCACCTCGAGATGTTTTCCTACATTAAAAGGCACTGCACAAATGTCAGTTGTTGTTGTCAACTGAATTGCACCCAGTTGCAGGAATTCTGGCTAATTCTCCCCTCCCTAGTCTCTGAGCAGTGAAATCAAGAAATCAACTACCATCCCTACCAAAACTCAGTGAGCTCAGCACAGTTCAGGAATCAAACCTACACAGATAGCTGTTAGCATTTAGCAGCAAGTTGGTTTCAAAAACTCATTTGCAATATGCCCAGTGTTACACACCCCTTTCTCACACACTATAGTCATTGGCAAGCAGGAAGATTATTCAGAAATTTGGAAATGAAGGGGGAAACAATTATGATTTCATAAGCACAGCCGAGTATGGCTGATTAAGTAATTCTGTTTGATGGCTATCCAGCATTTAAGTAGTGTCAGCTGTGGCTCAGTGGGTAGCACACTCGCCTCCGAGTCAAAAGATTGTGGGTTCAAGTCCCACTCCAGGGACTTGAGCACATAAATCTAGGCTGACACTCCAGTGCAGTGCTGAGGGAGTGCTGCACTGTTGGAGGTGCTGTCTTTTGGATGAGACATTAAACCGAGGCCCCGTCTGTTCTCTCAAGTGGATGTAAAAGATCCCATGGCACTATTTCGAAGAGGAGCAGGGGAGTTATCCCCGGTGTCCTGGCCAATATTTATCCCTCAATCAACATAACAAAAAAACAGATTATCTGGTCATCATCATATTGCTGTTTGTGGGACCTTGCTGTGCGCAAATTGGCTGCTGTGTTTCCCACATTACAACAGTGACGACACTCCAAAAGTACTTCATTGGCTGTAAAGCGCTTTGAGACGTCTGGGGGTCATGAAAGGTGCTATATAAATGCAAGTCTTTCTTCCTTCTTTCCTTATTCTTAAAAGCTTCCATACCTCATACAATAATGGAGAGTGATCAACTTTACATTCTTTGACATCTTGCAAGCTGATTGCTGTTCAACTAATGGGACCCTGAAATTCTGCCCGTGTCTTTCATGAATACTTATTGGCTGGTGGCCCCGAAGAAAGCTGTCCGCAAAGTTCTTGCAATCTCTGTGGTGAGAAGTTTGCCTTTCCCGACGCGCAAGTTAGATCAGTGTAGAATAGTGGGGAATCCCTAGTGTGCGTTGCTGTGACATCAACTAGCTGTCTGAGCAGCCAATCACAATGCAGAATTCTCAGAGGGAACCAGGAAGTGAAGAAATTGCTTTTATTCATACTTTTTAAAAATGTTACAGGGAGCTAAACGAAGATTGGGGTTCTCACATGAGAAAAGGTAAACCTGACAAATATGAACAAACCTTTTAAAAATAATTTTAAGTTTCTTAAAAATTGTAGTCTTTGTTATGGAGAAATTTGATGCTCCGCAAAATTAAAATTAGTTTTTCAGGGCTATGTTTGTCTAACAGTCAATACGCTGTTTAAACCCGTTACACCTAATCCAATAGGGTCCAACTTTTAATGGAGTATTTAACAGTGATATTAACACGGAAAAGCCCAAGTTTCCGCAGTTTCACCGATTTCCCTGATCGCCGGCTATGGGTGAGGGAGGGGGTGGAGCCACAGCGCAGCCAGTGTTGGAGCAGTGAATGACTGACCGCAACTTCAGGATTTACGCTTTAGGATGCGCGTGCGCTACATCCTGAAGTTGCAGTCAGTTTCAAAGGGGTAATAACAGCGTATAATTACCCATCACAAACTCCGGGCCATTGAGTTGATAGGAAGTTAAATGTTTGACTGTAAATCGATTCAATATTTTTTCAAAACCAATCCAGTGCTTATGAAGTTAAACTACCCTTTTGACAACTAATGGGCCAGATTTTGCTGGAGTGGGGTATCTCACTGCGTGTCGCATTAGTTAGACTTGTTTGTGCATATTTAGGTTTTAACATTTTTTTGCTCAGAGTTACTGGAAGTGCAAGCTGATAACAGCACAGTGAGGTCAACAGGGCATCTGGGGCCTTGGTGAACAACAGGACAAACAAGGTATCTCCTTAACCAAAGAGATTAAAGGATTGTGAAATAAACAGAGGAAGGAGTGAGAAGGAGGGTGAATAGAGTCGGTGAATTCAATGTCAAATCAGGTACAGAAAGAGAAATAAAGATTGGATTAAGAGGAAGGGGAAAAAAAAGGAAAAGTAAGAAAAAAAGTTATATTTTTAAAATCTAAAACAATTCACAACCTGAAGGAATGAGACTCCACACTTATAATTGTTCACTTTCTGGGCAAGAGAGGTTGATTGGCAATTATCACGTTGTTAAAAGGGTTCTTAAACTAGTAATTACTAGATTTAACTTTGTGACAAGTTTAATGAGCAATTAATGTGCAAATGCTCCAACTTCATGAAAATCACAGGGGAGGTTAAGCACGAGATGCCGTTTTCCTGAAGCTAAGGGCGGGGCGGCACAAATCGCCCAGCAACTTGTGGTGATTCGCAATTCATGGGGTATCTCTTCCTCGCCACAAGCTGCTGGACGATTTGTGCATTAACAAGGTTTGCGTCGTTCAGATGCCATTATTTTTCAGTAAAATCTGGCTCAGTTAATTGAACAACTCACAATCACAATGTAATAAGGGAGTTGGCGGAAAAGGACTAATGCTTGTTAAACCCAAAATTCTGAAACCTGGCTCAAAACAAAAAAATGCTTTGGTAGTAGAAAGGGATGGTTTTTTAATGTTAATTTTCCCAAGTAAATCAAGCACAGCAATCACATCAATCCTTTTATGAACTGATTAAATGGAGGAACTGTACCACTTATCACAGGCAACAATCAAAGTTTGAAGGAGGTATATTTTAAATCAACTAGTCATGTAGGTGGTCTAATGGAATTACCATTGTGCATGAGCAAGAGCTCTCATATCTACAGGTATTAAAGGAAACAAATGAAAACCATGACTGAGTAGCAGGGCAGGGCAGGGCCGAGCCGAAAGAACAAAGCCACAGAAGGTTGAATTGTTTCTAGTTACTTCACTAGTTTAGGACATCATCTGAGGGAGAGTGCGTTTGAAGACCAGGACCTCAAACCCAGCACCAAGCACATGGTCTACAGAGCAGTAGTGATACCCGCCCTCCTGTATGCCTCAGAGACATGGACCATGTACAGCAGGCACCTCACGGCACTGGAGAGGTACCACCAATGCTGCCTTCGCAAGATCCTGCAAATCCATTGGCAGGATAGACGCACCAGCGTCAGTGTTCTCACTCAGGCCAACATCCCCAGCTTCGAAGCTTTGACCACGCTCGATCAGCTCCGATGGACGGGTCACATCGTCCGCATGCCCGATACGAGACTCCCAAAACAAGCGCTCTACTCAGACCTCCGACATGGCAAGAGAGCCCCAGGTGGGCAGAGGAAACGCTTCAAAGACACCCTCAAAGCCTCCTTGAAAAAGTGCAACATCCCCGATACCTGGGAATCCCTGGCCCAAGACCGCACAAAGTGGAGGAGAAGCATCCGGGAAGGCGCCCAACACCTCGAGTCTCTTCGCCAGGATCAAGCGGAAGCCAAGCGCAAGCAGCGCACGTCAACGCAAGCACCCCACCCACCCGCCCCTTCAACCACCATCTGCCCCACCTGTGACAGAGACTGTAGGTCCCGCATTGGACTCAGTCATCTGAGAACCAGTTTTTAATGTGGAAGCAAGTCATCCTCAGTTCCGAGAGACTGCCTAAGAAGAAGAAGGAGTTTAGGACATCATCTGCATGCGACATGCAAATGGTCATGGCATTCTAGATTCTGGAAACATCAGGCAGCTGTTTAGAATTGAAAAGAAATTAAGTTTATCACTTCTGTTCTGTGGCTTTGTTGCTACATCATTTATTTCAACTTCCTCTGCTAGTCCTTTCAACCTGAGGCCTCAGCAATGAGACATTTTTTTTGCATGGCGGGGGGGGGGGGGGGGGGGGGTGCGCGGGGGAAGGGACCAAGATAGCACACGTGGGGTAAGAGAGAGTACGAGGGGTGAGAGCGCAAGAGAAAGAAAAAGAAAAAAATTGGGGCTCTAGATTCAATGGTTCTTATCTATCTGGAGGACTTTTTTTTTTTTAAATGGTCCTTGGCCATTCCCCCAGGTTTAATTACTAATTTTTGTTCACAACTATAAATCTCAGCAGCAACTTCTGTACATCAAGGAACACAATGCAACATTTGGACTAGAAATTTAGGGGGAAAAAATTAGTGCTTTCCTTTGAGTTAATCAGTTTAATTAAAACAACATTGAAGCAGGACATTGGAGTGCGGTGGGTGGCAACAAAAATGTCAGGGAGTTGTAACATTGGAATTTAAATACACACAATACAATGTCCCATTATACTAGTGCAGAGGCATACTCAATCAACATAATTGCAGTCTGCATTCTCTAATGGTTGCCTTCCCCTCCTTTTTGCTATGAATATCCCACTCTGCCTGGTTACAGTCTTCTGTTTAAAGCAAACTCAAAGCTGTATTTTCTTACTTATGCAAATTTCCAAAGCAGCAGAGCAAATAGAGGAATTTATCATTGCAGCATACATGCAGGGCTATGCACCAATGTGTGAAGTTATTGTCTCAGACCTGGCAAATACACAAGTGCTGCAGTAATGAGTACACACACACACACACACAAGCTGTAAATAGGTGAAGAGGGGAGGGGTTGGTAGGGAAGGAGAGCAAGATATCCATTCTTGACTACATGTTCTGTTAATTTAAATACAAATATTATTTTATATATTTCTGGATTTCTGCACTCATCAAGGCAAGAACTGTCCACAGCCTCTCAAACAATCACAATGGGAGTACTTTAGCCTTTGTCAATCACAAGGCAGTCCATATTCAGGCATAACAGACCTTTTAATGATGGCACTAAGTGACCAGAAAAATAGGGCCCAATAAAAACTCCAATCAGCACGCATTGTACATTCTTGCCTTCATGTTTTGGTAGGCAGAGTGGCCAATCATATAGCAATGACAGCTTGTGAAAACATTCACCAATTTCTCTTGTTTATAGGAAAAGGAAACCTGTAACAGAGGAGACACAAGCAGCTGGTGACAGCTTCCCAATCTGAAGCCTTTAACCCACCTGAAGGAAATGAGCCGGGCTTGTGGGATGCTGGTCCACTGAGGTCATAGAAATGAGAAGTCGCACAACACCAGGTTATAGTCCAACAGATTTATTTAATTTTACAAGCTTTCGGAGCTGTCGCTCCTTCCTCAGGTAAGTTAGCAGTGAGAGAATCTCCCAGAATTCACAATTTAAACACAGACAAAATCTATTCAAATATTTCCCTACATCAAAGACACACTAAGAGCACAGCCAAGACAATGAGATGTGTCCCAGGGGGTCCTTGTCTTGGCTGTGCTCTTAGTGTGTCTTTGATGTAGGGAAATATTTGAATAGATTTTGTCTGTGTTTAAATTGTGAATTCTGGGAGATTCTCTCACTGCTAACTTACCTGAGGAAGGAGCGACAGCTCCGAAAGCTTGTAAAATTAAATAAATCTGTTGGACTATAACCTGGTGTTGTGCGACTTCTCATTTTTGTCCACCCCAGTCCAACGCCGGCATCTCCACATCATGACCGTCATAGAAATGGGCAACCTGCATCTTCCTTAATAACAGAAAACGCTGGAAAAACTCAGCAGGCGAGGCAACATCCGTGGAGAGAGAAACAGTTAACATTTCAGGTCAAAGACCTTTCGTCAGAACTGGAAATAGCAGGAAATGGAATAGATTTAAGGCAAGGATAAAGCTGGGAAAAGGGGGAGGGGGATGAAAGAACAAAAGGAGAGATTAAGAGTCATTAAGAGATATTCAAGGCAAGAGGTGGTGTTAATGTGACAGGTTAAGGCTAAAAGAAGTGTGAAATGCACTGGCAGAATGAAGGACAGCTACCAGCTTCTAGGAGGGAAAAAAAAGGGGGGGGGGCAAACAAAAGGGTGGATGAAAAAATAAAATATAAATGTGATTGGGGCTGAGGTTATGATCTAAAATTGTTGAACTCGATATTGAGTCCAGAGGGCTGTAGCGTGCCTAAACGAAAGATGAGGTGCTGTTCCTCAAGCTTACGCTGCGCTTCCGTGGAACAGTGTAATAGGCCGAGGATGGTGAGGCATAACCTCAGCCCCTATCACATTTATATTTTATTTTTTCATCCACCCTTTTTTTCCCTCCTAGAAGCTGGCAGCTGTCCTTCATTCTGCCAGTGCATTTCACACTTCTTTTAGCCTTAACCTGTCACATTAACACCACCTCTTGCCTTGAATGTCTCTTAATCTCTCCTTTTGTTCTTTCATCCCCTCCCCCTTTTCCCAGCTTTATCCTTGCCTTAAATCTATTCCATTTCCTGCTATTTCCAGTTCTGATGAAAGGTCTTCGACCTGAAACGTTAACTCTGTTTCTCTCTCCACGGATGCTGCCTCGCCTGCTGAGTTTTTCCAGCGTTTTCTGTTGTTATTTCGGATTTCCAGCATCTGCAGTATTTTGCTACTGCATCTTCCTTACTTCTTTTGCTCCTCTGAATTTGAGATACACCTGGGCATCATGACAGCTCAAGGCCACCTCCAACGTTAAATTCTGTGATTGCAGTCATCCAGGTCCATGTACAAAGGAATACGGCTTTCTAAACACCATTCATTGACTTGAGTGTGTGAAACACCTTGCAAGGTGAGATGGGTAGTATAGAAGGTCTTGTGCAGAATCCATCCATATCGGGTAGAAATGCCACTAAAGGAGGGACAGTACTATTAACTGGAACAGAATATATGTAGTGTGGCCGCTTCCACGATTCAAACATTAATCTGCATATTTAGTTCTCACAGCTACATACAACCCGCATACTAATAGCTGAAAGCTCTTTATTCACAAATACAATTGCTGCATAGGTTCCATTTATGAGACCTTGTTAAAAAGGTGTTAAACAAAAATGTGACATTTTAAAACTGATTTTTAGGAACAACTTGTATTTATATAGCGCCTTTAGCATAGTAAAACGTCTCAAGGTGCTTCACAGGAGTATTACAAGACAAAAAATTTGACACCAAGCCACATAAGGAGAAATTAGGGCAGATGACCAAAAGCTTGGTCAAAGAGGTAGGTTTTAAGAAGTGTCTTAAAGGAGGAAAGAGAGGCGGAGAGTTTAGGGAGGGAATTCAGAGCTTAGGGCCTAGGCAACAGAAGGCACGGCCACCAATGGTTGAGTGATTATCAAGGATGCTCAAGAGGGCAGAATTAGAGGAGCGCAGATATCTCAGGGGGTTGTGGGGCTGGAGATTACAGAGATAGGGAGGGGAGAGGCCATGGAGGGATTTGAAAACAAGGATGAAAATTTTGAAAAAAAAGAGGCATTCCTCAACTGGGAGCCAGTGTAGGTCAGCGAGCACAGGTGCGATGGGTGAACGGGACTTGGTGCGAGTTAGAACACGGGCACCCTAGTTTTGGATGACCTCAAGTTTACACAGGGTAGAATGTGGGACGCCAGCTAGGAGTGCGTTGGAATAGTCAAGCCTAGAGGTAACAAAGGCATGGATGAGGGTTTCAGCAGTGGATGAGCTGAGGCAAGGGCGGAGATGGGAGATGTTATGGAGGTGGAAATAGGCGGTCTTAGTTATGGCACGGATGTGGTCAGAAGCTCATTTCAGGGTCAAATATATCACATCACAAGTCACGAACAGTGTGGTTCAGCCTCAGACAGATGTTAGGGAGAGGATGGAGTCAGTGGCTAGGGAACGGAGTTTGTGCCAGGGACCGAAAACAATGGTTTTGGTCTTCCTAATAGTTAACTGGAGAAAATTTCAGCTCATCCAGAACTGGATGTCGGACAAGCAGTCTGACAATTTAGAAACCGTGGAAGGGTCGAGAGAAGTGGTGGGGAGGTAGAGCTGGGTGTCGTCAGCGTACATGTGGAAACTGACGCTGTGTTTTCGGATGATGTCACCAAGGGGCAGCATGTAGATGAGAAATAGGACGGGGCCAAGGATAGATCCTTGGGGGACACCAGAGGTAACGATGCTGGAGCAGGAAAAGAAGCCATTGCAGGTGATTCTCTGGCTAGGATTAGATAGATAAGAATGGAACCAGGCGAGTGCAGTTCCAACCAGCTGGACGACGGTGGAGAGGTATTGGAGAAGGATGGAGTGGTCAACCATGTCAAAGGCTGCAGATAAGTCAAGAAGGACGAGGAGGGATAGTTTACCTTTGTCTCAGCCACAAAGGATGTCATTTGTGACTTTGATGAGAGCGATTTGGTACTGTGGCAAGGGCGGAAACCTGATTGGAGGGATTCAAACATGGAATTGCGGGAAAGATGGGCACGGATTTGGGAGGCGACAACACGTTGAAGGACTTTGATGAGGGAAGGGAGGTTGGAGATGGGGTGGTAGTTTGCAAGGGCAGAGGGGTCAAGGGTTGTTTTCTCGAGAGGGGTGATGACGGCAGATTTGAGGGAGAGGGGGGCAGTACCTGAGGAGAGAGAACCGTTAACAATGTCAGCTAACATGGGAGCCAGAAAAGGAAGTTGGGTGCGGGACCGGCAGATTTGAGGGAGAGGGGGGCAGTACCTGAGGAGAGAGAACCGTTAACAATGTCAGCTAACATGGGAGCCAGAAAAGGAAGTTGGGTGGTCAGCAGTTTAGTGGGAATAGGTTCGAGGGAGCAGGAAGTGGGTCTCAATGGACAAGATGAGCGGAGAGAAACTGGAGAAAGGTGGGAGTTCAGGGCTAGGGCAGGGGGGAACCTTAGAGGAAGTTTGGTCTGGAAGTCTCGAGTGGGACATAAACTAGCAAAACATTTCAAATTTCTGCTTTTTACTACCACCATGTAGATCAATAAAAAGAAAACCAATGTCACTGTTGTACGTTCACTGTAGACATTACAAAATGTTCACACAAAAATCAACATTTAGTAAGGTGCAACCATTGTTTATTGACAGGTATTACAGCTAATCAGGCACAATATAACTAAGACAGAATACCGCTGTAGATTTGCTTCTTCTATTTCTACTACCTGTATGGTGCAGTCATCTTCAACTAACCATTTTGTCCCCCCAACTAAAACTAATTTATTTTACATAAAAAAGGTTCCTCCCACCTTACTCCTCATTGGCTCAGAGGTAAAACACACCCTGAAGGCATCACTGAGCACTGCTGGGGAAGGTACAGAAAGTAACCTTTTTAATTTTGCCCTTTGAACCCCCACACAAAAAGGTCCCCTGTCTTAACGTAGTACCTCCCCACAGAGAAACCACAAAGGTCAGGGACTCAGCAGATTGGGAGGGGGTTTAAACTGGTGTCCTCCCCATTGGAGGCATCATATGCTACAGCTCCAATGCACTGCACCACTAAAAGCAAAGCCCTACGTTTATGGACTTCTGTGGAACAAGAGACATTGAGGCAACATACACCAGGGACATTCTCTTGCTGCCACTATATTGTGTGTGAAGCCCACAGATGAAGAATGGCCTCTTGGGCAAGGTACCATAGGCTACCCACTGCCCGTGAAAAGTGCACCTCAACACGAAGTTGACTTCAAGAGGGGAGAAAATTGCTCTGGCGAGAGAAAAAAAAATTCCAATCAAGGGAATCTGCCAGCTTAGCGACAATCTGTAGGCAGTCTCCTTCTTCCCAAACAGTTGCTATTTTAGCAAATACTTGGTGGAGACTGAAAGAAAAAAAACGGTTAATTGTCAATACAATGTGCACTGCGTTCAACTTCAAACATTGGAACAAACATTCTGTCACTCAAAACATGCAAGAAATTCTCTTTTGTTTAGAAAAGTGAAGGCAGTTACAAGACGATACAGAGACTGCCTCTTACATGCTTAGAGGATGCTAAAAATTAACACATCTACATCAGCATATCCTGGAAACTATGTTTATGCTCAGGTTAAAGACCGACAGTAGCTTCAAGGGCAAAACATATTCTTGGTACTTCTAATATATCTACATCCCCAGGTTTCAAAGGGCAAGTCACACCCAATACAAAATATAATTGAGTAAACTACAGCTTTCCTCCCGGAATCTTGTAAACGATTGTACTTAGATATCACGCAATGGCCATTTCATCATCTTGTGACTGCCACAGCAATACTGGTTCTATTCATCAGCACTGCCTCATTGCACTCAAGTCTTCCCTGCATAGGTGTAATCACTTCTCGCTGTGCAATTGTAATTAGTGTGCAATGTCAATAGGAGCTATTCTGGTGAGGCACTGCATGGAGACCTGGGATCCAGTCCAACTGAAGGGAATAACGGAAGCAAAGTCATTCCTGGGCCTCCGAACACACAGCACCTAGCAACAAGATCAGAGCAGCATTGAGGGAGGCTTGGGAGCAAGAACTCTTCCAATTCCCTCAACCTGGGACAGCAATGGGGGGGGGGCGGGGGGGTGGGGGAAGCGCTCTGGGAATTTTTTTTTCTCTATTGAACTACAGCTTTGCAACTCCCTCTACTGTACCCACTAGTCTATGTGTTAAAAGTAGTAGAAAGGAAATCCCACTCAATTTTCTGAAAAAACAATATGCTTGCCCATCGTTAATTGCCGATGAGGAAAGTTTTATAAAAAAGGAACCCAAAATGAAAATGTACTTTGACAGTCAAATCAATTGCTTTCTTGCAAGAATATTTTTACATTTTTCTTGCAGCAAAAACTCTTGCCTGAAAGAGATCACACTTATCAGTATCGCTCTCCATCACTGTTTTCTATGCTTTCATAAACATCTGTTCAAGTGACATCGTGAATTGAAACTGACACACACAGTCCACTATACTCATTAACGATATTGCACAAGATTTGCTCCATACGGTCGCTCACTGCCAGGCTTCCTCCAGCTTGCATGTTTCCCTTCAATTATCTCCCCTCCTCTGCTAAGCGTGGTGTTTCACCTTGGGATATGGTTCCAAGAACACTGGTGGCCCCCACCTAATCGGCTGTTTTCATGCATATGCCAAGATAGTGATCCCCCCATGCTTCATCCTACTCTCACCCAACATCCGCTCACATTCCCAGCAGGAATCACTGGATAACGATCAGGATCGGGAAACACTGATTACTTGTCTCTGGAGCGGAGAAATTCAAAGTTATGGCGCCTCACTGTCAATATGGCCAAGATAGCCAGTCACAAAGTTTCCACATTGAAAGCCTGGGTCTAAATGGTTCAGTAGTACATCATGCTGTACATTTTACCAACTGTCCCATCAGCCGAGCTTCTAACCAACAATTCTGAACCATAAAGCCAAGAGCAAATAAAACACTTTTAGATAAGTGTACAAAAGAGCTCCCATCAGAAAATGCAAGTTTTGTTTTAAAAGCTGATTAGACAACCTGCATACAGATGAAAATTTCCTACCGCTCTGAGCCTAGGAGCATTAGCACGGAGCCAATGGAAGCAGACTAAAGGCCTTGTAGATTTCCTAGTTTGGTAGTGAACTTATCCCCACTTCTAATCTTCGCCCCTCTTCAAGAAGGGGTTGACTCACTGGAGTATAGTGCCGACGTACACGAATACTATGCATATTGTAAGATTGGACATTTAACAGCAGATAAACTTAGATTACTCGCAAATGGTCCCTTCATTACAGCTTTTCTGAAAGTTCCTG
Organism: Squalus acanthias; assembly: GCA_030390025.1. Classification (NCBI taxonomy): domain Eukaryota; kingdom Metazoa; phylum Chordata; class Chondrichthyes; order Squaliformes; family Squalidae; genus Squalus; species Squalus acanthias. The sequence continues at coordinate 158,216,250 of CM059429.1, forward strand.
CTTAAAACATCCGTGGGATGTGCAAAAGTGGAAAATTGGTTGGAGAACACACTTAAAACGCTAAAGATTCTTCAAAGTTAGATTTCTAGTAATAGATGTTACCCTAAATTAATAAATCAACTCCCCCACCCCGCTTACTAAAAATAAAATGACTTATTTGAAAGTCTGGGTTAATCACCTTCCTTGGGATCCAGGACAGAATCCAATTGATACAATACTGCATGAACAAGAAATCTCAGAAGACCAGCATCTCTGGGCTGGTTGAACGTCTGCCTCTTCACGGTAGCGTGAAATCTCCCCCCGCGCACCCCCCTCCCCTCCCCCACCTTCGCTAATGACATGGGCTTAATCTTCCATTCAGGTTCTGCTCAAGTCCTTATTTCAATTATTTAGCTTCCCGTCAGCGCTGGGCATTGTATTTTGTACTTACAACTGCAAGTGCAAAGAGTTACCATTTAAAACAAATTGCAATTAATACAAAACGATGATTAAAATGAATATGGTGCCGCTCCTAGACATCAGCTCCTTTACAAAGCCAAGGAACTCAACACCAGAGCACGAAGAGGTACACGCGGACCACCAAAAACAGACAGGTTGGCATCGCAACCACCATGACGAGCACTTTCCCAGGCACAAACTTTTTTTTTACACCAATTGTCATCCTGAACTATTCTTAAAGTCCTTCTGTTAGTTTCAGAACGACTAAAAACTGCCAATTCTATTATATTAGTCTCCAAAATCTACGTGCTTCACAAAATTTATTATTGGGCCTTTCTTCACTTTCCCCCCCCACCCCATTCAAATCAAGTGCAGTTTTTATTAAAAAATTGCTTTACAAAAATGACATTGCAAGCAATTTAAAAACCACAAAGGAAACCTTAAAAAAAGAGCTGAACCTGGAGGGGGAACTACCAAAATAATAAATAAAACACAGGTTAGCTGATTTCCCAGGGTCATATTTCAGCTGAATGGCTGCAACGCTACAGCCACCACTTTATTGCAGACCAGGAGCCAGCAGGTGATTCCAACTCCACCTGCAAAGAAAACAAAACAAGTTATCTGCCTCTTAATACAAAGTCCTGTGTATTTGTAACAAGAATTTACATCCACGGTCACTGAAACACGAAGCATGATCTGTGCTGCTATCTGTAAACCAGAGGGAAAGCACGCACATAAATAAAAATAAAGCTTACATTTAGATAGCGCCTTCCAGTTGCCGTGGTCCACGTAGGAACCAACGACATAGGTAAGACTAGGAAAGAGGTTCTGCTGAGGGAGTATGAGCAGCTAGGGTCTAAATTAAAAAGCAGAACCACAAAGGTAATAATCTCTGGATTGCTACCTGAGCCACGAGCAAATTGGCATAGGGTCAATAAGATCAGAGAGTTGAATGCGTGGCTCAAGGATTGGTGTGGGAGAAATGGGTTTCGATTCATGGGGCACTGGCACCAGTACTGGGGAAAGAGGGCGCTGTTCCGTTGGGACGGCCTTCACTTGAACCATGCTGGGACCAGTGTCCTGGCGAATCAAATAACTAGGGCTGTAGATAGGGCTTTAAACTAAATAGTGGGGGGGGAGGGTTCAAGCGAGAGGAAATTTAGAACGTTAAAGAGAAAGGACAGGGCAATAGTGCAGGGTAGTGATACGGGCAATGAAAACCAGAGTGTGACAAGAAGGGACAGAGCGTACAAACATAAGAGTGCACCAGCAAATAAAGTCAGAGTAGGGAAAAATGATAAAGACACAAAATTAAAGGCTCTTTATCTGAATGCATGCAGCATTCGTAACAAGATCGATGAATTGATGGCACAAATAGAAATCAATGGGTATGATCTAATAGCCATCACAGAGACGTGGTTGCAAGGTGACCAAGGCTGGGAACTGAACATTCAGGGGTATTTCAGAAGGATAGACAGAAAGGAAAAGGAGGTGGGTTAGCTCTGTTAATAAAGGATGAGATCAGTACAATAGTGAGAAATGATCTTGGCTCGGAAGTTCCAGATGTAGAATCAATTCGGGTGGAGGTAAGAAATAGTAAGGGAAAGAAGGCACTGGTGGGAGTAGTCGACAGGCCCCCTAACAGTAGCTACATTATAGGACAGAATATAAATCAAGAAATAATGGGGGCTTGTAAGAAAGGTACTGCAATAATCGTGGGTGATTTTAATCTTCATATAGATTGGACAAATCAAATTGGCAAAAGCAGCCTTGAGGACGAGTTCAGAGAGTGTATTCAGGACAGTTTCTTCGAACAATACGTTGTGGAACCGACCAGGGAACAGGCTATTTTAGATCTGGTAATGTGTAATGAAACAGGATTAATTAATGATCTCATAATAAAGGATCCTCCAGGGAAGAGTGATCATAAGTTGGAATTCCACATTCAGTTTGAAGGTGAGAAACTTGGGTCTGAAACTAGAGTATTAAACTTAAATAAAGGCAATTACAAAGGTATGAGGAGAGAGTTGGCTAAAGTGGACTGGGAAAATAGATTAGAAGTAAGACGGTAGAAAAGCAGTGGCAGACATTTAAAGAGATATTTCATGACTCTCAACAAAGATATATTTCAGTGAGAAAAAAAAGACTCGAAGAGAAGGATGAACCAACCATGGCTAACCAAGGAAGTGAAGGATGGTATCAAATTGAAAGAAAAGGCATACAATGTTGCAAAGATTAGTGGCAGGCCAGAAGATTGGGAAAATTTTAGAAACCAACAAAGGATGACTAAAAAAATAAAGAGGGACAAGATAGCTTATGAGAGTAAACTAGCAAGAAATATAAAAACTGACAGTAAGAGCTTCTACAAGTATATAAAAAGGAAGAGAGTAGCTGAAATAAACATTGGTCCCTTAGAGGATGAGACTGGGGAAATAATAATGGGAAACAAGGAAATGGCTGAGACTTTGAACAAATATTTTGTATCTGTCTTCACAGTAGAGGACACTAAAAACATCCCAGTAATAGTCGAAAATAATGGGGCAAAAGGGAGGGAGGAACTTAAAACAATCACTATCACTAGAGAAAAAGTGCTAGGCAAACTTATGGGTCTAAAGGTTGACAAGTCCCCGGACCTGATGGCCTGCATCCTAGGGTCTTAAAAGAAGTGGCTACAGAGATAGTGGATGCATTGGTTGTAATCTTCCAAAATTCCTTAGACTCTGGAAAAGTCCCTGCGGATTGGAAAACTGCAAATGTAACGCCCTTATTCAAAAAAGAGGGAGACAGAAAGCAGGAAACTATAGGCCAGTTAGTCTAACATCTGTCACTGGCAAAATGCTCGAATCCATTATTAAGGAAGTAGTAGCAGGGCATTTAGAAAATCATAATACAATCAGAGTCAATATGGTTTTATGAAAGGGAAATCGTGTTTGACAAATCTATTAGAGTTCTTTGAGGAGGTAACGAGCAGGGTGGATAAAGGGGAACCAGTAGATTTAGTGTATTTGGATTTCCGAAAGGCATTCGACAAGGTGCCACATAAAAGGTTACTGCATAAGAGAAGAGCTCATGGTGTTGGGGGTAATATATTAGATTGGATAGAGGATTGGCCAACTAACAGAAAACAGAGGGTCGGGATAAATGGGTCATTTTCAGGTTGGCAAACTGTAACTAGTGGGGTGCCACAGGGATCAGTGCTGGGGCCTCAACTATTTTCAATCTATATTAATGACTTGGATGAAGGAAGCGAGTGTATTGTAGCCAAATTTGCAGACGATACAAAGATAGGTGGGAAAGCAAGTTGTGAGGAGAACACAAATAGTCTGCAAAGGGATATAGATAAGTTAAGTGAGTGGGCAAGAATTTGGCAGATGGCGTATAATGTGGGAAAATGTGAAGTTATCCACTTTGGTAGGAAGAATAGAAAATAAAAATATTTAAATGGAGAAAGACTACAGAATGCGGTGGTACAGAGGGATTTGGGTGCCCTCGTACATGAAACACAAAAAGTTAACGTGCAGATGCAGCAAGTAATTAGGAAGGCAAATGGAATGTTAGCCTTTATTTCAAGGGGGATAGAGTATAAAAGTAGGGAAGTCTTGCTATAACTGTATAGGGCGCTGGTGAGACCACACCTGGAGTACTGCCTACAGTTTTGGTCCTCTTATTCAAGGAGGGATATACTTGCATTGGAGGCAGTTCAGAGAAGGTTCACTAGGTTGATTCCTGGATGGAAGGATTGTCTTATGAGGAAAGGTTGGGCCTATACTCATTGGAGTTTAGAAGAATGAGAGGTGATCTTATTGAAACATATAAGATTCTGAGGGGGTTGGACAGGGTAGATGCTGAGAGGATGTTTCCCCTCGTCAGGGAATCTAGAACTAGGGGGCATCGTCTCAGAATAAGGGGTCGCCCATTTAAGACGGAGATGAGGAGGAATTTCTTCTCTCAGAGGGTCGTGAATCTTTGGAATTCTCTACCCCAGAGAGCTGTGGAAGCTGAGTAATTGAATATATTCAAGGCTTAGATGGACAGATTTTTGAGCAACAGGGGAGTCAAGGGTTATGGGGAGCGGGCAGGAAAGTGGAGTTGAGGCCAAAATCGGATCAGCCATGATCTCATTAAATGGCGGAGCAGGCTCGAGGGGCCGAATGGCCTGCTCCTATTATGTTCACGACCACCAGACGTCTCAAAGCACTTTACAGCCAATGAAGTACTTTTGGAGTGTAGTCACTGTTGTAATGTGGAAAACGCGGCAGCCAATTTGCGCACAGCAAGCTCCCACAAACAGCAATGTGATAATGACCAGATAAACTGTTTTTGTGATGTTGATTGAGGGATAAATAGTGGCCAGGACACCAGGTATAACTCCCCTCTTCTTCAAAATAGTGCCGTGGGATCTTTTACGTCCACCTGGGCAAGCAGACGGGGCCTCGGTTTAACGTCTCATTTGAAAGACGGCACCTCCGACAGTGCAGCACTCCCTCAGCACTGCACTGGAGTGTCAGCCTAGATTTTTTTGTGCTCAAGTCCCTGGAGTGGGAATTGAACCCACAACCTTCTGACTCAGAGGCGAATGTGCTACCAACTGAGCCACAGCTGACACTACAAAGTTAGCAAGGAAAGCTAAAATAAATCTTCCTGCTCATCCCTCCCTCCTACAAGAATGGTGTACGTGAAACAGATTCCCAGTAAGATGCAACCAATCAACTGCTCCAAAAATGAGCTGAATATATATCTACTCAGGAATGGGTTTAAAGGTTCTTAAAGTATACACAAATGATCAAATACTTGGTAGTTGCTGTGCTGCTGGAATCATGAAGACATAAAGCAACAGGACACAGTTGAATAATGGAGATACAAGGGTAGATAGGAAGATATAGATGTTCTGGATTTTTGCTCAACAACCTTTAGGGCTTGTGGAGGTGGTTTTGCTGTGAAGTCAGAATATGGCATAATGTACCTGGTAGGTGGAAGATACAGGCTCGATAGGCTCTTTGTGTGCTGCTCACTGAACAGGTTAAACAAGGTGATGTTTATAAAATTAAGATAATCAAGTCCGCCAAACATCTCTGCCGGTAGCCACTAGAATTTGACTATTGGGAGTTAACTTGTTGCCAAATTTCTGCTGATCTTGCTGCAATGATTTTGCTTTTGGTCAACCAGGTGTCTCATGTATAAAACCTAACTTCATGCTTACAAGTCTTCATACCAAGCTACTGAAAAGAGTTCTTATTTACCAGATATGGAGTGCACACGCTCTCACCATACAGTCACATCCCACCTACCCAAGTGGAGAGCGCATAGGGGCAGAGAGACACCGCAGGCCAAGATGTTACAGGATACCAACTTAAATACTTAATCTAGGATTCACATTTTTGTTTTAATTCCAGTGGCATTCTTTTCCTTTTTGGGTTAGAAAAATAATGTAATCTCCCGATTTAAATGGAGGTTTTGGCTGAACTGAACCAAACAAAGCTCAGCTAACTTGTTCATCCCCATGGTATTAGTTTTATGAAAATCTGATGACTCATTTGCCCAGCACCATTAGGAGAATCCATTAGGCGAGGTGCCAAGGGGCTGCTGCCATCAATGGAGCGGTACTGTAGCAAGAGTTGGCCATGGGGAAAGAAAAAAGAACACTAGTGCATGCTCACCAGAAATCTAATGTTTTAAATCATCGAAATGGAACAATTGCTAAATCATACTATACCTGCGATTCCAGTTGGGAAAGCTACCATCCGCTCCAAAGGCGCAATCCATTTGTGCGGGAGCACAGTAACTGGTTCCGAATAATATTTCCATATCAGGGAAATCATTAAAGCTGCCTGAAGGAAAAGCACAATACAATTTTCAGCACAGAATTATGTAGTGAGCATACATAGATTGCTTCCCCCTCAAACTCACCGCCGTGCATCATTTCCTCCTAGAGACAAACTGCAAAACAGATGAGAAAATAGCCCAGTTTGACTCATCCTCTTATCTTCCATCCTTGGTGGAAAACCACTTCACCCATATTTAGTATCTCCCTTCAGCAGTCCAACCAAGATGGGGGGGCTCACTGTGTTACAGCAATACACTTGCGACACCCACGTTAAATTTGTGGATATGCACCTCAATTTTCAAAAAGGTCAACACCAAAGACTTCTCTGAACAAACTGGAACCCAAAAATCTTCTACCGGCATGTAAACATTAAGCGGGTAGTAAGAGGCGGGAAGGAGCCTATTAGGCACAAAGAAGGTGATATATGCTTAGAGGCGCAGGGCAAGGCTAGAGTACTCAATGAGTACTTTGTATCGGTGTTTACTAAGGAGGTGGATGCTGACAAAATATCAGTAGAAGTGGAAAAGCTAGAAGCAATGGATGGGGTGAAAATTGATACAGGATGTACTAGAAAGGCTGGGTGCACTTAGAGTGGATAAGTCACCTGGTCCAGATGGCTTGCATCCCAGGCTGCTAAGGGAATTGGGGGAGGAGATAGCAGAAGGGCTTGCCATAATCTTCCAATCTTCCCTAGATGTGGGGGAGGTGCCCGAGGATTGGAAAGTGGCAAATGTGACACCATTGTTTAAGAAAGGGTGCAAGGACAATCCTAGTTTAACAACAGTGGTGGGTAAAGTTTTAGAAACAATAATCAAGGAAAACATTAGCGGGCACTTGGAGAGGTTTAAGCTAATTAAGGAGAGCCAACACGGATTTGTAAAAGGCAGATCGTGTTTGACTAATCTAATTTAATTTTTTGATGAAGTAACAGGGAGGATTGATGAAGGGAATGCAATGGATATTGTCTACATGGATTTTAGGAAGGCGTTTGACAAAGTACCACATAGAAGGCTGGTTAACAAAATTGAGGCTCATGGAATAGGTGGGTCAGTGGCAGCTTGGATAAGGAATTGGCTTAAGGGCAGAAAACAGCGAGTTGTGGTAAATGGCTGTTTTTCAGACTGGAGGATGGTAGACAGTGGTGTTCCCCAAGGGTCAGTGCTGGGGCCACTGCTTTTTTTGATGTATATAAATGACCTGGATATTGGAATACAGAGTAGAATTTCTAAATTTGCCGATGACAACAAACTTGGGGGTGTGGCAAACAGTGAGGATGATACCAATCGACTGCAAGAAGACATAGAAAGGCTAGCAGAATGGGCAGACAAGTGGCAGATGGAATTCAATAGAGAGAAGTGTGAGGTGATGCATTTTGGCAGAAGGAACAGGGAGAGGCAATATACACTTAATGGCACAGTTTTAAAGAGTGCGCAGGGACAGATGGACCTGGGAGTTAATGTGCATATGTCCCTGAAGGTGGCAGGACATATTGAGAGAGTGGTTAACAATGCATATGGGATCTTGGGCTTCATAAACAGAGGTATCGAGTACAAAAGTAGAGACGTTATGCTGAACCTTTATAAAGCGCTGGTTAGGCCACAATGGAGTATTGCGTCCAGTTCTGGTCACCGCACTTTAGGAAGGATGTGAAGGCCCTTGAGGGTGCAGAGGAGATTTACCAGAACGGTTCCGGGGATGGGGGATCTTCGCTACAAGGACAGGTTGGAGAAGCTGGATTTGTTTTCATCAGAGCAAAGGAGGTTGAGGGGTAATTTGATAGAGGTGTACAAGATTATGACAGGTTTGGATAGGCTAGACGGGGAAACGCTGTTCCCACTAATTGATGGTACAAGGACTAGGAGACACAGGTTTAAGGTTTTGGGCAAGAGATACAGGGGTGATGTGAGGAAAAACTTTTTTACGCAGCGAGTGGCAAGGACCTGGAACTCACTGCCGACGGAAGTGGTGGAAGCGGAGACACTCAATGTTTTCAAGGGGAGACTGGATAGGCACTTGAGGGAAATAAACTTGCAGAGCTATGGGGATAGAGTGGGGGAATGGGACTGACTGGATCGCTCTACAGAGAGCCGGCACGGACTCGATGGGCCAAATGGCCTCCTTCTGTGCAGTTATGACTCTAGGGGCTGGATTTTACCAGCCGAGATGAGTTGGGGGTGGAACTGAGCCTTCCGGGTTCTAGTCCCGCCCCCAGCGACATCTGACGAACAGGCGCTATTTTCCTTGATTGGCCTTGTTAAGCCCGCCCTGCGGCCTTGCCGGCCAATTAAGGGAAAGTCGGTGTCAGATGACGTCAGTGCATGACGCTTCATCTGCCGGTTTTCTTAAAAAGGGACAGGCCACATAATTTTTTGACAGATGAATTGTCAGTGTTTGACAGCATTGACCCAGGCTTGACTCTACCCTTCAATTTCAATATCTCGCAATACATTACATGAGCACAAAACACAGCAGGTTAACAACACTGGGCTGTATGTTTGAATTAGCACAGACTGATGTGAAAGTCTCTCTTTGCCAGCAGTATAAATCCTTTGTGCAATCAGCTTGGACAGTCTCAACAGGACTGCAGTCTAGATCCTAGGCTCCACAGGACTGCAGACCAAAGCTGCACACACTGACAATCTCAAAGGAAGTGTGGATGGCTGATGTGGGAAGCAAATACCACATTGGCCCGGATTTCGTGGTCAGCGGCAAAGTGATCGCGCTCCTCGAAGAAAGTTGCCCACAAAGGTCTAGCAATTCCCGTGGCGTGGATTTCACCTCTCCTGACGTTAATTTGAATCTGGCGTCAAGTCTAGGGGATCTCCAACGTCCAGCAACAGTGACGCCGTCAAGTTGGCTAAGCAGCCAATCACATTGAAGAATTATATCACGGATAGCAAACCAGGAAGTAAAATGCACTGATTATCCTTCACTTTTTAAATCATTTTACAGAGAGCAAAATAAAGTTTGGGGCATACATATGGGATTACGATAGAAGCTGAAATATCAAACACATTTTTAAAAATATTAAATCCATGGAACTTTTATCATAATGGAAAAATTTACATTCCACAAATATTAAAATTAGTTTTTCAGGGCCAGAATGGTTGTTCAGCAGTAGTTATGACTCAGTACGCCGTTAAAAACCCAGTTACACCTCACTGAACAAGGCTGAACTTTTTCTGGGGTTTTTAAACAGCAATATTAGAGCTGAAGTTCTCGTCAGTTCAGTGATTTCAATTGATTGCCTGCTGCAGGGAGTTCAACAGCCCGCCCTGTGGAGGAGCAGGGAATGACTGACAGCAACTTCTGGATTTCCGCGTTTAACTGCACATGTACAGACGCCAGAAGTTGCTGTCAGTTTCACAGTGGTAATGACGGCGAATGCGGACAGTCATTAAAGCCACAAATTCCGAGCCATTGATGCAGCAAGGCTTGTTTTTTTTAAATTTGGGATTGAGGTGCATTGTTAAGATAGGCGAGATACACCTAGGAGAGCTTAATGCCGACACAGTAACAAAAATCCCTTACCCTAAAAGGAGCAAAAATTTCACTATAAACAGACTTTAATTTATATCGTCCTTTGTCTTTCAGAAACAAAACAAGCAATTACTTTGAAGTGCAGCAACTTAGGAGGGCAGCCATTTTCTGCACAGCAGGATCCCAAAAATAGCAATGAGATGGCTAATCAGTTCTTTGGATGAGCACGTTACAAAAATCCAAAAGGCTACGTGTATTTTTAAAAATACGCACTTACCTGAACAATATAAAAGACAATATTCACCACCCACTTGATCTTCGCTAACTGTGCTGTTCTTGTTTTGACTATAAAAAGAAGACATTCTGCTCAGTACAGTTTGTCAGACAGTTGACAGAAGATGTTCTAATTTTATTTAATACTAGTGAGGTCTTTACTAGTGCAAACCAGAAGTCATCATTTTACAAGATCAAAAGATAGAGGTGAGGAAGGCCATTGAGCCATTGTCCAACTAGAAAGATGTCCCCCTCTGTAGCATCCAAATTTATTTTCTGATCTGCCGAATCAGAATCAACTACCCCTCATAGTTGGGTATCATCTGCAAATTTGACCAATTTCCATGGAGTGGAATGCACTGCTTGAAAAGGTGGTGGAATCAGATTCAATCGTAACTTTCAAAATGGAATTGGATATATAATTGGAAAGGCAAAACTTGCAGGGCTATGGGAAAAGAGTGGGACTAATTAGATATCTCTTTCAAAGAGCAAGCACAGGCTAGATGGGCCAAATGGCCTCCTTCTGTGCTGTAAGATTCTATGGTGGTTCTGAGAGTTTCTGAATCATTGTAAATTAGAAAGAGTAGAACAATAGCACAAAAGAGGGAGAGAATCAACGAGTATGCGAGCAAGTGCAAGAAAACGCGAGAGCGAATGGGAAGAAAAAAAAGTGGCCACTTAGATGTCTGCAAATGTCAGTCAAGCATGATGCTGATTTCACTCACGGTTCAGATATGCACATTTCCTACCAGAGGTCACTGGCTAGTGATCAGGAACAAATAACCTGCCTGGGTTTTTCCTCTACCCTGGCACAGAACATGAAAGCCAGTTGTAGCAGAGCCCTTTACCTGCCTAAATATGCAAAGCATAGGTGTGAAATATATGTCGAGTTTTATTAAAATCTTAATATAATTAGAATGACAAATTATTTTCTGTATCTAAAAAACTGCAAATCGACTGCACTGAATGCAATATTTCCAGCTAATTGCGCGCATAAAAATTTGGTAAAGAAACATGCCACCTCAATCGCTTGGAAGTAAAATCTCAGGCCAACACAGAGATTTGAGCTAGCCAATCTCAGCAAGGCAGCAGTATAGGTTGCACAGTTACCGGAAGCATCCTTGGATTGGGGGCGAGGGTGGGGGGGGGTGGGGTGGTGTTGGAAACGCTCTTGATCATTACATACAGAGATCCCCCTGAAAGGTGGCATGTGTGAAGGACTAGTCTTGCCTATGATGTCTTCCACAGCCATTTGGCTCACACATGAATAATGAGCATTTGAACAAAGCACCAGAGAGCACCTATAGAACTACAGCTCTGAGGGAGTCAATGTCTTCAGAAAGAGAAATAGGGGAGGGAGAGAAGTAAAATGCAGAGAAAAAAATATGAAATTTATTTTTTTAGGGGAAAAAAGCCCATTCAGGTGTGACCCATTCCAGAAGGCAGAATAATATTGAATTGCTAAGAGCTCCCCAAGTTCAGTAGCTGACGGAGAGGCCGGATACATCCTGGAGGAGCAGGAATTGAAAGAGTCACTCAGACCAATCTCATTTAGCAGCATAATCTTCCACCTCCCCATCCTTGTTCAAGTGACAGCATTTGGTGTTAGGAGGAGAGAGGGCTGGGGGGGAGGGGGGAAAGAGAAGACACAATGGGGACAACACACCTTCTGTTCCCCATAACTTACAAAAAAGCAACTGAGATTGTGTCAGTTATTTGCTTTTGCCCACTGCAATCATGGTAAAAATGGAAAAAAAAAGGTTTCTCAGTACCGTGAGTTTTCAGTTTATCGGTCATTTTGTTGATCTTGCGCTCCAGGCGTGCATATCTAGCAAACTCATCCATCATGCTGATCGTTGCCAACTCCTGCTTCATGTTTCCAATTTCAATTCTCATTTGGAGCTCAGTCTCTCCATCTTTCTGCAGAAGTTTGGCTATCTGAAAAAGGCAAGTATTCATGAGAAAGATAACAATTTTCTGAGCATGTTTATTAACGTACTATTTATAGTCTCTATGCTTTTGATTAAACATCCTTTACACCTGTTGCACACATGATTCCCATCAACATGCAAAATAATAATGCTGTAAAAATCCAGGAAGATTTGTTGCTCTCTTGTCCTGTTCCTCCAATGTTGGGGCAGGCATGAACTGGTCCGTTGACCGTTTCTTGGTAAGCAAATCACTAATAGTTCAAAACATAAAGTGTCATGGAGGCGATTTGTATTTTGAATAGCCCTCCTCTAATGAGGGCAGCAAGAAACAAATATATAAAGCTAGAGTGATGCGCTTCAAGTTCCATTACACATTATTAATTGTCATGGAGATGGACTATATGTTTTGTAAATGGTATGACAGGACCAAACACCGTACAGATAGTGTTATTTATTTTTGGGGTACAAGGTGAACTACACCAAGGAGATCATAGCTTCAGTGCCCCTGCTCCCCTGGACTTACCAATCTGTACCCAAGTATTTGAAATCCCCATTTCTAGCCCACCTACAGAGAAACTGGTGTTCAACACCTTGATACCTCCCTCACCCAAACCACACAGTTGGATGAAACAGGATCAGACTTGGCTGCAATAACACTCTATCCCCAGTCAAATAACTTGCCAATACTCACTATTTAGGCTCACTTAGAGAATGACCACTTGGGCAGGATTAAAATATTTACAAGCATCTTCAGCCAAAAGTGCTGAGTGGATGATCCTACTCAGCCTGAGGTCCCCACCATCTATCTGTCTTCAGCAGAATTCAGTTCAGCCAACATGACATTAAGAAGTGGCAGACCCTGACAATATCCTGGAGGTAGTGCTGAAGACCTGCGCACCGGAGCTAGTCCCTCTCCAAGCCAAGCTGTTCCAGTACAGCTATGACACTGTCATTTACCAGACAATGTGAAAAATTGTCCAGATAATTCTACTCACACATTAAAAAAAGACAAATTTATCCCAGTCAATCTCTGCCCCATCAGCCTCCTCCCAATCATCAATAAAGTGATTGGAGTCATGGACAGTGTAATCAAGCAATACCTACTCATCAATGCTCATCAGGATTCCACCAGAACTATTCAACACAGCCTTGATCCAGACATAGATGCAAGAGTCGAATGCCAGAGGAAATGCTAGTAGCTGCCCTCAACATCAAGGAAGCATTCACCAAGAAGGCTTTACAAAACTGAATTAGGGGTGGGCAATAAATGCTGGCCTTGCCAGCGATGCCCACATCCCGGAACGAATAAAAAATTTTTTTTTTTTTTTTTTTAAAACTGGGGTCAATAGAAAAATCCTCCAATGGCCAGAGTAAAACCTGAAACAAAGGAAGACGGACATGGTGGCCAGAGGCCAGACATTATTACAGGAGTTCAAGGAAGCTTCCTCAGCCCAATCACCATCAGCTGCTTCATTAATAACTTTCCCTCTATCATAAAAGGTCAAGAGTGGAGCTGTTTGCTGACAACACCAAGGTTCAGCTCCATTCAAAACACCTCAGATAATGAAGCCAGTTTACAACAGGACCTGGATAGCCAGCTTAGAATCAGAAGTGGCAGGTAACATTTAGACCGCACAAGTGGTGGATAATGGCCATCTAGAACAAGAGAAAGCCCAGCCACCCACCCTGCCCCATGATCTTCAATGGTACCATCGCTGAGGCACCCGCCATCAACATCCTGAGGGTCAACACTGACCAAAAGCTGAACTGCCACATCAACAAGAGCACGACAGAGGCTGGGTACTCGGATAAGTGGCTCACCTTCTGACCCCTTAAAACCTCTCCACCATCTAGAAGACACAAGTCATGAGTGAGATGGAATACTGGCCTGGACAAATGCAACCACAAAGGTTCAAAAGCACAATACCATCTAGGACAGAGCAGCTTGCTCAATTGGTGCCCCTCCCACTGGACACAATATCCACCCTCTCCATCACTGGTGCACTGTGGCTGCAGTATGTATAATCTACAGGATGCACTGTTTCAACTCACCAAGGTTACTTTGACAGCATCTCCCTCCCCTGCAACCTCGACCAAGAATCGCATCACCTCCAAGTCACGCACCACAACTTGGATATACATTCCTGTTCTTCCATCGTCACTGGGTCAGAATCCTGGAATTCCCTACCCAACCCCACTGTGGGAGCACCATCCCCACAAGGACAACAGTAGTTCAAGGAGAAGTCCACCACCATCAGGGCAACTAGAGATGGGCAATAAATGCTGCCTGATTCTCATTCCAAGAACAAAACTTGTGTGAGCTGCCAATGAACCATACCCAAACATTAATCACCAGCTTCAGGACAAAACTGCAGTGAGGGGGGGGGGGTGGGAGAAAGAGAATCCTCACTTTAAATGAACTTAATGAAGTTAAATACCCGGATCCATAGACATAGGATGCAGACTCATACTCGTGGCTCCTCACAAACTCGAGCAGTTTGTTGGAGAAGCAAATATCTCAGGGTAAGCAAATCCACAGTATTCTCTTATACCTCCCAGTGTCTGGTTCAAGAGTGGCACACAATCAACAATAAGGTGGCAAGAGGGAAAGTAACACTAACTGGGTCCTTCTTGAGCATCTCCTAGTGGACAGTTTAAGATCAGCACTGAGAAGCTGGGGAGCAGGATGGCTGCCACTTGGCAAAGGAATTAATTGAGAAACCCCCAAGAGGACAGAAAATAAAAACAATTTAAGCTCTCATCTTAATTAATTAGAATCTTTATTTTTAATTAAAAAGTCACAAAATACATCACTTCTAAGAAAAGGATTAAAAATAGAAATCTGTTATGACAGTGGCATTAAAGCTTCAAGCCGACTTTACAAAAGATGTCCCTACATCTTTAAGTACAAGGTCATTATATAGTTTTCCTGAGAACTTGGGTCAGTTGAAAAACAAATCTTAGGATTTGGTTCCAACAACAAATGGGAAAAGACCTAGTTGTCTAGAGCTGGATTTGAAAGCTAAATCATCCCCAATCCAATTTACTCATGCAAGATTAATTGTACATGTGGACCAGATTTACACCATCCTGCATCAGGAAGAGATGCAGACTCACTCGCGCTGGAAAGGTCAACAGAAATTCAGCTTCAGTGCACAATCTTATTAAAAAGGACAAGCTTTCAGGATCTCGACATTAGTGGCGATGTCTTCTCCACCACTAAAATTACACCTACTGGATATGCAGTTCTTCAACTACTGCGCTCTGTTTCAGTCTATAAAGCTACCAATTTAACTTCAGTTGAATCAATGCCATTTGTTGAAATGAATGGATTCAGCAACTCAGAAGGTATTAGTTTCATGTCCATACAGGAAACTCTTTATTAACCGGCACCGACGGGACCGGCGTGGTGCCGGTTAATCAAAAAGTCCGGATAACGGAGAGTTATATCTCCCAACGTACGAGAGCCCCGTACACACTGACATGCGCCTGCATTCAGAGCTCCGTCTCCCCGGGGACCGCCAGCTGACCATCTGTCGTGTCCGCTGCCTACCCGGGCTGCACATTCCCCTCCCAATCTACATGCTCCGATACAAGGCAAACGCCTTGGGTTTTTTTTTAAAGTTATTTTTAAAGGAGAGATGAAGGAAAACCCCGGTTACCTACTCAAGAATTTTGCCGGTTAAGAGAGATTTCCGGTTATTTGGGTGCCGGTTAAAAAGAGAGTTTCCTGTAATGACTGGGGGGAACTGTTTTTCCATTTAGTTCTCAGGAGTCAACCGTTTAAAGAAAATTACCGTCAACTATGGCATAATTTGGCAAAAAACCCCACATAACTTACTCAAAAAGGAAGTGCAGAAGCCGATCACACTAGTAAAGTGGTGGCAGTGGTGGAGTGAAAAGGAAGAAGCTTGTCTAATATTACAGCCAGCCATTAACCAGTGAGTTAACCTGAACAACAACATGCATTTATATAGCACCTTTAACATAGTAAAACATCCCAAGGCGCTTCACAGGAGTGTTATCAAAATTTGACACCGAGCCACATAAGGAGATATTAGCTCAGATGATCAAAAGCTTGGTCAAAGAGGTAGGTTTTTAGGAGCATCTTTTAAAAAAAAGAGGCTTAGGGCCTACGCAGCTGAAGGCATGGCTACCAATGGTGGAGCGATTAAAATGGAGGATGCGCAAGAAGCCAGAATTAGAGGAGCGCCGTGATCTCGGAGGGTTGTAGGGCTAGAGGAGGTTACAGAGATAGGAAGGGGCGAGGCCATAGAGGGATTTGAAAGCGAGGATAAGAATTTTAGAATCGAAGTGTTGCCGCACCGGGGGCCAATGTAGGTCAGCGAGCACAGGGGTGATGGGTGAACGGGACTGTGTAGGATACAAGTAGCAGAGTTTTGGATGAGTTCAAGTTTACAGAGGGTGAAAGATGCGAGGCCGTCATCTATGTCTTTGTTCGACAAATCTAGAGGTAACAAAGTAGAATGCAAGGTTGGGGACTTCACATATTAAAGAGAGAGATTTTGGGGCATATACCCTCCCATAAGGAGGCTATCCAAATTCTGATCCTTATCCTCTTGCTACACCCTCCCTAGTGAGCTGAGACAGGGGCAGAAACGAGCAATGTTAGAGGTGGAAGTAGGTGGACTTGGTAATGGAAAGGATCTGGGGTCAGAAGTTCAGCTCAGGGTCAAATAGGAGCCCATATCATACTAGACCCAAAAAGGGCTGAAAGAGCTGAATGACATCTTTGGGTGAATGTTTTAATTTTCACATGTACAGTGATCTTTTGGATTAATGTATATAAAACTATCTAAAAACAATCAATTTAAAAAAGGGAGTGCTTTTAGAAAATGCCAGCAATTGAATCTTGATAAGTGCAGAATTAGTATATTGGTTATACTGAATTGGGAGTTCATAATCCTACACTGATTTCACTGAGGCAACCCAGGTCCAAGAAAATTATGAGAACTGGCAAACTAAATTAATGCAAAATAAAGTGCACAATTTCTACTGCAACCCTCGAACCCTAAAATTTAGAGTAAAGAGGGATGGGGTCACTTTCACCATCACCTTCCCCCTGCAAAAGGCATAAAAATATCTGGTGTTCAACAATTTGAAAGCTTAATGATGGACATCTGCACCATCAACAACAGTGGCAGAATCGCCACCTTAATCTGTCTCCACTGATGAAGATTACATATTTGTAATAAATAGCTGACAAACAGTGACATGTACTCAACAGCGTTTAGGGTTTCAATAGCAGCATTACCAATGGATCCCTTTGTGTACTCCATGCAGACACAATTTTTCTGGGAAAAATAACAGCTGGTCAAATGGTGAAGGGTTTATGAGGATGGTGAAGATTAAGACATAGCCCAAAATGCTAATCTGGCTAAACTATGTATTACTGGATATATATACAAAGCAGATTTAAAATGAATACCGCAGCACATCAACCCTTTTCAGTACACATACAACAGTACATTCTGGTACAATACAAAAATCAGAATATTACTGCTCTGATTTTTTTTTTTAAGTCAGCATTAGAAAATTCCAAAATCATTATAGAAACTACAGATTCTGGGGGTGGGGGGGAAAGAGGAGAAAGGAAAGGAAGGGAAGAGGTCTTGGTCTTCAACAAGTCATTCTTGCATACTGCTCAGCAACTGGCCAAGACAAGCATCAACAGCTCTTTGGTGTCAGCCACCCTTCCCAGCTTTCAGATTGAGGAATTGCACAGCCCAGGGAGGGTGCAGCAGCCAGAGGATAAGGATCAGAGTTCGGTTAGCCTCCTTATGGGAGGGTATATGACCAAAAATCTCTTATTTTTACGATGTGAAGTCCCCAACCTTGCATTCTACTTTGTTAGCAATATAGGAAGGTTCAAACTAGACATGGTCACATACACAGACAGAGTGCTGATACTTGGTTATCTCACCTGCGGAAGACAGGTGGATCCCCTTCAGCAATCTAGTTTCTCGCCTTTCCCTGGATGACTCCGCTGCAACTGGGAAAAACTTGCCAACTAGGGCAAACCTTTAAATGAATACAATTTAACAAAAGATTTTTGCTAGCTTATGTCTCAGACGCATAACTGGAAGATACTCTTCCAGCAACACACACTTCTCTTTTAAACACTAGATAGCAGCTCAGCTCAGAGACCAAGAGTCCACGAAAAATATTCCGAATTAAATATGTCCTCGCTCATGGCTGTAACTTGTGCATTGAGCTATACAAGACCTCAGTCTGTGCCATTAGTTGAGCTCAGTAAGGGCTGTGGTAATGGGTGCTACAATCGGCCTCAGCAACCTAAGCTACAGAGAAGAAAATTTTAGCCAGATCGCCATCCAGCGACCCACTGTTGTAAACTGCATGTTAACAAACACCAGAGGAAGACAGGATCAGGATCAGGCGTGATGTTCTCCACAATCAAATATCCTTTGGCCCTGTTACTCCTGGTGTGTCAGGAAGGGGCAGAAGGTATGGAGTAAAAGGTAAAGTAATAAAAAGGGCAAAAGCAGGAAGTGTCACAAAGCATATTTGAAAGTTCTCTATCTGAATGCACGTAGCATTCGTAACAAAATAGATGAGTTAATGGCACAAATAACTACATATGGGTATGATCTTGTGGCCATTACAGAAACATGGCTGCAGGGTGACAATGCCTGGGAATTAAACATACCAGGTTATTTAACGATCAGGAAGGACAGGCAGGAAGGAAGGGGAGGTGGGGTGGCTATGTTAATAAAGGAAGGAATCACTGTAATACAGAGAAATGATATTGGGTCAAAAGATCAGGATAATGAAACAGTTTGGGTGGAGATAAAGAATAATAAGGGGAAAAAAACATTAGTGGGCGTAGTCTATAGGCCTCCGAACAGTTGCAACTCTGTTGGACGGAGTATCAATCAGGAAATAGTTGAGGCTTGTAATAAGGGAACATCTTTAATTATGGGGGATTTTAACTATCATATTAATTGGACAAATCAAATTGGGCAGGGCTGCCTTGAAGATGAGTTCATTGAGTGTATTAGGGATGGGTTTCTTGAGCAGTATGTAACTGAACCGACCAGGGGGCAAGCAACCTTCGATCTGGTCCTGTGTAACGAGACAGGATTAATTAAAAATGTCTTAGTAAAGGATCCCCTTGGAATGAGTGACCATAACATGGTTGAATTCCATATTCAATTAGAGGGTGAGAAGGTTGGATCTCAAACAAGCGTGCTAAGCTTGAATAAAGGAGACTATGAAGGTATGCGAGCAGAATTGAGTAGAGTGGATTGGGAAAATAGATTAAAGGGTAAGACGATACATAATCAGTGGTGTACATTCAAGGAGTTATTTTACAACTTCCAAAAAATATATATTCCACTGAGAATTGGGAGAGGGGGAAGTACAGAGAGACCTGGGTGTTCTTGTACACCAGTCACTGAAGGCGAGCATGCAGGTGCAACAGGCGGTCAAGAAGGCAAACGGTATGCTGGCCTTCATAGCAAAAGGGTTGGAATACAGGAACAGGGATACCTTGCTGCAGCTGTACAGGGCACTGGTGAGACCACACCTCGAGTACTGTGTACAGTTTTGGTCGCCTCATCTGAGGAAAGATGTTCTTGCCATGGAGGGGGTGCAGCGGCGATTCACCAGGCTGATACCAGGAATGGCGGGATTGACCTATGAGGAGAGACTATGTAGTTTAGGGATGTACACACTGGAGTTTAGAAGATTGAGAGGGGACCTCATAGAAGTGTATAAAATTCTGACAGGTCTAGACAGATTAGATGCAGAAGGAATGTTTCCCTTGGCGGGTGAGAACAGAACTAGAGGACATAATTTAAGGATAAGGGCTAAACCATTTAGGACAGAAATGAGGGGGAATTTCTTCACTCAGAGAGTGGTGAACCTGTGGAACTCATTGCCACAGAGGGCAGTGTACGCCAGCTCATTAAATATATTTAAGAGGGAATTAGATATATTTCTACAGGCAAAAGGGGTTAAGGGTTACGGAGAGAAGGCGGGGACGGGATACTGAATTGAAGGATCAGCCATGATCTCATTAAATGGCGGAGCAGGCTCGAAGGGCCGGATGGCCTACTCCTGCTCCTATCTTCTATGTATCTATGTATCTATGTAGAAGAAAAGGGTGTAAAAGAAAAGACAGTCATCCATGGCTAAGTAAAGAAATTAAGGATAATATTCGACTAAAAACAAGGGCTTATAAGGTAGCAAAATCTAGTGGGAGGATAGAGGATTGGGAAAACTTTAAAAGACAGCAAAAAATAACAAAAAGATTGATTAAGAAAGGGAAGATAGATTATGAAAGTAAATTAGCAAAAAATATAAAAACAGATAGTAAGAGTTTTTATAGTTATATAAAAAGAAAAAGGGTGGCTAAAGTAAATGTTGGTCCCTTAGAGGATGAGACCGGGAAATTAATGGTGGGAAATATGGAGATGGCAAATACACTGAATGAATATTTTGTATCAGTCTTTACAGTAGAGGACACTAAGAATATCCCAACACTGGACAAACAGGGGGCTATAGGGGGGGGGGGGGGGGAGGAGCTAAACACGATCAAAATCACTAAGGAAGTGGTACTCGGTAAAATAATGGGACTCAAGGCGGATAAATCACCTGGACCTGATGGCTTACATCCTTGGGTCTTGAGGGAAGTGGCGGTAGGGATTGTGGATGCATTGGTAATAATTTTCCAAAACTCCCTGGACTCAGCAAAGATCCCGGCAGACTGGAAAACTGCTAATGTAACACCCTTATTTAAAAAGGGCAGTAGACAGAAGGCTGGAAACTATAGACCGGTTAGCCTAACATCTGTGGTAGGTAAAATTTTGGAGTCCATTATTAAGGAGACAGTAACGGGACATTTGGATAATCATAATTTAATAGGACAAAGTCAGCATGGTTTTATGAAGGGGAAGTCATGTTTGACAAATTTGCTGGAGTTCTTTGAGGAAGTAACATACAGGGTGGATAAAGGGGAACCAGTGGATGTGGTGTATTTAGACTTCCAAAAGGCATTTGACAAGGTGCCACACAAAAGATTATTGCTTAAGATAAAAAATCACGGGATTGGGGGTAATATTCTGGCATGGCTAGAGGATTGGCTATCTAACAGAAGGCAGAGAGTTGGGATAAATGGTTCATTCTCAGACTGGCAATCAGTAACTAGTGGTGTTCCGCAGGGGTCAGTGCTAGGTCCCCCAACTCTTGACAATCTATATTAACGATTTGGAGGAGGGGACCGAGTGTAACATATCAAAGTTTGCAGATGATACTAAGATGGGAGGGAAAGTAGTGAGTGAGGAGGACATAAAAAATCTGCAAGGGGACATAGACAGGCTAAGTAAGTGGGCAGAGATTTGGCAGATGGAATACAATACTGGAAAGTGTGAGGTTATGCACTTTGGCAGGAAAAATAGTAGAGCAAGTTATTATCTAAATGGCAAGAAGGGATCTGGGGGTCCTGGTGCACGAAACTCAAAAGGTTAGTATGCAGGTGCAGCAAGTGATTAAGAAGGCCAATGGAATGTTGGCTTTCATTGCTAAGGGGATAGAATATAAAAATAGGGAGGTATTGCTTCAGTTGTACAGGGTATTGGTGAGACCGCACCTGGAATACTGCATACAGTTTTGGTGTCCATACTTAAGAAAAGACATACTTGCTCTCGAGTCAGTACAAAGAAGGTTCACTCGGTTAATCCCGGGGATGAGGGGATGGACATATGAGGAGAGGTCGGGTAGATTGGGACTCTACTCATTGGAGTTCAGAAGAATGAGAGGCGATCTTATTGAAACATATAAGATTGTGAAGGAGTTGGATCGGGTGGATGCGGGGAGGATGTTCCCGATGATGGGTGAAACTAGAACTAGGGGGCATAGTCTTAGAATAAGGGGCTGCTCTTTCAAAACTGAGATGAGAAGGAACTACTTCACTCAGAGGGTGGTAGGTCCATGGAATATGCTGCCCCAAAAAGCTGTAGAAGCTACATCATTACATAAATTTAAAACAGAAAGAGACAGTTTCCTAGAAGTAAAGGGAATTAAGGGTTACGGGGAGCGGGCAGGAATTTGGACATGAGTCTAGGTTCGGATCAGTCATGGCCCTGTGGGTAGCATAGCGGGCCCAGGGGCCGTGTAGCCTGATCCTGCTCCTATTTCGTGCATCCAATTCTGTTAGGTTCAGGAGATGGTTCTGTGATAGTAGATTGGCGGTTAGGATCAGATCAGCCATGATCTTATTGAATGGCGGAGCAGGCTCGAGGGGCCAATTGGCCTACTCCTGCTCCTATTTCTTATGTTCTTATGTTCTTATGTGATCGCCTAGGCTCAAGCAGGAAGAATGGCCTTTTAGGCGAGGGCAGCCATCACCCATGAAACCACACTTCAGGGATATGATGGCTATTTTTGAAAATAATCCCAATATACAATATCTTAAGTATTATTTTTTTTAATTCGTTTATGGGATGTGGGCGTCGCTGGCAAGGCCAGCATTTATTGCCCATCCCTAATTGCCCTCGAGAAGGTGGTGGTGAGCCGCCTCCTTGAACCGCTGCAGTCCGTGTGGTGAAGGTACTCCCATAGTGCTGTTACGTAGGGAGTTCCAGGACTTTGACCCAGCGACGATGAAGGACCGGCGATATGCTTCTAAGTCAGGATGGTGTGTGACTTGGAGGTGGTGGTGTTCCCATGCGCCTGCTGCCCTTGTCCTTCTAGGTGGAAGAGGTCGCAGGTTTGGGAGGTGCTGCCGAAGAAGCCTTGGCGAGTTGCTGCGGTGCATCTTGTAGATGGTACACACTGCAGCCACGGTACGCCAGTGGTGGAGGGAGTGAATGTTTAAGGTGGTAGATGGGGTGCCAATGAAGCAGGCTGCTTTGTCCTGGATGGTGTCGAGCTTCTTGAGTGTTGTTGGAGCTGCACTCATCCAGGCAAGTGGAGAGTATTCCATCACACTCCTTACTTGTGCCTTGTAGATGGTAGAAAGGCTTTTGGGAGTCAGGTGAGACACTCGCCATAGAATACCTAGCCTCTGACCTGCTCTTGTTGCCACAGTATTTATGTGGCTGGTCCAGTTAAGTTTCTGGTCAATGGTGACTCCCAGGATGTTGATGGTGGGGGATTCGGCGATGGTAATGCCGTTGAATGTCAAGGGAAGGTGGTTAGACTCTCGCTTGTTGGAGATAGTCATTGCCTGGCACTTCTGTGGCGCAAATGTTACCTGCCACTTATCAGTCCAAGCCTGAACGTCGTCCAGATCTTGTTGCATGCGGGCATGGGCTGCTTCATTATCTGAGGAGTTGTGAATGGCACTGAACACTGTGCAGTCATCAGCGAACATCCCTATTTCTGACCTTATGTTGGAGGGAAGATCATTGATGAAGCAGCTGAAGATGGTTGGGCCTAGGACACTGCCCTGACCTTCAATCACCACAACCATCTTCCTTTATGCTAGGTATGACTCCAGCCAGTGGAGAGTTTCCCACCCCCCCCCCCCCGATTCCCATTGACTTCAATTTTACTAGAGCTCCTTGATGCCACACTCGGTCAAATGCTGCCTTGATGTCAAGGGCAGTCACTCTCACCTCACCTCTGGAATTAAGCTCCTTTGTCCATGTTTGGACCAAAGCTGTAATGAGGTCGGGAGCCGAGTGGTCTTGGCGGAACCCAAACTGGACATCAGTGAGCAGGTTATTGAGAGTAAGTGCCGCTTGATAGCACTGTCGACGACACCGTCGCTGACGATTGAGAGTAGACTGATGGGGCGGTAATTGGCCGGGTTGGATTTTTCCTGCTTTTTGTGGACATACCTGGGCAGTTTTCCACATGGTCAGCTAGATGCCAGTGTTGTAGCTGTACTGGAACAGCTTGGCTAGAGGCGCGGCTAGTTCTGGAGCACAAGTCTTCAGCACGATAGCCGGGATGTCGTCAGGGCCCATAGCCTTTGCTGTATCCAGTGGGCTCAGCCGTTTCTTGCTATCACGTGGAGTGAATCGAATTGGAGGAGGCCGATATGGATTATCCACTCGGCACTTCTGGCTGAAGATGGTTGCAAACGCATCAGCCTTGTCTTTTGCACTCACGTGCTGGGCTCCACCATCATTGAGGATGGGGATATTCATGGAGCCTCCTCCCCCCGTTAGTTGTTTAATGGTCCACCACCATTCACGACTGGATGTGGCAGGACTGCAGAGCTTTGATCTGATCCATTGATTGTGGGATTGCTTAGCCCTGTCTATAGCATGCTGCTTCCTGCTTTTTAGCATGCATGTAGTCCTGTGTTGCAGCTTCCCCAGGTTGGCACCTCATTTTTAGGTATGCCTGGTGCTGCTCCTGGCATGCTCTTCTGCACTCCTTATTGAACCAGGATTGGTCCTCTGGCTTGATGGTAATGGTAGATTGAGGGATATGCCAGGCCATGAGGTTACAGATTGTGGTGGAATACAATTCTGCTGCTGCTGATGGCCCACAGCGCCTCATGGATGCCCAGTTTTGACCTGCTAGATCTGGTCTGAATCTATCCCATTTAGCACGGTGATAGTTCCACACAACACGATGGAGGGTGTCCTCAGTGTGAAGACGGGACTTCGTCTCCACAATGACTGTGCGGTGGTCACCGCTACCAATGCTGTCATGGACAGATGCATCTGCGACAGGTAGATTGGTGAGGACAAGGTCAAGTAGGTTTTTCCCTCGTGTTGGTTCTCTCTCCACCTGTCGCAGGCCCAGACTGGCAGCTATGTCCTTCAGGACTCAGTCAGCTCGGTCAGTAGTGGTGCTACCGAGCCACTCTTGGTGATGGACATTGAAGTCCCCCACCCAGAGTACATCTGTGCCCTCGCACCCCTCTCAGTGCTTCTTCCAAGTGGTGTTCAACATGGTGGAGTACTGATTCATCAGCTAAGGGAGGGCAGTAGGTGGTAATCAGCAGGAGGTTTCCTTGCCCATGCTTGACCTGAAGCCATGAGACTTCATGGGGTCCGGAGTCAATGTTGAGGACTCCCAGGGCCACTCCTTCCCGACTGTATATCGCTGTACCACCACCCCTGGTGGGTCTGTCCTGCCGGTGGGACAGGACATACCAGGGGATGGTGATGGAGGAGTCTGGGACATTGGCTGAAAGGTATGATTCTGTGAGTATGACTGTCAGGCTGTTGCTTGACTAGTCTGTGGGACAGCTCTCCCAATTTTGGCACAAGTCCCCAGATGTTGGTAAGGAGGACTTTGCCGGGTCGAATGGGCTGGGTGTGCCGTTGCCGTGTCCGTAGCCGGTGCCGAGGTCGATGCCGGGTGGTCCATCCAGATTCACTCTCATTATTTTGTTTCGTAGCGGTCCAAAAATGTGTGGGTTAGGTTGATTTGGCTATGATAAATTGACCCTTAGTGTTAGGGGGGATTAAATATGTGGGGTTATGGGGATAGGATGGGATATGTTAGGGGGAATTAAATACGTGGGGTTACGGGGGTAGGGTGGGATATGTGTACTGTGGGGATTAAAGTAGGGACAGGGTACTGGATTTGGATGATCAGCCATGATCGTATTGAATGGCGGAGCAGGCTCGACGGGCCGAATGGCCTACTCCTGCTCCTAGATTCTATGTTTCTATGTTTCTATGTTTCTATGTTACAACCGAGTGGTGTGCTGGGCCATTTCAGAGGGCAGTTAAGGGTCAACCACATTGCTGTGGGTCTGGATATAGCCAGATATAAGCCAGACCAGGTAAGGACGGCAGATTTCCTTCCCTAAAAAGGACATTAGCGAACCAGATGGGTTTTTACGACAATCCGATAGTTTCATGGTCACCATTACTGACACTAGCTTTTTATTCCAGATTTATTTAATTAACTGAATTTAAATTCCCCAGCTGCCGTGGTGGGATTTGAACTCACATCTCTGGATCATTAGTCCAGGCCTCTGGATTACTAGCCCAGTGATATTACCACTACACTACCGTTCCCCAAATAGTAATATTTCTTAATGACTCACACAAATCAATGGAATGTTTTAACATAGCTTCTATTTTAGCTGAGGCCGAGCAAATTAGCCAGAGCACTGAAGAGGTTTGAGAAGGAAGACCAATTTGCTTTTTAGGATTTGCACTCAGTGTTCAGAATTTGCACCTGGCATTTCCGAGGAGTTTCTTCAGCTGGTGATCAACAGAACCCCTGCAGAAAAGGCATAAACAGCTTTTTCTCTGGGGGGTTCCACCAATTTCCTGACAAAGTTACGGCAAGAGATCGGGAGAACCCCAATGGAAATTCGGGGCCTTGCTGGCTGGGAAGGTTGGGAGGGGTGGGGGGGCGGGGGGGGGGCAAAGAGTGAGAGAAATCAGGATTTGTAATCCAGTAATGTAGTCTGCCAAATGAAACCAGCAACTCCAGAAATTAATGAAAACAATTTCTCTTACGTACAATACATAAAAATTCTACAACCGGCCAGTGTCCCTGGGCTAGGCGGAGGTCAGGACATAGGTCAGCTGTGACAAACACAGTTGTGCTGACAGTAACTATCTCGACTCATGAAAAACAACCATGTTAGCAAGAAATACCATCAGAAGTTTCAGAATGAAAAATTGCACCACTAAAATAAATCAATCAACCAGCAACTGCAGCTATTTATACTGCATTCCACAGATACTCAGATCATATCCAGTCTCCAAAATGAGACTAAATTGATTAGCCATCCTTTCCATTTGCTCCCCCTCCACAACCTTCTCTCTCCTCTGCTGAAGGCACCAACTCCTGAGGTACCAATTTCACAGGGACTCACACTCCCTATTGCTTTGCCCTAAAGGCCATTCTTCATGTGCGAGCTTAGATAATGAACGTTAGCAGACTCTGCAGAGACCGTCGCAGACGTGCCCAATCCTGTTCTGGGTCTGTATTATGGCTCAGCACTATTTCAGGCTGTTTTTACCAACTAAGCTGTTTGGAAGAGCTCCTAATTCATCATGCTTAACTAGTCCCCATTTAAAAAGGGGGTCCAGCTCATGGATTGGTTTCATGTTGAGGAAGCAGAAATTGACCACAATAGTCTGGGCAGAACTATTAACGGATAAAACTACAGATGAACAGTGGAAGGTGGTCAAAAAAGTATTTGGTAGAATACAAAACCTCTACATACCCCTAAAGGGCAATAGCGCTACTTGTGTAATTAAACAATGTTGTCCTTTATTGCAAGGGGGATAGAGTATAAAAGTACAGAACATAAGAAACAGGAGAAGTAGGCCATTCGGCCCTTCGAGCCTGCTCCGCCATTCAATGAGATCACGGCTGATCTTCTGCCTCAACTCCATTCACCAGCCCTATCGCCATATCCCTTGATGCCCTTACTAGTCAGAAATCTAACGACTTCTGTTTTGAATATACCCAATGACTGAGCCTCCACAGCCCTCTGGGCTAGAGAATTCCAAAGATTCTCCACCCTCTGTGTGAAGAAATTTCTTCTCATCTCAGTCCTGAATGGCCTACCCTTTATCCTGAGGCTGTGGCCCCTGGTTCTAGGCTCCCCAGCTAAGGGAAACATTCTCCCAGCATCCATCCTATCAAGCCCTGTAATAATCTTGTATGCTTCAATGAGATCCCCTCTCATTCTTCTGAATTCAAGAGAATACAGGCCTAGTTTACTCAATCTCTTCTCATACGACAGTCCCGCCATCCCAGGAATCAATCTCATGAACCTTCGTTGCACTCCCTCTATGGCAAGTATATCCTTCCTTGGGTAAGGAGACCAAAATTGTACACAGTACTCCAGGTGTGGTCTCACCAAGGCCCTATATAATTGGAGTAAGACTTCTTTACTCCTGTACTCAAATCCTCTTATAATGAAGGCCAGCATACTATTTGCCTTCCTAATGGTTTGCTGCACCTGCACATTCACTTTCAGTGACTCATGTACAAGGACACCCAGGTCCCTTTGAGCATCTGCATTCCCCAATCTTTCACCATTTAGGAAATACTCTGCCTTTCTGTTTTTCCTACCAAAGTGGATAACTTCACAATTATCCACATTATATTCCATCTGCCATGTCCTCGCCCACTCACTGAGCCTGTCGAGATCCCCTTGAAGCCTCTTCATATCCTCTTCACAACTGACACTGCCACCTAGCTTTGTATCATCAGTAAATTTGGAAATGTCACATTTAGTCCCCTCATCCAAATCATTGATATAGATTGTGAATAGCTGGGGCCCAAGTACCGATCCTTGCGGTACCCCACTAGTCACAGCGTGCCATCCTGAAAAAGACCCGTTTATCCCTACTCTTTGTTTTCTGTCTGTTAACCAATTCTCAATCCATGCTAGTATATTACCCCCAATTCCATGTGCCCTAATTTTGTTCACCAACCTTGTGTGGGACCTTATCAAAGGCCTTCTGAAAATCCAAATACACATCTACCAGTTCCCCTTTGTCTACTCCACTAGTTACATCCTCAAAGAACTCCAATAGGTTTGTTAAACAGGATTTCCCTTTCATAAATCCATGTTGACTCTGCCCAATCTTACTATTAGTTTCTGAGTGCCCAGTTATTGCATCCTTTATAATAGATTCCAGCATTTTCCCAACTACTGATGTGAGGCTAACAGGTCTGTAGTTCTCAGTTTTATCTCTCCCTCCTTTCCTGAATAGCAGGGTTACATTTGCTATCCTCCAATCTGCAGGAACCGTTCCAGAATCTATAGAATTTTGGAAGATGACAACCAATGCGTCCACTATCCCAATGGCCACCACTTTCAAAACCCTAGGATGTAGGTCATCCGGTCCTTGTGATTTATCGACTTTTAGTCCCATTAATTTTGCTAGTACTGTTTTTTTACTAAATAAATTTCTTTAAGTTCCTCATTCTCGCCACACCCTTGGTTTTCTCGTATTTCTGGGAGGTTTTGTGTCTTCCTCTGTGAAGACAGAAACAAAGTATTTATTTAATTTCTCAGCCATTTCCTCATTCCCCATTATAAATTCTCCCATCTCTGACTGTAAAGGACCTACATTTACCTTCACCAGTCTTTTCCTTTTCACATACCTATAGAAGCTTTTACAATCCGTTTTTATATTTTTCGCTAGTTTGTGCTCATATTCCATTTTCCCTTTATCAATTTCTTAGTCCCCCTTTGCTGATTTCTAAAGATCCCAATCCTCAGGCTGACCGTTTTTTCTGGCAACTTTATAAGCTTCCTCCTTTGACTCAATACTAGCTTTAATTTCTTTTGTTAGCCATGGTTGGATCACTTTTCCTTTTGGGTTTTTATGCCCTAGAGGAATATATGTTTGTTGCAAATTATGCATTATTTCCTTGAATGTTAGCCATTGTATGTCCACCTTCATACCTTTTAGTGTAGTCTCCCAATCTACCATGGCCAACTTGTCCCGCATACCCTTGCAGTTTCCTCTGCTTAGATTGAAGACCATAGTTTCAGACTGGACTACATCACTCTCAAACTTAATGTAAAATTCAATCATATTATGGTCACTTGTCCCTAAAGGCCCCTTTACCACAAGATTATTGATTAGCCCTTTCTCATTACACAATACCAGATCCAGAATAGCCTGTTCCCTGGTTGGTTCCTCCACATACTGATCCAGGAAACCATCTCGCATGCATTCCAAGAATTCGTCCTCCACACCACTAGTGGCAATTTGAAGTGGTAGTGGTAATTAAAAGTAGGGAAGTCTTGCTACAACTGTACAGGACGTTGGTGAGACCACACTTGGAGTACTGCTTACAGTTTTGGTCTCCTTATTTAAGGAGGGACTTGCATTGGAGGCAGTTCAGAGAAGGTTCACTAGGTTGATTCCTTAGATGAAAGGGTTGTCTTATGAGGAAAGGTTGAGCAGGTCAGGCCTATACTCATTGGAGTTTAGAAGAATGAGAGGTGATCTCATTGAAACATATAAGATTCTGAGGGAGCTTGACAGGGTAGATGCTGAGAGGATATTTCCGCTCATGGGGGAATCTAGAACTAGGGGGAATTGTTTCAGATAAGGGGTCGCCCATTTAAGACGGAGATGAGGAGGAATTTCTCCTCTCAGAGGGTCGTGAATCTTTGGAATTCTCTACCCCAGAGAGCTGTGGAGGCTGAGTCAGTGAATATATTGAAGGCGGAGATAGACAGATATTTGAGCTACAGGGGAGTCAAGGGTTATGGGGAACAGGCAGGAAAGTGGAGGTGAGGCGAAGATCAGATCAGCCATGATCTTATTGAATGGCGGAGCAGGCTCGAGGGGCCGAATGGCCTGCTCCTGCTCCTATTTCTTATGTTCTTATGTCAACAAAGGAAGAGACAGATAGTATAAAACTAAAAGAAAGGGCTTGTACGAAGGCAAGCAACAACAGAGATCCCGCGGACTGAGAGATATAAAAAACACCAAGGGGATACAAAGTAAGAGCTGCAAAATGGGAATACAAGAAAAAGCTTGCGAGGGATATCAAGGACATGCTAAAAGTTTTTACAAATATATTAAAAGAGGGTGGCTAAGAGTAATGTGGGCCCCTTAATGACAGACGCAGGGGATATTGTAATTGGAAATTAGAAAATGGCAAACTTACTAAATAACTACTTAATATCGGTAGATTCACAGTGGAGGATGAGGATAAAATACAAAAAGAAACCTAACGACATTCAATATAATTTTTTAAATGGTGATGGAGAAACTAATGAGATTAACGATAGACAATTCTCCAGGACCCGATGGTTTCAACCCCAGTGTATTAAAAAGTATCATAGAATCATAGAAATTTACAGCACAGGAGGAGGCCATTCAGCCCATCTTGTCCGTGACGGCCGACAAAGAGCTATCCACTCTAATCCCACTTTCCAGCACTTGGTCCGTAGCCCTGTAGGTTACAGCACTTCAAGTGCATATCCAAGTACTTTTTAAATGTGATGAGGGTCTCTGCCTCTACCACCCTTTCAGGCAGTGAGTTCCAGACCCCCACCACCCTCTGGGTGAAAACATTTCTCCTCAAATCCCCTCTAAACCGCCGACCAATTACTTTAAATCTATACAAAAGCAAAATACTGCAGATGCTGGAAATCGGAAATAAAAATAGAAAATGCTGGAAATACTCAGCAGGTCAGGCAGCATCTGTGAAGAGAGAGAAACAAGAGTTAACGTTTCAGGTCGATGACCCTTCGTCGTTCTGACAAAGGGTCATCGACCTGAAACCTTAACTCTGTTTCTCTCTCTCCACAGATGCTGCCTGACCTGCTGAGTATTTCCAGCATTTTCTGTTTTTACTTTAAATCTGTGCCCCCTGGTTATTGATCCTTCTGCTAAGGGAAATAGGTCCTTCCTATCCACTCTATCTAGGCCCCTCATAATTTTACACACCTCAATTAGGTCTCCCCTCAGCCTCATCTGTTGAAAGAAAACAACCCCAGCCTATCCAATCTTTCCTCATAGCTAAAATTCTCCAGCCCAGGCAACATCCTCGAAAATCTCCTCTGCACCCTCTTTAGTGCAATCACATCCTTCCTGTAATGTGGTGACCAGAACTGCACGCAGCATTCTAGCTGCTGCCTAACTAGTGTTTTATACAGTTCAAGCATAACCTCCCTGCTCTTATATTCTATGCCTCGGCTGATAAAGGCAAGTATCCCGTATGCCTTCTTAACCACCTTATCTACCTGTCCTGCTACCTTCAGGGATCTGTGGACATGCACTCCAAGATCCCCCTGACTTTCTGCACTTCTCAGTGTCGTACCATTTATTGTGTATTCCCTTGCCTTGTTAGCCCTCCCCAAATGCATTACCTCACACTTCTCCAGATTGAATTCCATTTGCCACTGTTTGGCCCACCTGACCAATCCATTGATATCTTCCTGCAGTCTGCAGCTTACTTCTTCATTATCAACCACACGGCCAATTTTTGTATCATCTGCAAACTTCTTAATCATACTTCCTACATTCAAGTCCAAATCATTGATATATACCACAAAAAGCAAAGGACCCAGTACTGAGCCCTGCAGAACCCCACTGTAAACAACCTTCCAGTTACAAAAACACCCTTCGACCATTACCCTTTGTTTCCTGCCTCTGAGCCAATTTCGGATCCAACGTGCCACTTTGCCTTGTATCCCATGGGCTTTTACTTTCGTGACCAGTCTGCCATGCGGGACCTTATCAAAAGCCTTGCTAAAATCCATATGGACTACATCAAACACACTACCCTCCTTGTTACCTCCTCAAAAATGTCAATCAAGTTAGTCAGACACGATCTTCCCTTAACAAATCCATGTTGAATGTCCCTGATTAATCCGTGTCTTTCTAAATGAAAATTTATCCTGTCCCTCAGAATTTTTTCCAATAATTTTCCCACCACCGAGGTTAGGCTGACTGGGTGTTTTTGTGACCGGAAGGCTGTTTCCACAGGGCTCAGTACTGGGTTGTTTGCTTTTGTGGTATATATCAATGATTTGGACTTGAATGTAGGAAGTATGATTAAAAAGTTTGCAGACGATACAAAAATTGACTCGATCTATCCCTTTCTCCCTTTTTAAACAACGGTACCATGTTAGCAGTCCTCCAGTCCTCTGGCACCACACCTGAAGCCAGAGAGCATTGGAAAATGATGGTCAGAGCCTTCCCTTAACAGTCTGGGATACATTTCATCCGGGCCTGGGGATTTATCCACTGTCAAAGATGCTAATACTTCCTCTTTCACTATGCTTATTTCATCGAATATTTCACACTCCTCCTCCCTGATTGCGTCGGTTTTCACAAAAAAGAGGGACGATGCAGAAATTGCAAAGTATTCATTAAGAACCATACCCATGTCTTCCGCCTCCACACACAGGTTACCTTTATGGTCCCTAATAGGCCCTACTCATACATTAAAAGCAAGAGGATAACTAAAGTATTTATAAAACATCTTTGGGTTTTCCTTGATTTTACTTGCCAATATTTTTTCATGCCCTCTCTTTGCTTTCCTAATTTCCTTAGAGATTTTTGCGCTCCTCCAATTCTGGTCTCTTGCGCATCCCTGATTTTAATCGCTCCACCATTGGTGACCGTGCCTTCAGCTTCCTGGGCCCTAGCTCTGAAATTCCCTCCCTAAGCCTCTCCACCTCCAAGACGCTCATTAAAACCTACCTCTTTGACCAAGTTTTTACTCACCTGTCCTAATATCTCACGTGGCTTGGTATTTTATAACACTCCAATGAAGGGTCTTGGATGTTTTACAACGTTAAAGGCGCTATATAAATACAAATTGTTGTTGTTGATCACCAAAAATGGCCGCAGAAGTGGGACAATCTGATAGATTAGATTAGTAGAAGCATGGAGATTGTGGTAGCCATAGGAATCTCATTTCTATTGGAAAGATGAGGTTTTATTACAGACCAGGTTTATTATGTTGGTAGAAAGCATTTCAATGGGCTGTTCTTTCTGTATTATGCACTATTTATGTCAATATTTGTGGGAGGAGGCAGAGAGAGAGAGATGGGAGCACAGATAGCTATAGCCATAAAAAAGGCAAATGGAATCTTTTGTAGTAAACATAGAATACAAAAGAAAGGTAGTTTTGTTGAACTTTAGGCAACAGCGAAAAAGTGTGTAGATTCACTAGGGGATCAGGATTTGACAATGCAGCGAGATTTGAGAAGTTGGATTTTGCTCTTTAGTGCTGCGAAGATTGAGGGGTGGTATACTAACCGAGACCTAGAAGGGAGACCTAGAAGTCTTACAAAGGTAAAGTGTGTGTGTTTCCACTGGTTCCGATGGTAGCAAAGGCATAAATTTAAAATGACAGAGCTCCACCCTGGGAAGCCATGCCTGGAGCTGCCTAGGCCCCAAGCTCTGGAATTCCCTCCCTGAACCTCTCCACTTCGCTCTCCTTCTTTAAGACACTGCTTAAATCCTACCTCTTTGACCAAATCACCTGTCCTAATATCTCATGTCAAATTCTATTTGATAATGCTCCCGTAAAGCGCCTCAAGGTGCTTTACTACGTTAAAAAGCACTATATAAATTCAAATTGTTGTAGTCGTGATAATGCTGACTCGGTGCTTCCTTGTTATTAATTCATCAACCAGTGGAAACAATCCTTCAGTATTTACCCTCTTAAAAAAATGTCATAATTTTAATGACTATTAGATTCCTCCCTTAACTTTCACTATTCCAGTGACAAAGCCCCACTTTTACAAGCTTATATTCTATAACGTCACATTTATGGTATAATTCTACTGAATCTTCACTTTACCCTTTCCATGGTTCGAATATTCATCCTATAATGTGGTGCTTAGAACTGCATGCAACTGTAATGTAGATAAGTACATGAGGGAGAAAGGAATAGAAGGATATGCTGATAGGGTTAGATGAAGTAGGGTAGAAGGAGGCTCATGTGGAGCATAAACATTGGCATAGAGCAGTTGGGCTGAATGGTCTGTTTCTGTGCTGTACATTTTATGCAACCTAATCAATGTTTCATACAAATTGAAGAGCACTTCTTCACTTTTATATTCAATGCTCCAGAAACTCCATCCTATTTGCCTTTTGTATAGTTTCTCTACATACACTCACCTTTAAAGACCTGTATAATCGGCACTCCTAGATATGTACAAGAATATTATTGTTCAAGATATACTTCCTTTAGTTGATCTTTTCCCCTGAAAATGCACCTCCCATTTCTATACATTGAACTGCATCTGCCAGCTATCTGCCCACTCTGCTAACCTCTATATGTTCTTCTGCAATTTCCTGCATTCTTCCTTTTAGTTTGCTGTGCCATTTAATTTGGTACAATCAACAAAATTTGAGACAATTCCTCTTGTACCCATGTCCAAATCTATGTATATAAATGCACAGAGCTCCCCCGGTGTACACCATTACCCAATGCCGCCAATTGAAATATGAAATCTACTTGCTTCCTTGCTATATCCCCCAGCTATCTCTCTATGCAGCTACATTTCCTTTAATTTTCATAAGGTGCCATATAAGAGACTGTTATCATGTGTCTTCTGAAAATCCATGTATACAACATCCACTACATTCTTTTTATGCTGTGAAACCCTCAAAAATTCCATGAGTCAAGCAATGCCCACCCTTCAAAATTCCATGCTGATGGTCCCCAATTAGTTTATGCCTCTCTAAGCATATTCTTTTCCTCAACAGGGCTGTAACATTGATCAACCTCCTGTCCTTTTACATTTTTCCCCTCTTACCCAATAACTTGGGAAAGTTACAGTTAGTGCCTACCCTCTTTTCCCCTTCCTTAATCTGGGATCAATGTCATCGGTGACTTGTTTTAGTTCCATGAACTTTAACACAGTTGCATTTTGAATATGGGTCAGTAGTGACTCTTGCACATTATCCAGTTCCACTTTCATCTCCTGTAAAAAGTGAGGTGAAATACTTAAAGCAGCATCTCCACCATTCCCATTCTCACATGGCCATCATTTCTATGTGGTCCCAAACCTTGACTATCCTTGTACCTCATGTGTTTACAAACTTCCTCGTTATTTCTGGCAGTCTTGTTTCAGAAACCCTGAACTCCCTTTATGCTTCCCTTTTCTACTTTTTAAATAAGCCTGCGGATAGTTATCATATGCCATTTTAAAATCTTCAATTTTGCTGTAACCTCTATGTATCCATGAAGCCCCAGCCTTTGATGCATCCGCTTTACTTCTCATCAGAATATATTCAACCTGTATCTTATTGATTTCATATTTAAATATCTCACTCCCACTGTACAATTAGTCATTGCTCCCCACAACCAACTAATCTGGGCTAGACTCCCTTTCATCTCACTGAAATATGCTAATTTCCAGCACAACTTATCTTTGGCTTATTTTTTTGATTTTCACCTTGAATCTAATTTGATTAGTCGTCACAATTTGGCAAATGTTATTCAGTCTTTAGGTTATTTACCTATCCTGCTTCATTACCCAGTGCCAGATCTAACACTGCGTCCTTTATGCAGAAATGATTAAGGTAACTGTAATGGATTCATTCTAAGAATGTCGTACCATTTTGATTTCACACTCATTCCAAATACCCTAAAAATGTGAAATCATCCCTTTTACATCATCATCTTGTCAAGCCGCACACTGATGTGACCAGTCTGCTTTTCCCTAACTTGTCCTAGCTAAGATTATTAAAGGACCTGCTTTTCTATACGAATTCCACAAACTGTCACTGCAAGACCTCCATCCCTCTCTTCCTTTTGTCACTGGTTTCGATGTGAGCCACCATTTAAAGACTGCTTACTCTTCATTACAGAATCATCTTCACCGAACACTACAGCATAGAAACAAGCCATTTGGCCCATCAAGTCTGTGGTGGTGTTTTCCTCCACAAGCCACCTAGTCTCTTCTCACAATCTTCATAGCACTTAATTTTTTAGGCAATTATCTAATTTTACATTGGATATAAGGTGCAGAAACAGGCCATTTGACCCAACCAGTCCGTTTATGCTCCACTCGAATCTCCTCCTGTCTTTCCTCATCTAAATCCATCAGCATAATCCTCTATTCCCTTCTCCCTCATATGCTTGTCTAGCCTCCCCTTAAATGCATCTATACTAATCGCTTCAACCACTCCGTGGTAGCGAGTTACACATTCTCACCACTCTTTGGGTAAAGCAGTTTCTTCGGAGTTCCCTTTTGGATTTCTTGGTGACTATCTTATATTGATGGCCTCTAGTTATGCTCTTCCCCACAAGTGGAAACATTCTCTCTGTATCCACTCTATCAAAACCTTTCATAATTTTTAAAAACCTCTATTAGGTCACCCCTCAGCCTTCTTTTTCAAGAGAAAAAAAAGAGACCCAGCCTGTTCATCCTTTCCTGATATGTATACCCTCACATTTCTGGTATCATCCTTGTAAATCTTCTCTGCACCCTCTCAAGTGCCTCTATATCCTTTTTATAATATGGCGATCAGAACTGTACGCAATACTCGAAGTATGATCTAACCAAGGTTCGATACAGGTTTAGCATAACTTCCCTACTTTTCAATTCTATCCCTCTAGAAATAAACCCTAGTGCTTGGTTTGCTTTTTTATGGCCTTGCTAACCTGTGTCGCAACTTTTAATGATTTGTGTATTTGTACTCCGAGATCCCTTTGTTCCTCTACCCCATCTAGACTCGCACCCAAGTGATAAGTGACCTCCTTATTCTTCCTACCAAAATGTAATCTCTCACATTTATCTGTGTTGAACTTCATTTGCCAATTATATGCCCATTCTGCAAATTTATTAATGTCCTCCTATAATTTGTTGCAGTCCTCCTCAGTAGCAACTATCCCCCCCACCCATAATTTGGTGTCATCCTCAAATTTAGAAATTGTGTTTTTGATTCCCAAGTCTAAATCGTTAATATAGAATTGTGAACAACAGTGGTCCCAGCACTGATCCTTGTGGAACACCACTACCCACCTTCTGCCACTGTGAATAGCTACCTTTTACCCCTACTCTCTGCTTTCTGTCTTGAAGCCAGCCAGCAATCCATTCTGCTACTTGTCCCCTGACTCTGCATTCTCTGACCTTGTTCATCACTATTATGGGGTACCTTATCGAATGCCTTTTGAAAATTTAGATAAATTACATCTACTGCATTACCATTGTCTACTCTCTCGGTTACCTCTTCAAAAAATTCAATGAGGTTGGTCAAGCAAGACTTTCCCTTTTGAAATCTATGCTGACTATTCATTACTATGTTTTTGGTTTCTAGATGTTCTCCTATTTTCTCCTTTAGTAGGGATTCCATTATTTTTCCTACCACCGATGTTAAGCTGATTGGTCTATAATTCCTTGGACATGTTCTATCCCCCTTCTTAAATATAGGTATTACGTTAACTATCCACCAGTCCTCTGGCACTACACCTTTTTCTAATGAATTGTTAAATATGTGTAGTAATGCCTTGGCTATCTCTTCCCTAGATTCTTTTAAAATGAGTGGATGCAATCCATCCGGACCAAGGGTTTTATCCTCTTTGAGTTTGATTAGTTTATTTAATATAGCCCCTCTTTTTATTTTAAATGCACTTATCTCATTACTAATCTCATCATCCAATGTCATGTCCACCTGTTCTATCTCCCTGGTAAATACTGAAGCAAAATAATTATTTAATATTTCTGCCATCTCTATCATTACCTGTGGTATTATCCTGTCTATCCCTTAATGGCCCTATTCCCATCCCAACCTTCCTTTTTTTTTATTGATGTGCCTGTAAAATATTTTACTATTTTGTTTTATGTTCCTTGATAATTTAATTTCATAGTTCCTCTTTGCCTCCCTAATTGTTTTTTTTTTACTTCTCTCCTAATCTCTTCATATTTTCCCTTATCATGCTCTCCCCTGCTGTCTATGTACTTAATGTATGCATCTTTCCTTACCCTCAATTGTTCCCTTATGGCTTTTTTCATCCATGGAATCTCATTAATGTTTAGTTTGTTCTTTCCTTTTAGCAGAATATATTGTTCCTGCACTCTGTTGAACACCGTTTTAAATGTTTCCCATTGCTGTTCTACATCGTTGTTTGCCAACATTGTTGCCCATTTTATTTTCCCAAGTTCTATTCTCAGTCCCTCAAAATCAGCTTTTCTCCAATCTATTACCCTGGTTTTCGTCATACTTATGTCCTTCTCAATTATCATCTTAAAGCGTATTATATTATGGTCACTATTGCCTAGATGCTCCCCTACTTTTACTTCTCTTATCTGCTCTGGTTCATTCCCCATTACTAGATCCAATAGTGAATCCTCCCTTGTTGGGCTTTTTACATATTGGGCTAGAAAGGAGTTCTGTACATATTGTAGAAACTCCATTCCCTTATCCTCTTTACCTCTTCTGTACAATTAATATCGGGGTAGTTGAAATCCCCCATGATTATTATTCTATGTTTTTTACTAATTTGTCTGCATATTTCTTCCTCCACCTCCCTTCCACTATTAGGTGGTCTGTAGACTACACCTATTAGTGTGATTGATCCTTTTTATCTCTATCCACATGGATTCTATTTTTGTCTTGCTGATAGCTGCATCACTTTTTTCTACTGCCATTATGTTATCCCGAATAAGTACAGCTACTCCACCTCCCCTTTTTCCCTCTCTATCTTTCCTAAATATGTTATACCCTGCAACGTTTAATTCTCAGTCCAGATTTTTCTGCAGCCCTGTCTCAGTAATCCATACTATGTCTGGTTCCTCGCAACACATGATTGCCTCCAGCTCCCCTGTTTTATTACGGACACTGAGTGCATTGCTGTGCAGACAGATAACACATTTTTAATAGGATTTCCTCTCACTTTATGTTTAACCATCTTTTTAGACACCTGTGCTATAACTATTTATTTCCTTGCCATCAATGTCCTCCCTTACTTTATTCTTTCCTATGTTCTCTTTTCCCATTTTGTTTATAATTAGGCTGGTTACGTTTTTTGTGGATCCCTTCCCCCATCTTACCAGTTTAAAGCCTTTGCCACCTCCCTATTTACCCTTTCCGCTAGGACACGGGTCCCATCCCAGTTCAGGTGGAGCCAGTACCATCAGTACAGCTCCTTCCTGTCCCAGAACTGGTGCCAGTGTCCCATGAAAATGAACCCCTCTTTCCCACACCAGCCCTTTAGCCACGTGTTAATTCTCCTGATCTGTCTGCTTCTATGCCAATTTGCACGTGGCTCGGGCAATAATCCAGAGATTATTACCCTCAAGGTCCTGCTTTTTAAATTTAGAGCCTGACTCCTGATATTCTTTCAGCAGGACCGCCTCCCTGTTCCTACCTATGTCGTTTGCTCCAACATGGACTACGACAACTGGATTTAACCCCTCCCTTTCCAAGTTCCTCTCCAGCCGCCGTGAAATATCCCTTACCCTGGCACCAGATAGGCAATACACCCTTCGGGATTCTTGTTCTTGGCTGCAGAGGATGCTATCTATCCCCCTAATTATAGAGTCCCCTATCACTACCACATTTCTATTCTGCTCTTCCCCCCCAACCCCCCCCCCCCCCTTCTTGGACAGCCTTCTGAGCCACAGTGCCTTGGTCTGCATTGTGGCTGTCCTCCCTGCAGTCTTTCACCTTGTCCTCACAGGTAGCGAGTACTTCGTACCTGTTGGACAGGACTACTGTCTGCGGGACCTCCTTCTCAACCTCTCCTAAATCCCCGCTACCTGGCTCCCTAGCAGTCACACCCTCCCTTTCCTGAACCTGTGCTTTCCACTGGGGTGTGACTGCATTCTGGATAAAATGGTCCAGAAATTCCTCCCCCTCCCTTATGTGTCGGAGTTCCTCCAGCTCACATCCAGCTCAATGACTCTGAGCCGGAGAGGTTCAAGATGGAGACATCTCCTGCAGACATGTTCGCTCGGGACAGTCTCGCTGTCCACAAACTCCCACATACTGCAGTCCAGACACACAACCTGCCCTGCCATATCTTAGTCTAGCCTTATTTTATTTAATTAGTTAAAGTCTTTATTGAACGATTATTTATAGTTATATTAATTAGTTTAACTAGTCAAGCTATAAATTTAACAACAACAGAAAAGGCTGGAAAAACTCAGCAGGCGAGGCAGCATCCGTGGAGAGAGAAACAGAGTTAACGTTTCATGTCGAAGACCTTTCGTCAGAACTGGAAATAGCAGGAAGTTAAATAGATTTAAGGCAAGGATAAAGCTGGGAAAAGGGGAGGGGATGAAAGAACAAAAGGAGAGATTATGAGACATTAAGAGATATGCAAGGCAAGAGGTGGTGTTAATGTGACAGGTTGAGGCTAGAAGAAGTGTGAAATGCACTGGCAGAATGAAGGACAGCTGCCAGCTTCTAGGAGGGGAAAAAAAAGGGGGGGGGGCAAACAAAAGGGTGGATGAAAAAATAAAATATAAATGTGATGGGGCTAAGGTTATGATCTAAAATTGTTGAACTCGATATTGAGTCCAGAGGGCTGTAGCGTGCCTAAACGAAAGATGAGGTGCTGTTCCTCGAGCTTACGCTGCGCTTCCGTGGAACAGTGTAATAGGCCGAGGACGGTGAGGTCAGAGTGGGAGTGAAGCGGTGAATTAAAGTGACAGGCGACCGGGAGCTCGGGGTCCCCCTTACGGACTGAACGGAGGTGTTCCGCAAAGCGGTCACCCAATCTGCGTTTGGTCTCCCCAATGTAGAGGAGACCACATCGTGAGCAGCGAATACAGTATACTAAATTGCAGGAAGTACAAGTAAATCGCTGTTTCACCTGGAAGGGGTGTTTGGGGCCCTGGAGAGTGGGAAGAGGGGAGGTATAAGGGCAGGTGTTGCATCTCCTGCGCTTGCACGGGAAGGTGCCGGGCGAAGGGGAAGGGGTGCTGGGGGTGGTAGAGGAGTGGACTAGGGTGTCGCGGAGGGAGCGGTCCCTGCGGAATGCTGAAAGGGGAGGTGACGGGAAGATGCGTTTGGTGGTGGGATCACGCTGGAGGTGGTGGAAATGGCGGAGGATGATCCGTTGAATGTGGAGGCTGGTGGGGTGAAAGGTGAGGACAAGGGGAACTCTATCGTGGTTCCGGGAGGGAGGGGCAGGGGTGAGGGCAGAAGTGCGGGAGATAGAACGGACACGGTCGAGGGCCGTGTCGACCACGGTAGAGGGGAATCCTCGGTTGAGGAAAAAGGAAGACGTGTCGGAAGCACTGGTATGGAAGGTGGCATCATCAGAGCAGATGCGGCGGAGACGGAGAAACTGGGAGAATGGAAGAGAGTCCTTACAGGAGGCGGGGTGGGAGGAAGTGTAGTCCAGGTAGCTGTGGGAGTCAGTGGGCTTGTAGTGAATGTTAGTCAATAACTATCCCCAGAGATGGAGACGGAGAAGTCGAGGAAGGGAAGGGAAGAGTCGGAGATGGACCATGCGAAGGTGAGGGAAGGGTGGAAATTGGAAGCATAGTGAATGAAATGTTCTAGTTCAGGGCGAGAGCAGGAGACAGCACCGATACAGTCATCAATGTACCGGAAAAAGAGGTGAGGGAGGGGACCTGAGTAGGACTGGAACAAAGAGTGTTCCACATATCCCACGAAAAGGCAGGCATAGCTAGGACCCATGCGGGTACCCATAGCAACACCTTTAATTTGGAGGAAATGGGTGGAGTCAAAGGAGAAGTTGTTCAATGTGAGAACAAGTTCAGCCAGGCGGAGGAGGGTGGTGGTGGATGGGGTCTGGTTGGGCCTCTTTACTTTACTTTGTAGCTTCCCACACCTAGTTTAAACCACTGTCCTAGGTTAGAGAGAAAAGAAAAAAAAAACACCTTAATACTCACCAACCACCTACCTGCTGTCCTGTGACGTCACACTTTTTTTGGAAATCGTCGAAGGTTCGGCTGTCGCTGATACCACCTCCAATTAGGTCCGCACTGCCTGGTCTCCCGCTGTTCTAAGTACTTCCGCCACTGAAACCGCCTCCAATTTTGTTCTTGGGGAAAAAAAGGACTTACGGACACGGCTTCAACAGTTTGAGGCAGTGAATTCCACATTCTAAGCTCACTCTAGAATAAAACCGGACAAACCACCAAGCATCGACCTCAGAATCGGCTACGGGCACGACAACGGCACAACCAGCCCAATCGACCCTGCAACGTCCTCCTCACGAACATCTGGGGACTTGTGCTAAAATTGGGAGAGCTGTCCCACAGACTAGTCAAGTAACAGCCTGACATAGTCATACTCACGATCATACCTTTCAGCCAATGTCCCAGACTCCTCCATCATCATCCCTGGGTATGTCCTGTCCCACCGACAGGATAGACCTACCAGAGGTGGCAGCGTAGTAGTATACAGTCAGGAAGGAGTGGCCCTGGGAGTCCTCAACTTTGACTCCGGACCCTATGAAGTCTCATGGCTTCAGGTCAAGCATGGGCAAGGAAGCCTCCTGCTAATTACCACCTACCGCCCTCCCTCAGCTGATGAATCAGTATTCCATGTTGAACACCACTTGGAAGAAGCACAGAGTAGCAAGGGCACAGAATGTACACTGGGTGAGGGACTTCAATGTCCATCACCAAGAGTGGTTCGGTAGCACCACTACTGACCGAGCCCTGAAGGACATAGCTGCCACACTGGGCCTGCGGCAAGTAGTGAGAGAACCAACACGAGGGAAAAACCTACTTGACCTCGTCCTCACCAATCTACCTGTCGCAGATACATCTGTCCATGACAGCATTGGTAACAGTGACCACCACAGTCATTGTGGAGAGTCCCGTCTTCACACCGAGGACACCCTCCATCGTGTTGTGTGCCACTACCACCATGCTAAATGGGATAGATTAGGAGCAGATCCAGCAGCTCAAAACTGGGCATCCATGAGACGCTGTGGGCCATCAGCAGCAGCAGCATTGTGTTCCACCACAATCTGTAACCTCATGGCCCAGCATATCCCTCACTCTACCATTACCATCAAGCCAGGGGACCAACCCTGGTTCAATAAGGAGTGCAAAAGAGCATGCCAGGAGCAGCACTAGGTGTACCTAAAAATGAGGTGCCAACCTGGGGAAGCTGCAACACAGGACTACATGCATACTAAACTGTGGAAGCAGCATGCTGTCGACAGAGCTAAGCGATCCCACAATCAACGGATCAGATCAAAGCTCTGCAGTCCTGCCACATCCAGTCGTGAATGGTGGTGGGCCAATAAACAACTAACGGGAGGAGGAGGCTCCATGAATATCTCTATCCTCCATGATGGCAGAGCCCAGCATGAGTGTAAAAGACAAGGCTGAAGCGTTTACAACCATCTTCAGCCAGAAGTGCCGAGTGGATGATTCATATCGGCCTCCTCCTGAGATCCCCACCATCACAGCAACCAGTCTTCAGCCAATTCAATTTACTTCACGTGATATCAAGAAACGGCTGAGTGCACTGGATACAGCAAAGGCTATGGGACCCGACAACATCCCAGCAGTCGTGCTGAAAACTTGTGCTGCAGAACTAGCCGCGCATCGAGCCAAGCTATTCCAGTACAGCAACAACACTGGCATCTATCCGACAATGTGGAAAACTGCCCAGGTATGTCCTGTCCACAAAAAGCAGGACAAATCCAATCCGTCCAATTACCGCCCCATCAGTCTACTCTCAATCATCAGCAAAGTGATGGAAGGTGTCATCGACAGTGCTATCAAGCGGCACTTACTCACCAACAACCTGCTCACTGATGCCCAGTCTGGGTTCCGCCAAGACCACTTGGCTCCCGACCTCATTACAGCTTTGGTCCAAACATGGACAAAAGGAGCTTAATTCCAGAGGTGAGGGGAGAGTGACTGCCCTTGACATCAAGGCAGCATTTGACAGAGTGTGGCATCAAGAAGCCCTTGTAAAATTGAAGTCAATGGGAATCGGGGGGAAAACTCTCCACTGGCTGGAGTCATACCTAGCACAAAGGAAGATGGTTGTGGTGATTGAAGGTCAATCATCACAGCCCCAGGACATCGCTACAGGAGTTCCTCAGGGCAGTGTCCTAGGCTCAACCATCGTCAGCTGCTTCATCAATGACTTTCCCTCCATCATAAAGGTCAGAACTGGGGATGTTCACTGATGACTGCAGTGTTCAGTGCCATCCGCAACTCCTCAGATAATGAA
The DNA here is from genome assembly GCA_030390025.1 of Squalus acanthias. Taxonomy (NCBI): domain Eukaryota; kingdom Metazoa; phylum Chordata; class Chondrichthyes; order Squaliformes; family Squalidae; genus Squalus; species Squalus acanthias. The sequence goes on from CM059429.1 coordinate 158,260,739, forward strand.
GCAGTCCATGTCGGCATGCAGCAAGACCTGGACAACATTCAGGCTTGGGCTGATAAGTGGCAAGTAACAGTTGCGCCACACAAGTGCCAGGTAATGATTATCTCCAACAAGCAAGAGTCTAACCACCAACCCTTGACATTCAACGGCATTACAATAGCCAAATCCCCCACCATCAACACCCTGGGGGTCACCATTGACCAGAAACTTAACTGGACCAGCCACATAAATACTGTGGTAACAAGAGCAGGTCAGCAATTAGAGATGGGCAATAAAGGCTGGCCTTGCCAGCGACGCCCACATCCCAGGAACAAATAAGAAAAAACTCTGTAGGGAAGATTTTACAAATGTAACATCTTAAATTCATGCCCTTTTGTTAGCATCTCAACCAGTGGAAACAATCACAATTTACCTGTGTAAGACTTGAAGGTCTGAGTTAGTATATCACCCCTCAATCTTTGCAGCACTATGAACAAAACCCAACTTCTCAAATCTCGCTGCATTACCAAATCCTGATCTCCATTAACATCCTAGTGAATCTATGCATCTTTTCCACTCCTATAATAGCGTACACAATATTCCAACTGTTGCCTAAAGTTCAACAATACTCCCTTGCTTTTGTATTCTGTTTACTGCAAAAGATTCCATTTGCCTGGAGGTATCTAACTGTGCTACCATCTCTCTCCCCCTCTTCCCACAAAAACAGCTATAAACAGTGCACAATACAGAAAGAACAGCCTATGAAAATGTTTTGTACCAATATGGTAAACCTTGCCTGAAATAAAATCTCATCTCTCCAATAGAAACGAGAGTCCTGCTGCTGCCACAAGCTCCATGCTTCTATTAATCTATCAGATTGTCCCACTTCTGTGGCCATTTTTGGTCATCAACGTGAAACGGATCAGCACGAGGGAATGATACAATTTTCTATTTTACATCAGATATACCACACAAGTGAAGTTCCTTCTACTTTGCTGAACAATGTACTCATTCCAACCACAGAAATATATGCCCGAATCAGCGAGATCTTTGCATTTCCTGCACCATTATTATTTTGGCCCCAAAGAGCAACACTTCCAATTTAGTCTTTGTGCCAAATTCTGGACAGATATTTTGCTCTGTTGATGTGAACCTACCAAGAACTGGAATGAAATCGAACTCTATGACTCTTACAGCCAGTGAAATTACATTTTCATTCATTAATGTGCGCTGGATTTAAATTCAGACACCAGGAAGTTAAAAATGCATTGTTTTTGGTTCTTTTTACCACAGAGGAGTTTAAATGCCTTCATGGGATCATTCCTCTCTTATAGCTGTAACCTCCTCCAGCCCCACAACTTGCCACCAAACTCTGCTCCTCTGACTCTAGCCATTTGTACACCCCCCTCACCCCACCATTGGAGGTGGTGCCTTCAGCTGGTAAGCTGACATCCTTCCTAAAGTGCGGTGCCCAGAATGGGACATAATACTCCAGCTGAGGCCTAACCAGTGATTTATAAAGTTCACCATAACTTCCTTGCTTTTGTACTCTATGCCTCTATTTATAATCATAGAAATTTACAGCACAGAAGACCATTCGGCCCATCGTGTCTGCACCGATCGAAAGAGCTATCCAGCCTAATCCCACTTTCCAGCTCTTGGTCCATAGCCTTGCCATTTTCAGGTGCATATCCAAGTACTTTTTAAATGTGATGAGGGTTTCTGCCTCTACCACCCTTTCAGGCAGTGAGTTCCAGACCCCTCAACTCCTTCTACCAATTACTTTAAATCTATGACCCCTGGTTATTGACCTCTCTGCTCAGGGAAATAGGTGCTTCCTATCCACTCTATCTAGGCCCCTCATAATTTTATACCCCTCAATTAAGTCTCCTCTCAGTCTCCTCTGTTCCAAAGAAAATAACCCCAGCCTATCCTCATAGCTAAAATTCTCCAGTCCTGGCAACATCCTTGTAAATAAAGCTCAGGATCCCGTAAGTTTTTTTAAAAAAAACCCACAGTCTTATCAACTTTTCCTGCCATTTTCAAATATTTGTGTATGTGATCCCCCAGGTCTCTCTGTTCCTGCATCCCCTTTAAAAATGATACCATTTAGTTTATATTGCCTCTCCTCATTCTTCCTTCCAAAACGCATCATGATTGAGTTAAATGAGCAAATACCAAGGTAAAAATAGGCATAAAGGCTTCACGTTTGTCACATTACTGTCACCCTTTTAGAATTTGATACTGGCGAAGCTGCAACAAGACATAATAACTGAAACACTATTTATTTCTAACATAACTACGTGCCACTGTTCCTGTTTTGGGAAACCACGATAATGTTAATCTCATTATCTCCTTGAAGGGCAATGCTCTATCACAGCAGGTGCACATTTTGTCATGAGTTGACTGTTGCCACTCTAAGGATTATGCTCAGAATATGAGCAAATGCAGTGGCATATGAATAAAGGTTGCAGCTTCTGCAGTAGTCAGACGACAATTCAATATCCTTCAATTGCGTTAACTGGGTGTTCCTCTTCAAGGTCATTTACCTGGCTCAGTAAAACACTAATGCACATCTGTCCAATATGTTGCAGTAGACTGTGAAAGCTTGGGAATAATCAGGACAAGTCTGTACACAGGATATGTTTCAACTACCAAAAATCACTTTCTGCCTTAGCAGATATCATAAGGTATGGGGTTTGGCTTTTAGGGCAGGTAGCTTGATTCCAACCAGAGGAATGTCCATACCCATTTCCTGGGACCAGCCCAAAGCACAATGGCATCCATGCTCGCCTGCTTGCATTCCCTAACCCACATGCTGACCCAAGCACAATACCTCAGCTATATCAATGTTACATCTTTTGGCTTCAAAACGTCAACCCTGCTTTGCACAAGACAGGACGGTACCGGAGAGGCATATGCAACCAAATATGGTAATGTCATCAATGTATGCTACTATATAATCCCCAACCCTCGTCAGAACTGAATCCACCAGCCACTGGAATGTGGCAGATGTCTTCTTCATTCTGAAAGGAACGAGTGTAAATACATATAGCCCTGATAGCATAGCAAATGCAGAATGACTGGGCCTTTGTGCTTACTGACACCTGCCAACAACCTTTGGTCAGGTCTAAAGTTGCCAGATACATGGCACCCCCTAGTATTTTAAGGATCTCTTTCATGAGGCATACAGTAGGCACCAGCATATGTCAGATAATTTAGGTTCTGATAATCAACTTGGAATCTTATGGTACGGTCCACCATTCTTCACTTGTTCACATTCATTTATCCATGCTCCAGAATAGTGACTCTGGAAGACCAGTGCCATTGTCTTTGGCTCCCATCACATCTGTACCCATGCAACTGATTCCATCCCTCTCCCCGGTCACTGTTTCAGGTGGAACCAGACTGTTTGCAACCTCGGTGTCCTATTTGACCTGAACGGAGTACTCAACCCCATAACCTGTCCATCACAAAGATTGCCTGCATCCACCGCCATAACAACCTCCCCACCTCAGCTCATCTGCTACAAATACCCTCATCCATGCCTTTGTTACCTCCAGGCTCGACCACTCCTATGCTGTCCTGGCCGCACTCCCATCCTCCATAAACCAACTCATCCAAAACTGTTGCCTGAATCATAACCCACACCGAGTCCCACTCACCAATCACCCGTGATACATACATTAGCTCCCGGTTCCCCAACACCAAGTTTAAAAATCTCATCGTGTTCAAATGCCTTCATTGCCTTGCCCCTTCCCAACTCTGTAACCTTCTCTAGCCCTACATCCCTCCTAAAGCTCTGCGTTCTTCCAACTCTGATATACTGTGCATCCCGAATTCCCTTTGCCTCACCATTGAAGGTTATGCATTTAACCGTCTCGGCCCCAAGCTCTGGAAATCCCTCCCTAAACCTCTCTACCTCCCTCTCCTCCTTTGAGACCAGCCTTAAAAACCCATCTCTTTGACCAAACTTTTAGTCACCCTTCTTAATATCTCTTTCAGCTCAGTGAGTTTTGGCTGATTATGCTTATGTGAAGCACCTTGTTACGTTTTCTATGCTAAAGGCACTATATAAATGCAAGCTGTTGTTGCAGTGTCCTAAGGTTCAGGACTGATTAAAGATTAAACTAAAATTGAAGATAACATGAAATTTTGTGGCAGCGTCAGAAACTTGGAAGAGAAAACGAGACTGCAAACGGATTCGGATAGATTGGGGAAGTGGGCCCCAAGACTGGCAAATTTCATTCAATATAGACAGACAATCTGCAGTAATGCACAAAGGCATGCATAATAAAGGCCTGGCACATAACGAGTAAATGTTGGTCAACGGTAAACGACAGGAAAAGAGATCGGAGAGCGTCCACTACTGCCTTGAGGTTACAAGCTCGGTGTCAGACGAACACAGCCAAATCAAACAGGGTTCTGGGCTGTAATGTGATTTATTACAAAACTAGGGCCACAACTATAAAATTATATAGGCTCCTCCTCTTAATTCAAGTTCTCTCAATTTTTTCAAGCACTCATTCCAACATGTTATTTACATTGAATTCTCCAATAATTTGAATTAAGCAATTTTTTTTAATGCAAAAAAGACTAGAGTCAACTGTACAAGTTTTGGTATTACCACATTTGGAATACTGAGTCCAGTTTTGGTCTCCCCACCTCAGGAAGTACACTGCGACTCCGGTAAAGAGGGGCAAATAAGGATGATGCCTGTCATGCGATCATTGAGCTATAAAGATAGACTTGGGTTTGTACTCGCTCCCTGTTGTACTCACTAGGGAGACTTCGACTGCAATGACTTCTAAGTATTTCTTAAATACATGGACATTATAGAAGTAAATAGTGTGTAAAACTAGGGGCCATTCATGCCAGATGAGGAAGCAGAAGGCATGGTTGGGAGATGTCCAGAAGTTTTACTTTTCCCGGGAGGGTGATCAACCTGTGGAACAAGATTCTAGAGGAGGTTGTAGAGACCAATTTCTGGCAATCTATTACAAATAGGGTCTGTCATAGATACCTTCTCCAGTTCAGTGGTATCAGTCGCTCCTGTAAGTGATCTGAGCACCTTACTTTTATGGGTGTTGGTTTACACTGCCCTACATCTTGCACTCCTGGGTTATGGTATTGTATAACAATAGTACCCCTTTGTAACTCAAACCAGATATTTGTGTCTTGATGAGACAGGGCTTGATAATAGATCTTGGAGCTGTATTATTTCAAAGCAAGTGAACATACTGAGCTGCAGTAATAATCAGATTCACTTAGTTAAATCAGTGAAACATATCTTTATATAATCTAAATATTGAAAGTGGTGCGTGTATAATCGAATATTGAAAATAATGAGTGGTCTAAGAAGTCTAAAAGGTATCAGACCTGCAGGTGGTGCTCTTTAGTGTAGTGTTACCTGACTTGAGGATTGAAATTCAGGCCAGAACTAACATTACATGACAGGCCCTCACTCAACTCAACACACAGAAATCTGAAGCATTTTATGCAGAAATTACACTACCAAGAATCCATGAGTTTTCAAAGTAAGAAGTGCCCAGACAATTGAGAATTAAGAAAGATTTCCCTTCACAGGCTACACCTGCCCCATTTCATTTCCCATTTTACAATAGCCCCTGCCTGTATTACCTATCCGGAGAAACCCTCCACACTAGCTGTATTTCCTCGCCCCCGCCCCCAAATAATTAGCTGTTTTACGCCTCAGTCCCCCCTGCCCTACTGATGTGAATACCTCTTCCCCAGCATTCCCTTTCTCATCCCTCTCTTCCTATTGGTTTCCTCCTTCTCTCTCTCCCTCCACCCCTTCCATGGATTAAGCCCCACCCTCTAACCTGGCTTGACCTGAAATATTCAAATTGGTCTTGACTACCTGTGTGCAACACCACAGATCACCGATTAGTAACACAAAATAACAAATGTTACCCTTTCCCACCTCAGCAGGTCATTTGGCTTGACAAACAAAATTAATGAATTGCATCTACACTCTTGCATTCCAATGTTCCTGCAGCCTTTGCTGCCCAACTACCTTACAGCATTCTGTTTCAAAAACCAGACTGCCCGTGTCAGAGTTTTATCTCCCGCCCACAACTAGAAAAGGATCAAAGACGTCCTAATGAGTATGACATGTTTTTTGATTGCCGAGATAGACTAACAAATTGCTTATTTTTATAGGCTATGGGGAAACAAGGTTCAAATTTGCAGATGACAGGAAACTTGGAAGTAGCAAACAGTGAGGAAGATAGTAAGACATCAGGAGGACATAGGCAGGCTGGTAGAATGAGCAGACATGTGGCAGATTAAATTTAACGCAGAAAAGTCTGAGGTGATATATTTTGGTAGGAAGAATGAGGGGAGACAATACAAGCTAAATGGTACAATTTTAAAGGGGTGCAAGAGAGACACCTGGGGGTGCTTGTGCACAAATCTCTGAAGGTGGCAGGACAGGCTAACAAAGCAGTTAATAAAGCATATGAGACCTGGGCTTTATAAATAGAGGCAGAGTACAAAAGCCAGGAAGTTATGCTAAACCTATATAAAACACTAGTTCTGCCCCAGCTGGAATGTGAGTCCAATTCTGGGCACCACACTTTAGGAAGGATGTGACGGCTTTGGAGAGGGTATTGAAGAGATTTACTAGAATGGTTCCAGGGATGAGGGATTACAGTTACGTGGATAGACTAGAGAAGCTGGGATTGTTCTCCTTAGAGCAGAAAAGGCTAAGAGGAGATTTGATAGAGGTGTTTAAAACCATGAATGGTTTAGATAAAGAGAAACTGTTCCCAATGGCTGAAGAGTCAATAACCAGAGGGCACAGATATAAGGTGTTCCAGAGGCAAAATAAGGAAAAATGTTTTTATGCAACGCGTGGTTAAGATTTATAATGCACTGTCCGATAGGGTGGTGGAAACAGATTAAATGTAGCTTTCAAAAATGTAAATGGATAAATATTTGGAGAAAAAAAAATTGCAAGGATATGGGGAAAGAGTGGGACTAACTGGATTGCTCTTTGAAAGAGCCAGCACAGACTCGATGGGCTGATTGGCTTCCTTCTGTAACATTGTAACTAGCTCATTTGCATCTTAACTATCTATCATTTCAAAAATGTGAAGACAGTACACTTTTTTTTTAAAAAGTGAGTAATCTTTCTCACCCCATCCCCCCCAAACCAATTCTATATTCTATTCTGTGGAGAGATGACAATCAGGACAGTCTTTCAAGAAGGCATCAGGTGTGTTTCTGGAAAATTAGGTGATCACAGCATATAGAAGGGAAGAGTAAATAATTCTGGAAAATAGTACATGCGTCTGACACCTCCTGGGAGTTGTCTTTGTGGGATCAGAGAGGAATTTTAAGACTCCTGAATTGGCTACAGGTCTCTAGTTTTTGCCTGTCTCAGGAGACAGTAGAAGGACTGGTTGTTCCACAGGCATGAAATCAGCCAAAGGATGGAGCCACCAAGTATGGCCTCAATGACTTTTTCTCCTTCTGGATACATAAACAGAGTTATTCCTACAGTTGTCCTCTAATGTTCTGCTTTAGGAAAACAAAATAAATCAGGCTTTACACAATGCAATGAGCACTTTGAATACACATTACGTTAGTGGTCATTAATCATTTCTCTGGTAAAATACAGCGTCAAGCAACAGATCCTTTAATCACTCAGCTGACACTAGAAAGTTTTAAACTGGTTATTTTCCATTACCTGGTAGCATCCACAGCTGCTTTGGTACAATTTTTATTAGAATTTGGTCACCGGATTAAAATGTTACAGTACTTGCTGCCATTGGTTGAATTTCTACAGAAACTAAATGTCAACCAAACAAGTTTTGCCATGCCATAATTATATGAAAATAATTACCAGCCATCAAAAAATAGAGTCTTGACAGCAGCATTCATCAGTATTGTGATGTTTTGATAAGAAGCGAAACTGGCGGTTAAATTCTTTTAAAATCGCCAGTAGAGTAGCATTCCTGTTACCCTTTCAAGCCACCATTTCCAACATATAGTTATGATGCGGAGATGCCGGTGTTGGACTGGGGTGGACAAAAGTGAGAAGTCGCACAACACCAGGTTATAGTCCAACAGTTTTATTTGAAATCACAAGCTTTCAGAGCGCTGCTCCTTCGTTCACCTGACGAAGGGGCAGCAGCTCCGAAAGCTTGTGATTTCAAATAAAACTGTTGGACTATAACCTGGTGTTGTGCGACTTCTCAACATATAGTTAGGCTGAGCAACTGAATGTTTGGGCATGCCTGCAGTCTAAAGGCAGTTACCGAGCAGTACATGGAAAACTGAAGGGATGCAGTTGGCTCACAAGTAGATCCATCATGGTGGATCGGTCAAAAATGCAGTCTACAATAGCCTATTTGTCAAGAATCTTCTGGAGGAATGTGTATTCTTCCAAAACAATGTTAAGATCCTTTAATAATCTTACATTCTTCCAAGAATTTAGTAGCATTCTATTTTTTTTCCCCCAAACTACTTCCTTCTGCAATATGAAAACATAAATTTGAAAAATGTTCACCTCTTTAGAGAAACATTAACTTTGAGTCCAGAGCTGCAGCCACTGGAGACCCCGACATATTACAACAAATGGCAGCAAGCTATGCCTCCCAGTCAATGTCACCATGAGTATGGTGGCACTTGTCCTTTCCTAGATGCCAATATAGAGTACTGCACACTGCTAATTGCCACCACCAAGGCAGGCTTGTACATTTTGTCATGAATCTATATATTTTGAAGCTAAAACAGAAGTACTTTCTGTTATGCCATTTTCTTCAGAAAAAAAAACTCCTAGATGATCACATATTTCTGCTACACAAGCATTTATTTTTAAAATGCAGTGATAAATGGCTTAAAAATTCTCTCTCTGAATGAAGTTAACAGATACCTGGAATTTGATCCTTGTCCCAAAATTACTGCCAGGAATCTTGGGAGTGTTCTGTACTTTCAGGTACTTGCAGACTGTTATTTTATATTACTGCTGCATCTTACGCTGTTCCCCAATTAAATTCAAGCAGTGGCATGCACAAAGTTTAGGTGACAACAATGCATACCACTATGTGTGTCAACATGTTATGGGGAAAATACTCCCCATGCAATTTTTGACACCCTTTTTCCTACAAGATGTGTTTTTTAATTCTGAAAAGTCTCCACCCAAAAATGTTAGTCTATTTATTCTTTTAGTTACAGCAGTTTTCCTTTCATAAATTGCTTTTCCCAACAAAAAATAAGCTATAACAAGTTATAGTTTTAAGCCCTAATTTCATAGAAATTATAAATTGACAGGCCGCCATTCGGCCCAGTGTCTGTGCCAATACAGTATTCGAATTTGTGGGGGGGGGGGGGGGGGGGGTTGGTTATCCTCCCACTTGAATAATTTTGATCACAATAGCTGAATACAAACTCAGTCAACCTTTTCTTTTGAAAAAAAGTTTGGTTACAATTGTTATTTCACTTTTTTTTTTTAAACTACTGAATTTGCTCTTCACTTTGGCAGCAATTTTCACTTGCCAAATGAGCTACAATCACTAGCTGCATTTGAATCACCCAATTTAAAACCAAACTATCAATTTTAAATAAGCATAACATTGCCATCAGACTCCCCTTACTTTGGACATTTTCAGAAATTGTTTTCTGAAGTTTACACCAGATCCAATCTGTGCTTTCCTGCGACAATGTTCAACACATTCATTTAACCAATATTCTGAAGCCATACAATACATTAAAACTAAACTGGCAAAACATTTTCATTATGACATTACAACAACACCCTCAATTTAAAGTTTTATTTTCTAAAATTGTTAGTTCATCAGTTTAACACAATACCTTTTATTAAAGAATGAGATATTTACTTCGTGCTTGCCACCTGATGTTGGGTATTTAAAAAAAGAGAAATCTAAACTTTGTACTTCAGTCTGTGTGATGAGCTTTATTCAACTTTCTCAATCTACAAAATAAACAAGGCAAGAAGCCACCATGGTACTCACGACAGAATACACCCATAATGAAAATGAGTTATATAATCAAAGTTTCAGTCTACATAAAGTAAGACATACCTCTACATAAAATATACATTTCTATTGGCAGCTCACCTACCCAAACCAACACCCCCCCCCAACCACACACACACACACGTTTGAAACTACATTTAATAAGATCACAAGAATCACTCATTTTGGTTAATGGCACACCTTTCTCTTTAGATCTTATTCTAAATAACTCTGCCTCTATTTATATGTACAGTATAAATGACCAGTGACTTAATACTGTTCAAGAAACTCATCTCTAATAAGAATTTTTGCTTAGAATGCATTCGATTATTTTTGCATAGGACGGCAAACTATAAAATATCAGGAGACCCTTTCCAAAACTTTACTACGTTTTCCGCTGCTAACTAAGTATCTTTCTTCACTGCAATATTTGTACAAAAAGGGGCTGACATTATCATTTGAAATGGTCACGTATTGTATTAACCATCCCGGTGGCCGTCTAATGCTTGGACTTTAACCGCTATTGCTGGTCTAGGCTTGCAAATGGATACTCACAAGTGAGGAAAGGGTCGGGAGCAACATCTTGAACAGACTGCATAGGAAAACTGAGCCAAGCACTAACAACAACGCACAGCTCTCCGCCATGTTGAAGTTTCTCTATCATAACCCCACCCCAAAAGACCACGACAACAGCGGTAAATGGAGTCAAGCTGCAGCCATTCCTCTAAATTAAACCCCAATTTAAGGGACCTGCCTTTTCAATATGTTTGCGTAAAGACACGATGAAAAATAAATACACAGATGGATGGAAATGCAATTGATTTAATGCACGCACGTTGGAAATAAACGCTTTATATATAAAAGAGAAACAAATGCATTTCATGGTGCCTTTGTTAAGCGGCAAAAACCATGTGAGAGGACAGCTCCAATCAGCAAGGTCCTCACAACCTCTGCACGTCCGCCGCAACCAAACTTGAAACGGGGCGCGAGGACGGGGTGATTGACAGCTGCGGCGGACCAATCGGGTCGCCGGTTATGGTTTGAATACAAGATAATGAGCGGCCTCGGCCAATCGGCGCCCGAGATACATCAGCGGCTTCGGCAACACTCAGTAAAGGCACGAATCTGGTTGGAACTAGTTCGTTTGGCAGTATTAACGTTCCATAGTTGTATTGTAACAAGGTAGTTGAATAGGATTCGGGCTCTGCATAAGTTGATGTTTCAGGAGTGCAATCTGTTTGCATTCTAGTTTTTTTTTTGCTATCCTCCACCTAATTTTAGTTTTCCATTTTATATTTTTTTAAAAAATGCCGAAGAAGGGGGTGAGTAGTTTTTTTCTAATTTTTATGAGGAAGGGGTATAAGTGGATTAAAAAGGGTATACGATTATTTGCATGTTTGATTTTTTTTTAAAACGTGTAATTGTATCCAGAATTATGTAATGGTGGATCAAGCAATTTGATTTAAATAATGCACTGGATTTTTTTTTAGAAAAACATCCTGTTGTGGCGGAGTAAAAAAAATCGAATTGTTTGTGTTTTTTTAAACTGGAGAAATCCCATTGCAGAAGCAGGCTAGAAAAAAATGCGCTTCCATGAATGGAAACCCACTATCTGCCACTTAATTACTTTTTTGTGCAAGGTCAAATCCTTTTCAGTAAATGTCTAAAAACGAAGGTGTCGTATTATTGAACCCCGCACCCCCCAAAAAAATTGCAAATGCTTTTTTTAAAAATCTTTTCCACACACCTTTTTTTTTAGGCGGGCTTTTCCCGCAGACAAAGGGGGGAGGGGAGGGGGGGTAAGAGCCATGTTTCTTCTCGGCTGTCGCTGCTCCACTCTGCAAATTGCCAGCTCCATTCAGAATCTCGAATGTTCTGTAACCATTTGGAGGGGAGAGAATGCAACACGGAGTTCTGAAGTTCGTCCAGCAGGTTACAAATAGGCGGGAAGGATTTGCATTGCGTCCCTTGCTGCGCTCTGCATCCTCCCCCTCTACGCGTCTGTTTCCTAGATCTTGCACTGTTTGCAAACACTCAGCAGTACCGTCCTTGTCCTGAAGGCTTTCTCTCCTCCTCCCCCCCCCATCTCTTCCTCACTGACGTTGTTGCGGTATTAAATTATTGTACAGTTTTAGCCCAGTCGCTTGGTAGTTTGAGCTAAGAACTACAAAAGTCTTCTGTTTTCTGCTGCAGTTGTGCAACAGGTCTGATGTGTTTTGGAACATTAAGTGGAAAAGCAGAGCTCATTTCCTGCATACTATAAATAAAATTGGTAAAGAGATATCTAACCATCTAGCCCTTTATGAACATTATTAAACCTAGTTCGAAATGCAGCTCCATGTCAAAACAATGCGATTGTTCCCTCCTCCTAGTACTGCACCACTACTGAAGATGTGGATTGCTGTCAGTTTGTTTCAGTTAAAGTGAAGTTGAACTGCATTTCTTGCACGTGTACAGCATTAATGCCCTGTTTGTTATCAGGAAAGTAAGAGCTCCGAATCAACCCTTTCTTGTTGGGCCCTAGTTTAATTTCTGCATTTCTTCCTGTGTTGTCAGCTTTTAAGATGCTGAGCTTAGTTGCAGTGTTTTCTGTTGAAGTGCATGTGAAGTACTTAAAAGGATTAAGTGCAGAATGTCAGCTTCTGGGGAGGGTGTGTATTTTTGTATTATAAACTTACTAAATATATTTTTTCTCTTTTTTTATAGTCCCCACCAACAAGTTACATGCAATTGAGGAAGGTAAAGTGTAAAGCAAATGTACTTCATAATTCGAGTAAAGTTTTTTTTTCTTAAAATGGCTAACTTTTATATTTACCTTCACAGAGACATACAAAACCACCCAATGAAAACCCCAAAAAGAAAATGGCTGCACAAGTGAGTTTTAGTTTTTATTTTAAATTCTGAAACATTTTTTTCTGAAGCATACCATTGAACTGATTTTCTTCTGTAGAAAAAAGCCAAGGCCAGAGCAGCAAAAACAACCCCCCCACAGGCTAATCAAGAAGCCATCGATGATTCTGTACCCTCAGAAAATGGTGAACGGAAAAACAATGAGGTAAGTAAGTTAATCAAAATGATAATGTGATTTTTTATTTATTTTGGATACTAATACAAATTTATATTTTGCAGGCACCCGCTGCTGGAGAGAACGAAACCAAGTCAGAATAACATCTGTCTTGCCCCTTTATCATTGGTCGATGTACCTCTTGTACAATTCAGAGGAATATTTTTATCAACTATTTTGTAAATGCAAGGTTTTAGTAGTTCAATAATAGGCATCACATTTTGAAATAGGAGGGAATCCCAGCACATCTATACCTGTTCTCCCCCTCTTCTTCTCTTTCCCCCCCCCCCATTTTACATCTAAAGATGTTAATGTCTGTAAATGTTAATTTTTTATATTAAAGGAAAAAAGAGTTGTGTACTTGGATGTTACAGGGATTTTACCATTAAATCCACAAACACACTATTGAGTTACGTTAGTGAGTTTGAAGGCTTTGAAAGTCACTTTTTAATCTAGATATAATGTAACATTCCATGGGCAAGGGTGGGGACAGTTTGTTATCCTGGCTGTCATGGACATTTAAGGGAAAAAAAAGTTTTAATTTTGGCATTTTTTTTTTGAAAAGATTTTAGAAGCATTTGTATGTTAAACAACCTAAATGTTAGGTAACTTGTGTGCCCATTGTTGAAATTTTAATAGATAACTTTGCCTAATAAAACCTGCTTTAGTCACGGATTTCCCTCTTAATCTGTGGCAATGTTGTCTTGGCTATAATCTGTGATGGTGTTTCTTGGATTTCTTTTCTTTTGTGAAACTGCTGTGAACGGGTTCAGTAAGATAGTTTTGGGGGTTTATAGTGTGACTTGTCAGCAGTGTGAATAGGTGAAGTTGCCTGCACTGAAAACTGACCACCATGGGTGCATAACCGGAGTGTTATACATATTTGGTTGATGTTTCTGTCCCATAGTTACTGACATTCTGTTTTCAAAAACATCATGCTGAAAAGTCACTGGAACTTTAGAATTATGGTATTAACATTTAATTACATGTATTGGAGGCATACAGTTTCTATTTCAGTACAGGTTCTGTGTAGGATTGTACAGACTGTTCATAGCTGTATCTGTGTAATGGTGAATTTAAAAAAAAAAAATCAATAAAATACATGGCTTAAGTGTGGACTTTGTGGATTTCTAGGTTATAGAAATGGGCTGACCTTTTTCCCAAAAAATATTTAAATTGGATTTTGAGAGAAGAAAAGCAACCATATACGAGCGCAAACAACAACTTGCATTTATATAGCGCCTTTAATGCGGTAAAATGTCACAAGGCGCTTCACAGGAGCATTATCAGAGAAAATCTGACTGCCACATCAGGAGAAATTAAGACAGGTGACAAGGCTTGGTCCAAGAGGTAGGTTTTACAGAGTCTTCTAGGAGGATGGAGAGGTTTAGGGAGGGAATTACATAGTTTGGGGCTTGGACAGCTGCCAATGGTAGGACGAAGGTAATCGGGGATGCACAAGAGGCCAGCATTGGAGGAACGCAGAGTTCGGAAGGTTGTAGGGCTGGAGAATGTTAGAGATTGGGAGGGGCGTGGCCATGGAGGGATTTGAACACCAGGTTGAGAATTGCTGAACTGGGAGCCAGTGAGCAGGGGTGCTGGATGAACAGGACTTGGTGCAAGTTAGGATACAGGCAGCGGAGTTCTGGATGAGCTGAAGTGTATGGAGGGTGGAAGAGGGGAGGCTGGCCAGGAGAGCATTGGAATAGTCAAGTGTGGGTCTGGAGGCAACGAGCAATTCTATAATACAAATCATTCCCATGTGAAGATGCGACCTTTATCTGCAGAATTTAACTATTAATTGTAAACACAGGTACAGAGAGACAAATTTACTTTTGATACTCTTCTAAACTGTAAAGGAATAACTAATGCATTATGATTAAACATTTGATGAAAGTAGTTCAGTGATGGATGAATGTCTTATCTAGCTGGGTTCTATGTGAAATGAGTTTGGACAGGCTCAATCCAGTTCCTTGTGGACATGTATTATAGTATAGCTGGTATTGGATTTGGAGTAAAAAGAATGTCACTGTCATAGGGGTACTCGTGTGAGGTTAGATCTAAAGCATGTTGGGCCAAACTAGAGCTTTATTCTAACATTGGATGTCTGATATGGGAAGAACTCCATTTCCTTTCCTCGCCTTGAATTTAAAAAAATGATATAAGCAACGCCACATGTAAATTCCAGCATCTACATTGTATTTTCATACATGTCTTCTGGACTTTAGTTCTAGTGATGGACTTGATGCTAGCACAATGTGAGTCATGGATGTGTGTTGGTATTTTTCATGGTAATTCTTACAATTTTTTTAATTGTGTAGCACAGTCCTATGTTTATAATAGATGTGGAGAAATTAATGGGACTAAAAGTCGACAAATCCCCTGGACCTGATGGCCTATAGCTTAGTGTTTTAAAAGGTGGCTGCAGAGATGGTGGCTGGATTGATTTTGATCTTCCAGAATTCCCTAGATTCTAGAATGGTCCCCATGGATTTGAAGGTAGTAAATGTAACCCTGCTATTCAAGAAAGGAGGGAGAGCGAAGACAGAACTGTAGGCCAGTTAGCCTGACATCAATCGTAGGGAAAATGCTAGAATCTATTAGGGACATGGTAACAGGGTACTTAGAAAATCATATGATTGGGCAGAGTCAACACAGATTTATGAAAGAGAAATAGTGTTTGACAAATCCTAGAGGGTTTTTTGAGGTAACTAGTAGGGCAGATAAGGGGGAACCAGTGGATGTAGTGTATTTGGTTTTTCAAAAGGCATTCGATAAAGTGCCACACAGGTTATTACACAAAATTAGGGCTCATAGGATTGGGGGTAATATAATAGTTTGAAGATTGGTTAACTGACAGAAAATAGGAATAAACTGGTCATTTTTGGGTTGCAGGCTAATTAGTGGGGTACCGTAAGGATCAGTGCTTGGGCCTCAGTTATTTACAGTCTATATTAATGACATCACAGAATCCCCACAGTGCAGATAGAGGCCATTTCGGCCCATCAAGCCTGCACCGACACATATCCCACCCTATCCCCGTAACCCCACATATTTAATCCCCCCTAACACTAAGGGTCAATTTATCATAGCCAAATCAACCTAACCCGCACAGCTTTGGACTGGGAGGAAACCCATGCAGACATGGGGAGAATGTGCAAACTCCACACAGACAGTCACCCGAGGCCGGATTCGAACCCAGGTCCCTGGCACTGAGGCAACAGTGCTAACCACTATGCCACCGTGCTGCTGGATGAGAGGGCTGAGTGTAATAGATGTATAGAAGATAGGAGCAGGAGTAGGCCATTCGGCCCCTCGAGCCTGCTCCGCCATTTAATGAGATCATGGCTGATCATCCAAATTCAGTACCCTGTCCCTGCTTTCTCCCCATATCCCTTGATCCCTTTAGCCTTAACAAATATATCTATCTCCTTGAATATATTTAATGAATTGGCCTCAACTGCCTTCTGTGGTGGAGAATTCCACAGGTTCACCACTCTGGGTGAATGTATCCCAAGTTTGCTGATGATACAAAGTTAGGTGGGAAAGTAAGTTGTGAGGAGGATGCAAAGAGGCTGCAAAGGGTTATAGACGGGTTAAGTGAGTGGGCAAGAACATGGCAGATGGAATACAGTGTGAAGTTAACCACTTTGGTAGGAAAAATAGAAAAGCAAAGAAATGTTGGTGTTCAGAGGGACCTGGGTGTCCTTGTACACAAATCACTGAAAGTTAACATGCAGGAACATAAAACAAATGGTATGTTAACCTTTATTACAAAGGGATTAGAGTATAAGAGTAAAGAAGTCTTACTACAATTACATAGGGCCTTGGTGCGACCACACCTGGAGTACTGTGTACAGTTTTGGTCTCCATAGCTAAGGAAGGACATACTTGCCTTAGAGGGAGTGCAACAAAGGTTCACTAGACTGATTCCTGAGATAAGGGGATTGTCCTATGAGGAGAGATTGAGTAGACTAGGCCTATATTCCCTAGAGTTTAGAAGAATGAGCGGTGATCTCATTGAAACATAAAATCCTTAAGGGGCTTGACGGTAGATGCTGGGAGGATGTTTCCTCTGGCTGGGGAGTCTAGAGCTAGGGGTCACAGTCTCAGAATAAGGGATTGATCAGTTAGGACTGAGATGAGAAATTTCTTCACTCAAAGGTTGCGAATCTTTGCAATTCTCTACCCCAGAGAGCTGTGGATGTTCAGTCGTTGAGTATATTCAAGACAGAGATTGATAGATTTTTGGATACTGAGGGATATGGGGATAGTGCGGGAAGGTGGAGCTGACGTAGAAGATCAGCCATGATCTTATTGAATGGAGGAGCAGGCTTGAAGGGCTGAATGGCCTACTCCTGCTCCTATTTCTTATGAAGACTAACCATTTATAGACAGTTAGTTGCAAGTCCTGCTACTTCCACCCACTTTCTGAGAGTTGCAAAAAATTCTGACTACATTTTTTCTGCTAGAAAATAAAATAAATTTGTTCATTATTCCAGAAAGACAGTGGAAGATAACCTTATGTATGTAGCTGCAATACTTATATATATTTAAGAAGAATGGTATTTTTCCAGGAACCAGCTTGAAAAACAATTCAATATTTACAGAGATCTATTAAA
The DNA here is from genome assembly GCA_030390025.1 of Squalus acanthias. Classification (NCBI taxonomy): domain Eukaryota; kingdom Metazoa; phylum Chordata; class Chondrichthyes; order Squaliformes; family Squalidae; genus Squalus; species Squalus acanthias. Next base: position 158,278,405 of record CM059429.1, read on the forward strand.
AACGTACAAACCAGTGCTGCCAAGCCCAGGAAGCCTTCCCTCCACCCCATGCTGCCAGATATTTACTTTTCCATCTTTCCACTGCTGCTGTGAAACCCCTTGGGATGTTTTACTACATTAAGGCGCTATATAAATACAAATTGTTATTTATGACTGCGCTGAATTTGGATTGTGTAGTCTGAGCATATGTAGTGTGCTTAATTTTCCAGAATGTATCAGTACCATTCATTCAGGTGTACTGATGTAATATTATTCTTTACTTTCTAGCACTTATTTACTCAGTAGCTCTTCTTCAATACAAGAGGACGGACACACTTCAAAACCTTTATTGAGGCAAAATGGAAATTGAGGTTTTTTTTAAAAAGAGGCTTTGTGTGTGGATGTGTTTTTATGTGTGAGAATATGGGAAAAACTGGCAGTTTGCTGATTACACGCTTGTTATAGCATTTCTGTTCTACAAATTCAGGAGGTGTATTTAGAGGCAGTGAGAGAATGGGTTCAGAGAAAGAAGGAGAGAGACGAGTCAGAGAAGGGGTGAGAGAGAGGGGAAGTGTCTTCATGTGAATGTTTTCAACACAAAACGTCAGTTGATTTTATCTCACCTGTGTTTTTGTTGACAGAAATAGTGAATGCTGATTACTCGTATTGTAGGATTCTAATTTCTTACACCTATGACACAGACAGAGACAAATATATATAGGGAGAGATTCATGCAGACACAGGAAAAGGCATTGACACAGGAAGTATTGAATTAAATCTGGACACTCAATTATCCCCAGTCTGCAACCCCATTTCACCTGAACACTACAATTGGGCCAGGATTTTCCTCAGAGCTGTTCCTGTTCTGTCATCATCATTTTGCTGGAATTACAGTAGAAGCCATGCTGTAAAATCAATTTTATTTTGGAATTTTCTGATCTGTCATGATGTGCGGTGAGCGCCGTGGCTGCAATTTTGTAAGCAGCCAGTGAAAGGCTGGCGGTAGCCTGTTGTGCACTGGGCATTTTCCTGGGTGGAAAGGCATTAGGCACAGGACAGAACTGGGGTGGGGTGGGGGGTGGGAAGGGGCAGGGATATCATAGATGCCAAAGGGTGGTGTCGGTGTCCAATTAAAAAAAAAAATTTAATGGCGTCTTTCGCTACAGCATTAATTCCAAACAGTTGCTGTGCAACTGGAGCACTGCTCAGGTGCTGCAGATGCATTATGAGGTGCTGCCTCGTTTGCAAGGAACCTGTGGGCCTACTGAGCCTAGAACACATGTTATGCTTAGGCTCCCAGCCCCGTTTTGCCACTGCCAGACTGCTACTCTAGGGAATCAGACATTTGATGGAAAAATATTTAAATAAACAACATTTACAATTCACCAGGATTTGTCCCAGGTTTGTTATTTTTTCTTTGTTCACACATTTTGAATGGCATAGATGCAGGAGCTCTTAAATAGCATTTGGAAGGGTATTATTGTAATATTTATAATACCTTTTTAACTGCATTGTTTGATGTGATACATTTTTTTCTGTATTTATCTGACATTCTTAAGAAAACATTAATTTTTGTGAAAAAATGTTGGTAGTCTTTTTTACTCACTTCTTAAGGTAAGTTTACTTTTAAAGCACTTCAATTTTATGGTAGAGTTGGTACAACTTGAAAGTAGGCATGTCAGGAAGACCAGCAGGCTCCAGAGTTCTCTTCAGTTCTTAGCGCAGCTACTTGCCAATATCCTAGGACAACCACCTCAGCTTGCATTAAGTCAGTAGGACAGAGCTTTGTCATCTGCAGGAAGGACACTTTCAGAAAACTTGCAATATAGTGGCTGGCATGATCACTGCTTCCCTTATTTGTCATGTCTATAGCTCAGTTCTGCCTAACATTGCAAAATCAGGTACTGTGCTGGCCACATGTGCATCAGAAAAGTGACTGATGTATTGGTCAGCACAGCCTACACATTTATCTTCTTTCGCGCTGAACACCATGACACACATACCCAATATCACCACATTGATGAATTTCCTAATGTTCAAAGGGTCACCATTTGCTGCTTTGTTTCTAGCTTGAAGCCCTTGGAAGATGTGAGTGTGGCAAGGCTTTTACTGTGTGCTGCATAATGACTGTGTGACCTGCTGAGATGGGTATGCATGAGATATAATGAAAGCCGTAAGCTTGTATGAAGGATCAGCATGGGTGAGCAGTAAATGTGGAACAGGTAGACAGGCAACATTTGCTAGGTGCCATGGAGAAGGCCAAAGAGAAGTTATGAGGCTAGACTCTCCATTAACAGGTATGGTTGAAAGCTTATTACTCAGTCATTTTTGTTTGGGTGTTTTTTTTTTCTGCTGCCAACTACCTTGTCATCTTTTGTGCCATTTGCCGAGGGGCTGACATTACCCCCGCCTTCCCTTTTTCTCTCCTCTTTTGAAAAAGCTGAATCTTATTAGGGTTTAATTCCTTGGTGGCCAGTAGCCTTCTGCTAACTTTCTGTGACCATATCAGCCAAGACAGTGAATATTGGTAGGCTATTCAGTAGATGGGCATCACAGCGAGCTTGATTCTGTCCTCATCTGACATCGGCATGTATGCATTTACCAAATCGAATCACTTGACGGTGCGAAGGACTGAGAACCCTGATAAATTTGTCCCCTCCCTAGGGGAAAAGTCAGAGAATGATTTCTTGCTGCTTATAAAATGATAAATGGCATATGAAAGCAAGTAATGGGAGGGCAGGGTTTTGAGTAATGTCAGACAGGAATGAGTTAGGTGTCTTTGCTCACAGTACAATCTGCACCATGGAGATATTGCTGCAGCACAAAGTATACCGTCCTTATCTAAAAGTTCAGCATGTTCTAAAATCAAAACAAAGCACAAAAGGGTTGAAAGGTAGTACAGAATGTCACAGCATCAGTATTTGTCTGTCTCGGTGAGTGGCCTGGGGAGACAGGTGGACTGAGGAGGAAGTAGAGAGATTTAATTCACTCAAAAACATATTAAAATGAAGCAAAGCACACAATAATGAGCTCCATGTCTATCTGTGTAAAGATAAACTATTAATTAACAGAGGTGGACCCTGTTGCATGGTCTAAGCTTAGAGTTTTAGAATGGGTGGAAATGCTTTCATCAGGGATGTAAGAACTGCAAGGGTGGATTTGCCTTTCTGGGTGCCCGAGAAGTACACCGCACCTGAATAGAGGGGGGACACATTTTTCCTCCTCCGGGTCATTTTTGCAGCCTGGAGAACGACAGGCGCGGGCCAAGTTGTGTCCGGTGGGGAAGCCCCAGGAAATCCCAACACGACAGGGACGGAAACCTGATGTAACAGATCTGTTCCACTTTTTCCTCTGCTCTGCACCTGGGAAATGCTGATTGTCCAGAAACAGGACAGAGGAAAATGAACCATGTATTTCCTATTTAGACAATCAGAGACATACTGAGATGACAACATTTCCTATCTCCAATTCAGTGTTTAGACTGGAAATGAGTTATTTCCACTTTAAAGTTACATACTAACATATTTTAAGAAGGATGAAAAACTTTTATTACCCTATCCGTTCGGTAAAGCAACCTCATGCATCACCCTCCCCTATCAATAGTAATGCTATCTCCTGGGAGAGGCAAAAATAGAAGAAAAAACTGTGGCCATTTTTCATGAAGATCTTTGGAAATTCCTTTCTGACTCCATAAGGCAATTAAGCAAACTCCAGGAAACTATTGCCACTCATGATGCAGCAGTAAGCATACTTAACTAACCCACACATGTATCTACCTCCTGATGTATCCAATGTATGTTGCAGTCAGTGGTCAAATATTATAGCCTAGTTTTAACTCTGGTGGGAGTCGTGTGGTCACTGCTTACACATTAATGGAATCAATAAGGATGATGTTCCTGATTTTCTAACCACGTGTAAATGAGGCAAGAATGACACAACAGTGCCTCTTACCTCATTTTCCTCTCCAGATTTTGAGGAGCAGCCAAAAGAAGCAAGCATTGGTCCCAGTCTCGCTCAGATCGGAGGATCTGATTGATGCCCAGGGCCACTGGGAGGGGGCATGCCGAAGATAAGTACATACTTTTGCGGGTGCAGAAAGAACTGGATCGGGACTGGAGACCTAGCTGATGTTTTTGGACGAGTTTCAGGTCTGCAGTGGCATAGAATCATAGAAACTTACAGCATAGAAGGAGGCCATTCGACCCACTGGGCTGGATTTTGAATGACCCATGGAGTTGGGTTTGGAGGCGTGTGGGGGGTTAAATTTGCGGGGTCGGGGGTCCCGACCCCATCCCGATTCCATCCCGCCTCCACGCAATTTTGACAAAATCAGTCGCGGGGTTCCCGACTCCGTCCCGCCTCCAAGAGGCGGGAGAGGCCATTAAAGCCCTTAACAAGCCCTAAATTGGCTCTGTAATGCCATTTTGAAACGATTTAGCTAGTTTAACCCTTTTCTGACGTGACGCACGCCTGGTGTGAAACACTCCAGTGAAACCTGGCGGGAGCACAAGTGGATAGCTGACTATCAGCTGCAGGTCCACTATTACAACGGAGATGTGATGAAGGTAGTAGGTGTGAAAGTCGCCTCTGCTGCTGCAGTGAATGTCTTCAGAGACTGCATGGCCTTTGCTGTGAGAGGACTTGGATGCAAAAAAATTCTCTCTCTCTCTCTCTCTCTCTGTCTCTCTCTCTCTCTTATATATATCCAGGTCACTCACATCAAAAGCCAGGCAGGTCCTCTCTCACCAACAGCCAGACAGTCTCTGAGACCAAGCAGTCAGCAATGATGACATCATCAGAGGCGACTTTCAGACTCAAACCACTAATTAGTTCATGGGTTCCCACATGCTGGAACTCAATTTCCCAATTAAGTGAAAATGGCATCATTCATCCACATTAATCTGGAGTCGGGGGGGGGGGGAAACATGAAATGCGGATGACACAACCCCAACCCGACCCCAAGACAAAATCCAGCCCACTGTGTCTGTGCTGGCCAAAAAAGAGCTATCCAGCCGAATCCCACTTTCCAGCTCTTGGTCTGTTGCCTTGTAGGTTACGACCCTTCAAGTGCATATCCAAGTACTTTTTAAATGTGATGAGCGTTTCTGCCTCTACCACCATTTCAGGCCTTGAATTCCAGACCCCCACCGCCCTCTGGGTGTCATAGAGTCATGGGCTGGATTTTGTCAATGGGGACATGATGGAGGCGGGACCCCCACTTTTTGGGTTGTAATCCCGCCTCCATCGACTTGTGGCCAACCCACTGTATTTTCCCTTGATTGACCTTGTTAAGCACGCCAGCGGGCTTAGCAGGCCAATCACAGGTCCCTTGAAAACAGGTGACGTCAGCCATTGAAATTTCATCTGTCAAGAACTTTTGACAGATGAAATTTCAGCGTTTGACAGCTCTGTGAAGCTGTCAAACACTGACAATATAATTTCTAACTTGAGTCCCTGTACTTAGACTCAGTTAGAAATCAGTCCAGCACAGAAAGCAGAGACTGCAGCTTTTGACAGCTCCGCGGCCATTCTGCTTTCTGTGCCGTGGATGTGAGGGACTCCCGACACCTTAAGGAAGCTAGCCTGCAGGACCAAGTTAAGGTAAGTAAAAGTTCTGAAAACACTTTACACACACCAAACACACTTACCTCTGCACTCATGCACCCATCACTCACCTGCACACCGGACATCTCGACCCCTCCAAGCCCTCCAGACCGACGGTCCGCCTCGCTAAATCGGCGTGGTTCGGACCTGTCGGGAAGCCCACACTTCAGGGCTAAAAATAGGGATCAGGCAAAAAACTGCCTGTTAACTACCCGTTAACAGGCAGTTTATTGGCACTAATCCCCTTCCCGCCTCGGGGAGGCGGGTCCCAGCACAGGTCGGGTACCCGTCTCCTGGGAAACTGGCATGGAGGCGGGTTGGGGGCGAGATGGGTTCAGGACCCCCGAATCTGCTATTTTCACACTACTCCCGCCTCCAAACCCACCTCCACGGGCCAGTGAAAATTGAGCCCATAGAGTTATACAGCACAGAAAGAGGCCCTTCGGCCCATCGTGTCCGCACCGGCCATCAAGCCCTATCTATTCAAATCCCATTTTCCAGCACTTGTTCCGTAGCCTTGTATGCTATGGCGTTTCAAGTGCTCATCTAAATGCTTCTTGAATGTTGTGAGGGTTCCTGCCTCTACCACCCTTTCAGGCAGTGAGTTCCAGATTCCAACCACCCTCTGGGTGAAAAAGTTTTTCCTCAAATCCCCTCTAAACCTCCTGCCCCTTATCTTGAAACTATGCCCCCTGGTTATTGACCCCTTTACTAAGGGGAAAAGTTCCTTTCTATCTACCCTATCTATGCCCCTCATAATTTTGTACACCTCAATCAGGTCCCCCTCAGCCTTCTCTGCTCTAAGGAAAACAACCCCAGCCTGTCCAGTCTCTCTTCATAGCTGAAACGCTCCAGCCCAGGTAACATCCTGGTGAATCTCCTCTGCACCCTCTCCAATGCAATCACATCCTTCCTATAGTGTGGCGACCAGAACTGCACACAGTATTCCAGCTGTGGCCTAACTAGCGTTTTGTACAGCTCCATCATAACCTCCCTGCTCTTATATTCTATGCCTCGGCTAATGAAGGCAAGTATCCCATATGCCTTTTTAACCACCTTATCTACCTGTCCTGCTGCCTTCAGGGATCTATGTACATGAATACCAAGGTCCCTCTGATCCTCTGTCCTTCCTCGGGTCCTACCATTCATTGTGTATTCCCTTGCCTTGTTAGTCCTCCCAAAATGCATCATCTCACACTTTTCAGGGTTAAATTCCATTTGCCACTGTTCTGCCCATCTGACCAACCCATCTATATCGTCCTGTAGCCTGAGGCTTCCCTCCTCGCTATTTACCACTCCACCAATTTTCGTGTCATCTGCGAACTTACTGATCATACCTCCTACATTCATATCTAAATCATTAATGTACACTACAAACAGCAAAGGACCCAGCACCGATCCCTGCGGTACACCACTGGATACAGGCTTCCAGTCACAAAAACAACCTTCGACCATCACCCTCTGCCTCCTGCCACTAAGCCAATTTTGGATCCAATGTGCTAAATTGCCCTGGCTCTTACCTTCTTGACCAGTCTCCCATGCGGGACTTTGTCAAAAGCCTTACTGAAGTCCATGTAGACTACATCAACTGCACTACCCTCACCCACACACCTAGTCACCCCCTCAAAAAATTCAATCAAATTGGTTAGACATCATCTCCCCCTGACAAAGCCATGCTGACTATCCTTGATTAATCCTTGCCTCTCCAAGTGGAGACTAATTCTGTCCCTCAGAATTTTTTCCAATAATTTCCCTACCACTGATGTTAGGCTCACTGGCCTGTAATTCCCTGGTTTATCCCTACTACCCTTCTTGAATAATGGTACTACGTTAGCTGTCCTCCAGTCCTCTGGCACCTCCCCTGTGGCCAGAGAGGTTCTGAAAATTTGTGTCAGAGCCCCTGCAATCTCCTCCCTTGCCTCACACAGCAGCCTGGGATACATCTTGTCTGGGCCTGGGGATTTATCCACTTTTAAGCCCACTAAAACCGCTAGTACCTCCTCCCTCTCAATACTAATTTGTTCAAGTATATCACAATCCCCCTGCCTGATTTCTATGCCTACATCGTCCTTCTCATAGTGAACACAAATGCAAAATATTCATTTAAAACCTCACCTACATCTTCTGGCTCTACACACAGATTGCCACTTTGGTCCCTAATGGCCCCTACTCTTTCCCTGGTTATCCTTTTGCCCTTAATATACTTATAAAACACCTTGGGATTTTCATTTATTTTGCCCGCCAGTGTTTTTTCATGCCTCCTCTTCGCTCTCCGAATTTCTTTCCCCCCTGCACTTTCTATACTCCTCCAGGGCTTCCACTGTTTTTAGTCCTTTGTATCTGCTAAAAGCCTCCCTTTTTTTCCTAATCCATTCTTGTATATCCCTTGACATCCAGGGTTCCCTGGGCTTGTTGGTCCCACCCTTGACCTTTACGGAAACATGTTGGCGTTGTACTCTCTCTATTTCCTTTCTGAAAGACTCCCACTGCTCTGATGTGAATTTTCTTACAAGTAGCTGATCCCAGTCTACTTTGGCCAGATCCTGCCTTATCATATTAAAATCGGCCTTCCCCCAATTTAGAACCTTTATTTCGGTCCATCTTTGTCCTTTTCCATGACTACCTTAAATCTCACCGAATTATGGTCACTGTCACCAAAATGCTCTCCTACTGACACTTCTACCACTTGCCCGGCTACATTCCCTAGAATTAGGTCCAGTACCGCCCCCTCTCTTGTAGGACTTTCTACATGCTGGCTCAAAAAGCTCTCCTGGATGCACTTCAAGAATTCCGCACCCTCTAAGCCTTTCACACTCTGACTATCCCAGTTAATATTGGGGAAGTTGAAATCCCCTACTACTATTACCCTATTATTTCTACACTTCTCTGAGATTTGCCTACATATCTGTTCCTCTATCTCCCCCTGACTGTTTGGGGGCCTATAGTACACTCCCAGCAAAGTGCTTGCCCCCTTTTTGTTTTTAAGTTCTACCCATATGGCCTCATTAGAGGAACCTGCTAAGATATCATCCCTCCTTACAGCAGTAATTGACTCCTTGATTAATATTGCGACACCCCCTCCTCTTTTACACCCCCCTCTGTCTCGCCTGAAGAATCTATACCCCGGAATATTGAGCTGCCAGTCCTGCCCCTCCCTCAACCATGTCTCTGTGATAGCAACAATATCATACTCCCATGTGTTCATCAACACCTTCAATTCATCTGCCTTACTCGCAAGACACCTTGCATTAAAATAAATGCCATCCAGCCTTGCCATACTCCCTTGTGCCGTTACATATTTGCTCTGCCTTCCAGGCTGACTTGTTTTCTCCTCTATATTTGGCTGTGCATCACCCCCTACTATAGCTCCACTCCGTATCCCATCCCACTGCCAAGTTAGTTTAAACCCCCCCCAACAGTACTAGCAAACCTCCCAGCAAGGATGTTGGTCCCGTTCCGGTTCAGGTGCAACCCGTCCGACTTGTACAGGCCCCACCTTCCCCAGAAGCAGACCCAGTGGTCCAGGAAACTAAAGCCCTCCCTCCTGCACCAACTCTTTAGCCACGCATTCATCTGCTCTATCCTCTTATTCCTATAATCACTAGCACGTGGCACCGGGAGTAATCCAGAGATTACAACCTTTGAGGTCCTGCTTTTTAATCTGCTACCTAGCTCCCTAAATTCTTGTTGCAGGACCTCATCCCTCTTTCTACCCATGTCGTTGGTACCAATGTGAACCACGACCTCTGACTGTTCGCCCTCACCCTTCAGAATGCCCTGCAGCCGTTCAGTGACATCCTTGACCCTGGCACCAGGGAGGCAACATACCATCCTGGAGTCACGTCTGCGGCCACAGAAATGCCTATCTGTTCCCCTTACGATAGAATCCCCTATCACTATTGCTCTCCCACTCTTTTTCCTCCCCTCCTGTGCAGCTGAGCCACTTGTAGTGCCACGGACTTGGCTCTTGCAGCATTCTCCTGAGAAACCATTTCCCCCAGCACTATCCAAAACGGAAAATCTGTTGGAGAGGGAGATGGACCCAGGGGACTCCTGCACTACCTTTCTAGTTCTTTTACTCTGTCTGGTGGTCACCCATTCCCTGTCTGCCTGTGCACTCTTTACCTGCGGTGTGACCACCTCGTTAAACGTGCTATCCACGAAGATCTCAGCTTCGCGGATGCTCCACAGTGACTCCAGCCGCAGCTCCAGCTCCGAAACGTGGATTTCGAGTAGCTGCAGTTGGAGACACTTCCTGCACATGTGTTTGCCCTGGACACCAAAAGTGTCCCTGACTTCCCACATAGCACAGGAGGAGCACTCCACACTGCCGAGCTGCCCTGCCATGTTCTACCCTTAAATTACTCCCTTTACTTCCTTTAAATTAAAGAATATTAAATAAAGTTGAAAAGGGTGAAACAAGTTCTCCTCAACTCCCCTTTATTCCTTCTACCAATTACTTTAAATCTATGCCCCCTGGTTGCTGACCTCTCTGCTAGGGGAAATACCAACACTTTTTTGGCACTCACACTCAGCATCGAGTTTTCTGCCCCCTGCGTCTGGCCGCACAAGCTCCACTGGTGCACCATGGTGGAAAATTTGCCCTTTAATTCCAATTTTCCACACAAAGTTTTATAACTCTGTTGTCAAAGTCTCGGACCTCAAATTAAACTCAAAATTTGACAAAGGCACGCTATATTTTTCATCAATACTAACCAGTGGTTAGACATTCCTCTATTACATTTATTCTAAATGGTAAAGTCATGCACCAAATATTGAACCCTGGTTCAATGAGGAGTGCAGAAGAGCATGCCAGGAGCAGCACCAGGCGTACCTAAAAATGAGGTACCAACCTGGGGAAGTTGCAACACAGGATTACATGCATGCTAAACAGCGGAAGCAGCATGCTATAGGTAGAGCTAAGCAATCCCACAACCAACGGATCAGATCAAAGCTCTGCAGTCCTGCCACATCCAGTCGTGAATGGTGGTGGACCATTAAACAACTGACGGGAGGAGGAGGCTCCATGTACATTCCCATCCCCAATGATGGCAGAGCCCAGCATGCAAGTGCAAAGGACAAGACATTTGCAACCATCTTCAACCAGAAGTGCCGAGTGGATGATCCATCTCGGCCTCCTCCTGAGGTCCCCCACCATCACAGAAGCCAGTCTTCAGCCAATTCGATTCACTCCACGTGATATCAAGAAACGGCTGAGCTGAGGTGACAGTGACTGCCCTTGACATCAAGGCAGCATTTGACCGAGTATGGCATCAAGGAGCCCTAGTAAAACTGAAGTCAATAGGAATCAGGAGAGACTCTCCACTGGCTGGAGTCATGCCTAGCATAAAGGAAGATGGTTTTGGTTGTTGAAAGCCAATCATCTAAGCCCCAGGACATCGCTGCAGGAGATCCTCAGGGCAGTGTCCTAGACCCAACCATCTTCAGCTGCTTCATCAATGACCTTCTCTCCATCATAAGGTCAGAAGTGTGGATGGTCACTGATGACTGCACAGTGTTTAGTTCCATTCGCAACTCATCAGACAATGAAGCAGTCTATGCCGCATGCAGCAAGACCTGGATGACATTCAGGCAGGTAACATTTGCACCACACAAGTGCCAGGCAATGACTATCTACAACAAGGGAGAGTCTAACCACCGCCCCTTGACATTCAACGGCATTACCATCGCCGAATCCCCCACCATCAACATCCTGGGGGTCACCATTGACCAGAAACTTAACTGGACCAGCCACATAAATACGGTGGCTACAAGAGCAGGTCAGAGGCTGGGTATTCTGTGGCAAGTGTCTCACCTCCTGACTCCCCAAAGCCTTTCTATCATCTACAAGGCACAAGTCAGGTGTGTGATGGAATACTCTCCACTTGCCTGGATGAGTGCAGCTCCAACAACACTCAAGAAGCTCGACACCATCCAGGACAAAGCAGCCCGCTTGATTGGCACCCCATCCACCACCTTAAACATTCACTCCCGCCACTACCGGCGCACCGTGGCTGCAGTGTGTACCATCTACAAGATGCACTGCATCAACTCGCCAAGGCATCTTTGACAGCACCTCCCAAACTCGCGGACTCTACCATCTAGAAGGACAAGGGCAGCAGTCGCATGGGAACACCACCACCTCCAAGTTCCCCTCCAAGTCACACACCATCCTGACTTGGAAATATATCACTGTTCCTTCATCATCGCTGGGTCAAAATTCTGACACTCCCTCCCGAACAGCACTGTGGGAGTCCCTTCACCACACGGACTGCAGCGGTTCAAGAAGGCGGCTCACTACCACCTTCTCAAGGGCAATTAGGGATCGGCAATAAATGCTGGCCTTGCCAGCGACGCCCACATCCCAGAAACAAAAAAAAAATGTCTTGGCCATGTGATAAATGTAACACATGGAGTGATATGTAGTTGTATAAGAACTACCTCCAGCAACATAATTATTTCTCACAAAGAGAATGTGTGAGGAAGTCAGAAACCAGGAGAGAGATAAAAAGGTATACACAGTCTATGAAAAATTACTAGTGTTTCCATTGTAGGCGGTGGTCTATTATATGTTGTTCCCCATTCAACTTCACACCCTTTCGCAGAGGCCATGAGGGGAATTTTAACCCGCAAAAATGTGTGTGTTGGGGTCAGGTGGGATGTTAAAAAGTTAAAAATCTGAATGCCGCACACTTTCGGTTTTAACAGAGACGGAACAAGGGGAGGGCAACCAACCCACTCCCAGGAGGTGGGTTGGCAATTTAAATATTCTAATAAGGCTATGTGCCTCATATTGAACCACTATTTTAAATTTAACCCTGACTGGCCGAGTTTTCCAGGCCTCGGGAAACCCGGACGCTAAAGGGAGGTGAGGACTGCTGGATCCAAGAGGTAAATGCCTTTCCACTTACCTGCTGGATCCAGTTTACCTGCTTCACCAACCCCGTGGTTGAAACACCCCCGACCCTTCCAATCTTCCCCTGACTCTTCTGGTCTCCTCAACGAGGCCTCCGCTCTCCCCCCGCTCCGACCTCCAATCTTGCCTCTCGCTTCTGATCTCCCCCCCACCCCCCGCTCTGGACCCCAATCTTTCTTCTGGCCTCCAATCTTCCCCCACGCACCCCCCACCCCCTGGTATTTCCGATCCCTCTCTCCCTCTTCTCCGCTCCCCGGCTGCAGCCTGGTGCTGAAGGCCTACCTGCCCGACAGCCAGCAAGCCTCTCAATCTGGCTGGCTGTGGCCGTGAAATTGAGATAAAAATGCTAATCAAGTCCTGCTGTTAAGTTCGCTGTGGAGATCACGTTCTTCCGGGTTTCCTGACCTCAAAGCAGCCTCCACCACTCCCTCCCCGCCTCCAAGTTAATATCCAGCCTGCTCCAAACCTCCCAGTTCATATTGGCACTTTTTTCCATCTCCCCCCTCAATTCAACCTGACACGCTTTGCCCCCTCTAATCCACTTCAAGCTCACACCCATTAAAGTTGGCCTTCTGCCACCTCCCACCCATAGTCAAGGTGCTACTCTTTAGTCCCTCTAACCCCCTTAGTTCAAATTGGCACTTTTTATCCCCTCCAATCCCCTCAGTTCAGGTTGGCACTCTTTCCTTCCAGTTTATGCTCATACTCCCCACTTAATGCTGGCACTCACTCCCCCCATTCCCCCTCAATTAAGGCTGCTATTCTCTTTCCTCCCCCACCGGCTCCCAGATTCCCTCTCCCTTCATTTCCCCCTTCCCTTCATTGCCATCTGTTTCCCCCTTCCATGACATCTATGACACCCCTTTCTCTACATGAGTCTGACTGCTATGGGGCCTGACTCGGACCTTCACTCCTCAATACTGTCCCTGCTGTGTATATTAGTGATTCTGGCTGCTGTATACCGTAGACAGAAACTTCTCGAGAATTCCTACAGTATACAGTGGCTGGGATCAATGTCTTTAGCAGCATTGAGGAAAGAGGGTCCCTGGCCAGGTCCATTAGCAGCTAGACTTGGGTAGGTGTAGCGGAGTGTAGGTAAAACGATCTGGGTAGAATTGGGAGGAGTATGGGGAAGGATGTGAGAAAGAGAGGTGGCAAATGCTGACAAACTGACCAGGTATCCAAAATGCTGACTGTTGACATATATGCTTCCTTCGTTTCCTTCTCTGAAGTCTTGAGAGGAGATATAGATCAGCTGTACTTCATACTGCTTGAAGGAAGATGTTACCATATGTCAGGGCTCACCTCAGATAGTAGTAACTGATTCGTCCTCAAGATATTACTACATGGTGTGTAAAACTATAGCTTTGAACATTTGCTGTTATACCATTGCTGCAATAACAGAAGTGAGGTAATAAGGCATCTACTAAAGGCCAATTTCAATTTTCAAGTTTTGAGGAAATTTCTATTGATGATACTGAGAGAAATTATTCTCCTTTTGTGTCATTTGTTCATGGTTGATGGAAGCTGTGGTGCCACTTTATCCACAGAAAACATACTGGGTCCATTAAATATTCTCCTTAGCCACAATTCTGTCTGAACAATTGAATTATTTAACCTTCATTGCCTTAAGTGTTGTCCTGGCGGCAAATAGCATCTTGTCTATCTTGCTTTCCAGATTTTTTTAGTACGTCATTACAGTAGTTAGATATGGATTCTTGACACTTCAACCCTTGAAGTTGCAATGTCTTTGCTGGAAGTTCCTGTATTCAACCTTTCAACAGGAAGAATAAATACATTTACAGAAATTAAGTGGAAGAAATAAATTGAATTAGAAAACACTGGGAATTTTGACCCACATACAACATTCATAAGTGTAATTATTGATATTATCAGTACTTGTGTGTTAGCTTGGCTACACTCTGTTGGTTACACTCCACCCTTGGAGTCAGAAGGTTGAGGATTCAAGGCCTACCGCATGAACATATAATCTAGACTGACAAAGCACTGAGGGAATATGAGAAAGCCGGAGGTGCCATTTTTTCGATGAGATGCTAAACTGTAATCATGCCTGCCTGTTCAGATCGAGGTTAAAATAGGGTGACCATATGTCCCCGGATGAGGTACTGTGTCCCCTGCCAAACAATGTCCCCGGAAGAGTCCCCGGTTCACGAAACTCGTCCCGAATAGACTAGAGCCATATTCGTTGGAATATATGCATATCACACTGTTAGACATAATCACAGTTTCAGGTCAATGGACTGAACAGTGTTACTGTATTATTTATAAACAGTGTCTGAATGCACTTCAACAGTGTGATGTCATATCCGCTGTAATTATATGCACATTTGTTTTGCATTTGTAGTGTATATGTGCAACATATACACTACAAATATAGGTTGGTAAAAAAATTTGCCTCGCTACGTTGCACAACCTACATTTTCCGTCCTTGCTACTTTGCTGTGCTCCCACCCTGTTGTCCCCGGATTCGGTTTAGAAAATGTGGTCACCCTAGTTTAAAGATTCCTTGGGACAAATTGAAGACGAGCTGAGAGTTCTTCTGGCCTACATTTTTCCCTCAACAAATACGGTATCCCCAAAAAAACAGGGTAACCGTTTAGATCACAGCTGTTGTGAAACATTGTTGCTGCATAATGGCTGCTGCATTTCCCAACAGTCACTGCACTTCAAAAGTAATTAATTGTGTGAAGCACCTTGAGATGTTTTGACAATATGATAAGTGCTATGTAAGTGCAACCATGTCTATATTTTACTAACAATATGCACCTACTATTGTAAAGCAAAGCTTTTCAAAGGAAGAAACTTTGTTCACTCTCTTCATAAGCATCCATTGGTACAAAAGCTTACTTGTTATGATAAGCCTGGCTCCATACTTGGTCCACCATCAGGCTCATTAATAGTGTCCTCCCAGGGTTTTTAATCTGCTGGATGCCAACTCTCTCCAGACTGCTGTTTCTTTCTGGACAACTGTTGATTTCCTCTGTTGTCTGTTTACTCCATTTCACTGTTCCTCTAATTTGCCTGTCACCACTTTGGCTGTGATCAGGACTGCAAGAATCTGAACAGTGTCTTTGCCTGTTTCTTGACAGTTATACTGAAGTACCCATTTACTACCAAGACTCTGAAGTTGGTTTAAAAATGTATGTTCCCACCAAATACCAGGATAGAGTACAGGTGTGGAAATGTTAAAGGATCCCTATTCAATTGAAAGATGGAAAAGAAAATGAAAAAACAAAAAGGAGTAAGAAGCTATTAACATTTATTAAAATTCCTAAAAATCATATCATTTTAGGTAAAATTAAAAAAAACTCACTGCAATCTTAAAGATCTGGGGGTAAAAATTCACTTGGTTGCGCCTCTCGTTAGCGCCTTAAGAGGGCGCTAATGGGGCGTTAAGCCGCTAACGCCCGGGCGCAGCGCTGTTTGCGCCGCTCGAGAACTTAACTTGAGATTGTGCGGCGGCGCTAAAACTTACCGCTGCGACCACCTGCGCGCGCAGATTGTGACGTCATTCCGTGGTGCAACGCCCTTGGGGCGCCCCGGAGCGGAAATTGAGTGGCGCCCCCTGCCTTATCGCCTGGCGCTTCCAACGACCGGAAGACTGGAACGTTATCAATCGGTGTGGGGCTGGGGGGGGCGCTATTTAAAGGGGGCCTCTTCCTGTCTTTTTCTGTGGTCGACATTTATGCACCACTCGTTCTGAGAGAGAGAGAGAGATTCGGAGAGAGAGAGAGAGAGACTTCTACATTGACTCAACGCTTTGTGAGGTAGTTTTGTCTAGTTCATCCTAACTTTGTTGCTACTTTAGTTGCTGTACCTCATTACTTTTCTGGCAAAGAGAATATGGGGGCTGCAATGATTGGGGGCGTCGTCCTGCTCCAGCTGAATCGGAGGATACCGAGACGCAGACAGAGAGTGGCAATGATGGCCAGACGGAGGAGGGCCATCAGGCGCATGTACAGGAGAGCTTACCCTCCCAGGGTATATCGTGAACAGCTCTCCTACATCCATATGTCCGAGGAGCTGTGTTTGCGAAGGCTGCGATTCAGCAAGGAGGTGGTCACTGAGCTCTGCCACCTACTGCAGCCAGATCTGCAGCCTCAGCTGAGGTCCAGGACGTCTCTGTCGGTGGCAGTGAAGGTCACAGTGGCTTTGAACTTCTACGCCACTGGCTCATTCCAAGCTGCTGTTGGGGACCTCGCCAATATCTCCCAGTTTGCGGTGCATCGCTGCATCCGGCAGGTCACCAATGCCCTCTTCAGAAGGAGACGAGACTTCATCTCTTTCCCTATGACCCCAGACAAGCAGCGTGACCGTGCTCTGGGCTTTGCGAGGGTAGCAGGCTTCCCCATGGTGCAGGGCGCCATTGACTGCACGCATGTGGCTTTGCGTGCTCCGCGAAAGAATGCAGAGGAATTCAGGAACAGAAAGGGGTTCCATTCCTTGAATGTGCAGTTGGTCTGTGACCACAGACAGGTGATACTCGCTGTCAATGCCCACTATCCGGGCAGCTGCCACGATGCTTTCATCCTGCGCCAGACTACTGTGGCAGAAGTTTTCGAGGCACCGCATCAGCCAGTTGGTTGGCTTCTCGGGGACAAGGGGTACGCATTGAGCACCTGGCTGATGACACCGCTCCGTACGCCAAACACCCCTGCTGAGCTGCGGTACAATGAAAGCCATCAAGCAACCAGGAACATTATTGAGCGCACAATCGGCGTGCTGAAACAACGGTTCCGCTGTCTGGACCATTCCGGAGGAGCCCTGCAGTACTCGCCTGAGCAAGTTTCGAACTTCGTAGTCGTGTGCTGCATGTTGCACAACATGGCAATCCTCAGGACCCAGCCAATGCCACCAGGCCTTGTAGCACCACCAGAGGAGGAGGAGGAAGAGGAGGAAGAGGACGAGGACGATGATCATCAGCAGCACCAAGGCAGGAGGGCGGCCCACAATGGTCAAACTGCAAGGGCCGTCCGTCAACGACTAATAGCAAGCCGCTTCTAGGGCCCCTGCCATTGCTACAAACACTAATCAACCCAGCACGCAACCCCTAAGCCGGCCAAGGCACCAATAATTCCAACCACCAGCCATGTATATTTTGAATACAGAAACTTATTTATTTTACAAACTCTGTGTGTGTCAATTCCTCATGACAAACTCATAGAAATAAACACAAAAAAACAGTCAATAACATAACTGGTTCTCACAACCTGGAGATAATGTCCAAAACACTAAACAAAAGTTGGACCATGAACCTCGGCCTTTAATAAAAAAATGACCAGCATTTTGACACACCTCCTACTTTTTGCCCTTCGAGGGTGATCTCCTTCCCTTGCGCACTTCCCCCCTTCTAACCCTACTGCTCCGCCGTAATGGGACCTCAGTGGCTGCAGCAAGGCTGGTGGAAGGCTGCTGCTCGTCAGACCCTGACACTGCAGATGCCCCTGAAGGACGGCCTCGACCACTTCTGGGCCTGGAGGGCCCGGCTGCAGACTGCACCAACTCTGCATGGGCGGCAGCAGTCTGTCCTACAGGCGGTGGCAAGTGCAGTGGAGAAGTGACAGTGTTGGCAGCAGGAATGCTGTCATCGTGAGAGAGGACAGCAACTCCCTGCTCGCCCGACACACTGGCACTCCCACGGGGCAGCACTTCAGCATCTGGAGCAATCTGCCGGAGAACAGATTGCTGGCCTGCTGCGGCGCGGTGACAGCCCCGGGGACATGTGCACGAACCATCGAGGTTGGCAGCAGTCTGTGCTCGCGTGGCCTCCATCTGAGTCTGTATGAGAGCAGTCAGAGGTGGGATCACGGCAGCCAGTGACTGAATTGCAGCACTAAGCGTTAGTGTGGCATCCGCCTGTGCTACAGCGAAGTGCTCCACACTCCTTGCCAGTGACTCAATGCATTCGGGCACCCTTCCCACTGCACCCATGAGCTCAGTGTGCATGCCCACCGCCTGGGTGTTCATTTCTGCAATCAGCCGCTCCTCCTCTGCGTCCATTGCAGTAGGAGTGTCTGGCATACTCTCCCTCTGGGGAGAAGGCCCCCGTTCTTCCCTACCCCCCGCATGGCGTTGCTGCAGCCCGCTGGGTCCTGGAGCTTCACCATCATCAGCCCCTTCCCCCCTGCTCCCCTCCGGGGAAGGCGTGTTCCCAGTGTGGGCATGGGCTTCCTCGGGAGAGGGTGGCACTGATGCTCCGGCTTCCTCTTCCTCCTCGGCTGCAGCATCACTCCCAGTGGCAGCTTCAGGGCCCGTCTCCTCAGCTGGTGAATCACCATCTGAAAGCAGGGAGGTACAAGAGTGGCTTTAGCGTGAGGACAGGGTGGCAGTAAGGGAGGAATAAGTGCAGCGAGTTAGCAAGTTGGATTGAAAGTGTCAAAGGCTGGTATTGTGAGGGACAAGTGGAAGGACAGAGGACAAAAAGGTGATGACCTTACCATTGCTGTCCACAACGGGGTCGGCGTCTCCAGTGGCGACGGGACCGATCACCCGGCTTGCCACAATCCTGTGGACGCGCTCCTCCAGATCGCTGAGGGGTTGCAGCTGAAGCCGCCCTCCACCCGTCCGTTGCTGCTGTCTCCGATTATGAGCCAGCTTAGCCTGCAAGAAAAAGGACAGCATCTGAGTAAATATACAGCCATGGTCTTGCCTGATGTGCCTCCCATAGATGAATAGCCCTTACAATATACAGCCATGGTCTTGCCTGATGTGCCTCCCATAGGTGAATAGCCCTTACTGTATGCAAAGTGTAGAATGTGTGTGTGTGTTTGATGAAAGGGCCATAGGTGTTGGATGAGTGTTGTGCATTGGGGTTTTAAGACCCTCTGGCCATAGAGTGAGGTTGAGATGGAGGGATGGAGAGGTATTGAGAAAAAGCCACTCACCCTGACGACCCGAGTGAGGTCGTTGAACTTTTTGCGGCATTGAACATGGGTCCTGGGCACCATGCTCCTGGAGGAGACGCTCTGAGCCACCTCCCTCCACACTCTTCTGAACTCGCGTGGCAAAGGCCTCCTGCCACTCTCCGGGAACAGCATGCATCGTCTGCGCTCCACTGCGTCAACCAGAGCATCCAAGGCCCGCTCGGTGAAGCGATGAGCGCGTTCTCTCACCCTCTCCATGCTTGGCAGCAAAATGGATTACAGGTCTCTCCAGGCTGAGATTCAAGGCTGCAATGAGCAGGGTGTGGCTGGGGAGCAAGTGGCCCCCCCCCCCGCTTTAAGAAGTCCGGCGCCAGTGTGTCTGTGTTCCCTCGCTAACTGGCAGCAGCTGCGCTGCGCTCGTGCGCTGAGTTAGCGCCTCACTCCTTGGCCTTTGCGCCTTAAGACAGGTGTGCCGCACCTGCTTTAGCGCTCCACTCACCTCCCGGGGCGGTAAAAGTGAAGTTTCCTGTCAGTGCCGATAATTAGCGCCAGGCGCTAATATTTGCGTCCGGACGATATTTGCGCCCCAAATGGGGCGCGACCTAATTTCTACCCCCTGATATTTTATTAGAAAATGCTGAAAATACACAGCAGTCTGTCAGCATCTGAAACAAGAAAACACTGCATTTTCTGTTCTTATTTTAGATTTCCAACATATGCCTTTATATATCTGATATTTAATCGAACCTCTGTAGCATGCCCATTAATTAGTCAGATGCAGACTCACTTCTATGGAGATGGTCAACATTTGTGCACTGACTTTAAAGGTAATCAAAGGATACATTAAACTGTTCTTTACTTATAATAGTTTATTGTGAGGAATGTTTTTGTTGTTAAAACATGTATTTTTAACTTGCTATTAGGATGCAGGCAACACTGCATTTATTGTCCTTCCCTTAGATTATGTTTTTTTTCATAACAGATTGGCTTGCAAGGCAACTTCAGAGGACATCAACAGTTAATCACATAGTGCGGGGTTACATGTAAGCCAGACAAGATAGTAGCTTGGGTTATTAGAGTAATCTAGTTGCTTTTTTTTAGTAGCAGCCCACAAATTTACTAGATTTATTTAATTCAATTTGACAATTTACCATAGTGGGATTATGAATTCATCACCTTTTGTTTGTTAATCTGGTTGTTCAAGGCTGAGATAGATAAGATTTTTGGACTTATGGGGAATCAAGGGATATGGGGATCGGGCGGGAAAGTGAAGTTGAGATCGAAGATCAGCCATGATTTTATTGAATGGCAGAGCAGGCTCAAAGGGCCGTATGGCCTACTCCTGCTCCTAATTCTTATGTTCTTATGCACTATATCCACTGTTCCATCATACCAATACAGTAGAACATCTATTATCCAGCAGAATTTTCATGCAACAAAATATAGATGACTGGCATTGCAATCCTAAAGTAGTTTAATAGTGTGAAGCCCTTTGAGGTATTTAAATACAATAAAGTGCTATATAAATGGATGTATAATTACAAAATTTTGCATAAAATGTCACTTCATTCTGCAGCCCACAACCAAGCTCCTCCTGTCTAATATAAGTCAAGCTCACTGCCCAGTAAATTTGTATTGCACTTAGCTTCACTCCTATGCTTGGGTTTTTGCTAAATTCAAGGCCAAAATTTGGAGACATTATCTGCCAATTTCCTTAATCCACCAGGAAGTGGTGTGGGATAATTGAGAAGAGGAATGGTTTAATGGGAATGGATCTGAATTGGGCTTGTCACGAAAGGAGTTCCACAAGATTTCATGTTGCGACTGCTGATGTTCATTATTTTTATTAATGATTTAGATGAGAGCATTAATGGAAACATTCTTAAATTTGCTGATGACATAAAAATGTGTAGAGCCATTTGTCATTTAGTCCAAATCAATAGTTTACAGACTGATTTAGACAAAAATGGAAATGTATGGCAGATGTTTAGTGTGGAAAAATGTAGTGTCATGCATTTGGGGTAGGGAAACTCCAGGCAGATTTACACCATGATGTGCGACTCAGTAAGAGCAATGGATCAAGAGAGATCACTCATGATTGGTGCCCAAGCAGTGTTAGTTGGCTTTAGGGAAGCTAAATAGGGTTTCAGGTTGCCTGCAAGGGTCATCGAATATAAAACTGTATTTAAGCTATATAAGATTTTGGTATGTCCACACGGAGGTACAAAAGGTGACCATAATGATGCCTAACTCTAGAGCTCTTAGGTATGAAGATAGGCTTCAAGAGTTAGGGCTATTTATTCTAAAAGCTTAGATGTGATATGATTGAGGTTTTTAAAATGATGCAAGGGACTGGGTTCAAGCCAGTTGGATAGATTATTTCAGATATAAAGGGATGGTAGGACTAAAGGCAATGCATATGAAATCTATAGGCAAAGAGTTAGGTTATATGCCGCCAGGAATTGTTTCTTTTCACAGAGAGTTTCTAGCCTCTGGAGCAGACCACTGAAACATGTTGGTAGGGATTTGCTGCAGTCCTTTAAAAGGTAACTCAACAAGTTCCTGAGGGTAGAGGACATTTCCTGTTATAGAGTGTATGTTGCTACTCAGTTATGATTGTAAGGGCTTATGGGCTATCATGGTCTCTTAGAGCTTTGGTTGATTGCCCTAAGAAATTGGAGATGAATTTCCTAGGGTGTTTTCTCCTTCCCCAGGAGTGTTTAAGGAGGTGGGTGAATGGTATATATGCACCATTGTCTGAATGGGGCAGGTTTGAAGACCTTTTCTTGTCATATGATTTTATATCTTGGCTCACGTGTAGTGGTCACTTAAGTGCAATACAGGAATGCTGTGGCTCCTTGTGGTACCATATTCCAGTACATCAGTGCTTTCAAAAAAGGAAGGGAGAATACTGGGAAGATAAAGCCCTTTTTTAGAAGAGGCAGCTATCATGAAAAAATGTTCAAAGTTTAAAAAAATTCACAAACACACAATATGATCGTGTGATATATTAATGTGCAACATGTGTGTATTGTCCTCCTCGTGAAAATAACAGCTCTTCACCATTCATAAAGTTTTTCCCATGAAGGCACTACTTCTTTCAGTCCTGTTTTTCTTCAGTATTAGGAACTGTAGCAATGTGGGTTAACCTTTCTCATTTTATTCAAGTCACGTTTCAGTATCTACACTAATAGGTCTCAGAGCTAGTGGAATCACTCCTGGAAATATGTCCTCTCAGTGGTGTGCTGAAGACTTGTTTGAATTTGTGGTGAAACTTGTTAATAATCACTACCTTTGGGAAATGCTTTGCATGGTCTTTTTAGTTAGGTGGTCTAACATTATCTCAATTCTGAATCACTATTGTTGAGATATATGCTTGCTAAGTCACTAAGGACAGGTGGACTGACTACAAAGGTGATTTCCAAACTCACATTTCACTGTATGTCAGCGTGGATTCATAAAAGATTGTAATTGCCATTTGGTCTCCTCCACTTAACAGCATTTTGAGATGAGGTAAACTACATTGCTAGATGCACATAAGGAGTGTGCAGAATTGTTTGTCCGTGTGGAATATTGACATGGCTTTGGGGACTATGTGGAATGTGTTACAGCTTTGAAATCGGAAGTGAATAAATATTTGAAAAAGAATAATTTAAAAGGGCTGGGTAATGGGATTAAATGGATAGCTCTTTCAGAGAACTGGTGTAGGTCCGTTGGGTCAAATGGCCTCCTTCTATACTGTAAAATTCTATGCTTCAATGTGAGAAACATCTGTGGCTTACTAAGGAAGTTAAGGAGGGTATCAAATTGAAAGAAAAGTTATACAATGTTGCAAAGGTAGGCCAGAAGATTTTGAAATTTTTAGAAACTTGCAAAGGATGACTAAAAAAATAATAAAGAGGGAGAAAATAGAGTATGAGAGTAAACTAGCAGGAAATATAAAAACAGACAGTAAGAGCTTCTACAAGTATATAAAAAGGAAGAGAGTAGCTAAAGTAAACATTGGTCCCTTAGAGGATGAGACTGGGGAATTAAGGGCAAAAGGGAGGGAGGAACTTAAAACAATTGCTATCACTAGAGAAAAAGTACTAGGCAAACTAATGGGACTAAAGGCTGACAAGTCCCCTGGACCTGATGGCCTGCATCCTAGGGTCTTAAAAGAAGTGGCTGTAGAGATAGTGGATGCATTGGTTGTAATCTTCCAAAATTCCCTAGACTCTGGTAAGGTCCCAGCGGATTGGAAAACTGCAAATGTAACGCCCATATTCAAGAAAGGAGGGAGACAGAAAGCAGGAAACTATAGGCCAGTTAGTCTAACATATGTCATTGGGAAAATGCTGGAATCCATTATTAAGGAAGTAGTAGCAGGACATTTAGAAAATCATAATATAATCAAGCAGAGTCAACATGGTTTTATGAAAGGGAAATCGTGTTTGACAAATTTATTAGAGCTCTTTGAGGATGTAATGAGCAGGGTGGATAAAGGGAAACCAGTAGATGTGGTGTATTTGGATTTCCAAAAGGCATTCGATAAGGTGCCACATAAAAGGTTACTGCACAAGATAAGAGCTCATGGTGTTGGGGGTATTATATTAGCATGGATAGAGGATTGGCTAACTAACAGAAAACAGAGAGTCGGGATAAATGGGTCATTTTCAGGTTGGCAAACTGTAACTAGTGGGGTGCCACAGAGATCAATGCTGGGGCCTCAACTATTTACAATCTATATTAATGACTTGGATGAAGGGACTGAGTGTACTGTAGCCAAATTTGCTGACGATACAAAGATAGGTGGGAAAGCAAGTTGTGAGGAGGCCACAAAGAGTCTGCAAAGGGATATTGATAGGTTAGGTGAGTGGGCAAAAATTTGGCAGATGGAGTATAATGTGGGAAAATGTGAGGTTATCCACTTTGGTAGGAAGAATAGAAAAGAAAAATATTATTTAAATGGAGACTACAGAATGCTATGGTACAGAGGGATCTGGGTGTCCTCGTACATGAAACACAAAAAGTTAGCATGGAGGTACAGCAAGTGATTCGGAAGGCAAATGGAATGTTGGCCTTTATTGCAAGGGGGATGGAGTATAAAAGTAGGGAAGTCTTGCTACAACTGTACAGGGCATTGGTGAGACCACACCTAGAGTACTGCGTACAGTTTTGGTCTCCTTATTTAAGGAGGGATATACTTGCATTGGAGGCAGTTCGGAGAAAGTTCACTAGGTTGATTCCTGGGATGAAGGGGTTGTCTTATGAGGAAACGTTGAGCAGGTTGGGCCTATACTCATTGGAGTTTAGAAGAACGAGAGGTGATCTTATTGAAACATATAAGATTCTGAGGGGGCTGGACAGGGTGAATGCTAAGAGGATGTTTCCCCTCATGGGGGAATCTAGAACTAGGAGGCATAGTTTCAGAATAAGGGGTCGCTCATTTAAGATGGAGATGAGGAGGAATTTCTTCTCTCAGAGGGTCATGAATCTTTGGAATTCTCTATCCCAGAGAGCTGTGGAGGCGGAGTCATTGAATATATTCAAGGTGGAGATAGACAGATTTTTGAGCAACAGGGGAGTCAAGGGTTGTGGGGAGCGGGCAGAGAAGTGGAGTTGAGGCCAAGATCAGATCAGCCATGATCTTACTGAATGGCAGAGCAGGCTCGAGGGGCCAAATGGCCTACTCCTGCTCCTATTTCTTATGTTCTTATGAGGACAAATCTTGCATCTGTCCACATCACAGATTCAGAGTTCCTTTTTGTGCCTATATTTAGTTAGAATGAGTTTGCTCTTGACTAATCTTGTGCATAATCTGGAATGCCAGAATGAGTGCCGTTCAAAAGAATTTACCAGATATTTCCTTCTGTGAGCATGGGTGCTATCTACAGATCTTGTTTTTAATCAAATGAGAATATCTATGGATAGGTTATTACTGTTAATAAGTAGGTTATTTTGCAGTTTGGATGTGTCAGCATCCATTAGTAAATGACTGTAACAACCAAATTGCATATTATATAAATTAACTTATAACAAACAATCACAACAGTTTGCAAAATACATGGGCACCAAAATTCCTGGGCCCAGGGAGGGTGGTGTCGCAGGCAGACCCGAGCAGAAGGACTGTATTTTGGGGCATCTACCACTTTTATTAGTTCTGTTGCAAAGCCTGGTACTTTTGGAGCCAGGCCCATGATATATCTGCTGACAAATCAGTGTGTGTATTATAATGTGATGTTAGCAAAGAATAGATGTAATTAATTATTTCCCTCATTTACACCAAGATGCCTTTGATTCCCTGCTGTCCAGTACTAGTAGTTCTGTGGAGGGGAGGGGAGGGGGAGGGTGCTGAATTTTTAAATAACCAGTTTTAGCTATGCAATTGATTGCAGAAATTGGCAGAAGAAAAAGCTTATTATTAATTTCCCCCTCCCTCCCAGAGCAATGCAGGACTGCAAAACCTACAGCAAGGTGCTGAGGGAGAATTTCTTCCCACCTCCAGACAGACATCCAGTTGTGCTGAAAACTTCACATGCGTCTGCCCTTAACATTTAAATTATCCTGACCTCAGGATTCCAATGTGGTTAGAGACTTAAGCACTGGGCAGGCATAACTTCCAACCCCCCCCCCCCCAAGGAATTTTAGGACTATGGACTTTTTCTCTTCCTTTCCTGTAGGTGCTTACTTATGTTGGGGTATAGTCCAATGGGAATCAGCAACCCTATTTGACCAATGAGGGCATTGCATTGGAGCCCAATAATGTTCTCGCCAGATGTTTTGCACATATGCAGCTTCCAGCCAGAGTCAATGGATATCAATTGGAAGAGAGAATACTAGCTCATTTTCCTTTCCATAGCCTGGACCACTGAGGCCAGTCATAGCACTCCACTTAGTGCCTGGCTGAGATGAGCTAACTGAGGACAGATCAGTAATTGAAATATTGGTCTTCTAATACTAAAATTTAAAGCAAAATTAGATTCAAAATATGATTATTATTCAGTAGCATATTACTATGTGATGCTGAAAATGCAGGAACAGTAACTGCTAGTTCAGATCCAACAAGTCTCCCCTTCTGATGTATGTTTTTATTTATTCATAATTTTGTAACAAAATGTAACCAATTTTAACATCATGCAAAGGAAAGCTCAAAATGCCCTTGAAGTCCTTTCGTTCTGCTACAAGAATAATTACTTTTGATATTTTTGTCAGCTTCACTATTCACAAAATAGGGAATATGGAGAAGCACAGCATATCCTCCCCGCCCTCAGAAAGGGGTGATTTGCTAACTCACAAGTCCTGTAGTCATGGGTGAGAATCGTAAGTGGAAATAAAAAAGATATCACGTCCTCTAGGCAATATTAAAAAATCAGATTTGTTTTCTCAATATAACAATAAAAATGTATTTTCTTTTTTTCTCCAATTTTCTGCTCCTTGAATCGACTCCTTGCTGGGGCACAGTTCCATGGGAACACTCTGAGACCACACCTAAATGGCTATTCTTTATGTGTGAGCCAAGACAGTGAGCTACTTGACTGTTGGAAGTTCTATTCTTCAGATGAGGTGTTAAATCGAAGCTCCATGTGCCTGTTCCAGTAGTTCAGGTGATGTAAAAAACCCTATTCAAAGAGATGAGTTCTCCTGGTCTGCTGATGAACATTCCTTTCTGAATCAACACCCCAAAAATTGTTTAACTGTCATTAATCTCATTTTTGTTTGTGGGACCTTGGTGTGTGTAAAAAGGCTGCCACACTTTCTACAGAGGAGATTTACAAGGATGTTGCCGGGAGTAGAGAATCTTAGCTGTGAGGAAAGACTGGATAGGCTGGGTCTGTTTTCCTTGGAACAGAGGAGGCTGAGGGGAGACCTTATTGAGGTGTATAAAATTATGAGGGGTATAGATAAAGTGGATAGAAAGGACCTATTTCCCTTAGCAGAGGGGTCAAAAACCAGGAGGCACAGATTTAAAGCAATTGGGGGAAGGTTTAGAGGGGATTTGAGGGGAAATTTCTTCACCCAGAGGGTTGTGGGGGTCTGGAACTCACTGCCTGAAAGGGTGGTAGAGGCAGGAACCCTAACCACTTTTAAAAAGTACTTGGATGTGCACTTGGGATGCTCTAACCTGCAGGGCTACGGACCAAGAGCTGGGAAGTGGGATTAGGCTGGATAGCTCTTTGTTGGCCGGCGCGGACACGATGGGCCGAAATGGCCTCCTTCTGTGCTGTAACTTTCTATGATTCTATAATTTCAAAAGTAACTGAAGTGCTACAGGATGTCCTGGGTGACATGATAAGGTGCTATAAAAATGCATGTTCTTCCTTTCACTGCCATTTCATCACATATGTAGTACAGCTGGTAATGTGAAGAGTTTGGCACACAAAGAACTTTATACAAGATTTAAAAAAAAATGAAATCCTAGCATTCAATTGATATATATGACTAAAACCCATGACTTTTTGCTTTTTAACCAGAAGTATGTTTGAGGTGACTGCCCTTACAAGGTTTCTGCTACATAATAGCAAGTACTCATGTCTTGATACTTGTTAATATTAAATATTTTCATTTCATACACTTTCAAGAAAATGAATACGAATTTAGAAGAATAATTATTTGGTATAAAATTCTACAGATTTTACCTTGTCTTTTGATCGATCAATCCCTTATGCTTCTGTCAGAAACTTCATACCTCAATCCCTGATCCAAACTCCCTTCCTGACTGCTTGCTCAGGCGCAACCCGATGGTGTGCAAACTCAGTGTCCTGCTCAATCCTGAGCTGAGCTTCAAATCCCAAATCCAGTCCATTTCCAAGTGCCGACTTCCCCCTCTGAAATATCATCTGTCTCTATCCCCACAGCCACCGACACCCTCATGTCAATCCCAGATTCTACTTTTCCATTGGATTTCCTGCTTAGAAGAGTAGGAATGCTTATATTTTCCCCTAATCGCCATAGCTGTTCACCACCTAAAGCCATAAGTCCAGCCTCTGTGAATCTCACTCACAAGAGCCACAAGGGTTTAGTGACAGCAGCTCATTTTCCTCCCATTTCTCTGCCCACTTGGTGATTTCTGACAACAGTGCACTTAGATTATCAACTTGGCAGCTGGCACTTCCAACCCATTTTTGGGTCCTGTGTGATGATGCTCTATTTTGTTGCACCAGGCTAACAACTTTTGTAATGAAAAGGTTAAAGCAAACGTTTCGCGTCATGCCCATGAGTTTCTAATATTTCCCTTGCTACACTGTGCTGATGACTTAAATGCCAACTTTGATAATAGATTAGTCAATTTTACACGTATAGTGTTGGCTTGGCTCTGTTAGTAGCACTCTTGCCTCTGAGTCAGAAAGTTGTGGGTACAAGTCCCACTATGGACTTAAACACATTGCAGGCTGACACTCCAGTGCAGTAATGAGGGAGTATTGTATTGTTGAAGGTGCTGCCTTTCAGATAAGACATTAAACAAGCCCTGTTTGCCTGTCCTGATAGAGATAAAAGATCCCAAGGCACTATTCAAAGAGCAGGATTTTTCCTGATGTGCTGGCTAACATTCCTCCCTCAAACAATATCACCAAAAACAGATTGACTGGCCATTCATTTCATTGTCATTTGTAGGACCTTGCTGAACACAAATTGCCTGCTACATTGCCTGCAAAACAACAACGATTGCACTTCAGGAATAATAGGTTGTAAGGTGTCCTCTAAAATTGCTCACACTTCTCCCCCGTTGCCCCCCCCTCAGTCAGAGCCCCAGATGGCTCCTCGGATTGCGATGGCCGAGCCTGCCTCTGCAGTCACAGGAGGAGCAGACTTTGGCGGGGCCATCACAGGCTCCAAACCCAGAGGATTTCCGCCAAAAGTGTCTATGCAGTCACAGCAGGAAAGTGAGCAGGCTGCCTCTACCTCTGCTGAAGCCACAGGGGTAGCACCTTGTAGAAGCACGCGTAAGAGAATGATGAAACACAAGTAGATGCACAAGGGTAGCCACTTGGTGTTGTAATAAATGTTTGTGTAAAGTTTACAGTACTGTGATGTCACAGATAAAAATATTTATTTTTCACCACATTCCAGTCATGGACAAATTTGTGTGCAACTTTGGAAGTGGCTTAGTGAGTTGGAGTGAATGGTGAGACATAACGTTACCTCCAGCAATGGTGGTCAGTGTGAAAGGAATGGCTTCGTCATTGTAGGGATGCTTTATGGTGTTGCTGTGGGGTGGTGCGAACCTGACGCAGCAAGTGACTGCCATATGGGTGTACTCTTTTTGTGTGGATGATTAACCAATTAGTCTGTAAATAAATAAAACTTTAAAGGAACCTTAACAAATTAAATTAAAATTTGATTGGCTGGGGTGATGATGCACTCCAGTCCCCGCGGCGCCCACCGGTCGCGTGCCGGTGGACACCGCATGCTCCATCTCCAGTGCCATATGGGTGTAATGCCCGAAGTTAAGTAAATCTGGCTATGCTGAAGCCATCCCTGGCCTCCCGGGCAGCAATGTGCTCGGGTGCTGGTGGAATCTGAACCGCAGGTTCCTCCTGCTCTTCCTCCTCGTCTTCCAGCTGATGCTCTTCCTGCTCCTCCTCCTCCTCTGAAGAGGCTGTGCGCTCAGTGTCTTGCTCCTCATGCAGTGCTAATTCTTGCTGCAGCGTTGTGTTGTGTAGGGCGCAGCAGACCACGACAATTCTGGAGATCCTGGCTGGTACATACTGAAGGGCTCCTCCAGATCTATCAAGGCATCTGAAGTGCATTTTCAGCATGCCTATTGTCTGCTCTATGACACATCTGGTGGAAAAGTGGCTTTCATTTTATCTCTCCTGGGCCTCAGTACTTGGCCTCCTCAAGGGTGTCATGAGCCACATCTTCAGTGGATAGCCCTCGTCTCCAAGCAGCCAACCAGAAAGTCTGTTTGGAGGCGCGAAGAGCTGCGGGAGGGTGGACTGGCGCAGGATGAAAGCGTCATGGCAGCTGCCAGGGAATTTGGTGCACACATGCATGATGATCTTCCTATGGTTGCAGACGAGCTGCCATTGAGGGAGTGGAAGCCCTTGCGGTTGACAAAGACTCCTGGGTGATGTGGGGGTGCCCTGATGGCCACGTGTGCAGTAGATGATGCCCTGCACCAGTGGGAAGCCAGCCAGAGCAGCAAAGGCTAGCGCCCGCTCAGTAGCGCTGGCTTCCTCAGTGGCAAAGTTGATATAATTGGCTGACTTGTCAGAGGGCTTCGGTGACCTGTTTGATGCATCTGTGGGCAGCCGACTGCGAGATGCGGCAAATGTCTGCTGCAGATCCCTGGAAGGAGCCTGAGGCAAAGAAGTTGAGGGCGCTGGTGACTTTGATAGCCACTGGTAAGGTGTGCCCACCCGCTCCTCTGGACTGCAGGTCTTGCTCCAGCAATCTGCAAATGTCTGCAACGACCTGGCTCGATAGCCTGAGCCTCCTTTGGCATTGCTGCTCAGTCATGTTGAGGAAGCTCATCTGCTGCCGGTATACGGTGTTGGGGGTATTGCCTCCGGCACGGTGCATCCCTGCGTTGATGCCCTATGTCCTGTGCAGCATCAGGTAGTTGAGAAGGTTGGTGTTGTTGTTGTTGGTGCTGGGGCTCATTGTGGTCTGATTCTGAGGACCAAGGTGAGAGTATAAACGGCACCTATGCTTATGTAATAGATGGCAGGTCAAATAGAGATGACAGAAGCAATCTGTCAATTGTGTGATAGGTGATCCCGACTTTGTTGAAAAGACTTGCAACCTCTAGAAAGCTAAATCTGTGCTGACAATGCACTCAGCAACAGCATCTTCCTTAGGAAAGTGACCAGCTGTCAGGTGGGAGTTTTTATTGTATTTTTCATGCTGTGCAGTAATGAGATGGATCAATGGCCACTCAACTTCCACCTCAGGTTCACAGATGTGGTTCCTGAGCTGCGTGATTCCCGTGCTCATCCAGGGAAATTTGAAAGGTAGGGTTAAAATGAGGTTTAAGGGTCCGAGGGCAAACGCGCCCGAGGGAAAGGTGCGTGGGGGTGGGATGACGGCAGGTTCCTGACCCGCTCCAAGGTTTTTCAAATTTCTCTCCCGACCCACCTCCAATGGCGCTCGCACGGACGCCAGAAAATTCCGGCCTCTGTTTCCTGTACGATGACACCTAAATCTCTCTGAACACTAACATTTAATAGTTTCTCACCATTTAAAAAAATTGTTTTTCTATTCTTTCTACCAAAGTGAATAACCTCACATTTCCCCACATTATACTCTATCTGCCTCCTTATTGCCCACTCACTTAACATGTCTATATCCCTTTGCAGGCTCTTTGTGTCCTCCTCACAGCTTACTTTCCCACCTAGCTTTGTATCGTCAGCAAATCTGTAATTATCTTGTGATTTGCACTATGCTTTTTGATACTGTTATTAGGCATGCTGAACTGGATATAAAATCATAGAATTTTACAGCACAGAAACAAACCATTTGGGCCCTTTGTGCCTTTGCCGGCTCTCTGAAAGAGCTACCACTTCATCCCAATCTCCTGCCTTTTTGCTGTACCCTTTAAAACAAATGTATTTTTCAAAAATGTATTAATTTCCCCTTTATTCCACCACTGTGGGCATTACATAGCCCAATAATTCTCTGCATAAAAATTCTCCTTCATTCTTTTTTGATGATGATCGTAAATAATGACCTTTAGCTTCCAACTCACCAACCAGTGAAAATAGTTTTTCCTGATTTACTTCATCAAAACCGCACATAATTTTGAATACGTTAGATCTCCTCTTAACTATATTTGTTCTAATGAAAAGTGTCCTAGTTTCTCTAGTCATTTCTCATAATTAAAGCCTCTCATCCCTGGGATCATCTTAGTGCTCTGCCCTTTTTTTCCCCCTTTCAGCTTTTGTACAATTTTAAATAATCAAAATTATATTTCTAACAAATAAAAATATATTAAAGAAAACTAAATAAACTATCAATGATAAAATCATAAAACAGAAAATGTTGGAAATACACAGTAGTTTACATGTGTCAGCCTTGGCTCACATCTCGGTCAAGAAGGTTGTAGGTTCAAGACCCACTCCAGAGACTTAAGCACATAATCTAGGCTGACACTTTAACGCAGTACTGATGAAGTGCTGCACTGTCGGATGAGATGGTAAACAATCTGCCCTCTCAGATGGACGTAAAAGATCCTATGTCACTATTCAAAGATGAGCAGGAGAGTAAATCCACATTCCCACCCCTCACGTATCCTGGTCAATATTTATTCCTCAATCAACATCACTAAATCAGATTATCTAATCATTTATCTTGTTGCTGTCTGTGGGATTTTGTTGTGCATATTTCCCTACAACAGTGACTACACTTCAAAGGTACTTTAAAGGTAAAGCAGTTTGGGATGTCCTGAATGGTGCTATGTAAATGCAATTTCTTTCTTCCTCAACATCCAAAGGTAAAAAAAGACAGGCTTCAGGTGAAACCACTTCTGACAAAGGATCTCAAAACACTAATCTGTTTTTTCCTTTTGAGGTGTATTTCTGTTTTTATTTTATGTACTAAACTTTGTTGGAGGTCTAGATTCCCCTTTGCCTGAGTCCCACATTTAATCCAGGCCATACCAACATTTCTAGCTATGAAGATCAAATGTGTGAAATAAGGTTAAGGAGTTTCAACCCAACTAATGGCAGAGATCTATTCACAATTCTGCACAAATTGATCGCCCCATTCAGAAAAGCTAGAAGGATGGCTGTGGCGAGAAATTTAAAAAAGTTACAGGAAAGGTTGTTTTTCCTGAGGTGAGGTAGAAGTTAAGGTACTATTGTTGGTGTAAAGTAGAAACAACATAGCTGTTGCCACATATGTGAATAAGCCTATGGTACGCCAATTGATAAATCTAGGTGAATCAATTTTGTAGTTATTATTTATTCCTGCAGATTTCATTTTGCTTGGGGTTGAGAATCTTGTCAGAAACCTTTAAAAATATTTGCTCAAGAATTACAGTAACCCTTAATTTAGATTTTTCTCATGTTTATTTTGACTAATTTTTTAATATTTTTGTTTAAAGAGCAAGTACCTTTGACATCACGGGTGATAGTGGTCTCGAAAAGGCAAGAAAGTTGAATTAACACAGTGGTTTATCAGACTATTAAAATTAATTTAGGGCCTTCATAGTTAGGCTCCTTTAAATCATATTTTATCATATTTAAAATTGATAAAACAGATCGAAAATATATCAATTTATTTAAGGTTAAACTGAAACCGGTCTTTATCGCAGGTTTTTTTTTTAAAGAATGCAATATTTTTGGTACAGCTTTTCCTAGTTCCAAACTAGGGGTCGTAAATAAAAGTCAATAAAATATCAAATATGAAATACAGGAGGAACTTCTTTACCCAGAGAATGGTTAGTATGTGGAACTTGCTGTAAATCTATGTAATTTCAGAAAATGACAATCATGAACTCTATTACATGATAAAGTTATCCGAAAGGGGACGAATACCAAATCCCTTAACAATTGGGCCTGCGCTGATTTAAAAAAAAACTGGGCTATAATAGAAGGGGGATTAGTATTTGGAGAATTTTTTAGGACACAGGAGGATTCCCGATATCAGACATAGATAGGGTGACAACATTGTAAAATAATAATGCCCCTACGACAGAGGAAAAAAGGTGCAATGATATTGGCCAAGGGAGAAAATATTAAATACAAGAACCATTTTTTTCGAAGCTAAACTAATGACTGAAGAATTGCTATTATACAGGTTATTGTAATACCCCTTAAACACTTAAAAAAAATTGAGAGTATTTATTTTTTAAGCAAACACGAAATGGCGGCAGGGGGGGAAGAGACTCTTCGAAACGTTCGGCCGAGCTGAAGGGTGACAGGTCAGGGAACCAACTGCAACCAGAAACAGAAGGCGTCTCACACGACAGAATAATTTAATGCCGCCACTTTAATATTTTAAAAATCAAAAACAAACAAACGCATTAAAACGGCTGCGAGCGGCACAACCTTTTTTTTTTAGGTGACACACCGCCGGGACTCCAAGCGCCTTCAGGGCCCGGCGCCGCCATCTTGCGTTGACGTTGCACGAAGGCAAGAGCGGATCGATATAGCACCATGACTCCATTTTATTCACTGCTTTTTAAAAAAAAAATCGGGGGGGAAAAAAAGGTGTCTCTAAACTACCGCTACTCTTACTTTAAAAAAAATATATATATAAAACACTCCCCTGTACTTATTATACTGTCCATAATCTCCAGAAATTAAAGCGGCACGTTTCTCCCCACCAGCAGCTACATCCGTTTACTGGCTTGTTCTGCCCCCTTCCTCCTCCTCCTCCTCAGGCCTGGGACTCTTTTGCTTCCGCGCATGTGTACGGCTGATTTGAGGCAGGCCTCAGCACTCACTCAATGGCGACCGAAAATCTTGATTAAAGAGACCGGAGGCGGCCGGGCCCGGGGCTGAGAGAAACAGCGGCGCGACAAAAAAAAATTTTTTTTTTAATTTTAAAAAACACACACATATATACAAAAAAAAAATGATCTTTTATTCAGGAAAAAAAACATAAAAATTACCAAACCAAAAAAAAAAAATCATGTATTAAAATCCCCTCATTGAAATCCAAGTATATAATTAAAAAAAATTAAGGAAAAAATGGCCGAGACAACCGCTACCTCTCCTAAAGTCTCTCCATTAGAATCAGGTAAGAACATAAAGGAAAAGAAACTTAAAACACCTCAATTGTTTTGTTTTAAAAGACAACGTTGGAGAAGAATAAAAGCCTCTTTTTTTTTCAACCCCCCTCTCCTCCCTTCTCTCAGAGCTCTACTTCCTAATCGCTCGCTTTCTCTCGGCGGGTCCTTGCCAAAAGTCCGCGGAGGTGAGTGGAATTTAATGTGTTTCAACCACAACCAAAAAATAAAAAAAATAAAGCCTTCAATAATTACATTTAAAAAATAAAATATTCTTTTCTTCTTCTGATTCGCAGGTGCTGGTGCAGGAGCTGGAGGAGAACGAGGTGTGTATAGACGGACGGCAGCGGCCGCCCAGCGCTGCCTCTCTGTCCTTTACTCCGTTTGCTGCTCCTATTCGGCCTCTTATGTCACTCTAATGCTATCTGATTTGACGGTTCTTTTCCCCCCTCTCTCTCTGCATTAATAAAAAAAAAACTTCACCTGAGCTACACATTTTTAAAAATCTTTTTAAAAATCTTTTTCCCCTTCCCCTCCCCCCGACAATTTTTTTTCCCCCCCTTTCTGCAGCTGCTCCCAAAGCGTCTAGACTGGGAAGGCAACGAACACCACAGAAGCTATGAAAACTTTGTAAGTATTTTTTTTAATTTTAATGTTGAGATAATTGATGTTAAAGGGGAGAAAAGTTTAATTCCAGAATTTTTTCTCGGGAGGTGAAAACAAAATTAAATTTTGAATAAATAGTGTTCTTCCTTCATTTCCCATGTTTTTTTTTTATTTGGGGGGTTATTTAGGGGTAAAAGGTGTTAAAATTGATAAATGGTTGGGTGACTAAAATTTATTGCATTTTTTTTTCTGAGGGGGCGTGGTTGAGGACCAGTCATTCCGATGGCGTAACTCCTTGCATAATTGGCCGTCACCCAATCTCAATTCCGCTTTCATCGGCAAGGGGGCGAGCTGCAGTTTAGTGAACCTATCGCAGATTGGCTGAGAGGGGAAAAAAAACTGGTATCTTATACTGCGCATGCTCCAAACTTTACAGCCTGTTTCGGAGTGAAGTCATGACGGATTGGCTAGAGCTTTTCTTGATCTATTAAAAACCAAAATGCTGGAAATTTAAAATGAAAACATAAAATGCTAGAAATACACAGCAGGTCAATCAGCTTTGGAAAGAGAAAGGACAGGTTAAAGTTTTGAATGGCATTTGTAATGAAGTGCACCCACCTCAATCGTCAACCTGCTTTTTCCATCAGATACTGATGGAACCGTGCATTTCAGCATATTCTGTTTTTAATTTGGAAACCGTGTCTCGGGGTG
This sequence comes from Squalus acanthias, assembly GCA_030390025.1. Taxonomy (NCBI): domain Eukaryota; kingdom Metazoa; phylum Chordata; class Chondrichthyes; order Squaliformes; family Squalidae; genus Squalus; species Squalus acanthias. The sequence goes on from CM059429.1 coordinate 158,314,760, forward strand.
AAATGTCGGATATTAACACAAAAAATAGAAATGATCGTCACTTGCTTGGTTTCCAGTGGACTACCTGTAAAATCTCCCAAAACATAAAAGTTTTTAATAAGTTTCCCCCCTTCCATTTCATCAGATTTGTGGCATCTGAAATCTTGGTGTTCGGTTGTTCAATAGGAGTTTACAAATTAGCTCTCAATCTCCTGACATCTTAAGATGCTGTGGCCTGTTGTTAATTTGCAGGCTTCACTGTATTTTTGAATTTATCTTTGGCAATCTCTTTGAAATGTAGTTGATTCTGCCAGAATTTGGACTTGAGCAAATTTATTGCCTATTCTAAGGTTAAGAAAGTGAAACATGATTTGGTTTGTGTGTATTATCCATTTCCGTGCCCCACCTCCCCGAGTTACATTGCTGTCTTATTTTCGATCACTAGCTAATGTTCCACGATGTTGCTCACAGTGAGACGGAGAATTAGACCATCATGTTTGTGGTCTGTCTCCTGCTGCCTATTCTTTTGTCATTGTCCCACTCTTTCGGATGAGACGTTAAACCAAGGCCCCGTTTGCGCTCTCAAGTGGACGTAAAAGATCGCATGGCACTATTTTGAAGAAGAGCAGGGGAGTTATCCCCGGTACCCTGGCCAATATTTATCCCTGAACCAACATAACAAAAAGAGATTATCTGGTCATTATCACATTGCTGTTTGTGGGACCTTGCTGTGCGGAAATTGGCTGCCGCGTTTCCCACATTACAAGTGACTACACTCCAAAAGTACTTCTCTCTCTCTCTCTCTCTTTCTCCTGTATGCTGTTTTCTCAGAGATGGTGGATGTGTGTCTCTAAAGGTTAATTCATGAAAAGTTACACATTTACATATTTCTAAGTGAGAATTCATATTTTAAAGGTTACTGTTGTCTTTTCTGGGCCACACATCCTGAAAGTCTAGCTGAGCAGGCAGGTTATCCGACATCTCTTCAGATCATGTTTCTAAGTCTTTGCTTCATGTCTGCTACACATCTCTGCTAACCCTGAAAATGCGAACTTCCCAATTGGACGAAGCTAGATTATGAAGGATGGATGAGGCTAGCATGTACATTTGGGTCTCCCAAATCATGATACAACGCATTGGTGCAGTGTACCATCTTCCTACTTCAACTCATCTTTAGGTGGTTGTTTTGTGCTACTCTAGGTTTTATCGAATCAGCATGTGCCCCCTGATCATCTGTTGCGGATATGCCAGCGAATTGGCACCCTACTGGATAAGGAAGTTCCTTCAAGTGTGTCTGGAGTACAGTCCCTACTTGGTGCAGGCCGACAGTCGCTACTTCGAACTGCAAAAGGTATGGATTCTGGTTAACTGCCCATCCGGGATGCTATTTAGTTAATTGGCTGCCTGGCTGCAGCCAGAAATAGTCATTTTGGTAGCGATTGTACAGCTTAGTAAAATTCTATGGAGAGCTGGAATTATTGTTTGCAGATACGTGTTAAGCCATTAAGGTACCACTTACTCTTTCTGTGCTAAGTTCAGCATCATAATGTTGATGGGTTCTGTACCATGCCCAAGTAGCCATTATTTCTGAGCGATTTGACAGCCTATTTGTCTGGGAGTTTGACAGCTGAGACCATTTCTGCCTTAACTTGATGTCCACACATGGACACTTCCAGCAGCAGTCGCTGGATAGCTGATTGGGAGCCGAAACCGTGGACGATCTTCTTAACTAATGAACGCTGAATCCAATTGTTGCAACCCTATTGGTGCTGTGCTTGGATCAGTAAGCCCACTGCAGACCGGAGATCGAACCTGGAACTTTGACTCAGTTACTCAGTGAACAGAGGTGTTGAGCACCATAATAGCTTTTAAATAAAATAGAGATATTGGTTATTTCCCTTGAATTTAAATGACCAATATAGGTTGCTGCGAATTTAGCTAGTAATTTTCCTTATTTTTGATCAATTTTTACTGTGTTGTATACTGTTACAGTCTGCCCACCTGCCCTCATACTGTTCTTGGGTAGGATGTGCTGTGTTGCCAAATTCACTGCTGTTGTTCCTTCAATTGAATGAAATAACAGTGAAGTCCACTTAAGGGTGTATCCGTTAAAAGCAAATACTGGTTAAATGTGCACTTTTTCATAATCCCAATTCTTTTCCCTTTAACTTGGTGGTAAATTTTCTTTCAAATGCACACTATTTTAAATGCAAATCCCATAAAATGTATAGATCTTTGCATCATCAGCTCATTATCTCACAGAAATAAAATATTTCACACTACTGGTCAACAAAATAACACTCACTTCACACCTAACTGTCTCACCTGGCTATTGGCAGTACTGCCACAAACTCTCATCCCTCTCCCTGGCCACTTGAGGCTGAACCAGACTGTTTGCAACCTGGGCGTCCTATTTGACCCTGAACCGAGCTTTCGACCCAATATCCATTCCCATCACAAACACCGCCTATTTCCACCTCCGTAACATTGCCCGTCTCCGTCCCTGCTTCAGCTCATCTGCTGCTGAATTCCTCCTCCATGCCTTTGTTACTTCTAAGCTCGACTATTCCAATGCTCTCGTGGCCGTCCTCCCACCTTCCATCCTCTGTAAACTCGATCTCATCTAAATCTCTGCTGCTTGTATCCTAACTTACGCCAAGTTCCATTCACCCATCACCCCTATGCTCGCTGGCCTACACTGGCTCCCAGTCCAGCAACGCCTCGAATTTTAAATTCTCATCATTATTTTCAAATCCTTCCATGGCCTTGCCCCTCCCTAACTCTGTAACCTCCTCCAGCCCTACAACCCTCCGAGATTTCTGCGCTCCTCCAATTCTGGCCTCTTGCCCATCCCAGATTTTCTTTGCTCCACCATTGGCGGCCGTGTCTTCAGCTGCCTAGGCCCTAAGCTCTGGAATTCCCTCCATAAACTGCTCTGCCTCCCTACCCCTCTCTCCTCCTTTAAGATGCTCCTTAAAACCTACCTCACTTGTCGTAATATCTCCTTATGTGGCTCAGTGTCAAATTTAGTTTGATAACACTCCTGTTGAGTGCCTTGGGACGTTTTACGACGTTAAGGATGCTATATAAATGCACGTTATTGTTGAAGTGAGTGATATCTGTGAAGTCGATTATATTCTATGCACTATTTTCGCTGTCAGAATCCAGGTTTTAGGGGGGAATGTTTTGATTTATCTCGAGCATAGCGTACACATTAGATGCTTGGCTATCTGGTGAGTGAACATGTGTTGAATGCACAGTAACCAGATGTCAGTACATTTAACAAAGGACTCTGCTTGCTGGTAGTTTAAACCTTTTTTAAGGCAAATTTTAAACTGTCCATCAATCAAATTATGATTTAACTTTATTTGCATGGACTTTTAGTTTGTGCAAGCTGTTTGTTGTCTATTAGTGGTGGCTTTCTACTGGGGCGGGAGGGCACTTGAATTTATTAGGGATATATTGAGCCTTGCCCAGTGCTATTTTAATAGCCCTGCTCAATGCCATTTTAATGGCCCGGACAAAATAGCACTCTCTTGGCTGCTAAATTGAGGCAAGCTATGAATTGGTGACTTTGGCTGAAGAAATCTGTGTGCAGTGGCTTTTTGTTGCAAATTTTTTTAGTGGCTTTCCATTTTTGTGGTTATTTTTACCAACACAATAGTTGCCTACATGGCAAGTAGTTTTGAAGCAACCACACTTCAAATTGGCTAAGGGACAGAAAGCAGAGAGTAGTGGTCAACGGATGCTTTTCACCCTGGAGGGAAGTGTGCAGTGGTGGCCCCCAGTGTTTTGGAACCACTGCTCTTATTGATATATATTAATGACCTGGACATAATTTCAAAGTTTGCAGATGACACAAAATTCGGAAACGTAAACAGTGAGGAGGATAGTAACAGACTTCAGGAGGATAGAGACAGAATGGCGAAATGGGCTGATTAAATTTAACAGAGCAGTGTGAAGTGATTCATTGTGGTACGAAGAATGAGGAGGGGCAATATAAACTAAATGGTACAATTTTAAAGGGGGTTCAGGAACAGAAATCTGGGGGTGTACGTACACAAGTCTTTGAAAGTGGCAGGACAAGTTGAGATGGCTGTTAAAAAGACATACGGGATCCTAGTATTTATATATAGGGGCAAAGAGTACAACAGAAAGTAAGTTATGCGAAACCTTTAAAAAACACTGGTTAGGCCTCAGCTGGAGTATTATGGCCAATTCTGGGCACCACACTTTAAGAAGGATGTCAAGGCCTTAGGGAGGGTGCAGAGGAGATTTACTAGAATGGTACCAGGGATGAAAGACTTCAGTTATGTGGAGAGACTAGAGAAACTGGGGTTGTTCTCCTTAGAGCTGAGAAGGGGATATTTGATAGGGGTGTTCAAAATCATGAATGGTTTTAGAGTAAATAATGAGAACCTGTTTCAAGTGGCAGAATGGTCAGTAACCAGAAGACACAGATTTAAAGTAATTGGTAAAAGAACCAGTGGTGACATGAGGAAAGAAAATTACGCAGTTGGTTATGATGACCTGGAATGCACTGCACTGTCTGAAAGGGTGGTGGAAACAGATTCAATAATACATTTCAAAAGGGAATTGAATAAATACTTGAAAAGGAAAAAAATGCTGGGCTATGGGGAAAGAGCAGGGGAATGGGACTAATTGGATAGCTTTTTCAAAGAGCCAGCAGAGGCACAAAGGACCGAATGGCCTCCTTCTGTGCTGTGTCAATCTATGATTCTATGCAAGTTAGTTATTTTCCAGCAGAGAATGCTGGATGGTGATCTGGGGTGGAAATTTTAATTCGGTTTCTTTTCTTTCTACCCCTTTCCCAACCGCCCCCCTCCAACCCAGGGCTGTAAAGACAAATATAGTTTCCTTGTATTCCCCTCCTCCAATTCACCCCACCAACTGCTGTCTTGCAGACTAGGGATGCAACGTGATACTTAGCTGCTTTGTCTATCTCCGTACTATATTATGTACACAAAGCCATGGGGAAGCAGATGAAGCACTTCTAAATCATTGGATTGGTACATATGTTTCTGATGTGGGTTAGGAAGTCATCTTCACGAATACTCTCTGATGTCAGGTGTTTAAATTATCTTTCCTGTTTTGGACTATCAAAAGTGAACAGTCTGTCTCCATACTTCAGTTCTTGCACTGAATTTATTTTTAATTGGTACATTTGATCCAACATGAGGGAGATGGTGGCCCTCCAGGATTCTATCTTCCCTGTCTCATGGGACTGCTTTTGCAAGTGATATGTACTGGCACCTCAGGATGTTGATTGGTAAATGCAGTGTTCCACTCATATAGCAATTAAAGGAGGCATACAATATTTATAGCTACATATTGTTCCTCTGGGAGATTAACGTTGTATAATTATTTACATACATGTGCAGAACTGGTTTAAAATCTAATTTCTCTCATACTGTCCTCCTTTTATAACTTCATTATCAACCATTCTACCCCCTTCTCTTTCCTCCATTCTATCCCCACAAAAAAGACTGTCTTCTCTCTCTCATGGGACAAATACGAAATGGTGCATTACCAGCTCTCCTAATCTAGAATCTGTGATTAACCTACAATTCAGCTGGGAGTTGTACATAGTGCTAGTAGTCTAATGCTTTTTGTTAAGTGCTAGTTCTTTTGATAAACCAACAGCGCTTTGAAGAGCAAGCACTTGCCAAAATCAAAAAACAAGGCATTGCAAGGAAAATGCTACGATTTGCTACTGGACTATGTCCCGTTTGCTGTTTCTTTTTGTGTAGGAGCAGCTGGACACCTTATTCCCCTTCCTCCAGCTTGCTACCACATCCTGGTCCAGTCTGCCTCGCTGCTTAAAATCTGTTATGTCATATTCCCTGTTTTTTTAGGCCACCTAGCTCCTTGGACTGCTGTCATATCCTAGACTCATTCATTTCCTGAGGTCACCTTGCTCCTTAAATGCCATGTCCTGGATTTGATTCCTCCTAGGTTGCCATCCTGCAGGTCTCTGCCAAATATTTAAGGCTGTCTTTTTGCTTAAGCTTCTGCTCTCTGGCAGACCTGATGCGGCCACCAGTGTGCATCACTCCGTGATGTGACATCCTTGGTAATCTGATAAAACTTGTGTTGACTGGTCCTGATTAATGATGGTAAACTGCATTTGTGTTTAACCTTTTCTTGTAGTTTTGCATTTGACTAGTCAAGACCCAAATTTTTCTCTCTCCTTTTGGCCTGCTTGCCCTGCTCCACCATTACATTGTTAATCAGGAATTAGTTACTTAAAACAGCATAAAAATCAGCTGAGGCGATATGTTTACGGTCTATATAAAACAAAACTTCAGCATTTCCATTTGAATACTTGAATCTACTTTGAGCAAAAGAAAAGCAATTTTTGCAAGTACTTGTACTTTTGTCTCCCTGTACCTTGTCTAAAGTAACTTGATAGATATATTAATAATGAAGCTTGTTTTCTTGGTTTAAGATTGCAAGCAGGTTGTATGGAGAGGCTCAGCTTTTGCAGCTCTCCATAGAGGAAGACCACCAGAAGTGCCCATTACCTATGGGAGTTCACCTAGTGTTGGTAAGTGTGAGATCAGAGCAGTTCTGCTGTGATGATGCTGTATATTTGACTGGAGCTTTCTCGGAAAATTCAACCGTATGCAAAATTATTATTGCAGTGGAGATTGTCCGTGGCAGACAGTTGACAGGAAGTGGACGTTTTAGTTCCATTTTTCCAACCAGTACCTATCAGCATATAAAGATGCACCGGAGGATTCTTGGACATCTGTCTTCTGTGTACTGTGTTGCTTTTGATCGCACTGGACACAGGATTTTTACTGTAAGTAATGATTTTCTGTGAGGACAAAATTTATTTTGTGTTCTGCTTTGAATTTGGTTCGCTTAATAACTGAAGATATTAAGTATATATCAAATGGTGTAGCATATTGGCGAAGGTTAGTGTCACAGTTTTCCAATGTGATAAATTGCCATCCTCAGCTATTCTGTAATGGCAAAGCACCAAGTAGGAAGCCAAATGCTTTTCAGACAGGAAGGAAAAGTCATTTTGGGCTGCTTTGATATGTTTATAGGGCTGCTTTTATGTGCCTCATATCAGAAGTGAATGGAGTGACAGGTCTGTGAGCATGATGTGAAAATGATGTGGACACCATGGAGTGAAGGAAATAAATAAATTAATATATATTTAAAAGAAAATTCTTTCAGTGTTTTTATTCTCTACCATGAGAAGGAAAATAGTCATTGTTTAATGTGGTTAAATTTCTTATGAAGGAAAATATAAAATGAGATTAAAATTCGAAATGGAGCTAAGACCAGGACTGAAGCAACACAGCTGCTGAATTAAATAGGTATCTGCTAACTGTAATTTTGTCATAAGCAAAATACACATCAAATTAATGAAAGTTAGCTAGGCATCATGGTGTTTGTATTTGTCAATAGTGAAGTACTCCGAAGAAGAAACTACAACAATTTCAACATTGTACCCTATTTGGCAGACAATAGTTCAATGACTTAAGTAGATTTTTCATCACGTTTATGTTGTGTGTCAGTTCTCAAAGCTCATTTGGGGTAGAATCATATAAATTAGAATATGGAAGGGGCATCACACTGTTGCTGGTTCCAGCTCTTCAACTGGATCTATCTATTCTAATCGCATATAGAACCATAGAAATGACAGTATAGAGGACTTTGCTGTAGCAAGTAAGAATGTTAATCCTACTCTTATGGATGGAATGTTGCAGATTAAGAGTTTTGGAACTGGCGGCAACTGACATATGTTAGGTGCCAACTTGTATGGAAAAAAAGATATCTAGCTGATTTTAAAATAATGGCTAAGAGGAATCCTGGCTGTGGAAGAACTCTAATGAAAGCAACATATGAGAATGATAACAAAATTGCATAATTGTTGTGCTTGAATAATGTCCATTAAAATTTCAATCAGCTGCTGATGCAAAAGTTGGATGAATAATGAGGTTAACTATTTCAGATGGCCAATTTCCCTACGGGTTTAGGTGATGTAATTCAGTACAATAATTTTTACTGTAAAATAGCCTGACCAATCCAGTGTCTAATAGCTTAATATTTCAAGATTTTGTTCCTAAAAGTGAATTCTGTTCATTTGCTGTGTTTAGATGTACCAGAAGTTCATTATGGTGATGTTTTAGTGAAAGATTTGGATGGATCCTTAAATGGCAGAACATGAGTTGTTTCTTGTTGTATTAATTGAGTTAACAATCTGTTATCTCAGCAACTATAGCTGTAATTCATAATTAATCACAAGTTTGCATAAAACAAAATTACATATGTTGTGCACTATTGTACTTCTGCACATTGTGCAGAATTGTTCTGGTGATTTTCACATATAATGTATATTTTCTTTTACATAACACTTGGTTAAGTTTATGCAATCTACATTGAAATTTGACCAGTTGTATTAAACTTCCAGTCACTTGTTTTAAGTAGCTGGCATCTGTGAAATCCTAAATTAATTTCTGCCTGGTTCCACCTGTGACTGTGGTTTCGGAGAATATCTTAAGAGCTATGTTCACAATCTACTGAAGAGACGGTCTGAACACCTGAAATAGACATACAAACCCTGTCCCTTATTTCATGGATTCTAGTCACAGTAAATCTGGCTTCAGAGAAAAACGTGTTCTTTTTGAATTCTTGCAATAGCTGGTTGCGTTGAATGAAATCTATAGGCTTCTTTGCACATTTTCTTGCAAACTTTTTTTCATTGCTGTCCAGAAAACTATCAGTTAGATTTGCCTTACGAGCACGTTTTTAAAAATTCATTCACGGGATGTGGATTTTGCCGACATGGCCAGCATTTATAGCCCATCCCTAATTGCCCTCGAGAAGGTGGTGGTGAGCTGCTGCCTGAAATACAACTGAGTGGCTTGCTGGGCCATTTCAGAGGGCAGTTAAGAGTCAACCACATTGCTGTGGGTCTGGAGTCATATAGGCCAGACCAGGTAAGCACTGCAGATTTCCTTCCCTAAAGGACATTAGTGAACCAGATGGGTTTTTACAACAATCTGGTAGTTTCATGGTATTCATTAGCTGATACTAGCTTTTATTCCAGATTTATTTAATTAACTGAATTTAAATTCCCCAGCTGCCTTGGTGGGATTTGAACTCATGTTACCGGATCATTAGTCCAGGCCTCGGGATTACTAGTCCAATACCATAACCACTATGCTACTGTACCCCCTTGTCTTGGCTGTAACACCTCTTAATAAATTTTCTGAACTGAAGGTAATCAAAGTTTGATTTGTGCTCCAAATTATAGGCAAAAATAAATCTTACAAAATTAATTTTTACGCTTGTACCAATTTTTTGATTTTCTGCATCATTTTTAGCATGCAATGTTCTTAGTTAATATGCAAATGTTACATTACTGCAGTAGCTTAAAATTGCGCAGGATGTACACTTACATTGGAAGGATGGAAAATTGAGTGATGTTATGCACAGGAGGATTTGAAGGCTCTGCAATATTCTGAAGATTATAAAGCAACACGTTAACAGATGAATTATGTTCCAGGGCTCTGATGACTGTCTGGTGAAGATATGGGCCACACACACTGGTCGATTACTCTCCACCCTACGAGGCCACTCCACTGAGATTTCTGACATGGCTGTGAATTATGAGAACACTATGCTAGCTGCTGGCAGCTGTGATAAACTAATTCGAGTTTGGTGCTTGAGAACGTGTGCCCCAGTAGCTGTGCTACAGGGACACACGGGATCCATTACCTCTCTACAGGTAATTTGAAAAATATATAAAGTTTATGAAACCTTAAATAATGGGTATAAATATTCTTGCTTAAATCTCTAATCTGTGGGCACTCATGCCCTCAAAGGTTTTTACTCTGTTCTTAATTCTGCCATTATATCTTTGGTGTCGTATTTGAGATTTTCATTATGCTGATAGCAAAATTGTGTTACAGTGCTGTTCCATTGGCCTGATCTCTCAAATGTTGATTTCAGCGAGATAACACAAGACTATTTTGTCCTCCAAGAACTCAGTTCTGCTTTGCACTGGCACAAAGTATGCATTTACTTGTGTTTAAAACTCGTGTGGCTTCTTGTGCTACCATTCGATTTTTGCTGATTCAATTCAGAAAACTGACTGACAATAGGAGCCTGAAACCACATTCTGCGTATACATTTGAGTGTAGGTATGTAACTCTCTATCCCCTTCATAATGATGTGAACAGGCAGTATAAGAACATAAGAAATAGGAGCAGGAGTAGACCATTCGGCCCTTCGAGCCTGCTCCGCCATTCGATAAGATCGTGGCTGATCTTCTACCTCATCTCCACTTTCCTGAACTATCCCCATATCCATTAATTCCCTTAATATCCAAAAATCTTATCAATCTCTGTCTTGAATATACGCAATGACTGAGCCTCCACAGCCCTCTGGGGTAGAGAATTCCAAAGATTCACCACCCTCCGAGTGAAGAAATTTCTCCTCATCTCGGTCCTAAATGGCCCACCCCTTATTCTGAGACTGTGACCCCTGGTTCTAGACTCCCCAGCCAGGGGAAACATCCTCCCTGCATCTACCCTGTCAAGCCCTGTAAGAATTTTGTATGTTTCAATGAGATCACCTCTCATTTTTCTAAACTCTAGAGAATATAGGCCAAGTCTACTCAATCTCTCCTCCTAGGACATTCCCCCCCCATTCCAGGAACCAGTCTGGCGAACCTTCGTTGCATTCCCTCTATGGCAAGTATATCCTTCCTTAGATAAGGAGACCAAAGCTGTACACAGTACTCCAGGTGTGGTCTCACCAGTGCCCTATGTAATTGCAGGAAGAGGTCTTTACTCTTATACTCAAATCCTCTTGTAATAAAGGCCAACATACCATTTGCTTTCCTAATTGCTTGCTGTACCTGCATGTTAACTTTCAGTGATTTGTGTACAAGAACACCAACATTTCCCAATCTCTCACCATTTAAAAGATACTCTGCTTTTCTATTTTTCCTACCAAAGTGGATAACTTCACATTTCTCCACATTATATTCCATTTGCCATATTCTTGCCCACTAACTTAGCCTGTCTATATCCCCTTGAAGCCTCCTTGCATCCTCTTCACAACTTACATTCCCACCCAGCTTTGTATCATCAGCAAACTTGGATATATTACATTTGGTCCCCTCATCCAAGTCATTGATGTAGATTGTGAATAGCTGAGGCCCAAGCACTGACCCTTGCGGTAGCCAACTAGTTACAGCCTGCCAGCCCGAAAATGACCCGTTTGTTCCTGCTATCTGTTTTCTGTTCGTTAACCAATCTTCAATCCGTGCTAGTATATTACCCCCAATCCCATGAGCCCTAATTTTGTTTAATAACCTCTTGTGTGGCACCTTATCGAATGCCTTCTGAAAATCCAAATCCACCACATCCACTGGTTCACCTTATCTATTCTGCTAGTTACAACCTCAAAAAACTCTAACAGATTTGTCAAACACAATTTCCCTTTCATAAATCCGTGTTGACTCTGCCCAATCCTATTATTATTTTCTAAGTGCCCTGTTACCACGTCCTTAATAATAGATTCTAGCATTTTCCCTACTACTAATGTCAGGCTAACTGGTCTGTAGTTCCCCGTTTTCTCTCTCCCTCCTTTCTTAAATAGTAGGGTTACATTTGCTACCTTCCAATCCGCGGGAACCGTTCCAGAATCGATGGAATTTTGGATAATGACTATCACTGCATCCACTATCTCTATAGCCAACTCTTTCAAAACCCTAGGATGTCGGCCATCAGGTCCAGGGGATTTATCGGCTTTCAGTCCCATTAATTTCTCCAGTACTACTTTTTTACTAATACTAATTTCTTTCAGTTCCTCTTTCTCCACTATTTCCGGGAAGTTTTTTGCGTCTTCTTCTGTGAAGACAGACAAAGTATGTGTTTAATTTCTCTGCCATTTCCTTATTCCCCATCATAATTTCTCCTGTCTCAGCCTGTAAGGGACCCACATTTACTTTTGCTAATCTTTTCCTTTTTACATACCTATAGAAGCTTTTACAGTCTGTTTTTATGTCTCTCGCTAGTTTACTGACATTCTATTTTCTCTTTCTTTATCAATTTCTTGGTCTCATTTGCTGAATTCTAAAATCCTCCCAATCCTCAGGCTTACTACTTTTTTTGGCAGCATTATAAGCCTCTTCCTTTGATCTAATACTATCTTTAACTTCTCTTGTTAGCCACGGTTGGACCACTTTTCCTGTGGGGATTTTGTGCCTTAAAGGAATGTATATTTGTTGTAAATTATGTATTATTTCTTTAAATGCTAGCTATTGCTCGTCCACTGTCATACCTTTTAATGTAGTTTCCCAATCTACTTTAGCCAACTCGCCCCCTCATACCTATGTAGTTTACTTTGTTTAGATTTAAGACCCTAGTTTTGGATTTAACTAAGTCACTTTCAAACTCAATATAAAATTCTATCATATTATGGTCACTCTTCCCTAAAGGCCCCTTTACTGCAAGGTTATTAATTAACCCTTTCTTTTTGCACAATACTAGATCTAAAATAGCCTGTTTCCTAGTTGGTTCCTCAACATACTGATCTAGAAAACTATCTTGCATACATTCCATGAATTCGTCCTCCACACTATTACTGCAAATTTGGTTTGCCCAGTCTATATATAGATTAAAGTCCCCTATGATTACTGTATTACCCTTGTTACATGTGCCTCTAATTTCCTGATTTATACATGTATAACTGCCTGATTTTCAAATGCATTGCTATATAAAAGGTGCAAGTGCAGTAGATTGATGATGATTTAAAAAAAAGCAGGTTGCAAATACACTGAGAAAAAGCTTTGAATTATTTCACTATCTGCTGACAGATATGATTGTATCTTAACATCTTGAATATTTTTGTTTTTAAAGTGCAGTTGTACTGTTACTTTTGCATCCTAGCATTATAAAATTGATAGTGTAACTCTGGAGTCAGGTCTCAAGAGTTCAGAATATAGCAGTACGAGACCCAATTGGGAAGGTTGTTTCGCACTGCTTAGGGTTGACATTGCGTGGAACACGATTCCATTGCGGTGTCGAGGCAAGTTTTAAAAAGCTGGAGGAGGGGATCTGTTGAGTACTTTATAAACTGAAGCAAAGTTTTTTGGGAAGTCCATGGTCTTGCTCACCATGAAAATTTGACAGCTGGGGAGCGAGGTCCCTGCATGCATGTAAACACACACAAGCGCTTTTCATCTACTGATCTCGGACTGAGTGCAGTATAACCGCAACCATGATTATTTTTATGACCAGAGGCTGTTTGAATTTAAACTCAGTTTTTCTGTATTTAATTTTATTAGACGCAGCTACCTTAAAACAAAGTTGGAAATGTGGTTGAACTGTTTTATTTGAGACTAATGAACAAATATAATTAAGATTAAATGTATGAATCTCTTTGTTAAAAAAAAAAGTCAAAGTGGAGGGAAGTTTATTTTTGTCTGTATGCTTGATTTTAAACGTGGATTTTTAAAAATGTGAATCAAAATCTGCTGATTATGTGGTACATTGATGCCTCTTTCTGCATTTATTTCAGTTTAGTCCTATGGGTAAAGGTTCAGTACGGTACATGGCTTCTACAGGATCTGATGGGAGTGTTTGCTTTTGGCAGTGGGATCCAGATACTCTGAAGTTCAAGTAAGTTTTAATAAATATTGCGCCATGACTCAAATAAGCATTTTTCATTGAGAATAATTGTAGTTGCTTTTTACCAATTCTCTAAATAGAGAATTAAAATTACATAGAGCTGGCTTTAGAATTCAGAATTGTTCTATTAAGAATGCAGAAACAACGTTTGTGGTAATTGCTTAAAACCTGTTTTACTGCAGTCTTAACTTTAAAAATACAATTTTTGCATATTAGGAAACATAGGTGCTTTCCATTCCATTTTTAAAACTTAGTCTCCTGTTTAATGGCTTAACTTTTACATATTTTGTCAGTATTGCAAATTGTTAACTTGATAGTTTAGTACTGATGATTTTAAATACTTGTTATTTTAAAAATGGCATTGATGTTTGCCATTCATATTTATTGCTACGATACAATATGACATTTTCCGAGCCATGTAATGGCAGCAGTGCTAATTCTAATGCTACAGTAAAGCCTTAATTATCCATCATAATGGTGACGACTTTGATGGATAAAAGAAATTGGCAGATAATGAGGAGTCCCCATGTTTTTCCATTTTGAAAATGATTGTTTACTTGCCTGCTGGCAGCTCCTACTCCCACTGGTACTTATGGAAGATGCCGTTCCCCCCCCCCCCCCCCCCCCCCCCCCCCCCCCCAAATAGTAAGTTAAAATATTCCAGTGCCATATGGCATCTTTAGAAGCATAACAGAAGATCCTCAGAATAGGGATGACAAAAGGTTTTAGATCAGATAGACATAGGAAGGAGCATTCACTATCAGTGGATATATTTTCTGGTTGATTTCAGTGCAAGATTGTTTTCTCTGCCTGAATATGACAGGTCTTTGTCAGACTTGCTAGCAGACTCGATTGACACTGCAGGTAATGGGAACACAGATAATTGAAATTGTAACGTATTGGTGTGAACCAAACTAAATGACCGAGCATTAATATTTTCAAAATAACAAAGACTTTTTGCTTCCTGCTTGGCCTCATGAGACTCTTAATATATAACTGAAAATAGTACTGTACCAATAAGACAACAGTATTGATTGATTGCTCTTGAGCCGAAAAACATAACTTTAAAGCAGCTATTTCAAAATGTATGTTGTTTTGCAAACTGGATACTCTGGTCTAAATGTATATGGTATGCTGTGTAAATGTGGATTCCATCAAAAAATGTCAGTTAAAGTAGGTTAGGGATATAGGTACTCAATAGTACATAATGCTGGAGATGTGAAAAACACCCATGTGCACAGTGGAAAAACACCCATCGGTACAGTTACAGGTTTTTGCCTTTCCAAACTTGGATTTTGTTTGGAGAGTGCATTTTGAGCTCCCTAACACAAGGTGATATTCTGGTGGGCACAGGTCTGTCACTGATGTCAGTGGTTGGAACCTATCGTTATGAAGTAAGACTTGAGATATAGGGGGTATTTCCACTGGAGCAGAGAAGGCTGAGAGGAGACTTAATAAATGTTTTTGAAAATATGAGGTGTTTTGATAGTGCATGGCGAGTGACAAGGGGTCATCAATTTAATATTGTCACTGACAGTGAAGAGGGAGGTTCGGAGAATTTTTTTAATGCAACATGTCGTTCGAGCATGGAATACTTTGCCACAGGGAGTGGTTGAGGCAGACCATTGCATCTTTTATGGTAAAATTGTATAAATATTTGAAACAGGAAGGTACAGGGCGATGGGGAGAGTTCAGGGCAGTGGGATTAGCTTTAGATTTTTCCAGAAAAGAGCCAACACAAACACGAAGGGCCACTTGGCCACCACCTGTGCTATAAATATCTACGGTTCTATGGTGGTAGTGGTGAAACTGTTTTGAAGTGCTGAATAAAGTTTAGCACACAAGAAATGTGAGCACATACTAAAGTAAATTTTCTTAAGTGCAAATTTTCATTAATGCATTGGTGCCACTACATTAAATAAGACTACCGATAACACTGGTAGTGTTAAATAAAAACAGAAAATGCTGGAGATACTCAGCAGGTCAGGCAGCATCTGTGAAGAGAGAAACAGAGTTAACGTTTCAGGTCGATGACCTTTCGTCAGAACTGGGGAAAAAAGCAGGAAACGGAACAGATTTTTAAGCAAGTGTAGTGGCTGGGAAATGGGGGAGGGGATGAAAGAACAAAAGGGAAGGTCTGTGATAGGATAGAAAGCAGGAGAGATTAAGAGACATTGAGAGACATTAAGAGATATTCAAGGCAAAAGGAGATGGTAATGCGACAAGTTAAGAAACAAAGGATGGCTCTAGATGAAGTGTAAATTGCGCTGACAGAATGAAAGACAGCAGCCATGTGGGAGAGAAGAACAGAAGGCACAAACAAAGTGTGGATAAAAAATATATACATGATGGGGGCCGAGGTTATGATCTGAAATTGTTGAACTCTATGTTGAACACTCTGGTAGTGTTAAGCCTGGATTATGTCACATTGCTGTATAAATCATTGGTATAATTATTTGAAAAACAGAAGAAGAAATGGTGGATTTTAGTTAATGAGTAGTTCTGTTGAAAACCAATTTTTTTTGTCCGAGTACATTGACCAATATCGCCTTTCAATAAGGAATCAGCCATTGAAGTTCACGGAGCGGTCCAGACCAGGTTCCCCGATGATTTGTTCTTCATTTAGTGTTGGTAAGTGACAGAAACAGTCTTTGCATTTTAAATTAAATTAAGCCCAAAAATACATCTACATAAACTGCTGAATTTAATTGAAGTGGCTTTGTAGAGATTTCCTTGAGTTGGAGGGTAAATGCATTGACGTATTCTGAGCCTAGGGAAGGGAAGAATTGGCTAAAATTTCCTTTTCTGATCATTATCCAAAGCTCCTGTAGGAAGGTGGGTCTGCACGTGTGGAGTTGCATATGGGGAATACCCTGATGAACAGCTTGACAACTTATAGTTAAGCCTTACATGAAAAATGGCCATTTGAGTGAGTTACTGGAGGGCTGCTGGTGCAAAGACATCTTCCAGCATCAGCGACTGCCTTGCGTCAGATGGGAGGAGAGACAAGAGAGCGCGCGAACGCTGCTTTCTCTCAGTATTTGCAATTTCCTTAATATAATTTTGCGTACATGTAAAAGATGACTAGATCTCCTTTAGCGAAAAGAACTTGTCTCTGATTGGCTTGAACTCTCTTACTCTCTACTGAGCAATTGTAAGGGGTGTGGTGCGGGGGAGGTGGTGGGGCGGGGACGGCTGAGACTTCCGCTTGCTGATTTGTCTTCAAAAACAAAAAATATTCGGCTCATAATTAAAAATCTAAATGGTTAAATGGCTCGCTCTCCTTTTTCATCATCCCCTTCTCAAAAAAAACCCCACCCTTGATCCCTCTCCTTGCAAACTATTGTCTCATCTCCAACCTGCTTTTCCTTTACAAAATACTGTACTTGAATGTGGTGTTGCCTTCCAAATCTATGCCCATCTTTCCTGCAACTCCACTTGAATCTCTCCAATCAGATTTCTGCCCTTCCCACAGCACCAAAACAGCCCTAACCAAAATAACCAACAACGTTCTCTGCGACTATGACCCTGATGGATTGTCCTTCCTTGTTTTTCTCAACATCTCTGCAGCCTTTGATGTGTCAACTGTGCTATTTTCCTCCAATTCCTCTCTTCCATTATCCAGCTTGTTGTGAGTGCCCTCGCTTGGTTACACTCCAATCAATCCCGTCCTAGCCAAAGCATCTCCAGCAATGATCTTTCTTCCTGCCCTCATTCCGTTACCTCCGGAGACCCCCAGGAATCTATCATTGATCCTCTCCTTTTTATCTACATGCTGTCCTTAGTGACGTCATCTGCAGATATGGAGTCAGCTTCCACATGTATACTAATGACACCCAGCTTTACCTTTTCACCACCTCTTTTGACCCCGCCACAACATTTTGTTGTCAAACTGCTTGGCATCCAGTCTTGGATGAGCGGCAATTTCCTTTAACTAAACATTTGTAAGACTGAAGCCATTGTCTTTGGTCCCCGCCAATGACTCCATAACCCTCCTAGCCATTGTCTCGGGCTGAACCAGACTGCTCGCAACCTCAGCATCCTATTTGACTCTGAGCTGAACTTCTGACTCCATATCCTCCCCATTACAAAGACTGCCTACTTCCACCTCCGTAACATTGCTCGTCTCTGCTTTTGCCTCAGCCCATCTGATGCTGAAACCCTCATATGACTTTGTCACCTCCAGACTTGACTGTTCAAATGCTTTGCTGGCCAGCCTCCCATCCTCCGCCCTCCATAAACATCAGCTCATCCAAAACTCTGCTGCCCATATCCTGCACCAAGTTCTGCTCCCCCATCATTCCTGTGCTTGATGACCTAGATTGGTGCCCGCATCAAAATCTCTCAAATTTAAAATTCTCATCCTAGTGTTTAAATCCCCTCATGTCCTTGCCTTTGGAAAGGTTGCTGATTGTTTCATGTGTCTGGCCATGCAACAAATCAATTAGTCAACCTGCACATTTCTTATGAAAAAGAAATATATTTTGTTATGAGGAAGGCTTTTCCCCGCCCTCTTCCCATTAGTTATTTCCTTGCGCCATTCAGAACCTCTGACCATGCAGTTCTCACTAAGTCCTCTGACAAAGTGCTCACTGTAAGGCTTCTGGAATCTATTCTGCTGTGGAGTATTTGGGAATAACACTGCTCTGTATTATAGTTGAGTACTGTATTGGTTGTGCAGTTAATTTAATTTTGTTCAAGTTTTAAATTCTGGAGATAATCGTTTCTCAGTTTTATTAGGTATTTTCTGTGCTGCATAGCCATTTGTTGTCATGGAGCATTTAGTTTTGATGCCTTTATACTTGTGGGTGAAAATGTGCAATTGGAATCCTACTTCTTTTTGCATTCTTCTAGTTGGAGCAATTATAATTGCAAGCATGCCTTGCCTATTTGTTGCAATTAGTTGTAGTTCCTGATTAAAATGTTGATCCAAAGAATCATTTTTTTCTCTTTTTAAAAGGTGGCATGTTCCTAGCAGCTGGCAGCAGTGATCATGTGATCAGAATATATTACCTTGGATCTGGAATCCCTGAGAAGATTTCAGAATTAGAATCTCATCTGGTAAAGAAGTTACTAAAGTTTTGAAAGAGACCATTGGATTTCTAAGTATTTGCATATTGTTTAGAAATATTAGATGGCATTTTTAAAAAGTGTTAATTATTAATTTCAGTATTTTATAAAGCACTTTACTTTCATTGTCTAAATTAGATTACGCTCCATCCCTGTTCTCAATAGGTTAGTTATTCTGTGTGATAACTTTTAGCCTTTCATCTCATTATCTATTCAGTCCAGTGGAAAAGATTGTATAAAAGGGGAGAAAAAGAACTTTGGTAGTGAAAATTGAAGGTACAGTTTCAGGATTTTAAACTTTCTATTAAATCTAGTTTTACTAGAAAACCCATTACTGTTTTAATTACTCTATTTAAGAATAATTTGCATTGATTTACATAAATCCAGGGTAACTTTTTATTATGCCCAAGGATATGGCAGCTAACAGTAGATGTGTTGTTTAAGGAGTTGCACGAGAATGGCCCAGTGTCTTGCCCTTCCTTACCTCTATCACCTTGATGAAATAGGCAGAGCATGTCTATGCTCTGTCTCCTGCTTTTTCACTTCCATGCCTCGTGGCACATGTGGCAACCCATTTCTTCCACAGATTTTACATCCAGCAGATCATGTTTTTTGTTATTCGTTCCTGGGATATGGGTGTCGCTGGCAAGGCCAGCATTTATTGCCCATCCCTAATTGCCCTTGAAAAGGTGGTGGTGAGCCACCTTCTTGAATCGCTGCAATCCGTGTGGTGAAGGTACTCCCATAGTGCTGTTAGGGAGGGAGTTCCAGGATTTTAACCCAGCGACGATGAAGGAACGGTGATATATTTCCAAGTCAGGCTGGTGTGCGACTTGGGGTTGGATTTTGTCAATGGGTGCGCGTGGGGGTGGGACTGCGGGTTGTTGGGTTTCAGTCCCGCTCCTAACAACGTCTGGCCAACCCATGCTATTTTCCCCTGATTGACCTTGTTAAGCTCGCCCCTGCGGGCTTACCGGCCAATTAAGGTAAAGCCGGTGACACAGGACGTCAGCATATGACGTTTCATCTGTCAAATATTTTGCCAGATGAATTGTCAGCGTTTGACAGCATTGAAAAGCTGTCAAACATTGACACTCTGTTCTAAGGTGAGCCCTTGTACTGAAGGCTTACCAAAACCTCTTTCCTCAGCAGAAATCAGATGCCTGCAGGAAGAAGCAAAGGTAAGTAAACTTTTTCCAACACTTTACACTCACCTCTCATACTTACGTCTCCACACTTGCACCCATCACTCACCTCCACAGCGGACTTTTTGATCCCTCTCACCCCCGCAGACCCACTGCTCGCCTCGCTGACCCTGGCGAGGTTCGCAGCCATCGGGAAGCCCGTAGTTGGATGGGTAAAATGGGGATAAGCCTCAAAACTGCCTGTTAACTACCTGTTAACAGGCAGTTAATTGGCTCTAATCCCCTTCCCGCCTCACGGAGACAGGTCCCTGTGCGAGTTGGGGACCCGCCTCCCGGGAAGATGGCACAGAGGCGGGTTGGGAGTGGGTTCGGTACCCGCTCCCAGTTTCTGCCATTTTCCCGCAGTCCGACCTCCATTCCCGTCTCTCCAGGGCTGGGAAAATTCCCCCCTTGGTGTTCCCATGCGCCTGCTGCCCTTGTCCTTCTTGGTGGAAGAGGTCGCGGGTTTGGGAGGTGCTGTCGAAGAAGCCTTGACGAGTTGCTGCAGTACAGCTTGTAGATGGTACACACTGCAGCCACGGTGTGCCGGTGGTGGAGGGAGTGAATGTTTATGGTGGTGGATGGGGTGTCAATCAAGCGGGCTGCTTTGTCCTGGATGGTGTTTAGCTTCTTGTGTTGTTGGAGCTGCACTCACCCAGGCAAGTGGAGAGTATTCCATCACACTCCTGACTTGTGCCTTGTAGATGATGGAAAGGCTTTGGGGAGTCAGGAGGTGAGACACTCACTGCAGAATACCCAGCTTCTGACCTGCTCTTGTAGCCACAGTACTTATGTGGCTGGTGCAGTTAAGTTTCTGGTCAATGGTGACCCCCAGGATGTTGATGGTGGGGGATTCGGCGATGGTAATGCTGTTGAATGTCAAGGGGCGGTGTTTAGACTGTCATTTGTTGGAAATTGTCATTGCCTGGCACTTGTGTGGCGTGAATGTTACTTGCCATTTATCAGCCCTTGTTCTGGGTTGTTTCTGTAACAAAGACCCATTTTTATGTGGACTGGTTGTTAGTCTGACCAGGGGGGACTGGCTAGATGGGAGGTCACATCTCCACTCCTATCGGATGCTAATACCTGGCTGGATATCAACCAGAGACCAGAACTCCCTTCTCCACTCATCAGGGATGTTTGGAGTCTGGGATGTGGCTCAAACCATAATATTTTGACTTAGAGGTGCGAATGCTACCACTGAGCCAAGGTGTACTCAACCAGTACAAAATACTGGAAATACAAATTAAATTATCCAATGCCTGAAAGAGAAAAACAGATTAACAGACCCTTTGTCAGATGCTGACGAACTTATGTGTCCAACATTTTCTGGTTTTTAATTTTTCCAGGATCCATGTATTTTTTAATCTTTATCTATTTGTTTTTATTTGGGGCGGGCCTGTGTATACTGATTACATGCAACAGTGAATGATCTGCACTATGTAAGAAGACAATTGGTTTACGTGACATGTACAATTAAAAAAAAAAATCCACCACTTAATTTGAATACTGTATCAGCATTTTCTTAAACATTCACATTTATTTTCACCCTTTCAGGACAAAGTAGACAGCATTCAGTTCTCCAACAATGGTGATAGGTAAATATTTTATTTTTGGTTATGATCATATGCATGTTATCATCTGATTTTAATACCATCTGTTTTACTATTTGACTTTGAGTAACACTTCCAGGGGAACAGCAGTACACACATGTAAATTTCTGGTTTATTGCTTGTTCATAACTACATTTCCATTAAGCGAGCTGTCTATGTGATAACATATATCAAGTTCTAAATATTGACAATTGCGTTATATACTGTGGCTGAAAACTTTCATCACAGGTGGTTCTTTAGACCCATGTAAAAAAAAAAAAGAGGTTGGGGAAAACGCTGTATAAAGGGAAAGTTAAGTCTGACAGCTGTGGTAAATAACTTTTATCCTGCAAGTGAATCTGATCAAAATAACTGTCACTCATGGGTTTTGTGGTCAGGTTCTTCTGCAGTTTAAAAGCATGCACCATAGCTGCTACCTGTATGAATGTCCAAGCTAGTATTTCATTTTAAGAAAAATAATTTTTAATCGCTAATAAAACTGTATCTGTTTTTTGTAAGTTTAAAATTTAAGTTCTGTTAAGTGTCTTTAAAATGCTTCTTTTAGAGAGGTTAGACTTCAGTTGACTTTAATTATCTAGTTGCCTTTATTTTTCATACATGCTAGTTTATCCTGTTTAATCTTGAAACAATACTGGCTAAACCTGATATTGTATCACCATATCACTGCAAAAGTCTTCACATTTATTTAAAAATGTCTTTATTAGAATGGATGGATGAAATTATGCATTAAGGCTTTTGTTTTCAAACTTACCATTATGAGGGGACATTGCAACTTGCCATTTAATAATCTAGATTTAAAATACAAATAGTAAAATTGTACTCTGCTTCAGATTAAGATACAATTTAAAGTAATATTAGTTAATTGGATTATGGTAAATGATCTTGTGCAATCTAGTATGGTATTATTCAAAAATATAATTATCAACTTGTGATTTTAACTTGAAGTGGCTATTTGCCCCATTAAGCTGATCGTCTCCATTTTCAAATTCTGCAGTAATGCCAACCTGAAGGGATAATTACAAGTCCTAGCCCTTTTCGGGCTACCCCAGATCAGGCGTATTCCCCAGACGTTCACCTTCAACTAAAGTTAGCGGTAGCCGAATCCTAGAGACGCTTAATTGGGTCTAAAGGTTCAGACTATCTCTCCCTAAAGGAAAGGAACGGCCTGAAGATGTTCCCGTCCTCCGGATAGCACTTTTAACAAGTTTAACTAGACTGTAACCTTCCGGATATTATGAGGGTCCGGAAAACCCCCCCCAGAATTCTGCAACTCCTTACAAAAGAGTGTACAGAAATTGAGTTCGCGAGATTGATACAGAAATACTCTTGAGACAATTCTAAAATATATAGATTTATTAAAGAACCGACATTCAGCTGACAGCTGTTGATTCAATCGCAACTTTAACAGTTCAAAATACAAATAGCTTACATTTCTTATCAGAGATCCTTATTCTCAAATCTTAACTTCGTTATATTTCCACACTTCTACTTATTCTTAATCCAGAATATCCACCAAAATCAAATACCTTGATTACCCGAGACTCAAAGGGTTAAAAACTTAGTGGTTCTGAAGAGTGAGAGAATCGCTTGCCTCGTTCCAGCGACTTCTGACTTTCTCTCTGAAAAGCTCTTTTTATACCCTTTTTTAGTGGTATATTCTTTGAAGTATTCTGCTGATGTAAGCTAATTATCTCTAGCCACACCTCTGTTGACTTCTCTCTATTCTTACTGTTAATTCAGCTGTCAGCTTTCAGAATCCTGTCTGCTGTATAGGTGTTTCAATTTTATCATAAAATATGGGTTAACAGATTTATCTATTTGATGCCATTCTTATCGAAGGTCTTCCATTCAATTTCTAAATCATCTCTGCTGGTTGTAACACAGACTTCTGTCTCCTACATGTTCCAAGTTTAACACATAAAAAATGTGATTGCTTGGTACATCTATTGATGTAATATTTTCAAAGTGTTCTGGAGGTATCTTTTACAATATGTAAATTAAAAACACCATCTATTGATGTAATATTTTCAAAGTGTTCTGGAGGTATCTTTTACAATATGTAAATTAAAAACACCATCTAGGGTGTTCTGTTTTCCTAGCCGTCTTAGTTGGTTATATATATAATCGTGTTTCCTGTTTCATTTGATGTTACTTTTACAAAGGCACGTGGTTTTTTAATATTCTGTTTTTCTGTTCGAGGTGTCAGCTTTTAACACTTTACTTGGGCATTGCTATTGTGTTGTGCTCCAAACTGCAGACCTCTTGGAACCAAGTCTTTGCTTCTTCAATGAGGCCATTGTGTCAGTGTCAATAACTATTTCCCATTTCAAAAGCTTGTTTGGTGTTTACAACTTTTGTGTTAACACTTCATCTTATCTCAGAAGCCTGTGTTCTGTTTGCAGCTTGTGTCGTTGAGGCTTTTAGATTTTTAACCCCAGTTTTCATGTTTTAATAAAGTCAAAATTCCGTTCATAGGATGGTGTATCTCTTGGAATATGGCTATTTCCTTTACAAACCATTGTCTCCTTCAGTCCCTAATTGCACAGGAACTAAAAATATTCACTACTCTGGCTCTTGCATTCTACAAAATTTTGTGCACTTTTCTCATATTTGGAATTTTTTTGCTGCTCTTTGGAATAAATTGGTAGCCCAGGATTGCTGAATTTTGTAAGATGCATATCAAAGAGTGACTTTTTTAAAATGAGAGGTGATCTCATTGAAACATATAAAATTCTTACAGGGCTTGACAGGGTAGATGCTGGGAGGATGTTCCCCCTGGTTGGGGAGTCTAGAATTAGGGGTCACAGTCTCAGAATAAGGGGTCGGCCATTTAGGACTGAGATGAGGAGAAATTTCTTCGCTCAAAGGGTTGTGAATCTTTGGAATTCTCTACCCCATTGGGCTGTGAATGCTCAGTCGTTGAGTATATTCAAGACAGAGATTGATAG
This sequence comes from Squalus acanthias, assembly GCA_030390025.1. Taxonomy (NCBI): domain Eukaryota; kingdom Metazoa; phylum Chordata; class Chondrichthyes; order Squaliformes; family Squalidae; genus Squalus; species Squalus acanthias. The sequence continues at coordinate 158,339,236 of CM059429.1, forward strand.
ATATTTGGATATTAAGGGAATCAAGGGCGATGGGGATAGTGCAGGAAGGTGGATTTGAGGTAGAAGATGAGCCATGATCTTATTGACTGGCAGAGTAGACTTGAAGGGCTGACTGGCCTACTCCTGCTCCTATTTGTTATGTTCTTATCTTAAAATAAAAATCTAAACTATACAACAGATTCATCCTGTATATGTTGATGTTAGTAATTTTTTTTATAAAACAGGTTGGTCAGTGGTAGCAGAGATGGAACAGCACGGATCTGGCAGTACCAGTACCAGGAGTGGAAAAGTATCTTGCTGGACATGGGTGCTAAATTGCCAGGGTAAGATGTAGGATTTTTTGCGATTTCTCAGTCCAGTGTTACCATACGTTAATTTCCGTAAAGTGGCTGCAAAGTACTTAGCCGCAGGTGTCCGAAGTTTTAGATTTGTATCTTGCATTGCTTTTTGTTTAACTCTGTTTTCCACAGAACCTAGCTGAAATGTGATTTGTAGCTCAGTTTTGATGTATGGGGCTTATCACTGGTTTTCATGATGAAACTTTGAAGAGATTTTACAAATGAGTATGAATAACAAAAGGAAAGTATTAGAAAAAAGGAAGAAACAAAGCCGAATTATTTTTCTGACACCTGTCACGATCTAAAACTTGAACAAACCCTTCATAAGCTGTTGACTTTCAACAAATTTGACTGGATTAGTGATGACGTCCTGAAAGTACAGATACTGTGGCAAGTGGTTTGTTACATACATTGTACAGATCTTCAGGAAATGATGGAAATACAGAAGGTTTATCAGCATCTGAAAGGAGAAAGGAGGTTGACAAACTTGCTACTTACTTCCAGAATTTTATGTTTTTACTTGATTTCCAACATCTTGTTTTCTTTTACTTTTTGCTCATTGTGTATTACTTGCTAATATCCCAAAAGGTTTTATTTTTGCCTTTCTCAATGTGCAACTGCTGCTTATTGTCTATTCTTTAGAAGCAACTCCTGTCCAGGCGATGATAAGATCACAAAACTTAAAGTGACAATGGTGGCATGGGACCGTCGTGACAACACTGTCATCACTGCTGTGAACAACCATACTTTAAAGGTGTGGAATTCCTATACTGGGCAGTTGCTGCACATCCTAATGGTAAGTAGTATTCAACATTTTGGGCATTAACACATTGCATCACTGACTGACCCATACTGGAATGATTTAATGCTGTAGTGCACTAATTGCTGCAATTTAGTCAGTGTTGAGGGGCTTTGAAATTAAAGAAGCCCATGTGTTGCATTTTTTTCTTAGATTGTTAAATTTCAGTTTTGCAGTACAGTTTAAGATCAAGAACATGTGCTTTTGTGTCCTAGTGCAGCTTACAGCCACTCTTTGACCTGTGTTTGTAGATAGAAAGCCAGAATCCACATAGTGAGTTCACAGTCTTGGCTGTACTATTAGGTGGTTAGTATGTGGAGGCCTGCTGTCTCCCTACAAGGAGAGGGAAATTTTGATTGGGTCACTTGTGCACTTCCTTGTAGCCAGTTCAAATTCCAGTGACAGACCTGGGAATGAGTCAATCATCTCAACTTTGAAATTGAACAAAAAACCAAATACAAAGCCTGTGCTCATTGACTAAAGAGCAGCGATTATAGTTATGGGTACATAATATATATGTTCTTGTAGTTAGCCTTACCTATAGTAACTTGCATATCTTCACAATAAATGGTGCAACAATCTTTACCCGTACCTCCATTGTGGAAGGCTACTTGAATGCTGTAATAATCCAATACTAATAGAATTAATCTTATACTACTGAAATAAAACACTAAAAACAATTAATACACCTGCTGTCACTTTTTCCTTGTCCCATTCTTTTCTTTCACATTTTCTCCCTCCTTTTATTTTTGCTTTTGTTTTGTTTCTAACCTAACCTATTCATCCTGTATCTTAAATTTTGTTTTTTCAATTTCTTCCAAATTTATGATGTGGAGATGCTGGTGTTGGACTGGGGTGGACAAATGTGAGAAGTCGCACAACACCAGGTTATAGTCCAACAGTTTTATTTGAAATCACAAGCTTTCGGAGCGCTGCTCCTTCGTCAGGTGAACTTCACCTGACGAAGGAGCAGCGCTCCGAAAGCTTGTGATTTCAAATAAAACTGTTTGACTATAACCTGGTGTTGTGCGACTTCTTCCAAATTTAAGTCCATTTCCCGCCCTGGATCCTGGGATCTCATCATTCATTTTGACGGTGGGAGAAGCATACAAGAAATTGGCCTGAGGCAAAAAATAAAGTTTTTTTTTTAGAACGCTATAGATTGACCCAATCATACTGATTTGACTGGGTTGATCTTTCACTTTCAAGCATGAATTACTCACTGTAGCACTAAGTGCATAACCTCCTCTGTCGTCTTGCCACCCCTGATTACACCTGCAGGAAGTAACTCATTTGACACAGTCAGGGTTAAATGTAAAATTTCAACCGAATAGTAGATCTCAGCAGTGGGTCAGTGGTAGCACTCTCGCCTCTGAGTCAGAAGGTTGTGGGTTTAAGCCCACTCCAGAAACTTGAGCACATAATTGAGACTGACACGTCCGTGCAGTACTGAGGGAGTAGGAGGTGCACTTCGGTTGAGACGCTAAACCGAGGCCCCGTCTGCTAATTCAGATGAAGGTAAAAGATCCCACGGGACTATTCGAAGAAGAGCAGAGGAGTTTTCCCCAGCATCCTGGCCAATATTTATCCCTTAATCAACATCACCAAAACATTATCTGGGCATTATCTCACTGCTATTTGTGGGAGCATGCTGTGTGCAAATTGGCTGCTGCGTTTCTTACATTACAACAGTGACTACACTCCAAAAGTATTTTATTGGTTGTAAAATGCTTTGGGATATACTGAGGTCGCGAAGTGCTAAAGAAGCGCAAGTCTTTTTTTTCTTACTTTGGATCATAGATGACCCTATAAATGTTGTGCAGTGCAAGTCTAAGGACATTTGAAATGCACAGGATGAAACCAGAAATGAACAGAGTGAACAAAATAGTAGTCAGAAAAAAGAACTTGCATTTATGTAGCACCTTTCATGTCCTTGAGATATCCTAAAGTGCTTTGCAGCCAGTGGATTACTTTTGAAGTGTATTTACTGTTGTTAGATAGACAAACACTCCAGCAAATTTGTGCACAGCAAGGCCCCATAAATAACAGTGCAATGAATAACTAGTTAATCTGTTTTGGTGATGTTCGTTGAGGGATAAATGTTGGTCAGGATTCCCTGCTCTTTGAATAGTGCCATGGGGACAGGCATATGATTTAATGTCTCATTCAGAAGACTGCAGTTCAGATGAGTCTGAGCGAGCGGACCTGCGGGAGGAACAGAGTCGGAGACCGGGGATCAAGGCAGCGCGGAGCAGAGGCCTGGGAGTCTGAGCGAGCGGACTACCTGCAAGGGAGACAGTCGGCAAGCGACACAACGAAGGAGTGACGTCAGAATTCAAAGGTGTCGCTGCCACAAGGAAGCTGAGAGATGAGTATAGGGTGAGTATTTGTGGTAAGTTTTTTTTGTTCTGTTTTCAGTATATTTCTGCTAAGTAGTTCATAGCCTATCTAATAGAGGGAGGTGCTGATTGGTGGGTAGCTGTTGAGTGTTTCTTAAGTTTATTTCTGCTAAATTACCTCCTTAGTCTGGTAAATAGAGGCATGGCAGGGCAGTTCAGTCCCGTGATTTGCACATCCTGTGCCATGTGGGATATCCTGGACGCTTCTTGCGGCCTGGACGACCACGTGTGCTGGAAGTGCCGCCAATTGCAGCAACTCGAGCTCCGGGTTTCGGAGCTTGAGCGGCAGCTGGAGTCACTACAGTGCATCCGCGAGGCTGAGAAATACTTGGAAAGCACGTTTCTAGAAGTGGTCACCCCGCAGCTTCAGAATGTGCAGGCAGAGAGGGAATGGGTGACCACCAGACAGAGAAGGAGGACCAGGCAGGTAGGGCAGGAATCCCCAGAGTGCATCTCGCTCGCTAACCAGTTCACAGTTCTGGAAACTGGTGGGGGTGATGGCTCCTCTGGGGAGAGCAGCCAGAGCCAAGGCCACGGCACCACGGGTGGCTCAGCTGCACAGGGGGGGGAGGAAGAAGAGTGGAAGAGCAATAGTGATAGGGGATTCATTGGTTAGGGGAACAGATAGGCGTTTCTGTGGACGCAGATGTGACTCCAGGATGGTATGTTGCCTCCCTGGTGCCAGGGTCAAGGATGTCACTGAGCAGCTGCAGGACACTCTTGAGGGGGGAGGCTGAACAGCCAGAGATCGTTGTCCATATTGGTACCAACGACATAGGCAGACAGAGGGATGAGGTCCTGCAGGCAGACTATTGGGAGCTAGGAAAGAGATTAAAAAGCAGGACCTCAGAGTAGTAATCTCCAGATTACTCCCGGTGCCACGTGCTAGTGAGTACAGGAATAGGAGGATAGAACAGATGAATGCGTGGCTGGAGAGATGGTGTTGGAGGGAGGGCGTTAGATTCCTGAGACATTGGGACCATTTCTGGGGAAGGTGGGACCTGTACAAGCTGGACGGATTACACCTCAACAGAGCCGGGACCAATATTCTCGCGGGTAGGTTTGCTAGTGCTGTTGGGGAGGGTTTAAACTAGCTTGACGGGGATGGGCACCAGCATGTAGGAGTGGAGGGGAGAAATGGGGTGCATGGAAGAGTGAGTGTGTTGGATGGTACTGGAGGGGAAGGTCATGCTGGAGGCGGAAGTAGTACCATATTATATAGGAGCAGACTAAGAATGACTACGAAAAATTCAAAAATGGGTTTAGAATGCATGTATGTAAACTCACAAAGTGTGGTGAATAAGGTTGGTGAGCTACAAGCACAATTAGCCGTGTGCCAATATGATGTGGCAATAACTGAAACGTGGCTTAAAAATGGTGAGGACTGGGCACTTAATATTCAAGGGTACAAGGTGTTCAGAAAAGATAGGGAAGGAAAAAAGGGAGGTAGGGTGGCAGTGCTGATTAAGGAAGACATTGTAGTGTTGGAAAGGGAGGATGTTCTTGAGGGGACAAGGACAGAATCCATTTGGTTAGAGTTGAGGAGCAAAAAGGGTATGATCACGCTATTGGGGATATTCTACAGGTCTCCAAATAGTGAGAGGGAAGTAGAGGAGCAAATCTGCAGGGAAATCGCAGAGATATGCAAGAGCTATAGAGTGGTGATATTGGGGGACTTTAATTACCCAAGTATCGATTGGGATAATGTTAGGGTAAAGGGAAAGGAGGGGGAGGGATTTCTGAAATGTGTTTAGGAGAATTTCCTTGACCAGTATGTTTTTGGCCCAACTAGGAAGGAGGCATTGCTGGATCTGGTGTTGGGGAATGAGGTGGGCCAGGTCGACCAAGTGACTGTGGGAGAGGAGCAAGGAACAATCTGGAGTGGAACTTCTAAACTGGAATAGGGCTAACTTCAATGGGATGCGAAAGGATCTAGTCAGGGTAAAATGGAACCAAAGATTGACAGGAAAAACTGTAACGGAACAATGGGTGATCTTTAAGGAGGAGATGTTCCAAGTACAGGCTAGGTACATTCCAACAAGAGGGAAGGGTAAGGGGACCAAAGCAAGGGCTCCTTGGAAGATGAGATGATGAAACCAAAAAAGAGAGTGTATGATGAATGTCAGGTGAATTCTTCAAAGGAGAACCAGACCAAATACAATAAGTTGAGAGGGGAAGTGAAGATGAAAATAAGATTGGCAAAGAGAGAATATGAGAGTAGAATGGCGGTTAACATAAAAGGGAACCCAAAAATCTTCTACCGGCATGTAAACAGTAAGCGGGTAGTAAGAGGTGGGGTGGGGCCTATTAGGGACAAAGAAGGTGATATATGCTTAGAGGCGCAGGGCAAGGCTAGAATACTCAATGAGTACTTTGTATCGGTGTTTACTAAGAAGGTGGATGCTGACAAAATATCGGTAGAAGTGGAAAGGGGTGAAAATTGATACAGGATGTACTAGAAAGACTGGGTATGCTTAGAGTGGATAAGTCACCTGGCCCAGATGGCTTGCATCCCAGGCTGCTAAGGGAATTGGGGGAGGAGATAGCGGAAGGGCTTGCCATAATTTTCCAATCTTCCCTAGATGCGGGGGAGGTGCCTGAGGATTGGAAAGTGGCAAATGTGACACCATTGTTCAAGAAAGGGTGTAAGGAGAATCCTAGTAACTACAGGCCGGTCAGTTTAACATCAGTGGTGGGTAAAGTTTTAGAAACAATCAAGGAGAAAATTAACGGGCATTTGGAGAGGTTTAAGCTAATTAAGGAGAGTCAACACGGATTTGTAAAAGGCAGATTGCGTTTGACTAATCTAATTGAATTTTTTGACGAAGTAACAGGGAGGATTGATGAAGGGAATGCAATGGATGTTGTCTACATGGATTTTAGGAAGGCGTTTGACAAAGTACCACATAGAAGACTGGTTAACAAAATTGAGGCTCATGGAATAGGTGGGTCAGTGGCAGCTTGGATAAGGAATTGGCTTAAGGACAGAAAACAGCGAGTTGTGGTAAATGGCTGTTTTTCAGACTGGAGGATGGTAGACAGTGGTGTTCCCCAAGGGTCAGTGCTGGGGCCACTGCTTTTTTTGATATGTGTATGACCTGGATATTGGAATACAAAGTAGAATTTCTAAATTTGCCAATGACACCAAACTTGGGGGTGTGGCAAACAGTGAGGATGATACCAATTGACTGCAACAGGACATAGAAAGGCTAGCAGAATGGGCAGACAAGTGGCAGATGGAATTTAAGAGAGAGAAGTGTGAGGTGTTGCAGTTTGGCAGAAGGAACAGGGAGAGGCAATATACACTTTAAAATTGTGCCATTAAGAGTGTGCAGGGACAGAGGGACCTGGGAGTTAATGTGCATTGGTCCCTGAAGGTGGCGGGACATATTGAGAGAGTGGTTAGCAAAACATATGGGATATTGGGCTTCGTAAATAGAGGTATTGAGTACAAAAGTAGAGGAGTTATGCTGACCCTTTATAAAGCGCTGCTTAGGCCACAACTGGAGTATTGCGTCCAGTTCTGGTCACCACACTTTAGGAAGGAAGTGAAGGCACTTGAGAGGGTGCAGAGGAGATTTACCAGAATGATTCTGGGGATGGGGGATCTTAGCTACAAGGACAAGTTGGAGAAGCTGGATTTGTTTTCATTAGAGCAAAGGAGGTTGAGGGGTGATTTGATAGAGGTGTACAAGATTATGACGGGTTTGGATAGGCTAGACGGGGAAAGGCTGTTCGCACTAGTTGATGGTACAAGGTCTAGGGGACACAGATTTAAGGTTTTGGGCAAGAGATACAGGGGTGATGTGAGGAAAAACTTTTTTACGCAGTGAGTGGTGAGGACCTGGAGCTCGCTGCCGATGGAAGTGGTGGAAGCGGAGACACTCAATGTTTTCAAGGGGAGACTGGCAAGGCACTTGAGGGAAATAAACTTGCAGGGCTACGGGGATAGAGCGGGGGAATGGGACAGACTGGATTGCTCTACAGAGAGCTGGCACGGACTCGATGGGCCAAATGGCCTCCTTCTGTGCCATTATGACTCTATGATGTAGCATTCCTTCAGTACTACATGGCAGTTTCAGCCTAGATTAAGTGCTCACATCCTAGATAAAGTTTTACACCTATGATATTCTGACTCAAAGATGAGAATGCTACCGAATGACTTGATTTAAAAAAAATGACTGCTTAGCAATGTTTATGAACAATATAGCAATGTGTAACATTTAGCTCAATACCATGATATTGTGCCGACAGTTTTCAGAGTAAGTCAGTAAATACTTTGAGAGGAAAAGGTGAACAGAGATTTGGTAACGTTAGTGTGTGTAAGGCAGAACTGACTTGAATGAGATGAGCTGGATAGGAAAATCAGTAGTTTAGTAGCAGAATTTACTGCTTTTCCATTTTAGAGCAAAGTTGACATCAGCAAGAAACAATGGAATGTTGGTGTAGTACAATTTCTTTAGTTAGATTCTCTAGTTTTTGTTACTGTTTTAAATTATGGCTAGTTAAGAAAATGTAACTAATAATATTTGAATCCTTGCTTTTGTGCATGATATATCTAAGCTGGAGACAGGCTGAGAAGATGGCAAAAGATTTTCTTGTAGTTTTTAGAGTGCTCATTAAAGATAGTTCCATACTTTTTTGTAATATATCATTTTGAAGTAACAACATTTAATCAGTTTTATTCATGAGTTGATTGTGCCTTTTCCTGGCGCTGCAGGACTCGAAGCATGTGGATGAAGGAGCTAGTTGAGGAGACAAAATCATTTATATATAAGGTGACTTCTGATTCCAAAACTACCATTCATGTAAACTCTTTTGTCTCCTTAATCTCCTCTTGCCCATTTACCCACATCCTGGGGAGGAGGGGGGGGGGGACATAAAGGCAAATTCAGTATTTAAAATAACAATACCGTAGAAAATGCAACACTTTCATACATTTGGCAAGCAGTTCTGAAAGCTATGAGTGTCTAGTGGCTCAGAAGCTAATGAGGTGGGGAGAATGGGAGAAGAGACGAAAAGGTTGCTTGAAACTACAGTGTGGGCTTAACCTGACTTTTGAACATAGGAGAATTCTCCTTATAGAGATGGTTATTTTTATATGAGCCAAAATTACAACTGAAATGAAGTTCTATGCAGGTGATAAGAGAAGTGGCTTAAATGCTTTAAAGAGTTTTATGTCATTTTTGTTTTTGTCATACAAGTGCAGCTGATGGCAAATTCAGGCTTCTCCCATCAACGCTTGGAAGTATGAAATGGATTATTTGTTTACTTGCAAAAGGCGACCAACTTTATTTGGGTCTTGTGAATTGCTGCCTTCACTTCTGACTGGTGTATGGTACTGGTGGAAAAGTAAATGGGGAAGAGTTGCACCAGGAGGCTGGTGTGGCACTGCTCTTCTAAAACCAACACAGCAATGTAAAAGCAGCATTTCAAATATGCTTGGAGGTTATATGATGCCACTATAATTTTGTTTGGGTTGTCTTCATTTTTTAAAGTATCTTTAGTAGATGTGCCTGAAACGTTTGTGACTGAATTAAGTAGTTGGAATAATGCATCTATCTTAATTTTCTGTTGTAATATTTAGGAGAGAAGTTTTTTTTTGTAAATTCTCATTTTAAATAGATGGGAAAATAAATAGGGAGGATCGGATTCATAATGCTAGCAAGAGGGCAATGTTTTTGGGGGGAGGGGAGAGATCAAGTATTTTTTTTTTTAAATGACAGCTTCCCCTTATTTGGATTTCCTCAGGGCTAACTGCAAACAGATCCCTATAATTTCCTGCACTGAACTTGGTGTCTTCCCACAGCAGTGATGCTGGGATCAGTAATTCAAATCAGAGGTACAGAACACACTTGTTTTCATTCTGTGGTACCACGTTAGCTGCTGCCATATTATCAACCCTCAACCCCTCTATCCTTATTAACTACTCACTCCACCTCCAATTTACCTCCCCCCCCCCCCCCAAGTGCATTAAATGTGTTATTACCTCCAAAATTCACGCTCATCTCTCCTGCAGCTCCCTTTTCATTCCCTCAAATCAAGTTACCGTTCCTCTCACCCTCTATACAACACTAAACCAATTCTAACCAAAGTTATGAGTGACATTCTCTGTAATGGTGGGCCATTCTCCATCTTCTTCCTTGACTTCTCTGCAGCTTTCAACATGGTTTATCAGACCATCCTTCTTCAGTGCTTCACCTTGATTGTGCACCTCCATGGGACTGCCTTTGCTTGCTTCCACTCACCTATCCGATTGTAGCCAGAGCATCTCTAGCAATAGCTTCTGTTGCCACTCTTGCACAGTCACTTCTGGAGTCAGGCAAGAATCCATCCTTGGCCCCCTTTTCCTCATCTATTTGTTGCCCCTTGGCAACATAATCGGTAGACATAGGGTCAGCTTCCACAGGTACTACACCAGCTTTTTTTCTCGATCACCTCTCTCGACTCCTCCACTGCAGCAGACTGCTTGTCCAGCAACCAGTTCCTTGATGAACTGTTGCTTTCTTCAGCTAAATTGGAAAAACTGAAACTGTTGTCTTTGGCCCTTGCCACTGACTTCATCCACTTCCCAGCCACTGTCTCAAGCTGAATCAGACTGTTCACAATTTTGCCATCCTGGTCAATCCTGAGCTGAGCTTCTGACTGTATATCCTCTCCATCAGAAAATCTGCCTACTTCCACCTCCGTAACGTCAACTGCTTCTGCCCCTACTGCAGCCTAACTGCTGCAGAAATTCTTACTCTTGTCTTTGTCGCCGCTAGACGATTAGTCTAAAGATCTCCTCATTGACATCCCATCCTTCAGTTTCCATAAACTTAAGCTCATCCAAAACTTTGCCATACGTATCCTATCCTGGACCAAGCCCTATTCAACACTCACCCTCTTGGCTCCTTACGTTGGCTCCTAGTCCCGCAATGCCTTAACTTTAAAATTCACGTCCTTATGCTTAATTCCTTCACTATGTCTGTAACTTCGTCCAGCCTTAGAACCGCCAAAACACTCCATTCCTTTGACTCCAGCCTTTTATATGTCTTTCTCTCTTTCCCTCCTTTTAAAAAAAAAAACCTCTTTGACCAAGCGTTTAGCCACTCTTTCTAATCGCTCCTCCCTGGCTCAGCGGCAGTTTTTCCTCGTGCCTCTGTGAATCATCCTGGGTTTATATTCTATGTGACGCCAGCAGTTGCTGCAGCATACAAACACTTGATGGAAAAACCGTAAGGAAAATTTCAAATCCCTCCCCCCACCCTTAAGTTACAAGGTCCAAGTAGTGTTATGAAGATTGACCATGGTGATTGAAAATTTTAGGCTGTAAGTAGCGAAATAGTGGAGTTTTTGTTTCTTTGGGGTTTTAATGCTGTCTTCCAGAATTATTGAGACAATGATTCTAGTGCACACATCGAATACAAACAAAGTTTTTAGAACTACACCAGTAGTTATCCAAATCCAATACATTTGCAGCCATTCTGCAGTCACCATTTTTTTTCTTCGCAAACATGAGTATCGAGGATTGCTTCTCTGGAACCTGTGTTGCTATTTTGAATAATCTAGCAGCAGGATTTTTATGAATACTCGGATGTAATGCTTAAATTACAAACATGTGTTTGTATATGTTTGGAGATTTTTCTTTGGTCTGTTCATACTGTGCAGGCTGATTTATTGCTCTAAGGTGATAGTGAAATGTGACAGTTGTGTGTAGCAGAATTTAATAGTTAGGACAGGTTCTAAATCTGGCCTACTGAATGGGAATCAGTACATTTAAATATTAGCTGTGAAATAAACACCCTATTGTCTTGGGTTGGCCTTAAACTTGTGTCTCTGCTGATGTAAAGGCCTTTTTTGATGCAGAGAAATTCAACTGTTAACCAGTCAGTGTTGTTAAGCTAGAGGCATTTGCCTGCATTAGTAGGCATGAGTGCAACTTGTTCAACAACTGGGAATTGCTCAAGTACAATCAGACTTCATTGCTTGTGTCCGATTGCCTTGCGTGTCTGAATCCTGGAATCATTTAAACAGTTGCATATCTGGATGGTGGGGGAAGAGAAACGAGAGTAATTGTGCATTTGAGGCAAGATGGGTCACGGGGCCATCCTCAAATATATCTATTGTGTGAAAAGCTGTCGGTAATAAAATCTGAATAATTTAATTTTAAATGGTATTACAATCTGATGAACTTCTGTTACATTTTTAGGGTCATGAAGATGAAGTGTTTGTTTTGGAGCCACATCCATTTGACTCGAGAATTATTTTGTCTGCCGGCCATGATGGCAATATCTTTATTTGGGATATTACTAAAGGCACAAAATCTCACCATTACTTTAACATGGTAAGTGTACAAAGTAGATGAGAAGAGGGGTTCAACATTTTTCTCCAGTTTGGAAAACCTTGAATCTTTTTATGTAAGTGGAATTCTTGTGTCTACCAAGTAGAATCTCTCTTTCTTTGATCTTTAGTCATTTACCTCAAATCTATATTTGGGGTGCTCAGAAGTGATAATGCCACTTTTGTTCATTGAGGATCCATATTCTTTGGGTGGATTCAGACATCAGTCCTCACTTGGCCCCCATCTGTTGTAGCGGCCACAGTAGGTAACTTTCAAGGATGTCAGACAAAATTAGATGAGGGTGACTGGTGAAGCCACTAGTGAATATGGAGGAACATACTCAAGTACACATCTACAGTGGTAAATTTGGTGATGGAATCTTCATCTTATAAGTTCAGTGACATTCAAGACATTGACTTGGGCACATGAAGATGTTGGTGACTATCTCCTGCAGGTGACCTATCTTGACTCTTGCCATTGGAATCTGGCAGGTGCAGTGAAGCAGATTCCTGCACTCATCTTCCTCACTGTAGCAATAAGATAACCCTGGCAGTCACGACAGCAACTTGCATTTATATAGGGCCTTTTAATGTAGAAAAAAGTCCCACGGTGCTTTACAGGAAAATAAAGGAATAGACATCATGGCATGATGGGAGAGTGATGAGAGACAAGAAAAAACTTGATTGAACAGATGGGTTTTGAGAATAAAATAGACAAAAACAGGAAGCAGAATTTAGGACGAGAGTTCAACAGTATGTCCGAGGCAGCTGAAGACTCTGCCATCAGTGGTGGGGCAAAGAGCGAGAGGATGTGCCAAAGCCCAGAGTCCGAGGACCATAAATGCAGGAGAGGATGTGGGGATGGAGGAGGTTGCAGAAGTAGGGTTGAGTGAGGCCAAGCAGAAATTTGAAGATGAGGACAAGGATTTTAAATTCAATGTGTTGAGGGACAGGGAGCCAGTTTAGGTCAGCACGGATGGGGTGATGGTGAGTGGGAGTTAGTGTGGAACAGGATATGAGCAACTAAGTTTTTGACAAGTTGGAGTTTATAGAGATTAAAGGATGGGAAGGTAGCAAATAGAACATGGGAGGAATTGAGTAGAGAGGTGACAACAACATGGGTATGTTTTTCAGTGGGCTTTTAGGTAAGGTCTGGGTAGAGGAGGGTAATGTTGCAGAGGCAGAAGTAAGCAATCTTGCTGATGGATAGGATGTGGAGTTTGAAGCTCAGCTCTGGGTTACGCAGAAGATGAAAGTTTCACCTAGCCAAATTCTGCCTAAGCAAGTGGCTGGCAAGGGGAATGGAGTCAGTGACAAGGGAGCAGAGATTATAAGGAGAAAGAAAGAACTTGCATTTATATAGCCCCTTTCACAACATTCAAGATGTCTCAAAGCACTTTACAGCCAATACACTTTTGAAATGTAGTCACTGTTGTAATGTACGAAACGCGACAGCCAATTTGTGCACACTAAGGTCCCACAAACAGAAATGCGATAATGGTGTTGCAACTTCATTCCACAGCATTGTAGATGACTTAGCAGCTCCTTTCACTACTTATTACTGAAGAGGCAGGGGACTAGAAAATGTACTCCAAAAATTGTGCACTTCAACCAACTAGGCTAACTTGTAGCAGCTGTTTGGTCATCTCGCAAACATTGGAAACAAATGGAAAAGGGAATCACTTATTATTACATCATTGGCCCTAATGTGTAGGCTGCAGACAATTGACTGCCCAAAGAGGTGGACTGGCCTTGTGGCCAGAGATTGCTCATCACACGAGTCTCTTTCCTTAGTGACACTAGGGCGTGAAGAAAATGTGAGGCAAATTATTGATATATATTCCAATGAAGACTAAAATTAAAAAAAAATTGTTCAGGAGGTCCTGTTTGCTCATTATTATGCTGTATTGACCCACACATTAGAAGGCTTCCAATACATCAGGCTCTGGGCACTGCACCTTAGAAAGAACATATTGGCCTTTGAAGGGGTACAGTGCAGATTCACCAGAATGTTACCAGGACTCCAAGGATTAGATTATGAGGAGCAATTACATAAACTAGGCTTGTATTGTCTGGAATATAGAAGGTTAAGGTGTGATTTGATTGTGATTTTTAGGATTTTGAAAGGAATTAATAAGGTAAATAAAGAGAAACGTTTTCCACTGGTGGGGGAGTCTAGGACAAAGGGACATAATCTTAAAATCAGAGCCAGGCCATTCATGAAAGAAGTTAGGAAATACTTCTTCACACAAAAAGCAGTAGCTCAATTAATAATTTAAAATTTGCGATCAGTAGATTTCTTTTCTAGTCAAGGGTATAAAAGGATATAGAGCCAAGGCAGATGGATGGAGTTAAGATACAGAACAGGCTTGAAGGGCTGAATGACCTACTCCTGTTCCTATGTTCCTATCACCTACCATTTTTCATCTGCAGACTAACTCATCAAAATGACAAAGATTGAGATGATGTTTAAGATGGCATCTTATTCACTGTATGCATAATCATCACTATTCATTGGAGAACAGCTGAGTTCAGTCTAGCAGTTTACTTACCTGGACAGCACCCTATCATCAGATGCATCTCTGGACAAAGAAAAACCTCATCGAGGAAAAACCTGCTCAGCTTGTGGCTGCCTGAGGAAACATATCCGGGATGAACAAAAATCTAGACCAAACTCAGAAAAGTGTAAAAAGGCAGTGGGCCAGTTTTAGAATCATAGAATGGTTACAGCACAGAATGAGGCCATTCGGCCCGTCGAGCCTGTGCCGGCTCTCTGCAAGAGCAGTTCAGCTAGTCCCTGCCCTTCCCCGTAGCCCTGCAAATTTTTTTTTCCTTCAGGTACTTATCCAATTCCCTTTTGAAAGCCACAATTGAATCTGTCTCCACCACCCTTTCAGGCAGTGCATTCCAGATCCTAACCAATCGCTGCGTAAAAAAGTTTTTCCTCATGTCACCTTTGGTTCTTCTGCCAATCACCTTAAATCTGTGTCCTCTGGTTCTCGACCCTTCCGCCAATGGGAGCAGTTTCTCTCTATCTGCTCTGTCTGGACCCTCATGATTTTGAACACCTCTATCAACTCTCCTCTCAATCTTCTCTGCTCCAATCAGAACAACCCCAGCTTCTCCAGTCTATCCATGTAACTGAAGTCCCTCATCCCTGGAACCATTCTTGTAAATCTTTTCTGCACCTTCTCTAAGGCCTTCACATCCTTCCTAAAGTGCGATGCCCAGAATTGGACTCAATACTCCAGTTGAGGCTGAACCAGTGTTTTATAAAGGTTCATCATAACTTCCTTTTTCTATGATGTAGCATCTGTAGACTGGCCAAATATCTCTGTATAAATGGTAAAAATTCCCACCTCTACAATCTTTGCACTATTGCGAACATCAGAAGTGAAGAAAAGTTACTTGGGTAACAGAGCTCAAAGCCATGCTGATCAAGGTTGAACTAAGATGGTTTGAGAATGACGTTTGGATTTTTGAGGATGAACAATCCAACATTGTCTGCTACTCTCAACTGAAAGAAGGCAAATATTCCCATGGAGGACTATTCAAGAGTTATGAGGAATCTTAAAAGCAACTTGCTATGGATTTTAGGTGGCAAATTCCATTCACCAATGCAGATATCACTTTGAGAGATCGTGTATTGAAGCTGCACAAAAGAATAGAGACACAAATTGCTAATTCGACAGTAATAGCAAACTTGAAACTCATTTACTAAGTGTGGTTGCATCTGCCTATTATATCGTGCACTAGTCACACGTACAAATTCATGAGCAGAGTTGCACCACCTCAACACCCAAGCTATGACTTGATCAAGATGTCGTCATTTCATGTGCCCCACAATATATTTCAAACCTAATTAATTTGAGAAAAGTAACTCCGTTTCTAAATTATTTTCTTTTTTGTTTGTCTAACTTTTTGACGTATATGAGGCGAGAAAAACATTGACTTTTATTTATATGGATGGATTTCTGTTGCTGACTTGCTCTTGGTTCCATTCTTACCTATCTGACTGTAGCCAGAGCATTTCTGCCCACAGCTTCTCTTCCTATCCTCTCACTGTCATTTTGGGAGCTTCCCCTCAATGATCCACCCTTGGTCCCTTTCTCTTTCATCTACATTCTGCTTCTTGGCAACCTCACATGTATGCTGATAATACCAGTTCTTTCTGACTGCTTGCTGCCAATCAGATTTGGATGAGCTACAGTTTCCTCCAGCTAAACACTGAAGACCGAAGCCATTGTCTTCGGCTCCTATCTTCAAACTCCATGCCCCCGCCACCGACTTCATCCATCTCCCCAGTTACTGTCTCAGGTGGCACCAGGTTATTCATAGCCTCGGTATTATATTCGACCCCGAGCTTTGATTCGGACCCTATACCATCTCCATTATAAAGACCACCTACTTTAACCTCTAACGTCATCTGCCTCAGCCCATCTGCTCTTGAAAACCTCATTTATACTTTTGTCACATCAAGACTTGAATATACCGATGCTCTCCTGGCTGATCTCTCATTTTTCATCCTCCATACACTTCAGATCAACTAAAACTCTGCCTATGACCTGTCCCAAACCAAGTCTTGCTCATTTTTCACCCCTGTCCTTGCTGACCTACATTGGCTCCTGGTTTCCCAATATCTCAAATTTAAAATGTTCATCCTTGCATTTAAATGCTTCAATGGCCTCGCTCCTCCCTATTTCTAAAGTCCTCCAGCACCACAACCCCCTCCCTTCCCTCAATTCCTCTGTGCATACCCTCCGCCTCAATTTTGTCCCACCGTTGGCAGGTATGGCCTTTAGCTGCCCAGCCCCATGCTCCGGAATTCCCTTCCTAAGCACCTCCACCTCCCTCTTTTCTCTTAAGGTCCCCCTTAAGGCTCCCCTGTTTGACTAAGTATTTGGTCATGCCTCCCCCTGCCCCAATATCTCGTTCATTGGATTAGCGTTCATTATTTTTCTTTGCCTCTGAAGCATTTTACTACATTAAAGTCAGTTGGGGCTATTTTCCACGGATACTTGAGGCACTAAAGAATCTCCGAGAGGGCCAAGATGGGGTCTTGAGCTGCAACGCCTGGTTAGCCCGCCTTTAGCACAAGATGTCATCTTGGTAAAGGAGTTGAAGCGCACACTAGGAACGGCTGCCTCGAGGATGATTAAGGCTCAAATGACCAATTAAAGTGGCTCCTAACGCTTATTAAAGAGGCTGCACGCCATTTTGCTCGGTAACGCTGCAATTAAAGAAGTCATTGGTGAGGATTGCGACGCTACTTGCAGCCATGCTCCGCTTTAATTGTTCACTTGCTGCTGGAGATCGACTGACTATGCTGTGTTTGAAGAGGACTTTTGATGCACATCGGGAGACTTTCTGGGGCACTTTGTCAAGACTTCACCAACACTCTATCAACATTTATTTCACAAATTCTCTGAGGACTTCATCTAAAGAGAGTGAGTGCTATGCTACTGTACCTTATTAGAGACCTTCTGGGAGTCACCAGGTGAAAGGGAGTGCTTGGGGTCCCCATTGATCTGGAGGAGGAGATGAAGCCAGGCAGAGCAGCATCAGCTGCTGGAGGAGAGGGAGTGGAGGGCTCCAGATGACTTGCTACATGCTCCACAATCTGGTGATCATGAGAGACTAGCCGTTGCCACCAGCAATTGTGCCAGAGCGTCAATCTCAGGAGCCACAAGAGGAAGAGGAGGTTGAGGAGGAGGAAGACAAGGGCGACTTGGATCACCAGAGGTTCCAGGTAGACTGCCCGCACTTGGGAGGGACGCTCGCCGCCATCTAATTGAAGACCGCTTTTGAGAGAAGTCCTCCACGATTAGACTTCGGAGCCCTGTTGCCACAGGCCTTACCTTCCATGACTGAGGATCCATCAAGAAGTCCACCATCTGCACTCAATCCTTTCAACCCCTTCCCCATGAACAACACAATAAAAAAGACTACACAATTACCATATTCACTCTTTATCTAGAGCAAAAGCAAACAATGAAAACATGACATAACCAACAGCACTTACAAATATTAAACTAGTCACCCTGGTGCTTACCCTTAGTAGCTATCCTATAAGTGTTCTTGCTTACTCTGGTGCTTCTACCAAGTTCAACCCACGAGGTGGATGGCTTCTCAGATTCTGAAGAGGGCAGTTCAGATATCCTCCTGGAACACCCTCAAGAGTCTGTGGGCTGTGATGGCCCCACCTTAGACTGCACCATCTCAGCATGGACTTGAGCAGTCTGGGCCACCTGCCTGACAGGCAACTAAAAGGGCAATGGTGGAGTGGCGGGGGAGGGAGCAGGAGTGCTGCCAACTGGAGAGAGGCCAGTAGGTTCCTGCTCCAGGATTGCCTTGCCACTACTTCGAGGCGTTTGTTCAGCCAGTCCACTGATCTGCTGGAGGACAGATCTGTGGGCAGCTCAGGCACTCTGCAAGTCCTTTTCAACCATCAGAGCCATCATGGCAGATACTTGAGCTTCCATTGCTGCAGTTTGCCATTCCATGGAAGATGCTAGTAGTGCAGTGGAAGCTGTTTGGGCTTCCATTGCAGCACTTTATTGTTCCATGGAAGCTGCTATGACTACAGTGGAAGCTGCGACCTCAGTCATCAGATGCTGCATGATGTTGGGCTCCATAGTTTGCTGGATGGAATTGGCCAGCCCCTCCATGCTGGAGAGGGTGGGTTCTAGGCTCTGCATCAAGCCACGGCCCAAGCTGCAGGCAAACTCTTCCATCCTCCTAGCCATGAACAGTAAGCTTTCGGGCAGGCTGTTCATTGCACCAAGAATTTGGTTTGTTAAACCCATCAGCCTTCTTTGAAGCTTAGCCCTACGAGGTCCTCATCTGACTCCTCTACAGCAGAACTAGTATGCGAACTTGCTCCCCGGCTTGGTGGCACCAGTGGTGTCCCTTCCACCCGGCGTGGCTGCTGCTCACTAGTGCCTGGTGCATTCCACTGAGGATCCATGTTCTACACTAGCCTCTAAGTTACACGTGGTGCCAGGTCTTTGAGCTGGTGCCTGCAACAGTGGTAGCGATTGACGTGTGTCGTCTTCCTCACTTTCCTCTTTCTCCCCCCCCCCCCTCTTCCTCTAGGGGTGGGGGGGGGTGGGTGCGGGTAAGGTGGCTCTTCCTCCTCTTCCAGTTCCTCTGGGGGGCAAGGTGGACCTTGCTCCTGGGAGCATGCAGTGATAAATCTGGAAGGGTTTGGCTGCAGTGCTTGTGGCCACTATAGGAGGATGTATGTGATGAGACCGTATGGAGCTTGTGAATGAGGATAGGTTTGGGGGATTCGGGATCAAGAATAGTTTTGGATATGCAAATGATGCTGGAGAGGCCACATACCTCTAGGTAATATGTCCCTGCTCTGCCTGTGGCCACGGCCTCTGCCACCCTCCTCCCGACCACCGCCAGCACTGCCTCTTCAAGGGGAGTGATCTCATGCAGTCGTGCTTCGCCTCACCTGGTCAGGTCCTGCTGCCGCCTGTTATGTGCTGTCTTGACCTGGAAGAGAAATAGTGGCGATTGTGACTGAGTGCATTGGCAGGTGTGTTTGTGTGTGTGTGTGTGTGTGTTGCCACACATGATTGAAGAGCTGTGAGATGTGTTTGCGGTGTGAGTAGTGCCTGTGAAGGATGCAATAGTGTCGGGTGTGTGAATGTTGGTGTACAGATAGATTGTGGATGAAGTGTTGAGGTTGTGATGCTGGTGGTGGTGCAGTTATTGAGAAGTGAGATGCGATCTTAACTTGACCACTCATGCTAAATATTTTCCGGCACTGGAGCCGTGTCCTGGCAGTGACCTCCCTCGTGATCTTTTCCCACATCTGCTGCATTATTTGCCACTGTGGCCTCCTTCCCCTCTGTAGTTACAGGATATACCTCCTCCACCAGGACCTCCAGTGCCGCGTCCAAGAACCTTTGAGCCCCCTCCCTGAGTCATCCTGATATGTGCTGTTGACTGTCAGCCAGCGCACTTTGCACCTTCGGTGGAACTGTGTGCATGGAGGCTACATATACCACTCCACGAAAATTGCTCCTAATCAGCGCATGAGTGCTAAACGTGCAGGTCTCCGGTTTAGCGTCTTCAGGCACATTTAAATCATGGCAATCACAAATTAGCCCCAAAATTGCAGGCTATAACCAGACTTTTAAACAGGTGTGTCTTACTAGCACAGCTCCAACTTAGCTGCTGTTTTCACCCTTTCCCCAAAATAACCCCTCGTATATAAATACAAGTTATCAATTCACAATAAAGACAGTGAATCTTGGGTTTACTGGATTTGCCCCAGTGGTATGACAAATTAGGAACCCGTTAACAAATTGTGTTGCTTTCCACTGACTGACAGTACTATCTAGCTTACCATTAATCATATTTGTTACTTTATTCATTACAGTGCATTAGGCAGACAAATTATTGTTTTAGCTTGGTGTCCTTGTCTCTTGCTTAATTTGCCTACAGTTGAACTAATTATTTGTTTGGCATAGAAAATACATAGCTGTTGAATCAGGTCAAATCTGTTTGACCAATTTCCATTTGAAATAGAAACTCCTGAAATTCTTCTAAATAAAAGTGTTGCTGATAAATGAATTTTTGATTGTCCTATTTTTCCAAACTTTAAGATCCAGTTGTGTAGGTGTAATGGAGTGGTTAAAATCACTGATCTATGATCCCTTCGCAGATTGAAGGCCAGGGTCATGGTGCTGTATTTGACTGCAAGTTTTCACCAGATGGCCAACACTTCTCCTGCACAGACTCACATGGACATCTGCTTATATTTGGGTTTGGATGCAGTAAATTGTATGAAAAGGTAAGCCTTTGTCGTTGCTTTGTTTTATGATCTTCCATTTACTTGTGCCCATTTTAATTGGCAAAGTCTGCAGTTGCTGTATATACCAGAGGAAGCAGAGGAAGTAATGTTTCTGTACTTAATATAGGTAAAAGCAACATAATCCCTACATATTAAATCTTTTTGATCTTGAATACAAAAACTGAGTTCTTATTTCACATCTCAATTTTGCACCTGCTTAAAAATTGTGTAAAGTCCATTAAGTAGCCAATGCAAATAACAGTTTTCAGTGTTGGTTTCCCTCTCGCCTGCCCCTCCCCAGCTCCCACCCCACCCTTTCCTCTTTTGGCCTGAGAACATATTCATATTAATTACCTTTGTGGAAGCATGAATGTCTGCAACTGGTATGGAGCATTCCAATGTCTCTTTTTGTATTGCTCTTTGATGGTTTAATATCCCTAAGACACATTTGGTGTGTAATCCTAAACTCTACATGCTGACGATCACGTGCTTAATTCCCAGTTTCTGCTGAACTAGCTGATCTCCACCCGGGCTGCAATTGTGCTCGGCAATCCCTCAATTAGGGCAGGGGAAAATCAATTGGGGTTCTTGATTTTTAAAGGCATTTGAGACTTTGATGAAGGCACAGACAAAAAGGTAGGTTGAGGTTTTTAGAAGCAGGGAAGGAAGTAACAAGGCTTAAGAAGGAAGAGTGCGTGGGGCCAAAATAGTTCACAGCTCTGGCATCAAGTGAAGAATATCAAAAAGGAGTGCACAGGAACCCAAAGTCGAGGGCTGGGTTGTAGGGTGAGGCAAGGCTTTGGAGGGATTTATAAACAAGGATTTTGAATTTAATGTTCGAGTGGTGTGGACAGGGTTGATGAGAGAGAGAGAGAGAGACCTTAGTGAATGACGAGGTGTAGGTGCCAGGGTTTTTGACACGATGGAATTTTTCGAGTTTTAAACATGAGCAATGGCCTCTTGAGCAAGGTGTCTTTTGGACCATATTGCATCGCGAGTTGCTTCTTTTAAGAGAGTAGATAGAAAAAAAAGTTGTCTTGAACAAATTACATAATTTGTGATCAGCAAATTTTTGCAGTTGCTGTGAAAATGACATTAAGTAAATTGCAGTAAGAATGATAAAAATGAAGTGTGTGGTAAAGCAAGTAATTTGGTGTGGACAACAATTTGTTACAGCACACTTGGGAATTTTTATGCATTTAAATATTCTCACCTGTAATGCGTATGCCAGTAAGATTATCAGCAAATGTAAAGCTGGATAACCAAATTAAAACCCATGTTGAAATAAGTTTGCAGTCCTTACCAGAATAGTTTTGCTTACCAAGGCATCTTGTTTTGCAACTTGGAAAGTGGGTACTTTGCTTTAGATGGAATCAGATGTGTAAAAATGTGCTTTGTTTACAGATTCCAGAGCAGATGTTTTTCCATACTGACTATCGACCACTAATTCGTGATGGGAACAATTTTGTCTTGGATGAGCAGACTCAACAGGCTCCCCATCTCATGCCACCACCATTCCTAGTGGATGTGGATGGAAATCCTCATCGAACACAATACCAGCGATTGGTTCCAGGACGTGAGAAATGTCTAGATGAGCAGCTCATACCACAGCTAGGATATGTGGCAACAAGTAAGTGGCTTAATTTGGTAGTAAAGCATAGGAAGGCCTTTAAAAAGGGAGTTTCAGTACCTCTTCTATAAATCAGATGATTAAAAAGAACATAACACTGCTTTGTTTATATATGTATTCATTAAATAATGGTATTGTTTAAATCCTGTCTTCATATACTGACTGAACAAACAAGCATTATTAAAGTTTGTAGCTTTAGTTTTGATTTTGTGCAGTTTCTCCCTTACAAAGTACATTCTGCTATATATGTTCTGTATGTGCCATGCCATATTATTTAGGATTTCTGTACCTAATTTTAAAAAGTGATTGTGAAGTGTTTTCCACAGTAAGAAAGAAAGAACTTGCATTTAGATCATACTTCTCACGACCTCAGGTCTTCCCAAAGCGCTTTATAGCCAGTGAATCACTTCTGAAGTGTAGTTACTGTTATAATGTAGGAAACACGGCATCCACAGCACAGCAACATCCCTTAAACGGCAATTAAATAAATTACCAGATCATCTGTTTTAGGTGTTGGTTGACGGATTAATGTTGGCCAGGACATGGGGAGAAATCCCCTGCTCTTCAAATAGTGATCTTTTATGTCCACCTGAGAGGTAGACAGATCCTCGGTTTAACATCCCATCCGAAAGACAGCAACTCCAATAGTGCAGCAAGTACTGCACAGAAGTGCCAGCCTAGATTATGTGCTCAAGTCTCTGGAGCGGGGCTCGAACCAATGATCTTGTGACTCAGATGCAAGAGTGATACCACTGAGCCATGCTGATGCCTAGTATTCATTCTTGATGTAAGCCACTTCATTCCCTCCAGGGCTCCACGGGAAAAGTGATGGCCTACATCCTAGGGTTTTAAAAGATGTGGCTGCAGAGATAGTGGATGCATTAGTTTTGGTCTTCCAGAATTCCCTAGATTCTAGAACGGTCCCCTCAGATTGGAAGGTAGCAAATGTAACCCCACTATTCAAGAAAGAAAGGAGAGAGAAAACGGGGAACGGGCCAGTTAGCCTCACATCAGTAGTAGGGAAAATGCTAGAATCTATTATTAGGGACGTGGTAACAGGACACTTAGAAAATCATCATATGATTCGGCAGAGTCAGCATGGTTTTATGAAAGGGAAATCATGTTTGCCAAATCTATTAGAGATTTTTGAGGTTGTAACTAGCAGGGGAGATGAGGGCGAGCCAATGGATGTAGTATATTTTGATTTTCATAAGGCATTCGATAAGGTTCCACACAAGAGATTGTTGCACAAGATTAGGGCTCATGAGATTAGGGGTAATATATTAGTACAAAAGCAAGATACTGCTGGTGCTGGAAATCTGAAATAAAAACAAAATGCTGAAAATACTGAGCAGTTCAGGCAGCATCTGTGGAGAGAAACAGCGTTAACGTTTCTCGATGACCTTTCGTCAGAACTGGAAAAGGTTAGAGATGTAACAGGTTTTAAGCAAGTACAGAGGCAGGGAAAGTGGCGAGGGGAGGAATAAACAAAAGGGAAGGTCTGTGATAGGGTGGAAGGCAGGAGAGATTAAATGGCAAAAGGGTTGATGGTGCAAGCCGAAAGGAGATGGTAATGGGACAAATAAAGAAACAAAAGATGGGTCAAGAGGAGGTGTAATTGGGAATATCAGAATCATCAACAGCTGCCTTCTGGAAAAATTGGGGGCAGAGGTTATGATGTGAAATTGTTGAACTCAGTGTTGAGTCGGGAAGGCTGTAAAGTGCCTAATCGAAAGATGAGGTGCTGTTCCTCGAGCTTACGTTGAGCTTCATTGGAACCGTGTAGGAGGACAGAGAGATCAGAGTGGGTGTGGTCCGGAGAATTAAAATGACAGGATTGAGGATTGGTTAATGGACAGAAAACAGAGTCAGAATAAACGGGTCATTTTCGGATTGGCAGTTTGTAACTAGTGGGGTGCCGCAAGGATCAGTGCTTGGACCTCAGCTATTTGCAGTCTATATCAATGGCTTAGATGAGGGGACCAAATATAATGCATCCAAGTTTGCTGATGATACAACGCTAGGTGGGAAAGTAAGCTGTAAAGAGGCTGCAAAGCGATATAAACCAGTTAAGTGAGTGGGCAAGAAGGTGGCAGATGGAGCATAATGTGGGGAAATGTGACGTTTTCCACTTTGGTAGGAAGAATAGAAAAGCAGAATATTTTTTAAAAGGTGTGACTAGTAAATGTTGGTATGCAGAGGGATTTGGGTGTCCTTTTACACAAATCACAAAGTTAACGTGCATGTACAGCAAGCAATTAGGAAGGCAGATGGTACGTTGGCCTTTATTGCAAGGGAGTTAGAGTATATGAGTAAGGAAGTCTTGCTGCAACTGTATAAGGCTTTGGTGAAACCACACCTAGAGTACCGTGTACAGTTTTGGTCTCCTTACCTAAGGAAGGATATACTTGTGTTCGAGGGGGTGCAACAAAGGTTCACTAGATTGATTCCTGGGATGAGAGGGTTGTCTGAGGAGAGATTGACTAGAATGGTCCTATATTCTCTGGAATTTAGAAGAATGAGAGGTGATCTCATTGAAACGTATGCAATTCTTAGGGGCTTGACAAAGTAGATGCTGAGAGGCTGTTTCCCCTGACTGGAGAGTCTAGAACGAGGGGTCATAGTCTCAGGATAAGGGGTTGGCCATTTAGAACTGAGATGAGGAGAAATTTCTTCACTGAGGGTTGTGAATCTTTGAAATTCTCTACCTCATTGGGCTCAGTCGTTGAGTATATTTAAGACTGATTTTTGGACACTTGGGGCTGGATTTTCTCAGCCCCGAGGAGGCGGGCATGGAGGCGGGACTGCCGGTAAAGTAGCAGAAAGTGGGGGCGGATGGCAAACCCGTCCCCATCCTGCCTCCGTGCCCTTTTGCCAGGAGCCAGGAAGATGTGCTGCTTCGGGTCCCGTCTCCTGGAGGCGGGAAGGGGATTACAGCTACTTAACTGCCTGTTAACAGTTAGTTAACAGGCAGTTAAGAGGATTATCCCCATTTTTCCGACAGCGGCGCGGGCTTTCCGACGTCGGGGAAACCCTGCCAGGGTCACCGAGGCGAGTAGTGGGTCTGCAGGGGTCGGAGGGGTGCAAAAGTGCGCTGTGAAGGTAAGTGATGGGTACAAGTGTGGAGAGGTAAGTATGTGAGGTCAGTGAAAAGTGATAGAAAATGTTTACTTACCTTTTGTTTGTTCCTGCAGGCTTCAACAGTTGGGGATGCGGAGAGTCTCGCATCTCACCGGCAGAGATGACAGATGGCTGCTGCATCCTCCGATGCAACAACCATCTAATTTCTGCTAAAGAAAGAAGTTTGATGAGTCTTGAATACAAGGACTCATCAAACAACATAGAATGTCAGTGTTTGACAGCTTCACAGAGTTGTCAAACGATGGCAATTCATCTGTCAAAAATTTTTGACAGATAAAACGTCATACGCTGACGTTCTCTGTAACCGGCTTCCCCTTAATTGGCCTGCTAGGCGGGCTTAACAAGGTCAATCAAGGGAAAATAGCGTGGGTTGGCCACAAGTCGATGGAGGCGGGACAATGACCCGACAAGCAGCAGTCCCGCCTGCAACACGTCCCCATTGGCAAAATCGCCCCCTTGGGATATGGGAATCGGGCGGGAAAGTGGAATTGAGGTACAAGTTCAGCCATCATCTTCTTGAATGGCAGAGCGGACTCGAGGGGCCGTATGGTCTACTCCTGCTCCTATTTCTTATATTCTTAAAAGGAAGCCTTCGGGCTCCCCCTTCCCAATTGCCGCCTCAGCCTTATCAAGCGGTAATATTCTTTTAAATACCTGCCTAATGTTGATGTGTTAATAGGTGATGGTGATGTTGTGGAGCAAGTGATTGGGCAGCAAACAAGTGATCAAGATGAGCAGAACATGGAGCTTAGTGTTCTGGATGGCATGATCCGAAATTTACAACATGAGCAAGACCAGAGGGTGGGAGTCGAACAACATGGGCTAAATAGTCCACAGAACAGGATCAGCACACCTGCAAGAGGTACAGCTTATGTTATTAAGTCAATTGTCCCCAGAGAGTCCATTGTACGCAAATAGCAAACTACTGTAAAATGTTAGAGAAATGTTAAACACATTAAGTGTGAAAATTTGTGTGCTTTATTTATTCAAGGTTGCCTGGCCATATAGAGTAATTTAACTTTGTACAACTGGGCAGCATGGTGCCATTTAATTCTCTCAGTTATTTGAAAAAGCTGCACCTTATTTTAACCCTACCTGCTGAGGTGATGCTTTATCTTGTGTGCGCACGCACGCACATGATGTTTTAAAATATATCAGACATTGAACTGATTGTGATATGATCATTCCACTGCTGTTGCCTGAAAAAATTGGTTTTTGCAACTTCAAAATGAACAATGTTTTTGGGCGGTACAAAAAATAAGGTTTGAAGTTATGTGAAATTATTTTTAAACAAGAAGTAATAAAACTGGTTTTAATTTTATAAAGTGGTTAAATGTACAAAGCAGAATAGGGGGTAGGGAAGTCTGACCGTTAGTGTGTGAGTTTTAATTCAAAACAAAAGGCCAGCCCCAAAAATCTGCCAGTAGTCTAAAGATTAATTGTTGATGCTTTTGGTTCTTTGTGATGTGTGGTAGTTTTTTTGTTGTTGCAAACTTACGATTTAAAAGAAATTTGGGTTCACTGTGAGGTAGAGGTCAAATAGTACATTACATGCAATATTATATCTACATAATTGTATATTCCTAATGTCATTATTATGTTTAGAGCCTTAGATATTATCTTGAGTACAGCAATGGTAGCCACTCCCATAAGTGGTCTGAGCATCTTGTGCGCATACTGTCCAATATCTAACTACGATAACGTAACCCTGGGGGTGTAACAACAGTATCCCCATGTGATTTTTAAACTGTCTTTTGCACTTGTGCTCCTTCAATCTCTCTGAAGGAAGACCAAGAAAACACTTAGTGAGACAGGGAAAGATAAAGATAGATAAGCTGCTTTATTTCACAGCGAGTGAACATACTGATCATCAGTTATGATCAGATTCATTTTCCTCAATCAGCATAACTTGTCTTCACATACTACTACAAAATAATGAACAAGCTACACTTCTCCACATCAGTTGGTATTTTTACTTACATTCTTAGGGGGAAAAATCGGTCGCGCCCCCTAGCGCCCCGAAAAGTTAGCGCCCCTGCACCGTAAATTGAGTGGTAGCGCCCCAAGCAGGAGGCGGGCGCACTACTGGAAACACTCTCCCTCCTTTCTGGGGCGCTACCATTCAATATCGCAGCGCCACGCGCATCGGCACGTAGCGCCGTGGTATTACAGGCCTCCCTCCCCTGATGAAAGTGGAGGGGCTTAGCGCAGCGCACACCAGGGCCCTGCTGGACCACCAGGGTGCCGGGAAAACAGCCCGGTACTTGAGGAGTGCCGGGCTGACTGATTGCTGCCGGCACCCCGCATGAAGAAGCGGGAAGCGGCAGGTGGCCCCAAAAAAAATGGCCACCAGGCACCTGCCCTTTAATTTGCACCGCCGCGGCTGCAAAAACGCCACCCTGACACTGTCGGACATATCGTCCGGTGGTAGGTCAGGGGGCGCTACCGAAGTTTGTGGCTAGGGCACGAGCAGGGCGCTGCGCACGGTGATGACATCATCGTCAGAGGTGCAGCGCCGTGGGGCGCTACCGGCTACTGCTGCTGCTAACACCTCCCGCTGAAGTTCGCGGGAGGTGTTGGTGGCCCTGCGCCCAGGGGCTTTGTGCCCCATTAACGCTTCCTGGGGTGCTAACAGGAGGCACAAAGCAACCCAATTTTCCCCCTTACTTACATAAACTGCCAACTACACTCCTGCATAAGAACATAAGAAATAGGAGCAGGAGTAGGCCAATTGGCCCCTCGAGCCTGCTCCGCCATTCAATAAGATCATGGCTGATCTGATCCTAACCGCCAATCTACTATCACAGAACCATCTCCTGAACCTAACAGAATTGGACACACGAAATAGGAGCAGGATCAGGCTACACGGCCCCTGGGCCCGCTACGCTACCCACAGGGCCATGACCGATCCGAACCTAGACTCATGTCCAAATTCCTGCCCGCTCCCTTTAATTCCCTTTACTTCTAGGAAACTGTCTATTTCTGTTTTAAATTTATGTAATGATGTAGCTTCTACAGCTTTTTGGGGCAGCATATTCCATGGACCTACCACCCTCTGAGTGAAGTAGTTCCTTCTCATCTCAGTTTTGAAAGAGCAGCCCCTTATTCTAAGACTATGCCCCCTAGTTCTAGTTTCACCCATCATCGGGAACATCCTCCCCGCATCCACCCGATCCAACCCCTTCACAATCTTATATGTTTCAATAAGATCGCCTCTCATTCTTCTGAACTCCAATGAGTAGAGTCCCAATCTACCCAACCTCTCCTCATATGTCCATCCCCTCATCCCCGGGATTAACCGAGTGAACCTTCTTTGTACTGACTCGAGAGCAAGTATGTCTTTTCTTAAGTATGGACACCAAAACTGTATGCAGTATTCCAGGTGCGGTCTCACCAATACCTTGTACAACTGAAGCAATACCTCCCTATTTTTATATTCTATCCCCTTAGCAATGAAAGCCAACATTCCATTGGCCTTCTTAATCACTTGCTGCACCTGCATACTAACCTTTTGAGTTTCGTGCACCAGGACCCCCAGATCCCTTTGTACTTCAGTACTTTCCAGTTTCTTGCCATTAAGATAATAACTTGCTCTACTATTTTTCCTGCCAAAGTGCATAACCTCACACTTTCCAGTATTGTATTCCATCTGCCAAATCTCTGCCCACTTACTTAGCCTGTCTATGTCCCCTTGCAGATTTTTTATGTCCTCCTCACTCACTACTTTCCCTCCCATCTTAGTATCATCTGCAAACTTTGATATGTTACACTCGGTCCCCTCCTCCAAATCGTTAATATAGATTGTAAAGAGTTGGGGACCCAGCACTGACCCCTGCGGAACACCACTAGTTACTGATTGCCAGTCTGAGAATGAACCATTTATCCCAACTCTCTGCCTTCTGTTAGATAGCCAATCCTCTATCCATGCCAAAATATTACCCCCAATCCCGTGATTTTTTATCTTAAGCAATAATCTTTTGTGTGGCACCTTGTCAAATGCCTTTTGGAAGTCTAAATACACCACATCCACTGGTTCCCCTTTATCCACCCTGTGTGTTACTTCCTCAAAGAACTCCAGCAAATTTGCCAAACATGACTTCCCCTTCATAAAACCATGCTGACTTTGTCCTATTAAATTATGATTATCCAAATGTCCCGTTACTGTCTCCTTAATAATGGACTCCAAAATTTTACCTACCACAGATGTTAGGCTAACCGGTCTATAGTTTCCAGCCTTCTGTCTACTGCCCTTTTTAAATAAGGGTGTTACATTAGCAGTTTTCCAGTCTGCCGGGATCTTTGCTGAGTCCAGGGAGTTTTGGAAAATTATTACCAATGCATCCACAATCCCTACCGCCACTTCCCTCAAGACCCTAGGATGTAAGCCATCAGGTCCAGGTGATTTATCTGCCTTGAGTCCCATTATTTTACCGAGTACCACTTCCTTAGTGATTTTGATCGTGTTTAGCTCCTCCCCCCCCCCCCTATAGCCCCCTGTTTGTCCAGTGTTGGGATATTCTTAGTGTCCTCTACTGTAAAGACTGATACAAAATATTCATTCAGTGTATTTGCCATCTCCATATTTCCCACCATTAATTTCCCGGTCTCATCCTCTAAGGGATCAACATTTACTTTAGCCACCCTATAAAAACTCTTACTATCTGTTTTTATATTTTTTGCTAATTTACTTTCATAATCTATCTTCCCTTCTTAATCAATCTCTTTGTTATTTTTTGCTGTCTTTTAAAGTTTTCCCAATCCTCTATCCTCCCACTAGATTTGGCTACCTTATAAGCCCTTGTTTTTAGTCGAATACTATCCTTAATTTCTTTACTTAGCCACGAATGACTGTCTTTTCTTTTACACCCTTTTCTTCTCAGTGGAATATATATTTTTTGGAAGTTGTAAAATAACTCCTTAAATGTACACCACTGATCATGTATCGTCTTACCCTTTAATCTATTTTCCCAATCCACTCTACTAAATTCCGCTCGCATACCTTCATAGTCTCCTTTATTCAAGCTTAGCACGCTTGTTTGAGATCCAACCTTCTCACCCTCTAATTGAATATGGAATTCAACCATGTTATGGTCACTCATTCCAAGGGGATCCTTTACTAGGACATTTTTAATTAATCCTGTCTCGTTACACAGGACCAGATCTAAGGTTGCTTGTCCCCTGGTTGGTTCAGTTACATACTGCTCAAGAAACCCATCCGTAATACACTCAATGAACTCATCCTCAAGGCAGCCCTGCCCAATTTGATTTGTCCAATTAATATGATAGTTAAAATCCCCCATAATTATAGATGTTCCCTTATTACAAGCCTCAACTATTTCCTGATTGATACTCCGTCCAACAGAGTTGCAACTATTCGGAGGCCTATAGACTACGCCCACTAGTGTTTTTTTCCCCTTATTATTCCTTATCTCCACCCAAACTGTTTCAATATCCTGATCTTTTGACCCAATATCATTTCTCTATTACAGTGATTCCTTCCTTTATTAACATAGCCACCCCACTTCCCCTTCCTTCCTGCCTGTCCTTCCTGATCGTTAAATAACCTGGTATGTTTAATTCCCAGGCATTGTCACCGTGCAGCCATGTTTCTGTAATGGCCACAAGATCATACCCATATGTAGTTATTTGTGGCATTAACTCGTCTATTTTGTTACAAATGCTACGTGCATTCAGATAGAGAACTTTCAAATATGTTTTGTGACACTTAGTTCCTGCTTTTGCCCTTTTTATTACTTTACCTTTTACTCCATACCTTCTGCCCCTTCCTGACACACTCTGGTTTTTAATTTCCCCACTGCTACCTAAGTCTATGACCTTCTCTGTTGTCATTTTTATTATTTGCTCTCTAGGAACCTCCCCCCCACTAGTTAGTTTAAAGCCCTCTCTACAGCCCTAGTTATATGATCTGCCAGGACTCTAGTCCCAGCACTGGCCAAGTGAAGCCCGTCCCAACGGAACAGCTCCCTCTTGCCCCAGTACTGGTGCCAGTGTCCCAGGAAGCAAAACCCATTTCTCCCACACCAGTCTTTGAGCCACTCATTTAACTCTCTAATTTTATTTGTCCTAGCCAAATCCTCCTTCTCAGATTGGCAAAAGCTTACACAAACCGCTTCCTGTTTTTAAAAAAAAAAAATATCTGATTGCCTTTACAGCTGATTTCCTGTTTATGCCTTCGATCTTTTTTTTAAAAAAACCTCTCTGTTCGCAGCTGAAAAAAGAAGGCCTGCCCAGACCCCTGCCAAATGCTGGGGACCAGAGACTTCCCAGTGTACTGGGTGTGCGATGTTAATCGATTTTCTAAGACAAGCTAACTAATTGCTTATTGTTTACAGTCTTTGAGGAAAATAACTTTCATTAGCAGATTAACTAGTGTGAATACACTTTGCCGTAAAAAACCCACCATTAAATGTAACTCTTTTTCCAAATCGTTTCTATGGGGAAAAAAATCATTTTTTTACAATCCTGAAACATGAAACATGATAGGTGACTTTTAAAGATTCTAAACATGCCTGTCAAAAACTTGTATGTTGTCAAAAATCTATACCCATTAAATTCTGTTGAATTGTCTGTGGAAAAATTGCTAACCGATACATAAATCATTTTAAAAGTAGCAACATAAGTTGATAAAATGATAAAAGAGTGCAAACAAAGTTATGAGGTTCATTTCTAGAGTAATAGAATACAAAATCAGGGAGGTAATGTTACATTTATTTAGAACCTTGGTTAGCAACACTTAAAGTGCTGTGTGCTGTTCTGATTTACAAGGATGTTACCAGAATTGAGAGGATGCAACTATCAGGAAGGATTGTGCAAGCTCGGGCTCTTTTCTCCTGAAAAAGAGGAGAAGAGTAAGAGGAGATCTAATGGAAGCCTTTAAAATTATGAAGGGGTTTGATGGGTGGATGTGGAGAAGGTGTTTCGACTTGTGGGTGAATCTAGAACAAGCAGCAGAATTTAGGAAGTATTTCTTTACACAGAGTGGTGAGAATGTGGAACTCTGTCACATGGAGTTGGTTGAAACAGATAGTATTGCTGCATTTAAGAGAAGGCTTGATGCAAACATGAAGGAGAAGGGAATAGTGAGTTACCGCAACAGGGTGGGAAGAGGCAATTAGAATGAGAGGACATTCATGTGGAGTTTAAATACCGGCACAGACCAGTTGGGCTGAATGACCTGCTTCTGTGCTGTAGATTCTATGTAATCTTGTCATGGCAAGTCTTCTATGCTATGGAACACACTCCATTATCAAAACACATAATGTTGGAAATACAGTAGGTTCAAAAGTAGAAACAGGTTAACGTTAGGAGCCTCCATTTGAAGCAGAATCTGTCTTTTTTTTAAATGCTGATGGACCTACTGTGCATTTTAAGTATTTCTAGTTGTTTCTGATTTTGAGTACTGATGGTTTTTGTTCTAACACAATTACAGAAAATTAATTACTTAAAAGGATACTGATAATGAGGGTGGAATGTATTATTGAACTCTTGCCTGGCTAATTATGGATTCTACTTTTGTACTCGTGCATTTTCAGCCAACTGAATTACAAAATAAGAGTGCAGATATTGAAAGTTTGATTGCGTATGTCACATGACAAGCCGTCAAAATTTGATAATTAAACTGCTAAAGTTTTTGTGTCCTTGTTAATTTTGTTTATTCAAGCTTCAAGGAATCCGAGCTCCGATATTCTGTCACCACCAAACGTGGGATTGCGTCGTAGTGGGCAGATTGAAGGTGTTCGCCAGATGCATCACAACGCTCCACGTAGTCAAATCGCTACAGAAAGAGATATCATGGCCTGGAAACGAAGAGTTGTAGTACCAGATATACCATTTAGTGTGAATAGGTATGGAGTTATTACAGCAAGTATCTGAAATCGGATATGATTTATTGCTTTCCTTACTAAATGTAATGGAGTGGGGTTTTTTTCCCTTCCCCTTTTGTCCCCTTCTGCAGCAAAAGGAAAATGCAGTCAAGCCCACCTTAAGAAGGGGATTCTTGTTACACCAGTATGACTTTTTTTCCATTTCCTTTGCACCCTGGTTTATATAGTCAATGGGATGTATTATAAGAACATAAGAATATAAGAAATAGGAGCAGGAGTAGGCCATTTGGCCCCTCGAGCCTGCTCCGCCATTTAATGAGATCATGGCTGATCTGATCTTGGGCTCAGCTCCATTTCCCTGCCCGCTCC
This sequence comes from Squalus acanthias, assembly GCA_030390025.1. NCBI lineage: Eukaryota > Metazoa > Chordata > Chondrichthyes > Squaliformes > Squalidae > Squalus > Squalus acanthias. Next base: position 158,372,887 of record CM059429.1, read on the forward strand.
CCATAACCCTTCACTCTCTTATTGTTCAAAAATCTGTCTATCTCCACCTTAAATATATTCAATGATCCAGCCTCCACAGCTCTCTGGGGCAGAGAATTCCACAGATTTACGACCCTCTGAGAGAAGAAATTCCTCCTCATCTCAGTTTTATTCTGAAACTGTGCCCCCTAGTTCTAGATTCCCCCATGAGGGGAAACATCTTCTCTGCATCTACCTTGTCGAGCCCCCTCAGTATCTTATATGTTTCAATAAGATCACCTCTCATTCTTCTAAACTCCAATGAGTATAGGCCCAACCTGCTCAACCTTTCTTCATAAGTCAACCCCTTCATCTCAGGAATCAACCTCGTGAACCTTCTTTGAACTGCCTCCAATGCAAGTATATCTCTCCTTAAATAAGGAGAACAAAACTGTACGCAGTACTCCAGGTGTGGTCTCACCAATACCCTATACAGCTGTAGCAGGACTTCCCTGCTTTTATACTCCAACCCCCTTGCAATAAAGGCTAACATTCCATTTGCCTTCATGATTACTTGCTGTACCTCTATGCTAACTTTTTGTGTTTCATGCACAAGGACCCCCCAGGTCCCTCCTGTATTGCAGCATTTTGTAATCTCTCTCCATTTAAATAATTTGCTTTTTTTATTTTCCTACCAAAGTGGATAACCTCACACTTTCCCACATTATACTCCATCTGCCAAATGTTTGCCCACTCACTTAGCCTGTCTATATCCCTTTGCAGATTCTTTGGGGGGAATTTTCCCAGCCCTATGGAGGCGGGACTACCGGGAAAATGGCAGAAACTGGGAGTGGGTACCGAGTCGCGCAGGGACCCGTCTCCTCGAGGCAGGAAGGGGATGAGAGCCTGTTAACGGGCAGTTTTGAAGCTTTTCCCCATTTTACGCCTGCAATTGCGGGCTTCCCGACGAAAGCGAACCTCGCCAGGGTCAGCGAGGCGAGCAGTGGGTCTGCGGGGGTGAGCGGGGTCGAAATGTCAGCTGTAGAGGTGAGTGATGGGTGCAAGTGTGGACAGGTAAGTATGAGAGGTGAGTGTAAAGTGTTGGAAAAAGTTTCCTTACCGTTGCTTCTTTCTGCAGGCTTCAACCTTTGAGGATCTCAACAGCAGAGATGACAGAATGGTTGCTGCATTCTCAGATGCAGCTGCCATCTGCTTTCTGCTGAGGAGAGAGGTCTTGGTGAGCCTGTGTGCAAGGGCTCACCTTAAAACAGAGATTCAGTGTTTGACAGCTTCTGAAAGCTGTCAAACACGGACAATTCATCTGTCAAAATTTTTTTGACAGGTGAAGCGTCATACGCTGACTTCATCTGTCACCGGCTTTCCTTTAATTGGCTGGTAAGCCGGACAGGCTAAGTGAGTGGGCAAACATTTGGCAGATGGAGTATAATGTGGGAAAGTGCGAGGTTATCCACTATGGCAGGAAAAATAAAAAAGCAAATTATTATTTAAATGGAGAGAGATTACAAAATGCTACAGTTCAGAGGGACCTGGGGGTCCTTGTGCATGAAACACAAAAAGTTAGCATGCAGGTACAGCAAGTAATCAAAAAGGCAAATGGAATGTTGGCCTTTATTGCAAGGGGGTTGGAGTATAAAAGCAGGGAAGTCCTGCTACAACTGTACAGGGTATTGGTAAGACCACACCTTGAGTACTGCGTACAGTTTTGGTCTCCTTACTTAAGGAAGGATATACTTGCATTGGAGGCAGATTCACTAGGTTGATTCCTGAGATGAGGGGGTTGACTTATGAAGAAAGGTTGAGCAGGTTGGGCCTATACTCATTGGAATTTAGAAGAATGAAAGGTGATCTTATTGAAACATATAAGATACTGAGGGGGCTCGACAAGGTAGATGCAGAGAGGATGCTTCCCCTCATGGGGAAATCTAGAACTCGGGGGCATAGTTTCAGAATAAGGGATCGCCCTTTTAGAACTGAGATGAGGAGGAATTTCTTCTCTCAGAGGGTCGTAAATCTGTGGAATTCTCTACCCGAGAGCCCTGGAGGCTGGGTCATTAAATACATTTAAGGTGGAGATAGACAGATTTTTGCAAGATAAGGGTTATGTGGAGTGGGCAGGGAAGTGGCTTTGAGCCCAAGATCAGCCATGATCTTATTGAATGGCGGAGCAGGCTCGAGGGGCCAAGTGGCCTATTCCTGCTCCTATTTCTTATGTTCTTAATATATGTTCAGGAGGCCTGCTGGACCTTCTGGATAGTTTATTAACTTTAGCAGAGCTTATTTTGGTAACATTTTGAGGAAAGGGGTCATATGCTGTGATTGATGTATAAAATGTACCAAATGAGGCAGAGTTCTCCTGGCCACCACAGTCTGGTTTGCAGCCAGATAGTATAAATAAGTAGTGCTGGTTGCATTTTGATCGTGTAGCTATCAATTTGAGATTGTCAGCTACAGTATAACGGCGTTTATTGGGTTTAGTGTCGTGGAGCTTTGAGAGTTGATGTTAAAGCTGCATAGGTTTATGTTTAATGCTTAAAGTAACTTTGAGGTGGGAATCACTCTACAGTTCTCTTCAATTACTGAGATACAGTATTGCAAATCTTTTCATACCTGCAGTTGGAGCTATCATACAACCAAGCGAGAATGACTAAGATCAGAAGATTACGTCTGACAGCTACTTATGTTCCGAGTAGTATCTGTTGTGATAGCTGCACAAACAAATAATTTAACAAGCTTTCCATTACCTATTGCATGGAATTGCTGGTTAACTTTTCTTCAAGTGTGGGTACTAAAGTATATATCAGAGATTTGTGAGGTCATAGAGCTTGAGATCTGACATGTTCTGCTGTAATAAATATAATCATTTTTCTTTCTATTCTCCTGAACATTATTGTTAATTGCTAATCTCCATTGCTTCTTTGTTGCTATATTCAGGTAGCTGGTCTAGGTTACACACTTCCTGAGTGTCACTTGTGGTTACTCAAGATAGGCTGTAGTTCTACACTTGTTGCTGCAGAACAGAATGAGTTCTGATGCTGCTAATTTTCCCCCTATCCAACCCTGCATTAACAGAAAACTTGAAAATTGATTCATGAAAAAATTGGAATGTCCCTTTTAAGCTATTTTGCCTTTTTATGATTGGCATTTGCTTTTCAATCTAAAAGATCTGTAACTTAATTTGCATTTTAACTTTAAAACAGTTTCTTTGTTGTCAAATAGCTCTTCCTTGGATTTAACAGTAATGATGAATGAAGGCGAAGCTCTAAACAAAAGTTCCTAATTCACTGCCAAATAAGCCCGCGCTTCAAAGCCAAGAATATTCCAGTTGGTATTTTTAACGCCGACTTTAACTTGTTTAAAATGAATAGATTAACGCTGGCATTAAATAACGCCAGTCATAAAATCTAGGCATAGAAGTAATAGTGCAGGATGTAAATCTGTAAAGTCAGAGGGTCTTCCCATTCTGTTGTTTCACACCCTCTGGTGGCCAATTGAGACTGCAGTAGAGAATTTGAGAATAGGTTTCTCAGCTGCTGGAAGTGCATGGACAAAGTACTGTTGGTTTGGGGGAAGCGAAGAGTGGAAATTAGAGAAAGAAAAAATGAAAGACTTGCATTTATATAACTCTTTTCACATCTTCAGGACGTCCCAAAGGGCCTTACGCCAATTAAGTACTTTTGTAAGTGTAGTCACTTGTAATGTAGGAAACACAGCAGCCAATTTGTGCACAGCAAGGTCCCACAAACATCAATGTGTCAATGATCAGATAATCTGTTTTTAGTGATGTTTGAGGGATAAATATTAGCCAGACACTGGGAGATCTCCCCTGCTCTTCTTCGAATAGTGCCACCAGATCTTTTACGTCCACCTGAGAGAGCAGACGGGGCCTCGGTTTAACATCTCATCCGAAAGACGGGACCTCTGCTCTGGATATATCAGCTTAGATTTTATGCTCAAGCCTCTGGAGTGGGACTTGAAACCGCATCCTTCTGACTCGGAGGCGAGAGTGCCACCACTGAGCCTCAGCTGACACCAGAGGGTTAATATCCTAAGATTTTGAAAAAAAATCCTGTCATATGTGGCTGACTCCTTGCTCCATTTCTAAGACTTCATCAGCGAAACGTATTGTTCTATGGTTCAATTTCACTGTTTCCAGTTGAAAGTTACATTTTGTGCCTGCGACTGAAGGTGGTGAGCACCTCCCTCTCCCTTCCCCCCAAATGATAATCGTCAACTACATGTACGCTGTAACATTTAAAAAAAATTAACTGAAAAGAATGCTATTGTGAAGCCTATCCTGGAGTTTTTCCTATGATCATTTTTGACTGATTGAGAACGTGTATGTGTTCCTTTTATTCAGTTTGCAGGAAAATTTTAGGATTGCCAAAAGCGAAGAGGAAATTGCCTTGTATGCAAGAGAGAAGAAAAGACGACCAATTCACTCTACACAAAGGGTGGGTGGTTTAACTGGAATATTACTGGATATAAACTGAATAGCCACTAAGGTGTTTCTATAATGTGTGTCTTATCAACATAAACTGTATTGCACCCAGCCCCAAAGTATACTGTAAAATAAAAAATTACAGATACAAATTTGTGAACAGAGGAACCGGAATAGGCTGTTCAACCCCTTGAGCCTGTTCACCATTTGTTTAGATCATGGCTGATCTGTACCTAAACTCCAAGTCCAATATATCCTTCCTGAGATGCGGTGCTCAAAACTGAACGTAATACTCCTGTGGTCTGTCCAAGGCTCTTTACAACTGAATCATAACTTCCTCCCCTTTCTATACCAATCCTCTTGAGATAAAGGCCAACATTCCATTAGCCTTTTTGATTACTTTTTGTATCTGTCCATTAGTTTTTAGTGATTTGTATACCTGGACACCAAAATCCCTTTGCTCGTCGACAGTTTCTAGTCTCTTGCCATCAAGAAAATATTCTGATTTGTCTTCGTTGCATCCTTAGATTGAACTCCATCTGCCAATTCTGCCCACCCACATAATCTGTCTATGTTGCTTTATAAATCCCTTCTACACAACTTACTGTTCCTCCTATCTTCGTGTCATCAACAAACTTGGATATACAGTCCTCTATTCCTTCATCCAAGTCATTGATATATGTGAAGCCCCAGTACAGACAGATCCCTGGGGAACACCACTTGTCACATTCTGCCAATCAGAGTACACTCCCTTTATCTCTCTCTCCTGATTTGCTTTCAATACTAAGTTATGATTATCAGGTGGATTTAATTTGGTTTCTATTAGTTCTATTTCTCAGTTTGGTATATTTAGCTCATTACGCCTATTTACTTAAAGCTGATCGTTTGATTTGTGTCCTTGCCTCATGAATTTTTAAAAAAATGTATTAACCCCTTAATCTACTATATAGTTAAATATTAAAGCATGAATAAATAATTGAACGCTTAGCTTATATTCCTAGGGCTCCGCTGTTTCCTCCTGTGCGTTGTCTATGATGCCACTTTTCAGATTTTTCACCTGTTTGCATCCGTGTTGTCCCTGATCCGCTCTTTTTAAATATCCTTATCGGACCTGTCCCGCGATGCTCCGCTCTGTCACCGTTCCAATACACCGTGCTTTTTAAAAATATCTTTACCGGACCTCTCCCATAATGCTCTGCTCTTTGTTGATCTGTCATCTTGTCTCCTTCACACAGTAGATTATGATTTGTTACTGAAAAATTTTCCTCCTTGTATCTTTTTTTAGAATGACTCCTTGGACTTGTCTGAACACACAAAAAGAAAAATGAGGGCACGGCGTCGTGAGCAGCACAAATATCGAACTCGTGCTGCTGTTGAAGAATTAGCTCAATTTTTCCATGAAGAAGCAGAAGAGGTTAGCTCTGAAGAGGTTAGTGTCATGAGTCACATTTTTAAATCCTAGACCTAGGAATTTCATTTAATTTGTGTATTTGGTAGCATAATGAAACAGTTTAATTATGTAGACAGTTGCAAACTTTGATTTATACTTAATTCTGGAAGGCTGTAGTCAGATTCAAGAAAAGACAGATCAGAAAACTGAGAATAAGATGGAAATTATGAAATACAATTGAATTTTGATTAATGTATATATGATTGTATATTTGACTTGCTAAGAAATGTTTCCATCAGAATTTCTGTCATTTTAAAATGTTAAAAATATTTGTATCTGAGACAATTTATTAATTCAATCAGCAAGTCCCTCTTGGCAGAAGAAATCTGACATGTAAAATGTGCTGCTTTTTGGCAGTGAATAGAGTAAGATGAGTGAGCTAACTTTGTTGTTTAAAACCAGAGGTATAGAACAATTTTTCCCAAAATTTAGGAATTCTGTAGAATACTAATGAATCCGAAGTGGTTTGGTATATTCGAATTCTATATTTAGATTAAGCAAATACAAAAGTTATTTAGGTAGTTTTAAAACTGCTACTTTGATCATAGATAGGAAACTCTTCATTGTGCAGTAACACTAAAGCTGTATAACTCTGGAAACAGGCCCTGACCTCACTCGAGAGAGAAGTGGTGTGAGGCTCACTGGAGGGGAGGTAGTATTACATTTGTACTTTACATTACATACAGTAACTCAGTACTGTGTCGAATGTGGTTTTAAGAAGTGCTCAGAGAGTACCTTAAGCCTACCTGAAGTTTATTTATATGGTCAGATAATACAGATGCCTGTGTGCTCTAAGCATTTAAACTTTTAACTCCTGGGTGGTGCAGCTCCAGCCAGTTAGTGTAAATAAGGTACTGCCTGCCTGAGGTGCAAGCTGGTATGTAGGGCCGATAAATTTGTAGAGATAGTGTGGAGTGCACTCCTAGGATTTTGAAGTCTATGGGGGATAAATTCGGTTGCTTTGCGCCTCCCGTTAGCGCCCTAAGGGGGCGCAAAGCAACTAGCGCCCGGGCGCAGCGCCGCCAACACCTCCCACGAAATTCAGCAGGAGGTTAGCGGCGGCGGTAACCGTTAACGCCCCGGCCGCGATCTTCGGTAGCGCCCCCTGACTTACCGCCGGACGCCATGTCCGACGGGGTCACGGGGGCCTACCTGCAGCCAGGGCGGCGCTAATTAAAGGCGAGGTGCCGGGCGGCCATTTTTGTTGTTATATAGTCGGGGCCGAGGTTATGATGTGAAATTGTTGAACTCGATATTGAGTCCGGAAGGCTGTAAAGTGCCTAATCGGAAGATGAGGTGCTGTTCCTTGAGCTTACGCTGAGCTTCCGTGGAACAATGCAAGAGGACGGTGAGGTCTGAGTGGGCGTGGAGCGGTGAATTAAAATGACAAACGACCGGAAGCTCGGGGTCACCCTTATGGACTGAACGGAGGTGTTCCGCAAAGTGGTCACCCAATCTGCGTTTGGTCTCCCCAATGTAGAGGAGACCACATCGTGAGCAGTGAATACAGTATACTAGATTGCAAGAAGTACAAGTAAATCGCTGTTTCACCTGGAAGGTGTGTTTGGGGCCCTGGAGAGTGGGAAGGGGGGATGTATAAGGGCAGGTGTTGCATCTCCTGCGCTTGCACGGGAAGGTGCCGGGCGAGGGGGAAGTGGTGCTGGGGGTGATAGAGGAGTGGAATAGGGTGTCTCGGTGGGAGCGGTCCCTACGGAATGCTGAAAGGGGAGGTGAGGGGAAGATACGTTTGGTGGTGGGATCACGTTGGAGGTGGCGGAAATGGCGGAGGATGATCCGTTGAATGTGGAGGCTGGTGGGGTGAAAGGTGAGGACAAGGGGAACTCTATCGTGGTTCCGGGAGGGAGGGGCCGGGGTGAGGGCAGAAGTGCGGGAGATAGAACGGACACGGTCGAGGGCCGTGTCGACCACGGTAGAGGGGAATCCTCGGTTGAGGAAAAAGGAAGACATGTCGGAAGCATTGGTATGGAAGGTGGCATCGTCGGAGCAGATGCGGCGGAGATGGAGAAACTGGGAGAAGGGAATAGAGTCCTTAGAGGAGGCGGGGTGGGAGGAAGTGTAGTCCAGGTAGCTGTGGGAGTCAGTGGGCTTGTAGTGAATGTTAGTCAATAACCTATCCCCAGAGACGGAGACGGAGAAGTCGAGGAAGGGAAGGGAAGAGTCGGAGATGGACCATGTGAAGGTGAGGGAAGGGTGGAAATTGGAGGCAAAGTGAATGAAATTGTCTAGTTCAGGGCGAGAGCAGGAAACGGCACCAATACAGTCATCAATGTACCGGATAAAGCGGTGAGGGAGGGGACCCGAGTAGGACTGGAACAAAGAGTGTTCCACATATCCCACGAAAAGGCAGGCATAGCTAGGACCCATGCGGGTACCCATAGCAACACCTTTGATTTGGAGGAAATTAGTGGAGTCAAAGGAGAAGTTGTTCAATGTGAGAACAAGTTCAGCCAGGCGGAGGAGGGTGCTGGTGGATGGGGACTGGTTGGGCCTCTGTTTAAGGAAGAAGCGGAGCGCCCTCAGGCCATCCTGGTGGGGGATGGAGGTGTAGAGGATTGTATGTCCATGGTGAAAAGGAGGCGGTTGGGGCCAGGAAACTGGAAACTGTTAAAGTGGCGAAGGGTGTCAGAGGAGTCGCGGATGTAGGTGGGAAGAGACTGGACAAGGGGAGAAAAATAGAGTTGAGATAGGAAGAGATAAGTTCCGTGGGGCAAGAACAGGCTGAAACGATGGGTCTACCAGGGCAGTCCTGTTTGTGGATCTTGGGAAGGAGGTAGAAGCGGGGTTGGGGAACTATGAGGTTGGCGGCCGTGGGGGGAAGATCTCCAGAGGAGATGAGGTCAGTGACAGTCTTGGAAACGGTGGCTTGATGTTCGGTCGTGGGGTCATGGTCCAGGTGGAGGTTTAACTAACTTGATTGAATTTTTTGATGAGGTAACAAAGAGGGTTGATGAGGGCAATGCGGTTGATGTGGTGTACATGGACTTCCAAAAGGGGTTTGATAAAGTACCACATAATAGGCTTGCCAACAAAGTTGAAGCCCATGGAATAAAAGGGACAGTGGCAGCATTGATACAAAATTGGCTGAGTGACTGGAAACAGCGAGTATTGGTGAATGGTTGTTTTTTGGACTGGAGGAAGTGGTGGTCCCCAGGAGTCGGTACTAGGACCACTGCTTTTCTTGAAACATATTAATGACTTGGACTTGGGTGTACAGGGCACAATTTCAAAATTTGTAGATGACACAAAACTTGGAAGTATAGTGATAGACTTCAGAAGGACATAGACAGGCTGGTGGAATGGGCAGACACATGGCAGATGAAATTTAACGCAGAAAAGTGCGAAGTGATACATTTTGGTAGGAAGAACGAGGAGAGGCGATATAAACTAAAGGGTGCAATTCTAAAAGGGGTGCAGGAACAGGGAGACCTGCGGGTATATGTGCACAAATCATTGAAGGTGGCAGGGCAGGTTGAGAAAGCAGTTAAAAAGCATACGGGACCCTAGGCTTTATAAATAGAGGTCATGATGCGGAGATGCCGGTGTTGGACTGGGGTGGACAAAATTGAGAGGTCGCACAACACCAGGTTATAGTCCAACAGTTTTATTTGAAATCACAAGCTTTCGGAGCTATCGATCGCCCCTTCCTCAGATGAAGTAAAGAAATACAGACTCGACAAAGCATATATAGATAGAGAACAATGCATGTGTACCTTACAATTGCAGACAACTAAATTAAATCATCCTCGGCAGATAGTCAGGATGATTTAATTTAGTTGTCTACAATTGTAAGGTACACATGCATTGTTCTCTATCTATATATGCTTTGTCGAGTCTGTATTTCTTTACTTCACCTGAGGAAGGGGCGATCGATAGCTCCGAAAGCTTGTGATTTCAAATAAAACTGTTGGACTATAACCTGGTGTTGTGCGACCTCTCAATTTTATAAATAGAGGCATAGAGTACAAAAGCAAGGAAGTTATGATGAACCTTTATAAAACACTGGCTCAGCCTCAACTGGAGTATTGTGTCCAATTCTGGGCATAGCACTTTAGGAAGGATGTGAAGGCCTTAGAGAGGGTGCAGAAAAGATTTACAAGAATGATTCTAGGGATGAGGGACTTCAGTTATGTGGATAGACTGGAGAAGCTGGGGTTGTTCTCCTTAGAGCAGAGAAGGTTGAGAGGAGATTTGATAGAGGTGTTCAAAATCATGAGGGGTCCAGACACAGGAGATAAAGAGAAACTGTTCCCATTGGCGGAAAGGTCGAGAACCAGAGCACACAGATTTAAGGTGATTGGCAGAAGAACCAAAGGCGACATGAGGAAAAACTTTTCTACGTAGCGAGTGGTTATGATCTGGAACGCACTGCCTGAAAGGGTGATGGAGGAAGATTCAATTGAGGCTTTCAAAAGGGAATTGGATAAGTACCTGAAGGAAAAAAATTTGCAGGGCTACGGGGAAAGGGTGGTGGAGTGGGACTAGCTGAAGTGCTCTTGCAGAGAGTCGGCACGGGCTCGACTGGCTGAATGGCCTCCTGTGCTATAACCATTCTATGATTCAATGTTGGGAACAGGGAGCCAGTGAACATTGGTGAATACAATGATGGGTGTATTTTGAAGGTAAAGCAATTATGAATTCCAAGCATCAAGTTTCAGATGAAGATCAAGTCGGTCGGGGAGGTAGGGTAGCGAAAGTGGTTTGTGGTGAGGGGCGACTTGATATCATCCTTTCCCTCCTGGAATAATCGGCTTTGGCTCAAGGTAAAGCATGAGAAAATGCAGCAGGAAGTGTCAAACCATATCTGGCAGTGGACAACCAGGTCAGTCATGAGCCATGCGTGCTAAATCCTGTAATCCTTGGATTTGAGTTCATAAAACTGGTTGTTATCCCATTGGGATTGATGAGGGTAAGAGATTGTCCAAGATCTAGTGAGGACAAAGGCTTAACAGTCACTAAACAGGCCAGTTGAACTGCTTATGTCATTTGCAGGTGGCAGACTGAAGGAGAGGACATTGGGTCTGTTATAGCAGGTCTACAGCTTGTCATCTCCATTGACGAGATTAATATTTTGCCGGACTATGGAAGGGAAAAATTAATGCAATGTATTTGTCGTTCAAATTTACTGCCAAATAATGAAACAATATTTGTTGTCTTTTTAAATGTAGGAAAGTAATTCAGCAGAGGGTAGTGGAGGCTCTTCAGAGGAGTGGCAGAGTGAAAGTAACAGCTCAAGGTAATATGGCAAATAATTCAAAATATAATTTTATGCATAAAGTAAGTGTTTCTGTTGTCAAGTACAGATGTTATGTTTTAATTTTACATTTTCCTTCATAAGTTATAAATAGAAATAGATTGGCATTGACAACAGGACTTAGTACTGCTCAGATATTGCCTCAAAGCTTTCAGGATTGGCACTTGGAATTCAAGAGTGCTCTGCAATGTTAATACTAAGGAAAAATGTATTATAAAACTTCTTGAGATGTATCAGCCTGTTTACTGCCCCCTTCTGTATGTGTGCTGCTTAATGTGGGCAATCAGTACTACAACAACAACTTGCATTTATATAGCGTCTTTAACGTAGAAAAACCTTCCAATGCGCTTCAAAAGGAATGTTGTTAAATAAAATTTGACTCCAAGCCACTTAAGGAGATATTAGGACAGATGACCAAAAGCTTGATCAAAGAGGTAGGTTTTAAAGAACATCTTAAAGGAGGATAGAGAGACGGAGAGGTTTAGGGAGGAAATTCCAGAGCTGAGGACCTAGGCAACTGAAGGGACGGCTGCCAATGGTGGAGCGATTAAAATCAGGGATGCACAAGAGGCCAGAATTGGAGGAGCGCAGAGATCTAGGAGGGTTGTGTAGGGCAGGAGGAGGTTACCGAGATAGGGAGAAGAGGCGAGACCTCTGAACCTCTTCTAGGACCTCTATCAACCACCATGTGAGGGACCAGACCTGAACACAAAATTCTAGATGGGGCCTAATTAAGGTATTGTACAAGGACACTATGGTGCTCTTAGTTTTATAATGTATTGTGCTAGCTGTACATCCTAATACCCTATCTGCTCTCGCTATAGCCTCTTTGCACTGATCGTGGACCTTTAGAGACTTGAGCACTATAACACCCAGGGGTCTCTTCCTTTCAACAGATTTTAATTTAGAGCCCAGCATGGTATGTACATGCTTGGCATTAGCCCTACCTACATTACATTTGTCAACATTAAATGTCATTTGCCAGATGCAGGCCCATTCCCAGATCTCATTTAGATCCAATTGTATTCTTTATTTCTCCTTGAGGGTCTGACACCAGTACATCTGCACACTTGCAGACAGTACTGCTTGCGCCTTCATCCAGATCACTGACATGTTGTGAAGAGTATGTTTGTAGGGAATGTGAAAGATGACTTACTGGTTATGTAAACTTTACTCTTCAACAACAGAATTCCACCCAACCATTCCTCAGACTCTCAAAGGCGTGTTTTTGTGGTGGGGTGATTGTTTTTAGGTCAAAGCAAACTGGCAGAATGTTGCAGATCCTGAGGTTTCATAGGATGTACAAGTACCATCTATCTGCAACATTATGACAACATTTCTATGTGCATACTCAGTACATGGTTTATCCAGAACTTTTAAAGCTGGGCTCTGCTCCTGTAAAGTTATATTAAAAGAACAAAGAAGATCCTACCGGGTATCTAGTCCATCCTTTTAAATGCTAGAGGAAAATTGTGTTGCATCACTATCCTAATTTAAATTTTCATAAGAACCAAAAGCTATTTAAAAGTGACATTTTGTGTTTAAAAAACATTTATGTACATAACTTCCTCGATGGACATAGATGGGAGTTGAATTAGCTCTTGTTTGTGTTTAGTGATTCTTCGAGTGAGTATTCAGATTGGACAGCAAATGCAGGAATTAATCTTCAGCCACCAAAAAGACCAACCAGACGGCGAGCTCCACGCATAGTGAGCAGCTCAGAAGATGAACAAGATGATAAAGCTAAAGAACTGTGGAATAAAAAGTTAAAGAAACCCAAAGGAAGACCACGAAAGGTAGTAGTAACCTTTAAGTGGGTCTTAAAAAAACATCTCCCCAGGTAGTTTAGTGAATTAATGTACTTCCTAGTTTTGTACTGAGCCATGCAGTCCAGGGCGGTTTCGGGTCCGATGTGATGGTTGTGATGTTCACTGCAGTCAAATAGCTGCCTAACACTTTTGGCTAGATTTTGCATGACGAATAGTCACTTGGTTAAGGTTCCTAAGGGCACCCATGCCCATGGAATAAGTCAGTGCCTTTGGGCGATTGTGAAAATGTTTGAAATATAAACTGTAGTTCACCTTTCTTCACCTGAACACAGAGCTACAGTAATGTTAGTCCTGGTGAAATTTGTTTAGTCTGTCTAACCCTCTCATCTGAATGAGGCTATTTGGGTGGAGTGAGACAAATAAGAGTGCTTCCTGCAGTATATTAAAGGAGCTCAACTGCGGATGGCTGGCACCGATGGGGTCTTTAAATTGGATCATTCATTTTGATGCTGATCTAAATTCTATATACATTAATAGCTATGCAAGGTCCCAAATGGCAATGCCTTGGCAATATATAATGATCTGTTATAATCACTGCTAAGAAACTATAGTTTTTAGCAAATAAACATTTTTAAGTTGGGGAGAGAATAGTTCAGTGTACAAATGGCATGTGTCTGCAATTATAAATGTTTTCCTCCTTGCAATGCAGAGACCAAATCCTCTGCCAACTGGAGAAGGTACAATTTTAGAGGAATGGCATCCGCCGAGGTGGATCACAGATATTATACCGCGCAGGTCACCTTATGTTCCACAGATGGGCGATGAGGTAAGAAAGCTGACATCCAGTTACAAATGAGAATACAGTAGGGATTCTTTTGATGACATGAGATCACCAAGTTTATGCTTCAATAAATAACCAAAGTTTGTAAATAAGGTTATGAATAGGTTCTGGGAATTTTATGGAGATTCTTTTTGTTTACACTAAATAATTAAATCTTGCTGTCCGGAGCAGAAGATCCATCTTGTCTTTGATCCAAAATCTTGTGCTGAGTGCATTCTGCAATTTAATTTGCATTTTTATGACAATTCGACCGCTTCATGGCCACTTTTACTGATACCAGCAGTTTATTTCCAGATATTTTAAACTGAATTCAAATTCTCAAACTAATATGGTGGGATTTGAACTTGCATTCTCTGAATTATTAGTTCAGGCTTCTACAGTTACTGGACTAGTAATTCAGAGGCCTGGATAATAATCCAGAGACCATGAGTTCAAATCCCATATTAGTTTTTGCGCTGTACTTGTGGTAAGTATTCCATCACACTGCTGACTTGTGCCTTTATAAATGGTGGGAGAGGTTTTGAGGGATCAACAGTTGAGCCACTTGTTGCAAAGTACTCAACCTCTGCCCTGCTCTTATAGTGACAGTGTTGATGTGGTTGGTTGATAAGTGGCAGTTAACATTCGCGCCACAGAAGTGCCAGGCAATGACTATCTCCAACAAGCGAGAGTCTAACCACCTCCCCATGACATTCAACGGCATTACCATCGCCGAATCCCCCACCAACAACATCCTGGGGGTCACCATTGACCAGAAACTTAACTGGACCAGCCACATAAATACTGTGGCAACAAGAGCAGGTCAGCGGCTAGGTATTCTGCGGCGAGTGTCTCACCTCCTGACTCCCCAAAGCCTCTCTACCATCTACAAGGCACAAGTAAGGAGTGTGATGGAATACTCTCCACTTGCCTGGATGAGTGCAGCTCCAACAACACTCAAGAAGCTCAACACCATCCAGGACAAAGCAGCCCGCTTGATTGGTACCCCATCCACCACCTTAAACATTCACTCCCTCCACCACCGGCGTACCGTGGCTGCAGTGTGTACCATCTACAAGATGCACTGCAGCAACTCGCCAAGGCATCTTTGGCAGCACCTCCCAAACCTGCGACCTCTTCCACCTAGAAGGACAAGGGCAGCAGGCACATGAGAACACCACCACCTCCAAATTCCCCTCCAAGTCACACACCATCCTGACTTAGAAGTATATCACTGATCCTTCACCATCTCTGGGTCAAAATCCTGGAACTTCCTCCCGAACAGCACTGTGGGAGTACCTTCACCACACGGACTGCAGCGGTTCAAGAAGGCGGCTCACCACCACCTTCTTGAGGGCAATTCGGGATGGGCAATAAATGCTGGCCTTGCCAGCGACGCCTACATCCCATAAATGAATTTAAAAAAAAGTTAAGCTTCTGGTCAATGGCAACCTACTGGATGTCGATTGTGAGGGACTCGCCAATGGTGTTGCCATTGAAGGTTGCCATTTCAAGTGTGCACTACTATTGCAGTTGTCTAATTCATGGCGGGCTAAGCTTTACACAGATACAAGCTTTAATATGCTGAACATCCAGGACATCTTTGCAGAAGTACTTCCTGCTTGGATGGTAAATTTATTTGTTCAGATGTTTCATCCAGAATTGGTTAAGTTTTTCTGAGAGCTAGCTCTTGGCATCATTTGATAAGTTTATCAATTATCTTCCTGCCCCCCCCCACCCAACCCCCCCCAGCCCCGCCTTTCTATCATAAATGTCTTTATATCTTTTTTGATCTCTTCTTCTAATGTCATGCCCACCATGTTGGTCTCCCTGGTAAATACCAAGGCAGAATTATTATTTAATATTTCTGCCATTTTGCTCTCATTACCTGTGAATTTATTGTGTGTATCCCTAGTGGCCCTATCCCTATCCTGACTTTTCTTGTTATTTATGTGTCTGTAGAACTTTACTATTTTTATATTCCTACAATTTTATTAATCATGCATACACTTTTTACTAGATTAGTATGTTTTCAAAAATGTGTGTGGCATATGTTCCAACCCTTCTTTGTAATTAAAGTGTTAATATCCATCATGAAGGATATTAACACTGTAAAAGTGTTCCACTGAATTAATAGATTATAACCAATGATGAATGTTCATTATTCATTCTCAGGAAAATTTTGAGTGTGCTTATTCTTATTAAAGAGACATAGCTATTTCTCATTCAATGACGTGAATATTATTCACTTTGGACCTTAACTAGTAATGCTTAACATATGCCAAGCATGCCAGTGTTTTTGAGCTGGGCGGAATTTGTTTCAACAGGTTGTTTACTTTCGGCAAGGCCATGAAGCCTATGTTGAAGCTGTCAAAAAGGCTAAAATCTACACCATTAGCTCACGCAAGCAGCCATGGCATAAGATGGAACTTAGGGTAAGACTGAACAAATAATTTATTGAACTAACATTTGACTTTAAGAATTCTTAAGGAGTATATGAGTGGCCTAATTAGAGTAGTTTCAGTAGTTAAATTCTAGATTACAGTGGTACTATATACATAGCTGTGCAGTATTTAGATGTTAAAATATATTAATAAATATATCAGTTTTTATTTTTAAAACCCATCAATGGATGCAGATGTTCCATTACTGTTGTCAAGTCAGGACTAACATTTTATGGAGAGCAGTTATGTGTACTTTTTCTTTCTTTAAAACTGTGGTACACCCTTTATCTTTTTGTTTTAAATATCACAACTGAAGGTGCTGACTTGTGCTTAGGGCACACTTCCATAGATGGTGGCGGCCATTCTGGTGTGAGCCTGGACAAAATGTGTCAATAAGCTGTTTTACTGTATAGGTCATTACAGTGCCCGATGTTGTTATCACCTAATATCCATGTGCATAACTTCCATCACCGGTTGCTGGATAGTGATAAGTAGTGGGAAGCCTTTTTCCCTCTTCGACACCCACCCGCCCTCCCCCTCCATCAATGCTGAAAATACAAACTCAGCAGAGAATGGGAATCCGATCTGAGACCTTCTGCTCTGTTTCATTTAATGGTGTGTTTACCAATTAGGACATTGGAGGGAGCCATCATTTGTAATTGACACATGCTTTGCTCCTTTCCTATAGTTGTTTGAACAAGTTGCTAAATCTGAACGGTTTCATTTCAAGTTATGTTTTTACTAATAGCAGGAGTATGTATAATGCGATTATACGATTAACCAGCTAAAACAGTATTTTGGATTGCGAGTATTGGCTGGGGCTTGAATATTTTGAATCCATAACTGTTTCTACTTTCTGGAATTACTTGTAACTTTACTCATTGAACTGGGAGATTTTTGAACTTATTTCTGTTTTAAATAGGATCAAGAATTTTTAAAAATTGTTGGACTAAAATATGAAGTTGGCCCTCCTACACTATGCTGCCTCAAGCTTGCCTTCATAGACCACGACACAGGCAAAATTATGGATAAGGCATTTTCAGTGAAGTACGTTCTCTGTATTTAATGTTTTTGGTTAAGTGTCTTAGTTTAACAAAATTATGGCCCGGAATTTGCAGTTGCAGCACTCTCCTTCATTACTATGTAAAACTGACAGCAACTTCTGGCGTCTGCACATGCATAGTTAAATGTGGAAATCAGGAGGTTGCTGTCAATGATACCCTGCTTCTCCACACGGTGCGTTGATTGCATCTGCAAAGACTGCAACAACACAGAATCAGTGATTTGATGTGAACTTCAATTTTTTAAACACTATTCTCACTGTAAAAAAACATTGAAAATGTTAATCATTGTTGAATGAGGTGTAACTAAGTTTATAACAGCGTACTAAGTCATAATTACTGCTGAACAACCTCTCTGGACCTGAAAAACTAATTTTAAAAGTGTGGAGTGTCATTCCCTCAAAATAACATTTAAAAATTCCATGATTTTTAAAAGAAGTTTTAATTTTTTTTTTTAAGTTAATGGTATTTCAGACTCTACCTTAATCCCATGTGTATGTCCCAATCTTTATTTTACTTTCTGTAAAATGATTAAAAAGTGAATTTAATCTGTCCTTTTCACTTCCTGGTTTTCTGTCTGAGAATTCTTCAGTCTGATTGGCTGATCAGCCTGCTTGATGACGTCACTCTTGCTGGACGCCACAGATCTCCTATAAATGGCACCAGATTCAAAGTCACGTTGGAATAGAGGAAATCAACGCTCTAGAGCCCGCCATATCTTTGTGGGCAGCTATTTTCGAGGTCAGCAGCGAGCACCGTCCCTTTGCCGCTGACCGCAAAATCTGGGCCAATACATATGAATTTGATTTTAAAATTTATTGCTGCAATTAACATGACTATAAATCCACTTTTGAGTACTTATCTTCAGGAACTTGCAGAATTATCATGCTCACATACCTAATTTTGCATTTTATTTTGACTATCGATTTTCCTATATTCTTTTAAAATGTACAGATACGAAATCAGGCAATAGCCTAAGATGGCCTCTTTTGCTGTTACCTCCTTCCCCAACTAGTCAAGCAATGGTCATCCTGGATCAGGTGCAGCAAAATTTGGTGTTTGTATCTTGCTTATATGAGTAGGGTTGGTGATGCAGCAATGCCTCTATCACAGGGGAGAGATAATTGATAAATTAATCAAACTTAGAGAGGATAAAACCACTTGTCTGGATGGATTGCATCCACACATATTAAAAGAAGTTAGAGAAGAGATAACCGAGTCACTATTCCATATATATGAAAATTCATTAGAAATGGGAACAGCTACCAGAGGACTGGCAGACAGCTAATGTGATTCCTGTATTTAAAAAGGAAGATGGAACAATTAGTTTAACATCAGTGGTAGGAAAGATAATGAAATCCTTACTCAAGAACGTAATAGAAAAACATCTGGAAACCGAAAATATAATAGAGTAGTCTGCATGGATTTCAAAAGGGAAGGTCATGCTTGATCAACCTTCTTGAATTCTTTGATGAAGCATAGGATTACATAGGATATACGGCTCAGAAACAGGCCATTTGGCCCAACCAGTCCATGCCGGCGTTTATGCTCCACACGAGCCTCCTCCCGTCTTTCCTCATCTAAATCTATCAGCATAACCCTCTATTCCCTTCTCCCTCATATGCTTGTCTAGCCTCCCCTTAAATGGATCTATACTGTTCGCTTCAACCACACCCTGTGGTAGTGAGTTCCACATTCTCACCACTCTTTGGGTAAAGAAGTTTCTTCTAAATTCCCTATTGGATATTGGATTTCTTGGTGACTATCTTATATTGATGGCCTCTAGTTCTGCTCTTCCCCACAAGTGGAAACACTCTCTCTCTCTATCCACTTTATCAAAAAATTTCATAATTTTAAAGACCTCTATTAGGTCACCCCTCAGCTTTTTTTCAAGAGAAAAGAGACCCAGCCTGTTCATCCTTTCCTGATATGTATACCCTCGCATTTCTGGTATCATCCTTGTAAATCTTCTCTGTACTCTCTCCAGCGCCTCTATATCCTTTTTATAATATGGTGACCAGAACTGTACGCAGTACACTAAGTGTGGTCTAATCAAGGTTCGATACAGGTTTAGCATAACTTCCCTACTTTTCAATTCTATTCTATCCCTCTAGAAATAAGCCCTAGTGCTTGGTTTGCTTTTTTTTATGGCCTTGCTAACCTGTGTCGCAACTTTTAGTGATTTGTGTATTTGTACTCTGAGATCCCTTTGTTCCTCTACCCCACCTAGACTCGCACCCTCCAAGTGATGTGACCTCCCTATTCTTCCTACCAAAATGTAATACCTCACATTTATCTGTGTTGAACTTCATTTGCCAATTATATGCCCATTCTGCAAGTTTATTAATGTCCTCTTGTAACTTGTTGCAGTCCTCCTCAGTATTGACTATTCTGCCCCCCCCCAAATTTGGTGTCATCTGCAAATTTAGAAATTGTGTTTTTGATTCCTAAGTCTAAATCGTTAATGTAAATTGTGAACAGCAGTGGTCCCAGTACTCATCCTTGTGGAACACCACTACCCACCTTCTGCCATTGTGAATAGCTACCCTTTACTCCTACTCTCAGCTTTCTGTCCTGAAGCCACCCGGCAATCCATTCTGCTACTTGTCCCCTGACTCCGCATTCTCTGACCTTGTTCATCAGTCTTTTATGGGGTACCTTATCGAAGGCCTTTTGAAAATCCAGATAAATTACATCTTCTGCATTACCATTATCTACTCTTTCTGTTACCTCTTCAAAAAATTAAATGAGGTTGGTCAAGCAAGACTTTCCCTTTTGAACAGAACAGCAACAGAAAGGCTAGATAAAGGTAACGCAGTAGATGTAATAATATATTTGGCTTTTGCATGGCAACTTATGGTAATTAGAGATCCATTTCCAATGCAAGTAACATTCGCACCACACAAGTGCCAGGCAATGACCATCTCCAACAAGCGAGAGTCTAACCACCGCCCCATGGCATTCAGCGGCATTACCATCGCCGAATCCCCCACCATCAACATCCTGGGGGTCACCATTGACCAGAAACTTAACTGGACCAGCCACATAAATACTGTAGCTATAAGAGCAGGTCAGAGGTTGGGTAATTCTGCGGCGAGTATCTCACCTCCTGACTCCCCAAAGCCTTTCCACCATCTACAAGGCACAAGTGTGATGGAATACTCTTCATTTGCCTGGATGAGTGCAGCTCCAACAACACTCAAGAAGCTCGACACCATCCAGGACAAAGCAGCCTGCTTGATTGGCACCCCATCCACCACCTTAAACATTCATTCCCTCCACCACTGGCGCACCGTGGCTGCAGTGTGTACCATCTGCAGCAACTCGCCAAGGCTTCTTCGACAGCACCTCCCAAACCTGTGACCTCTACCACCTAGAAGGACAAGGGCAGCAGGCGCATGGGAACACCACCACCTGCAAGTTCCCCTCCAAGTTACACACCATCCTGACTTGGAAAATATCGCCGTTCCTGCATCGTCGCTGGGTCAAAATCCTGGAACTCCCTACCTAACTGCACTGTGGGGAAATACCTTCACCACACAGACTGCAGCGGTTCAAGAAGGCGGCTCACCACCTTCTCGAGGGCAATTAGGGATGGTCAATAAATGCTGGCCTTGCCAGCGACGCCCATATCCCAGGAACGAATAAAATTTTAAAAAATTCAGTGCGGCTCCCTCTACAGGGAATCTGGGGCCTGTGTGAACAGGATAAGCAACAACTTGTCTCTTGAACCAATCAACCTGAAGAATCCTTACTGCGACACGCATAGACTAAACCAGGAAGTGTGAGTTAGAATATTTAATTCAATGTAAAATCATGTACAGAAAGCAAAATAAAGAGAGGAAAAGAAAGATGGGGTTAAGAGAGAGAGAGATAAGAGACAAAGAAAAAGTTAAAAAAAAATTTTAATTAAAAAAAATAATCTCCAACAATAATTAAAATCTGAGCCAATGAGACTCCACACTTGTAGAAGTAAATTTTTAGTGCCTGAGAGGTTGTTTGGTAGTAATTAAGACTTATCACGCCATTTAAAAATTCTCTTGCACTTGAATGGACAAGCCCTAACTTTTTCTGGAGTAAGTAATGGTAAGTACTGCAACTTCACGCCCGATGTAGCGAAGCTTGTGGAGGAGCAGGGCAAATCGGATAGCAACTTCCTGATTTCCGCGTTTAACTGCGCATATGTTGACGCTGGAAGTTGCTGTTTGATTTACTCCATATTATTTTTATATTAATTTAAATTCTTACGCTGGTAAAAGCAGGCCTTATTACCAGGCGTAAGAATTTCATGGGCATTTGCTGGGCAGTAGTTGGGCAAATAGCCCAACTCTCCGCCCGCGGGTGCCCTTTTCCAGGGGATGGCTGCGATCTGTCAAGAAGATTCTTGACAGATCGTAAAGTTCCGGGTTTTCGCACGCGAAAACCCAGAACTTGCAGGGCCCTTATGGGCACGTGCGCATACACACCCGTAGGCCCTGGAAAATCCGGGCCATAGTTGTTACATTTCAGATCAACTAATGTGAAATGAGAATTTTTTTAATATAGTGAGCTTAGTTCAGTGATGAAATGTTGCTGCTGGGGAATGGAATGTGCTTTCATCCAGTGTCTACATTGAGTCATTCCTAGGTCAGATGTAGTACAAATTAGATGCAGAGCAGCGCTTCTTTTACTCTGCTCCAGTAGTGTACCTTAACCCTTAACCTTAAAAGAGCACTTCCCACACCAACTATCTTGTCTCTTGAGTGTACAAAATTATGGTCAGGTGTATACTGTCAACCTCTTATTGTTGATTGTTAAAAAACAAGGGAAATTAGATTGAAGTTGTTCTCTGTTGCAGGTACCACGACATGCCAGATGTGATTGATTTTCTTATATTACGTCAGTTTTATGATGAAGCAAGGGAGAGGAATTGGAAAGCTAGTAAGTTTTATTCATTTTTCCAGTTTTAATCTGCTATTTCTAAAAGAAACTGATCTGTAGAAATCTGCCATACATCTTTAGCAATATTAAAGTCTGGATTTTTTTCCTTTTGTTTATTGTCCTGAGGTCACCCTGCATAGGGTATTTGACTCTGTCTAGAAGACAGGCTGGAGACTAGCTCCATAAATTTCACAAGTGCTGTAATCAACTGCCAGGAAGTCCTTGGAATGACTACCCATCAGCTTGGTTCTTCACCACAATTTCACAGTTGTGGTCATGTCTTATTAGTTCAGTGGACCCACAGTGGGCTTTCATATTTTGTTAATGCCATTGAACAATATTTTTGTGATTTTTAATCTTGAGGATTTATGACTGGAGTTGCTGTGCAAGTGTGGGCATTGTGATACGAAGAATGTACATTACATTATGATGGTTATAATGTGGTTAAATGGTGCACAGAGTACAGTTTCATTGAGAAACTGAGGTTTTAACAGCTCTGCTTAGGTTCTGTATCAGTATCTTAAAGATGACCAACCTAGCCATGATCTTATTGAATGGCGGAGCAGGCTCGAGGGGCCGTATGGCCTACTCCTGCTCGCTCTTATGTTCTAACACGCTGCGCAGATAGAAGGCAGTTTTGAAAGAAAAAATTGAATATCCTCTTTGTTGCATACTTTCCGCCTTCTAATAAAGAAACTTAGCCCAAATTTCAGCCAAAGCTCCTCTTGAAAAGGTTGATGGGATGTGCACGATCTGTGACTTCAATTTTTTTTCTTGACTGTGGAGAACTGTCTCCTAAAGGAATATAACTGTAGTGTTTTAGTAGATGGTCTGTTTCTGCGTTTAAAACCTGTTTCTGCATTGAAAACCTAAGTGTATTGTTGCCTGTACCATTTTAGCATTTTATTGTAAGTCCTTGAGTATTGTAAGCTGTCACTATCTTGAACTTGGATAACTATCACTTTATTCAAACAATAAATTATTATTCATATTTCTTTTGTTGCTGCAGGTGACAAATTTCGGTCTATAATCGATGATGTTTGGTGGTTTGGGACAGCATTGGGTCAGGAGCCATTCCAGCCAGCATATCCAGATAGTCATTTCCAGTGTTACACTGTTCGGTAAGTTGGGAGGAACCATATCTGAACTCAAGTCTAGTCCTATTAAGTGTACAGCTCTAAGTTTTTAAACACATTTAATTGAGACTGAATAGAGTGTGATTCTGTAAATCAATATGGGAAAAAAAGCCAAAGAGAAAATAAGTAATAAGAATTAGACAAAAGTGTATTTGATGCTCAGAACGGCTGAGGAGTTGCAGATGTAGTCAGGAATTTGTTCATAATTGTTTAGGTTCAAGGAGTACTGCCACTGTGCTTTTGAATTGTTAAAATGACCAATAAAGCAGAAAGGCCACAATACTTCTGCAGCCGTTGATTTGCTCAAGAGCTGCCTCACTTCCACTTTTAATGCTCTTGCCCCCAGCAAAACCTTGGATCTCCCATCCCAGTTGTTTCCCCCTGCCACATTATGGTCCCCATCTTGACTCCCTCAAATCCAAGGTATGCAGACGAGCATAACCTGGTGCATGACAGTTTAGCTATCCATCACCAGATCTGGCTGGACCACATCAAGTGCTATCCTCTCCTCTCCCAGCTTTTTTTCTTTGCTACCAACTATCTCGTTAAATCCTTTTACCCTGCCTCCTCCACCCTCTCCCGAACAAGTGCGAGGATCTTGAACTTTGTCACTAAGGTTGTAACCATTCTTCCCATTGTCTCTGCCGTTTACTCCCCTTACCCACCAACCTCCCCCCCTGCCCTAGCTCTGAACCCACGCCTCTAGTTTCTCTCACATCTCCCCTCATGCCCTTTCCGAGCTCATTTTATTCATGAGACCCACCTCCTACTCCCTTAACCCCATTTCCACTAAAATGCTAACTACCCAACTTCCCTTCCTGGCCCCTGTGCGATCCAACATTGTGATGGCTGTGTCCCTCCTTTTTAAAACAGCCATCATCACACCACTTCTTCAAAAAAAAATCTACCCGTGACTCCACTGTCCTTGTAAATTACATACCTATTTCCAACCTCTCTCTGCTCTCCAAAGTCCTTGAACGTGCTGTTGTCTGCCAAATTCATGCCCATCTTTCCCACTACTCCCTGTTTGAATCTCTCCAATCCAATCTGCCTCTGACAAAGTGATCAAACGGCACAAATCACAAATGAAAGTCACAAATGGCATCTTCTGTGACTATGATGCATTGTTCCTCCTTGACCTTGCTGCAGCCTTTGACAGAGTTGACACTACCATCCTCCTCCAACATCTCTCCTCTGTTGTACAGTGGAACTGCCATCCATCTCCAGTAATGACTTCGTTTTACCACTGCACCGTTATCTCGGGAGTTCCCAAGGATCTATTTTTGGCCCCATCCTCTTCCTCATCTTTGTGTTGTCCCTTAGTGACACTGTCCACAGACATAGGTTCAGCTTTCACATGTATGCTGATGACACCCAGCTCTACCTCTCCACCACCTTTTTTTTTAATCCCTCCACTGACATTATTTTGTCAGACTGCTTGACTGATTAGCAATCTTGGAGGAGTAACATTCGCGCCACACAAGTGCCACGCAATGACCATCTCCAACAAAGAGAGTCTAGCCACCTCCCCATGACATTCAACGAGATTACCATTGCTGAATCCCCCACCTTCAACATCCTGGGGTTACCATTGACCAGAAACTTAACTGGACCAGTCACATAAATACTGAGGCTGGGTATTCTGCAGTAAGTGTCACACTCACCTTAAACATGCACTCCCTTCACCACTGGCGTACCATCTACAGGATGTACTGCAGCAACTCACCAAGGCTTCTTTGACAGCACCTCCGACACCTGCGACCTCTACCACGAGGGCAGCAGGCGCATGGGATCACTGTCACCTGCAAGTTCCCCTCCAAGTTACACACCATCCTGACTTGGAAGTATATCGCCGTTCCTTCATTGTCGCTGGGTCAAAATCCTGGAACTCCCTCCCTAACAGCACTGTGGGAGTACCTTCACCTCACGGACAGCAGCGGTTCAAGAAGGCGGCTCACCACCACCTTCTCGAGGGCAATTGAGGATGGGCAATAAATGCTGGCTTTGCCAGCAATGCCCACATCCCATGAATGAATTTTTTTTAAAGCAGCTCCACTTTCCTCCAGCTGAACATTGGGAAGACCAAAGCCATTGTCTTTGGTCCCGTCACAAACTCTGTACCCTTGCCACTGATTCCACCCTTCTCCCCGGCCATTGTCTAATGCTGAACCAGACTGTTCGCAACTTCAGTGTCCTATTAGAATATAGGAACAGGGCCATGCAGCCTCTCGAGCCTGTTCCACCATTCAATTAGATCATGGCTGATCTGTAACTTATCTTCATCTACCTGCCTTGGTTCCGTAACTCTTAATACCCTTGCCTATATCTATCAATCTCTGTTTTCAAATTTTCAATTGACCTAGTGTCGATAGCTTTTAGGAGGAGAGTTCCTGATTTCCACGACCCTTTGTGTGAAGAAGTGCTTTTTGACATCACCCCTGAATGAGCTAGCTCCAATTGTAAGGTTATGCCCCCTTGTTCTGGACTTCCCACCAGAGGAAATAGTTTCTCTCTATCTAACTCATCAAATCCTTTAATCATTTTAACCACCTCAATTAGATCACCCCATAATCTTTTATATTCAAGGGAATACAAGCTCAGTCTTTGCAACCTGACCTCATAATTTAACCTTTTTAGCCCCCTTTTAGCTACATCCTCTTCAACACAAAGGCTGCCTACTTCTATCCATATAACACCCTCCACCTCTGCGTCACTGTGGGAAATGGAGAATACTTTCGACTTCAGCACCCAGTGTTGGCATCTAGCTTTTCCAAGTTCGATGCGCACAATGCGATACAAGTTGACTCTGTACCTCATTGTACATAGCTGATTTGGGAATGCTTGATGCCAACACTGGGTGACCAAAATGAGAGTGTTACGTTTCCCAGCATTGATGAGTGCAAAAAATTTTCTAGTGATTTTTGTTCAACATCAGATATTCCTCAAGCAATTTAGATCTTTGTATTCAAAACATACGTTTACTGAATCAGTCGGAATATCAACAACAACGTGCTTCAGTCTTGGCAATACACTGCCAACTTGCAGGGTGGATTCATATTAATGGTGACTCATGCTGATTTGTAGCTAGTTTTCTGATATGACCCTGCATAAAACAGGGTTGAGATTGTCTGAACTTGTACAGCTAGTGGAGAGGGGCGAAACTTTCTCATTCCATCAACAACAACAACAACTTGCATTTATATAGCTGCTTTAAAGTAGTAAAATGTCCTACGGCACTACATCTACCTCTGGGTAAGGTAGATTCAACCACCAGAACCAAACATAAAGAGGAATGTTTTAAGGCACTGTGCTACCCAGTCCCTCGAGCCATTTTTGTAAGAACTTGTCACTTCTGTTGCATTTGGATGATGAATATTTTAGGCACCTGTCGGAAGCCCTCACAAGCCGGTTATGAATTGATCATAAGTTGTACGCAAACAGGAATATTTGGCATTTCATTAAACCAACACTTGTATTCTGCTTTAGCTTTTTGAACTGTAAATTGAACTTTTTTTCCTATTTTGCTTCCTTTCTCTGGGTCTCCCAGGCCAAATAATTCCCTCACGTGAGAGCGCAGATTGCCTGTACTCAGGCTTTCGCCAGTCTCCAACCAACTACAAAGAGGAGCATGAGGTGGTGCTGTGGAGCTTCCTTTGCCTCTTGCTCCCCGTGAAGCAGGCCGAGATCAATAATTCATCTTTTGAAGGAGTTATGGGTATAGTCCTGTGTCCTGCTACACTGGCATAGTACATTAGAACTCTGTTACTGTAATAAGAATACAAAAGAAATAATTTATATAGTACCTTCCACGTACTACCATACGCCAAAGCGCTTCACAGCCAATGCACAGAGTGGGATTAAACGGAGTGGACTTGAACAGTGTTTTACTTGGGAATTTGGAAAGAGTGGGAATTTGGACAAGAGGGGGAAGGAGTTGTTTTTTTTGCCTACACTACTTGTAGTGCTTTGTGTTACAGGTGGATATTTAATTTCAGTAATCGAGATCAAGTAAGTAGTCAAGAAACTACACTGTAAACTAAGTTACCTAAATACAAATTTAATTAAATAAAACAAGGTCACATAGGGATGGCGGAGCAGGTGGTGTGCCGCAACTGCAGCATGTGGGAGTTGTGGAGATCATTGTGATCCCGGACAACCACGTTCGCAGTAAGTGCCTGCATCTTGAGCAACTTCAGCTCAAGGTTTTTGAGCTGGAGTTTGAGGTGCAGACATTGCGGGGCATCAGGGATGGGAAGAGTTACCTGGACACTTTGATCCAGGAGGCAGTCACACCCCTTAGGTTAGGTAGTGGTACAGGTCTGGTTAGTGGTCAGGGCCAGGAGGGTGTGACTGCAACTCAGGCAGGTAAGGGGACCCCAGGTGCAGTGCTGGAGGAGGTTCTTGCTGCCTGTGTTGCTGAGGGGAAAGCCTGCAGGATGGATGAGCAGGCTAACCATGGCGCAGGTGGCCATTCAAGTGGGGGGAGTGAAAGGGAATGTAGCTGTGGTAGGGGACTGTATAGTCAGGGGGATAGATACTGTTCTCTGCGACCGAGCGTTCCGAAGGTTGTGTTGCCTGCCCGGTGCCAGGGTTAAAGACATCTCGCGGTTGGAGAAGAACTTGGAGTGGGAAGGGGAGGATCCAGTTGTTGTGGTCCACATAAGAACCAACAACATAGGTAGAACTAGGAATGAGGTTCTGCTGAGGGAGTTTGAGGAGCTAGGATCCAAATTAAAAAGCTAAAACTCAAAGATGGTAATCTCTGGATAGGGACAAACAGATTAGAGGTTTAAATGCGTGGCTCAAAGAGTGGTGTGGGAGGAAGGGGTTTCGGTTCATGGGGCTCTGGCACCAGTACTGGGGAAAGAGGGAGCTGTTCCGTTGGGGCAGGCTCCACTTAAACCGGGCTGGGACTGGTGTCCTGACGAACCGAATAACTGGGGTAGTAGACAGGGCTTTAAACTAATGAAGCTGGGGTGGGAGGATTCAGGAAAGAGTAAATTTAAAAGCAGCGAGAGAAATGTCAAGGCTCTAGAGCAGAGTAGAGTTTTGGGTAAAAAATAAGCAGAGTGGGTCAGGAAGGGACAGAGAGAGTAACAAAGGTAATAAGGCATCAGTGACTAAGGTGACATCAGGGAAAAATAGAAAAAAGTCAAAGCTAAAGGCACTGTATCTGAACGCGCGAAGCATTCGCAACAAAATAGATGAATTAATAGCGAAGATAGAAATTAATAGGTTTGATCTAATGGCCATGACTGAGATGTGTTTGCAAAGTTGTCAAGGTTGAGAACTAAATATTCCAGGATACTTAACTTTTAGAAGAGATAGGCAAAATGAAAAGGAGGAGGGGTAGCCCTGATAATAAAGGATGGGATAAAGACCGTAGAGAGAACGGATCTTAGCTCCGAAAATCAAGAAGTAGAATCAGTTTGGGTGGAGCTAAGAAACAGCAAGGGGCAGTAAACATTGGTGGGAGTTGTTTATAGGCCCCCAAACAGTAGTTGTAATGTAGGGCAGAGTATAAATCAGGAAATTAGAGGTGCATGTAACAAGGATAATAAGTAATCATGGGGGGCTTTAATCTACATATAGACTGGGCAAACAAAATTTGCAATAATAGTGTGGAGGACGAATTCATGGAATGTATGCAAGATAGTTTTCTAGATCAGTGTGTTGAGGAATCAACTAGGGAATAGGCTATTTGAGATCTAGTATTGCACAATGAGAAAGGGTTCATTGATAACCTTGAAGTAAAGGGGCCTTTAAGGAAGAATGACCATAATATGATAGAATTTTATATTAAGTTCGCAAGTGATTTAGTTAAATCCGAATCTAGGGTCTTAAATCTAAACAAAGCAAACTACATAGGTATGAGGGGCGAGTTGGCTGCGGTAGATCGGAAAACTACATTAAAAGGTATGATGATAGAGAAGCAATGGCTAGCATTTAAAGAATTAATACATAATTTACAACAAATATACATTCTTTTTAAGGCACAAAAACCCCACAGGAAAAGTGGTTCAACCATGGCCTAACAAGAGAAGTTAACGATAGTATTAGATCAAAGGAAGAAGCTTATAATGCTGCCAAAAAGAGTAGTAAGCCTGAGGATTGGGAGGATTTTAGAATTCAGCAAATGAGGACCAAGACATTGATAAAGAAAGGGAAAATAGAATATGAGTAAACTAGCGAGAGACATAAAAACAGACTGTAAAAGCTTCTATAGGTATGTAAAAAGGAAAAGATTAGCGAAAGTAAATGTGGGTCCCTTACAGGCTGAGACAAGAGAAATTATAATGGGGAATAAGGAAATGGCAGAGAAATTAAACAAATACTGTGTCTGTCTTCGGAAGAAGACGCAAAAAACTTCCTGGAAATAGTGGAGAACCAAGGGTCTAGCGAGAATGAGGAACTGAAATAAATTACTATTCGTAAAAAAAAAAAAAAAAATAGTACTGGAGAAATTAATGGGACTGAAAGCCGATAAATCCCTTAGACCTGATGGCCTACATCCTAGGGTTTTGAAAGAGGTGACTATAGAGATAGTGGATGCATTGGCTGTCATTTTCCAAAATTGTATAGATTCTAGAACGGTTCCTGTGGATTGGAAGGTAGCAAATGTAACCCCACTATTTAAGAAAGGAGAGAGAGCGGGAAAATGGGGAGCTACAGACCAGTTAGCCTGACATCAGTAGTAGGGAAAGTGCTAGAATCTATTATTAAGGATGTGGTAACAGGACACTTAGAAAATAATAATAGGATTGGGCAGAGTCAACACGGATTTATGAAGGGGAAATCGTGTTTGACAAATCTGGTTGTAACTAGCAGAGTAGTTAAGGGAGAACCAGTGGATGTGGAGTATTTGGATTTTCAGAAGGCATTCGATAAGGTGCCACACGGAGCTTATTGAACAAAATTAGGGCTCATGGGATTGGGGGTAATATACTAGCATGGATTGAGGATTGGTTAACGGACAGAAAAGAGAGAGTAGGAATAAACGGGTCATTTCTGGTTGGTAGGCTGTAACTAGTGGGGTACCTCAAGGATCAGTGCTTGGGCCTCAGCTATTCACAATTTACATCAATGATTTGGATGAGGGGACCAAATGTAATATATCCAAGTTTGCTGATGATACAAAGCTGGGTGGGAACGTAAGTTGAGAGGAGGATGCAAAGAGACTTCAGGGGGATATAGACAAGCTAAATGAGTGGGTAAGAACATGTCAAATGGAATATAATGTGGAGAAATGTGAAGTTACCCACTTTGGTAGGAAAAATAGAAAAGCAGAGTATTTTTTAAATGGAGAGATTGGGAAATGTTGGTGCTCAGAGGGACCTGGGTGTCCTTGTACACGAATCACTGAAAGTTAACATGCAGGTACAGCAAGCAATTAGGAAAGCAAATGGTATGTTGGCCTTTATTACAAGAGGATTTGAGTATAAGGGTAAAGACTTCTCACTGCAATTATATAGGGCCCAGGTGAGACCACACCTGGAGTATTGATGTACAGTTTTACCTTACCTAAGGAAGGATATACTTGCCATAGAGGGAGTGCAACGAAGGTTCACCAGACTGGTTCCTGGGATGGGGGGATTGTCCTATGAGGAGAGATTGAGTAGACTAGGCCTATATTCTCTAGAGTTTAGAAGAATGAGAGGCGATCTCATTGAAACATACAAAATTCTTACAGGGCTTGACATGTTAGATGCAGGGTGGATGTTTCTCCTGGCTGGGGAGTCTAGAACCAGGCGTCACAGTCTCATAGTGGGGGAGTTGGCCACTTAGGACTGAGATGAGGAGAAATTTCTTCACTCAGAGGGTGGTGAATCTTTGGAATTCTCTACCCCAGAGGGCTGTGGAGGCTCAGTCGTTGCGTATATTCAAGACAGAGATTGATAGATTTTTGGATATTAAGGGAATCAAGGGATATGGGAATAGTTCAGGAAAGTGGAGATGAGGTAGAAGATCAGCCATGATCTTATTGAATGGCGGAGCAGGCTCGAAGGGCCAAATGGCCTACTCCTGCTCCTATTTCTTATGTTCTTATTACTTTTTATGTGTAGTCATTTCAGTAGGCAACGCAGTAGCCAATTTGCGCACAGTAAGGTCTCACAGACAGCCGTAAGTTAAATAACCAGTTAATCTGTTTTGGTTGATGGCTGAATCTTGGCCAGGATACTGGGAGAACTCCCTGCTATTCGAAAGACCTCGGTTTAATGTTTCATCCAAAAGATGGCAACTTCAGGCAATGTAGCACTTCCTTTGTATCACACTGAAAAGGAAAGACTTATGTGTTCAAGCCTTGGAGTGGGGCTTGAACTTGCAACCTTCTGACGATATCTTTGCACTTTAATGGGAGTGAAGTACACTTTCTAAAGTCATCAGAATTTATCAGAATCTTGGTCAATAACTTCTGACTTTTTTATTTTGTCTGCACAGCTGGGAGAATAATGAAATTGAAAGGCTCAGTCCTTGGGATATGGAACCTATTTCTGAAAATGGTAAGCATGCTTTGTTAAAAATTATTACAAATTCTCCACAAAGTTACTCGTGAAAAGCAATTCCATTGCATATAATTTTGATCCATTTCAGGGTGATTGTTATTTTATAGGCATGCTGTTAATGTACAGTGTCTCAGAAAATTTGATACAGTCTGCGTAATATGGAACCACTGAGAGGTGATGTTGATCATTGTTCTTGAAAAAACTTGCATTTAAAATGCCTTTCAAGATCTCCGAGTACTTCACAGCT
This sequence comes from Squalus acanthias, assembly GCA_030390025.1. NCBI lineage: Eukaryota > Metazoa > Chordata > Chondrichthyes > Squaliformes > Squalidae > Squalus > Squalus acanthias. The sequence continues at coordinate 158,404,927 of CM059429.1, forward strand.
AATGAAGTGCTTTTGAAGTATAGTTACTGCTGTAATGTAGGTTAACATGGTGCCCAATTTGCGCACAGCAAGATCCTGGAAACAGCAGTGAGACAAATGACCAAATCATCTGTTTTTGGTGGTGGTAGTTGTGGGATAAATGTTGGCTAGGACACCTGGAGAACTCCTCTGCTCTTCTTTGTCATGGAATATTTTACATTCACCCGAGAGGAAAGACAGGACCTCAATTGATTAAAGATGAGGTGCTAGAAAGGCTGGCTGTACTTAAAGTAGATAAGTCACCAGGACCAGATGGGATGCATCCTAGGATGCTGAGGGAAGTGAAAGAAGAAATCGCAGAGGTACTGGCCATAATCTTCTAATCCTCCTTCGAAACGGGAGTGGTGCCAGAGGACTGGGGAATTGCAAATGTTACATCCTTGTTCAAAAAAGGGTGTAAAGATAAACCCAGCAACTATAGGCCAATCAGTTTAACCTTGGTAGTGGGGAAGCTTTTAGAAACAATAATCCGGGACAAAATTAACAGTCACTTGGACAAGTATGGATTAATTAAGGAAAGCCAGCATGGATTTGTTAAAGGCAAATCATGTTTAACCAACTTGATTGAGTTTTTTGATGAGGTAACAGAGAGGGTTGATGAGGGCAATGTGGTTGACATGGTGTACTTGGTTTCCAAAAGGCGTTCGACAAAGTGCCACATAATAGGCTTGCCAGCAAAGTTGAAGCCCATGGATACAAAATTGACTAAGTGACAGGAAACAGAGAGTAGTGGTGAACGGTTGTTTTTTGGACTGGAGGAAGGTTAACCGTGGTGTTCCCCAGGGGTTGGTACTAGGACCACTGCTTTTCTTGATACATATTAATGACTTGGATGTGGGTGTACAGGGCGCAATTTCAAAATTTGCAGATGACACAAAACTTGGAAGTATAGTGAACAGTGAGGAAGATAGTGATAGACTTCAAGAGGACATAGACAGGCTGCTGGAATGAGGAGAGGAAATATAAATTAAAGGGTACAATTCTAAAGGGAGTGCATGAACAGAGAGACCTGGGGGTATATGTGCACACAAATCGTTGAAGGTGGCAGGGCAGGTTGAGAAAGCAGTTAAAAAAGCTTACGGATCCTGGGCTTCAGGTATAGAGTACAAAAGCGTGGAAATTATGATGAACCTGTATAAAACACTGGTTCAGCCTCAACTGGAGTATTGTGTCCAATTCTGGGTACCGCACTTTAGGAAGGATGTGAAGGCCTTGGAGAGGGTGCAGAAAAGATTTACAAGAATGATTCTAGGGATGAGGGACTTCAGTTATGTGGATAGACTAGAGAAGCTGGGGTTGTTCTCCTTAGAGCAGAGAAGATTGAGAGGAGATTTGATAGAGGTGTTCAGAATCATAAGGGGGTCTGGACTGAGTAGATAGAGAGAAACTGTTCCCATTGGCAGAAGGGTCGAGAACCAGAGGACACAGATTTAAGGTGATTGGCAAAATAACCAAAGACGACAGATTCTATGATTCTAATTTAACTTTCTCATCTGGCAGTAAAGCACTCCCCCACTACTGCACTCGTGTTATAAGTTGCAATGGACTCAATTTTTATATCATAAGTTAATGCATAGTGATAGCTGGCATGTGGAGGTGCTGAGGAGAGCTCAGGCATGCCAGCACAGAAGGGAGCAAAAATTTGAGGTTGAATCAGGGACTACTCTTCCATGTCACCTGGGGGCCAGCCGGAGAGTTGCATTGAAACCTCAGAGTTCATCTACCTGTACTCTTGCCAGTCCTTAAACTAATTGCAGCAAGCCTTAAGCAAAGGGAAGAGGAGAAATTAAAATAAAATTAAGTTTTTATAATTTCCAAGAATGACGTGTAATGTGCAGTCACACTTCAGGTGTACTTTGTGCATTTTCTGTATGGATTATCTAAATGCAAAGGTACTTGGTTTTTTTTAATTCAAATTTCTCCTGCTCCTGCCTAAAGTTCTATTTTATTTGGTGCACAGGTATCACAATGCAGAATTCCACCTGCGTTAAATTATAAAATATTTCTGTATTCTACCTAGTTCATCTGAAATTATAGCTACAGAAAATGCTGGAAATACTCAGCGGGTCAGGCAACATCTGTGGAGAGAGAAACCGAGTTAACGGTCGAATTTTTCTTCAGGGAGGTGGGTTGGGGGCGGGGGGCCTCCGAGGTGGGTGGGAGGCCAGGTTTCCCCTAGGCCCTGCTGACTTTACCGGCAGGGCCTGATTTGAACGTGAGGCCTCGGTTTCCCGGCCGCAGCTAGCCAGCTTGAGAGGCTGGCTGACTGTGGGCGGGTCGGCCTCAGTTGTGAGGGGTTGGTCTGGGAGAGGGAACGCGGGTGGGGGGGGAAATCGGCAATTGGGTGGGGGAAGAGAGAATCCGGTGAATTGCAGGATCGACAGGGAATCTGAGAAGTCAGGGATCGGCAGGCGATGGGGGGTGGTCGGGGATGGGCAGGCAAGCGGGAATCGCGGGGTATCAGTAATGATTATGACTTTCCAAATCACAGGCTGTTTCCAAAGAGCAGCCACTGTGCCTTTAAACGGGCTCCACAGCCTAATTTTAGTGGAAGAGGAAATTGTTTGAAGGAACTGCATTGCAGGAGTGCAGCAGCAGAACTTTCTCATGGTCCGCACAGTCTGATTCTACGTAGTCCAGAAGATGGAGTTTAAAAAAAAAAAGCAGCAGGGGCTTTAACAAATCCAGCAAGTTTATTCTAGGTTGCCCCGGCTGCAGAATACCTGTGCATCAGGAGCAAGCAGCACTATTGCCTCTTTCTTTATATCTGCCCAAAAGATAAAATTATTTACTGACACATTTGCATGCCTCATCTGAATGTACTGCTTTGATCACAGGATGTTTTTGAAGAAGCTGACCTACATTTCAAAGGAAATGATGGGTATATCTGCTCTGCATTCCCTAGTATGTTTAATTAATTTTAGTGCACTGTATTTCCACATCATTGTGACAAGATAGAACTCTAGAGGCAAAGACGTGCACCCTACTCTGTTAAAAGATTCTGAAAAGAGACTTGGATTTTTAAAAGGTTTTATTTTCAAGTCAAGAAATAAGTTACTAGTCCAAGTTCTGTGTTCATTTTACTTTGGTCGATTTATTTTACAAAGAAAATGACTAGTAACTTAGTCTCAAGTATATGATCTTGACCATGACACGTTATTCTGCCTATTGAAGATGTGGGCATCAAGGCGATTTAGACAAGTTGAGTGAGTGGGCAAATACATATGGCAGATGCAGTATAACGTGGATAAATGTGAAGTTATCCACTTCGGTAGGAAAAACAGAAAGGCAGAGTATTATTTAAATGGTGATAGATTAGGAAATGTTGATGTACAAAGGGACCTGGGTGTCCTTGTACACCAGTCACTGAAAGCAGACATGCAGGTGCAGCAGCAGTTAGGAAGGCAAATGGTATGTTGGCCTTCATTGCAAGAGGATTTGAGTACAGGAGCAAGGATGTCTTACTACAGTTATACAGGGCCTTGGTGAGACCACACCTGGAGTACTGTGTGCAGTTTTGGTCTCCTTACCCAAGAAAGGATATACTTGCCATAGAGGGAGTGCAGCGAAGGTTTACCAGACTGATTCCTGGGATGGCAGGACTGTCGTATGAGGAGAGATTGGGCCGACTAAGCCTGTATTCACTAGAGTTTAGAAGAATGCGAGGGGATCTCATTGAAACATATAAAATTCTGACAGGGCTAGACAGACTGGATGCAGGGAGGATGTTTACCCTGGCTGGGGTGTCTAGAACGAGGGGTCACAGTTTCAGGATACGGGGTAGGACATTTAGGACTGAGATGAGGAGAAATTTCTTCACTCAGAGGATGGTGAACCTGTGGAATTCTCTACCACAGAAGGCCAAGTCACTGAATATATTCAAGAAGGAGATAGATAGATTTCTAGACGCAAAAGGCATCAAGGGGTATGGGGAGAGAGCGGGAATATGGTATTGAGATAGAGGATCAGCCATGATATTGAATGGCAGAGCAGGCTCGAAGGGCCGAATAGCCCACTCCTGCTCCTATTTTTCTATGTTTCTATCATGTATGACTTCCAATGTAAAATATTTCTGAAAAGGTTGATGGTTCATCCTATTTCACACCAAACCTATTCACACTATGAACAAGGTTATAGATTTGGATCCTAGGAGGTGGGGATCTTCCTGGGGTAGCTGCTTTGTTGCTATGAGTACGATTAAAGAATGTTGGTAGGAGGTGTGCTGAAAGCCCAAACCGTATGCTTAAACTTGAATTAAGGTCAACTGCTCCTGATGAAAGCTGCTTTGTTTGTCCCGATAAGTTTGTGATAACTGTCCCACATAGCAACTAATATTCCTCCATGGTATGAGTAGTTATTTAAGTGTCCTTTTATGCTTCTGTTCAAATTCTAGCTGAGTACCCTGATGACCCTAGTGCTGGTGTTTCTGTGACCGTGGAAGAGCTGGAAGCTCTGCTCTACAAACCTCAAGAGGGAGAGTGGGGAGAAAGGTCACGAGATGAAGAATGTGAACGTATTATAAGGGGCATTGATGACCTTCTGACACTTGGTGGGTTCACGAACTGCATTTGTTTTCTGGGCTAATACCTATATTATACTTGATGCTGTGCCTTATGCCAGTGCGGTACCGCTACGATTCAGTACTACTGAAAATGATCTAACAGGAATATGCTATTTTATTTAACAGATATAGCAAGCCCCTTTGATGCTCCTGTGGATCTTCGTGCATATCCTGTATACTGTATGGTGGTTTCCTACCTTACAGACCTCAGCACCATCAGAATGAGGCTGGTCAATAGGTTTTACAGGTATGTGTGCTTTATCCAAATATAGCCATTAATGTGTTTGTGCAAGTTTTTTATGGTTAAATATTTAAAGCTTGAGTGTAACTAATTATATGGTTATCTTAAATGTAAGTAGATATATGTTTCAAGAAGGTTCTAAGGAATAGAAGATTAAATATGGACATCTGTATGAAAAAGTACAAATATATATTTACGCAATTATGTTCAGTTTTCAGAAATCTGTATATGGAATAGGTTGACATTATTTCTCGCATTCGCTTGTTCAATAAAAAAGCATACATGCTCTTATCAGTTGCAATAGTTTTTAATACTAAAAATTATAAAGTAAAACAATTAACATGGGTTAATGTGTCGTGGCTTTTTTTTGATAATGAGTAAAAGATAATTAAACAAGTATTGTTGCAAACCTCATGAGTAGCAAAAGATACTTTTCTATTATGCAGACAGCCACCAGCACCTGATGTGCAGGTCTCCTGCAGCAATATCAAAGACAAGCCTGCCAGATATGCTACGGCCATCAGCCAGGAATACTGTTTCTACTGGGTAGTGTTGGCTGCTGGCCTTAATGTGTCTGGTGTTGCTGCTAGCTGCACTAGCATGATATAAAAGTGGCTAAAGTTAGTCTCTTACGTCACGACATGAATAAAATAGCAGCTGTGTACCCATCCATTATTTGAAATGTTAATATTTCATGTAAAACAAAGACTCTTGAAGGCTTAATGAGATAATGTACCATATAGTATGGCATGGAGATTTACAGACCAGAAATGTTCTGTGCTTGATAGCTAATCGTCAGCTAGCATTGTGATGGGGAATCTGCAATTTGTCTGTGTCCTTGGGCTATGGGAGGAAATCCCTAAGGTTTCTGTGCCTGATTGCTATCTAGTGTGGTTATCAGGTCAGCATAAAATTAGGTTCAATTGCGATTTCTCCCCCAAGCTTAAAAATGCCGCTAACGCTTTTTAAGCTCACCTGCGGAATGGCCATTTGGATGAAGTACTGGCTGGTGTCCATTTGAACTGAGTTGTTGCTTTCAGGAAAGCAGAAGCGATTAAAATTGGGAAAAAGTGATAATTCTTTGTAATACTTTAAGTATTGAATTTTATGGGGGGCGGGGAGGTGGAGATGGAGAGAGAAGAAGGATGAAAATTGCTATCAAGACCACAGGAATTATTGTGTGTGTCTAAACTGGTTTGTTAGCCCAGCAACTAAACAATAGACTGGAAGATCTAAATCCAAAGATTTAAATTGGAATTTCAGTCTTGATTTATATCTGTTATTAGCATCCCCATGAAAGTGAATTTTGCCAATCTTAGCCAGATTGTCTGGGGAAAGAGGGGAAAAAACTGGCTTAAAATTGGGGATTTCATACTGCAGCAGCTCAAGAATTCCTCCTAGCAGCTCTGCTGACAAGTTGCATTCAAGGTCTATGTGGAGTTTGTTGTGAGCTGGGCCAACTTTGGAGGGTGGTTTTGTCTTTTTTTGTGGATTCATTACACTGCCACTATTTGCAATTTCCAATTATAATTGACAAACATTGAGCTATGAACTTTTCCAGTATGTAGTTACTACTATGATTTCACTTACCATGTTGTGTGCAAGATAAAGGGGGGAAAGTTTTATGCTCCACACACAACTTTTTAGTCAAGAACAAGCATTGAGACATTCAGGGATAAAATAATGAATCCAAATTAATTAATGGTTGCTACCAGTGGAAAACCTCCGCTTAACCATATATGTGAAATAATTCAGTGATCAGTGGCAGTGGCTCTATATTGGTAATCTGTGCATTAAAGAAAAGTACTTGGAGCCTGACATTTTTGAAATCTATTTTGTATCCTGCAAAGAAATTACATTGTACTACTGTTAAGCACTGAGATTTTGAAGCTGTCATCTGTATGCTTTGTGCTATAATTTGCAGGAGGATCACTGCACTTGTGTGGGAGGTGAGGTACATAGAGCACAATGCAAGAACTTTCAACGAACCAGATAGCCCTATCGTTACATCAGCCACGAGAATCACTGACTTACTTCTTAAGTTCATTGAGTGAGTAACGTTATTTTTTACCAATAGCAACCTAGAGGGTAAAGTTCAAATTCTACCATGGCAAGTTGTGAAATTGAATTTAATAATTCGGTAATTTGTGGACTAGCATCAGAACAAATTATCATGAAAGCAGCTGGATTGTCATAAAAACCCAACTGGTTCACTAATGTCCTTCAGGAAAAGGAACCTCCCACCCCTACCTTGACCTGCATGTATCTCTAGTCCACACTGTGGTTGGCTTTTAACGTCCTCTGAAGAGGCCGAGCAAGCCACTCAGTTCAGAAATAGGCAATTAAAGTGACATTGCCAGCGCCACCCACATCACGAGAGAGTCACCCTTTCATACTAAAGGGAAATGTCTGCTCAGCTTTTGTTGGAGCAATTCAGTGTTGTGCTCTTAAATGTGTAAGACCTTATGCTCTCTCCTTGACCTGATGTTAAACAAAGTTTCCTCAATGTGGGTTGGTGTCGAATCTTAGCACTTTACCCATGAGTGTAGTTGTGTTAAGGTACGCAGGCAGGTTTGGTATCATTTATGAAATCATTATTTTTTAAGTTCACTTCAAAGCTAAATTGAAGTGACATTTTTGAGACGGTTAACATAAGGGGACGTCTATTTGATGATATATCCTAGAACTCGAGGAATTAAAGGAGGAAATTTGCGATGCTTTAGTTGATATTTTTTAGAGCTCTATAAATACTGGAGAAATCAGGATAGCAAATGTGGTTCCAATATTTTTTTTAAAAAAGGAGCAAATCACAAACTTACTAATTACATGCTGGTTAGTCAAACATCCATTGTAGGAAAAATGTTTGAGTGTGTTCTACATGTTGCTGTAAATACACATTTAAAGAACACTGGTACTGTCAGAAGCAGTCAGGATGGATTTAGAAGTTAGTAGGTCATGCCGTACAAACTTACTGGAATTCTTTGAGGGGTAAGGACATATAGTTTAATTGAATTTTCAAATAGCTTTTGACAAATTTCTCATGAAGCTGGTAAGGAAGTTTGAAGCGATGGTATAATTGACAGTTTGTGTAGATTGATTGTCAACTGCCTTGGCAACAGAAGACGAGCATTGGTGATCAATGCAAAATCCTCTATCCGGGGGGAAAATAACTAATGGAGTTCCAAAGGGATCAGTTCTGGATTCCCTGCTATTTACAATATTTGTGAATGATAAGGAACAGGGTGTCTGTAGTAGTAAATTTAGAGACTAATGAGCTGAGATGTGGCAAATGGATGTTTAATGTGGATAAATGTAATACATATAGGAAGAGGTGATCGTAAATTTAGTAGAATATGAAACACAAAAATTTGGGGGTAATCCTTGATCATACTCTAAAAGCATCTGTTCAATGTAAGGCAGTTATCAATAAGGCAAATCAGGTGCATCTGGATTGCAACAAATCAGAGAGCACGTTATACTGACATTGGTCAGATCAATGGAAGCCTGATTCTGGAATATGGTGTGCCGGTTTGGTCACTCTACCTCAAAGAATAATGTGGCTGCTTTAGAAAGGATACAGAGAATAGCGACCAAGGATGATTTCATCCCTTGAGGAACTAAGTTGTTAAAAACGCTCGTGACTAAACTTAGTTTCACTGGAGAAAAGATTATCTTTAAATAATGAAAGGTTTATAACAGATTGAAGTAAGAAAGCTATTTAAGTTCAACAGTGAGCATAGAATTAGAGGACGCAAGTATAAAATTCACAGGCCTTGAACAAGTTTAGAGATCAGAAAATACTTTTTCTTCCCATAGGATATTGAATATATAAGACAAACTCTCAGTGAAGGTCATTTATTTGGGATGAATTGGCAACTTTAAAAAGGAGTTGGATCAATACCTTTTGAGTAGGGGAATTAAGGATTAAAGAGATCTTAATAACATTTCTTGATTTGTTTGTTTTCAAGGGAGGTAGGGAAAGGAGCATAGTGTTCCATAAAGTAGGGGATCAACACGTGGTGGCATGGGATGGAAGTCCATGATCGAATCAGTATACCAAAAGTAAAATACTGCAGATGGTAAATCTGAATTAAAATAGGAAATGCTGGAACCAATTAGCAGGTCAGGCAGCATCTGTGGAGAGAGAAATCAAGTTAACTCTAGGTTGATGGCCTTTCATCAGAACTGGAAGATTTTGGAGATGAACAGTTTTTAAGCAAGTACTGAGCTCGGAAAAGGAACAGGGTGGAGGGCAGGAGTGATTAATTGACAAAAGTGATAATGGTGCAAAGCAAATGGAGGTGATGAGTATAGAAATAAAAGAGAGGTCCAGAGGAGGTGTTAATGTTTACAGCAGAATAGCAGAGGAGGAGGGAAGCATTGTAAATCTGGCAAAGAGAAGGCGGCTCCCATGGCCTGAATATGTGGCGGAAGAAAGGCAGATAGACCCCAGGGGTGCAAACCACTCTGCAGCCACATTCTGGACAGGAAGTCAGGTGGCAACATGTTAATGAGGTCCGGTGATTAAAATTGCTATGGCATCATTCTGCTGCGGGTGGGTTGCAATCAAACTGAAACTAGTGGGTTCCTGTTGGCAATGTTCCCTCTAAGCTGCGCGGCCGAGCAGCTCTCTGCCGGCCCCACGCAGCCCGGAGCCGGTTTTTTCAATGTAAAAACTGTGAATGGGGCACGCAGCTCCTTAAAGGGACCGCGCACGCAAAAAAAATTAGGGTGAATATTGCCTGTTGGCAGTTAAAAGCCACCCATATCTTCTCTCCAAGCACTTTTCCTCTCTTAAAATACAAAGACAGCAACAGATCCCTTATTTGAAAAATGTTCAGAGGTTTAAAATCTTTACTGTCACCAATGTTGCTTTTCCTGCTCTCCGTATTGCTTTATTAAAGACTTCTGGCTAAAATCTTCATGGTGCTCCATGCGTTGTCCATTCAGCTCATCCAGTGGAATAGTTCATACAAAAATAGGAGAGCAATAAGATTGTTACATTTCATATTTTGAAAACGTTAGCATTTGGGTGATGCAAAGGGATAAATTGGTCCTTTCATGACTGGGGGTCTATGTTAAAATGAAACCTAGATTAAAGAGATAAGTCTCCTCTCCAGCCACGTGGATCTTCTATAAATGATTTGGGGTGCCTCAATGCAGTTCTAATGGCTGTGGCTTCACAGCACAAAATTGTGCTCAATTGGCAATCTTGCTTGGAGAGCCTATGGGGGAAAAATTCGGTGGGGGGCGCTAACGGGTCGCTAGGAACTTAGCGTCCGAGCGCAACGATTTTAGCGCCGCTTGCGAAATTCACCAGTCGTTTTGCGGCGGCGCTAAACACTACCGCCACGATCTCCTGCGCCCGCATATCATGATGTCAGTCAAGCGTGCAACGCCCCGGTAGCGCCCCGTACCGGATATTGAGTCGCGCCCCCTGCCTTAGCGCCTGCCGCTGGGAACGACGGGTAGAGGGGAACGTTTTCAAGTTGGGAAGGGGCTGGGGGAGCGCTATTTGAAGGCGGGCGCTTCCTGCCTTTTCTTGTTGGCAAAATTTTTGGTACACGCAGGTTGAGAGGGAGAGAGACGTCTGGAGAGATTTAACGCTGTCCTAAGGAGTTCTGGCCCTCAGCACCACTTTTGAGGTTCCTAAGTGCCGAGCTCTTTCCCTGGGCCTATCCATTAGTGCTTCCAATACAATTGCTTTTGAAGTCCCTCCAGGCCGAGATTCAAGGCTGCAATGAGCAAGGTGTGGCTGGCCAGCAAGATGGCCTCTCCCCTTTAAGAACTGGACGGCGCCAGTCTGTCTGGCTTCCACGGTAATTGACATCGCCTGAGCTTCGGTAGTGTTCTGAGGTAGCGCCTTGCTCCCTGACGTTTGCGCCTTAAGAGAGGGATGTAGCGCCTGATTTAGCACTCAAATCACCTTCAGGGGCGATAGAGGCGAATTTTGCAGTCGGAGACGATAATTAGCGCCGGGCACTAAACTTGCACCCGGCCGATATTAGCGCTCCAAAATGGGCGATACCCAATTTTTCCCCCTATGAAAATGCCTGCTATGAGAAAATGGTTTAATAGAGCTATTTGAAGGCTGGAGTTGAGGCACATTCTTGGGACAGAGCAGTATAGCTCAGGATTTACTTGAGGCTGACACTGTCTATCCAAATTTTTAAAAAAGAATAAAGCATTCCCATCCTCACCTTGATAAACAGAAGTCAGAATGTAAAAGGTATACCGTTGGATATTTTTATATTCACTTTTTATAATCTTTTGCTTCCCTTACCCCTGACATTGCGCACAATTCTGTGAAGATCCAAGTCTCACCTGTTATTATCCCAGTCTCAGTTTTCGTGTCTTTTCGTTACTGACATTTTTCTCCAAATAGTGCAGCTGAGATCAAGTATTCACTACGCAGGGAATTGGCTGGAATAATAATATATGATAAAATACTTGCATTTATTTAGTGATTTATCAGATTGAAATAACTCAAAGCACTTGATACACTGGATTACAGTGATTATGTAGGCAGCAATGTCTCACACACCGCCATCAGATAAGTGATCAATTAATCTTGTTTTGGCATTATTGGTTGTAACAGGACATTAGCAGAACACTCTAGTCTTTTTTTTTTAAATACTACCATGGGATCTTTGATGTTCACCCGAGTTATCAGAATGAGCAGATGGGGCTTTGGTTTAACAGCAAGAACTTGCATTTATATAGTGCCTTTAACCAATGTTTCCTCTAATTTTTTTTGTACTGAGCGGGCCACGAGTTCCTTTGAGCGCAACCTTTTCGTCTGTGAGCAAATTTTAAAACAACAACAACTTTTACAACAGCGACAGCAACCACTTAAAAGCATATATACAGTAATGCCATATTTGCCACCCCACCGTCTCAAATCATGAGACAATCAAACAAGGTTCTGTACAAGTTTAACATAACTTCTCTGCTTTTGAATTCTATTCCTCTAGAAATATGCCCCAGTGCTTTATTTGCACTTTTATGGCTTTTTTAACCTGCGTTGCTACTTTTAATGATTTGTGAATCTATACCCCTAGATCCCTTTGCACCTCTACCCCATTTAGACTCTTATTTTCCAAGGAGTAGGTCGCCTCCTTATTCCTCCTACCAAAATGCACCACCTCACACTTATCTATATTGAAATTCATTTGTCATTTTACATGTCCATTCTGCAAGTTTGTTTAGGTAGAATTAATTAAAAGCTTTTAGTTCGTCATGTACAAACTCTAATAAAAAATTACTTGTCAGAAATGACTGAGATATAAAAGAACTGCATAATAATGCATTAACACTTCAGAAACGTCACTCAGTTACACAATTATGCATCAACAAACAATCCAAAAGCCCAAAGTGAGCTGAAAGAGGCATATCTATTCGTGCAATTTGTATTAATTTTAAAGTTTTCAACGTATTAGCTCATCTCTCATGTCATTATAGCAGTGGCTGCACAAGCAGCAGGAGCAGCGGCTTTCCTATGGTGCTGACGTGCTGTACGCCCACATAAGTAATTAGAATATTAATCACAGTACAACCAACAAATATAAAGTGCTGTAGTTCTTTAGTTCACAGTATTAAAAAGAATTGAACAAAAACGGATATCCGTATTTCCAACTTCAATCACTCCCATTAATAAACGTGGTCTTCTTGAACCAGCACACCCCTCATGCAACATGTCAGAAATGCAACACTTATTCACAAGTGCAGAAAAACACATACAAATTTGCGTCACCGAATTAAAAACAAAAAGCAGGAAAAGCTGTGATTTAACAAAAATAAACATTCATCTTTCTTCCTGGACAGGAGAATCAATCAGACCGACTTGGAAATGTTTACTAATATGTTGATGTAAAGATGTTAATTTACTCATTTCACTTCTAATGTTTTTCTCTCAAACATTCTCCACAATATTAATCCCTGTTCTTATCACGAAGAGTGTTGAATTATTTTAGGTACTTCCCAATTAAATAATGGGAAACAAACTTCATTGTACACTCAATTTTTAATCTCCTATTTCAAACATTTATACCAAATCAAAATTGTACATTATCAGTTTAATCGAAGTATTTTCTGTGTCTTTCTCAATAAACAAATAGCAGTTTCTTCTAAAGTAGCTTCCTGCAATTTTTATACATCATTACATAACTCGTGTTTCTATTAACACTCCACTAAACGTTTGAGGAAATCTATCTTTACATTATTCCTGGGACTTGTTAGGACGATAGAACGACAGACAAAATAAAATGGTTTGTGTTTTTCCCCTTTTTTTGGTTCTCTTCCTAAACGTCTTAATACTTTTTATTGACTTTTTAAAAAAATATGTAACTCCGACAAATCCTCCCCGCCCTCCCCCTCCTCAACAGCATGGTTGCATGTTTGTGTAAAGCTACTCACTTCAGTCGATCATTCAAAATCAAATATTGAGAAATTTCAATTTTAAAATGTTTTAAGCATTTCAGAACCTCTTTAAAAGCGTTTGGACTTCAAGACCTGGTTGAAACTTGTTTAGATGAAGGGAAAATTGACTTTTGTTTCTGTTTTTTTCCAAAATCAGATTAGAAACTTGGGGGGGGTGGGGGGAGGAGTGTGTTTGGCACTCATTTTTTGTGAAAAGTTCATTAAAAATCTTTAGGGGGAAAAATTCAGTATCGCCCATTTTGGGGCACTAATGTCGGCCGGGCACAAAGTTTAGCGCCCGGCGCTAATTATCGCCTCTGACTGCAAAATTCGCCTCTCTCGCCCCTGGGGGTGATTTGAGCGGTAAATCAGGCGGTACACACCTCTCAAGGTGCAAACGTCAGGGAGCGAGGCGCTACCTCAGAACGCTACCGAAGCTCAGGCGATGCCAATTACCATGGAAGCCAGACAGTCTGGTGTCGTCCAGTTCTTAAAGGGGAGGGGCCATCTTGCTGACCAGCCACACCCTGCTCATTGCAGCCTTGAATCTCAGCCTGGAGAGACCTCAATAGCAATTGTGTTGGAAGTACTAATGGATAGGCCCAGGGAAAGTGGTGCTGAGGGCCAAAACTCCTTAGGACAGCGTTAAAACCAAAAATTCTGCTGACAAGAAAAGGTAGGAAACGCCCGCCTTTAAATAGCGCTCCCCCAGCCCCTTCCCGACCTGAAAACGTTGCCCTCTACCTGTCATTCCTAGCGGCAGGCGCTAAGGCCGGGGGCGCGACTCAATATCTGGTCCGGGGCGTTGCACGCTTGGCTGACGTCACAATTTGCGGGCGCAGGAGATCGTGGCAGTAGTGTTTAGCGCCGCCGCAAAACGACTGGTCGATTTTGCGAGCGGCGCTAAAATCGCCGCGCTCGGGCGCTAAGTTCCTAGCACCCAAAGATGTGCGGGTTAGGTTGATTTGGCTATGATAAATTGACCCTTAGTGTTAGGGGGCATTAAATACGTGGGGTTACGGGGATAGGGTGGGATATGTGTCGGTGCAGGCTCGATGGGCCGAAATGGCCTCTATCTGCACTGTGGGGATTCTGTGAACTTACCGCGGGACATTCAATATCACATTCCCGTATTTTTTTCCGGTTTAAACAATTTTCTGAATTTAAAAAAAATAATTCTCAGTATTGTTTCACCAGGAAAGTGATGTTGAATGTCCCTCCGTTCCCCTCTCTCTCTCTCTCTCTCCCTCTGTCCCCGTCTCTCTCTCTCTCTCTCTTCCTCTCTCTCTCTCTCTCTCTCTCTCTCTCTCTCTCTCTCTCTCTCTCTCTCTCTCTCTCCCCCCGCCCCGTCTCTCTCTCTCTCTCTCTCTCCCCCGCTCCGTCTCTCTCTCTCCCCCGCTCCGTCTCTCTCTCTCTATCTCTCTCTCTCTCTCTCCCCCGCTCCGTCCGTCTCTCTCTCTCTATCTCTCTCTCTCTCTCCCCCGCTCCGTCTCTCTCTCTCCCGCTCCGTCTCTCTCTCTCTCTCTATCTCTCTCTCTCTCCCCCCCGCTCCGTCTCTCTCTCTCTCTCTCTCTCTCTCTCTCTCTCTCTCTCTCTCTCTCTCTCTCTCTCTCTCTCTCTTCCCCCCCCCTCTCTCCCCCCCCCTCTCTCTCCCCCCCCCCCTCCCCCCCCCCTCTCTCCCCCTCCGTCTCTCTCTCCCCCTCTCTCCTCCCCCTCCCCCTCTCTCCCCCTCCCCCTCTCTCCCCCTCCCCCTCTCTCCCCCTCCCCCTCTCTCCCCCTCCCCCTCTCTCCCCTCCCCCTCTCTCCCCCTCCCCCTCTCTCCCCCTCCCCCTCTCTCCCCCCCCCCCTCTCTCCCTCTCTCCCCCTCTCTCCCTCTCTCTCTCTCTCTCTCTCTCTCTCTCTCTCACCCTCTCTCACCCCCACTCTCTCTCTCTCTCACCCCAGTCTCTCTCTCTCACCCCCATCTCTCTCTCTCTCACCCCCAGTCTCTCTCTCTCTCACCCCCAGTCTCTCTCTCTCTCACCCCCAGTCTCTCTCTCTCTCACCCCCAGTCCTCTCTCATCGTCTCACTCCCAGTCTCTCTCTCTCACCTCCAGTCTCTCTCTCTCTCACCTCCAGTCCTCTCTCTCTCTCTCCAGGCTCTCTCGCACCCCCACTCTCTCTCTCTCACCCCCACTCTCTCTCTCACCCCCACTCTCTCTCTCACCCCCACTCTCTCTCTCACCCCCACTCTCTCTCTCACCCCCACTCTCTCTCTCTCACCCCCACTCTCTCTCTCACCCCACTCTCTCTCTCACCCCCACTCTCTCTCTCACCCCCACTCTCTCTCTCTCACCCCACTCTCTCTCTCTCTCACCCCCACTCTCTCTCTCTCTCTCACCCCCACTCTCTCTCTCTCTCACCCCCACTCTCTCTCTCACCCCCACTCTCTCTCTCTCTCACCCCCACTCTCTCTCTCTCTCACCCCCACTCTCTCTCTCTCACCCCCACTCTCTCTCTCTCACCCCCACTCTCTCTCTCTCTCACCCCCACTCTCTCTCTCTCTCTCACCCCCACTCTCTCTCTCTCTCTCTCTCACCCCCACTCTCTCTCTCTCTCTCTCACCCCCACTCTCTCTCTCTCACCCCCACTCTCTCTCTCTCTCCCCCACTCTCTCTCTCTCTCACCCCACTCTCTCTCTCACCCCCACTCTCTCTCTCACCCCCACTCTCTCTCTCTCTCTCTCTCCTCTCTCTCTCTCTCTCACCCCCACTCTCTCTCTCTCTCTCACCCCCACTCTCTCTCTCTCTCTCTCACCCCCACTCTCTCTCTCTCTCTCACCCCCACTCTCTCTCTCTCTCTCACCCCCACTCTCTCTCTCTCTCTCACCCCCACTCTCTCTCTCTCTCACCCCCACTCTCTCTCTCTCTCACCCCCACTCTCTCTCTCTCTCACCCCCACTCTCTCTCTCTCTCACCCCCACTCTCTCTCTCTCTCACCCCCACTCTCTCTCTCTCTCACCCCCACTCTCTCTCTCTCTCACCCCCACTCTCTCTCTCTCTCACCCCCACTCTCTCTCTCTCTCACCCCCACTCTCTCTCTCTCTCACCCCCACTCTCTCTCTCTCTCACCCCCACTCCTCTCTCTCTCACCCCCACTCCCACTCTCTCTCTCTCTCACCCCCACTCTCTCTCTCTCACTCTCTCACCCCCACTCTCTCTCTCTCTCACCCCCACTCTCTCTCTCTCTCACCCACTCTCTCTCTCTCTCTCTCTCTCACCCCCTCTCCCCCTCTCCCCCAGTCTCTCTCTCACCCCCTCTCCCCCTCTCCCCCAGTCTCTCTCTCTCTCTCCCCCAGTCTCTCTCTCTCCCTCCCCCAGTCTCTCTCTCTCCCTCCCCCAGTCTCTCTCTCTCCCTCCCCAGTCTCTCTCTCTCCCTCCCCCAGTCTCTCTCTCTCCCTCCCCAGTCTCTCTCTCTCCCTCCCCAGTCTCTCTCTCTCCCTCCCCAGTCTCTCTCTCTCCCTCCCCAGTCTCTCTCTCTCCCTCCCCAGTCTCTCTCTCTCCCTCCCCAGTCTCTCTCTCTCCCTCCCCAGTCTCTCTCTCTCCCTCCCCAGTCTCTCTCTCTCCCTCCCCAGTCTCTCTCTCTCCCTCCCCAGTCTCTCTCTCTCCCTCCCCAGTCTCTCTCTCTCCCTCCCCAGTCTCTCTCTCTCCCTCCCCAGTCTCTCTCTCTCCCTCCCCAGTCTCTCTCTCTCCCTCCCCAGTCTCTCTCTCTCCCTCCCCAGTCTCTCTCTCTCCCTCCCCAGTCTCTCTCTCTCCCTCCCCAGTCTCTCTCTCTCCCTCCCCAGTCTCTCTCTCTCCCTCCCCAGTCTCTCTCTCTCCCTCCCCAGTCTCTCTCTCTCCCTCCCCAGTCTCTCTCTCTCCCTCCCCAGTCTCTCTCTCTCCCTCCCCAGTCTCTCTCTCTCCCTCCCCAGTCTCTCTCTCTCCCTCCCCAGTCTCTCTCTCTCCCTCCCCAGTCTCTCTCTCTCCCTCCCCAGTCTCTCTCTCTCCCTCCCCAGTCTCTCTCTCTCCCTCCCCAGTCTCTCTCTCTCCCTCCCCAGTCTCTCTCTCTCCCTCCCCAGTCTCTCTCTCTCCCTCCCCAGTCTCTCTCTCTCCCTCCCCAGTCTCTCTCTCTCCCTCCCCAGTCTCTCTCTCTCCCTCCCCAGTCTCTCTCTCTCCCTCCCCAGTCTCTCTCTCTCCCTCCCCAGTCTCTCTCTCTCCCTCCCCAGTCTCTCTCTCTCCCTCCCCAGTCTCTCTCTCTCCCTCCCCAGTCTCTCTCTCTCCCTCCCCAGTCTCTCTCTCTCCCTCCCCAGTCTCTCTCTCTCCCTCCCCAGTCTCTCTCTCTCCCTCCCCAGTCTCTCTCTCTCCCTCCCCAGTCTCTCTCTCTCCCTCCCCAGTCTCTCTCTCTCCCTCCCCAGTCTCTCTCTCTCCCTCCCCAGTCTCTCTCTCTCCCTCCCCAGTCTCTCTCTCTCCCTCCCCAGTCTCTCTCTCTCCCTCCCCAGTCTCTCTCTCTCCCTCCCCAGTCTCTCTCTCTCCCTCCCCAGTCTCTCTCTCTCCCTCCCCAGTCTCTCTCTCTCCCTCCCCAGTCTCTCTCTCTCCCTCCCCAGTCTCTCTCTCTCCCTCCCCAGTCTCTCTCTCTCCCTCCCCAGTCTCTCTCTCTCTCCCTCCCCAGTCTCTCTCTCTCCCTCCCCAGTCTCTCTCTCTCCTCCCTCTCTCTCTCCCTCCCCAGTCTCTCTCTCTCCCTCCCCAGTCCTCTCTCTCTCCCTCCCCAGTCTCTCTCTCTCCCTCCCCAGTCTCTCTCTCTCCCTCCCCAGTCTCTCTCTCTCCCTCCCCAGTCTCTCTCTCTCCCTCCCCAGTCTCTCTCTCTCCCTCCCCAGTCTCTCTCTCTCCCTCCCCAGTCTCTCTCTCTCCCTCCCCAGTCTCTCTCTCTCCCTCCCCAGTCTCTCTCTCTCCCTCCCCAGTCTCTCTCTCTCTCTCCCCCAGTCAGTCTCTGTCTCTGTCTCTGTCTCTGTCTGTCTGTCTCTCTCTCTCTCTCTCTCTCTCTCTCTCTCTCTCTCTCTCTCTCTCTCTCTCTCTCTCTCTCTCTCTCTCTCTCTCTCTCTCTCTCTCTCTCCCCCTCCCCAGTCTCTCCTTCTTTCCAGTCTCTCTCTCTCTCTCTCTTTCTCCCCCCCCCCCCCCCCCTTTTGATCCTCGATCTCTTTCCCCCCCCCGGCCACCAGCCACCAATGGATCCCCTGACCTCTGCACAGAGCCGACGAAAGCGTGGCCCAACTGGATACTGCGCATGCGCGGCTCCAGTATCACGCGAGCAGGTAAAAGAGGCTGAAAGGCAAAGAATCAGAATGCGGGGGATTCTCCAGCTGTCCAGCTGAATGGTCAAGGGAGAAAACCCAACCCCTCCTGGCGTTACACAGCAACCCATCAATCATCAGAACACACACTTCAAGAGCTGCAATTGCCATCGGCACTGAGGTTGCAAGACTTATAAACGAGTCTGTCTGGATTCCTGGGGCCATCGTGTATTGGGCCCATCCCCGCTCCAGCTACTGTCCAGCTTTCTGCGCGGTATTTCATTTTAAGTGCGCGTGAGCTTTGAAATGTGTGCGCAGGCGTGCACCTTGGAGCGAACAGTGCCTTTTAATGTAGCAAAACATCCCAAAGTATTTCACATGAGTGTTATCAAACCACATGAGATATTAGGAAAGATGACCAAAAGCTTAGTCAAAGATGTGGGTATTAAGGAGCATCTGAGAGGCTGAGTGGTTTAGCGATGGAATTGCAGAGCTTAGGGCCTAGGGAGCTGAAGGCACGGCCGGCAATGGTGGAACGATGAAAATCAGGGATGGGCAAGAGGCCAGAATTTGAGGAGCACAAAAATCTTGGAGGATTGTAGAGCTGGAGGAGGTTACAGAGATGGGGAAGGACGAGGACGTGGAGGGATTTGAAAACGAGGATGAGAATTTTAAAATCAAGGCATTGCAGGACCAGGAGCCAATGTAGGTCAGCGAGCACAGAGGTGATAGGTTAACGGGACTTGGTGGGAGTTAGGATATGGGCAGCAGAGTTTTGGATGAGCTCACTGTCGTAAGAATGAGCCTTACGCGTGGTGAACTTAAAGTAAGCTTTAATCAACTAAAAAGGTGCTACATACAAAAGAGGTCTTACTCTATGCCTCTCCAGGATCCAACTGATCAGCCCAGTATTTATCCTGGACTAATCACAGGAAGTGATGTAATCAAGTTCGAGTCACAGGAAGCTGTATTGTGTTACCACATTCTCCCCCCCCCAAAAGATTAGGAGGCCGGGATGAAGTTCGAGTCACAGGAAGCTGTATTGTGTTACCACATTCTCCCTCCATTTCGTAGCCGCTGGACGAGGGAGAGCCGCACCCGTTTGGGTTCTCGTAGCGGTAGAGGGCCCCTAGCCCGTTTACCCGCCGCGGGCCGTGGACCAGAGTCCGAGTGATCCAGCCCGCTCTGTGAGGGGTCAGGACGATCCTGACTGTGTACTGGTGCCCGAACGGGTGTCGGGCAGGGCTGTGGCAGATCCGTTTCCGAGCGTATGGTACGGGGTGGATCGTGGCTGCGCGTGCGAGCCCCGACGGGCTCATAGTCAGTCTGCCCCAGGTCGGCACGCTGGAGTGAGGTACCAGCCGGCGTCAGATCCAGATCGTGATGAGAGGCACCTGGCGAGCCCAGAGATGTGCCTGGTACAATATCATCCCCTGGTGTCCCTCTATGTTTCGGCGGGCAGGGAGCCAGATCCCGCAATGACACGGTAGATTCCCGACCGTCAGGATACCGAATATAGGCGTAGGTAGGGTTGACGTCAGTGAGCTCAACCTCATCTACCAGGGGGTCATTCTTAGACGCCCGAACATATCTTCGGAGTAGCACTGGTCCCGGTGCAGTCAGCCACGACGGGAGAGATATCCCATAGGATGAGCGACGCTGAAATCGGAAGAACCGTTCATGAGGCGTCGTATTTGTGGCGGTCGAAAGGAGGGACCGTGTGGAGTGTAATGCGTCTGGAAGTACTGCTTCCCATTGCTGGTTGGGTAGGCCCCGAGATCTCAAAGCCAGACGTACCGCATTCCAGATGATAGCGTTAAAACGCTCGACTTGCCCATTCCCGACCGGATGATAAGGCGTCGTTCTGCTGGCAGCAATACCCCGTTCCGAGAGATAGGCCTTGAGTTCTCCTGACATAAAAGAAGGGCCGCGATCCGAATGAACATAGGATGCCATGCCACAGAAAGCAAATACCTGCTCAAGGCAGCTGATAACCGTGGTCGTCAGCATATTGGGGCAGGGAAAGGCAAATGGAAAACGGGAATACTCATCGACCATGGTCAACAGATAAGTGTTGCGAGTTGAAGAGGGCAACGGCCCCTTAAAATCGATGCTAAGCCGTTGCATTGGCTGGGTCGCATGTATGAGTATACCACCCGAGGGGCGGAAAAACTGAGGTTTCAATTCCGCACAGACTCTGCAGTCCGAGCACATCTTCTTTACATCCCCGGTAGAGAATGGGAGATTTCGGGACCGCACGAAGTGTAGCATGCGAGTAACGCCCGGATGACACAACCCATCATGGATGTCTACGAGCGTAGAGGGTGCCATGGCGGAGCAGAATGCTCGTGTGAGGGTATCCGGAGCCACATTCTCCTTGCCAGGTCGATAGTGGATGGTGTAACCAAAAGAGGCCAATTCCAGCCGCCAAAGCTGGATTTTATTATTTTTAATTTTGGTCCGTTTTCGATTATCGAGCATGAAGGCGACCGATCGCTGGTCCGTGATTAAGGTAAAGTGCTGGCGAGCTAGGAGATGAGTCCACTTCCGTACTGCCTCTATGATGGCTGTAGCTTCTTTCTCGACTGGAGGATAATGTAGCTCAGCCCCTTGAAAAGTCCTGGACAAAAATGCCACCGGACGACCTTCCTGATTCAGAGTGGCCGAGATCGCCACCTCCGAGGCATCACACTCAACAACAAAAGGAAGACTCTCATCGATGGAGTGAAGAGCCGCTTTCTCCAACTGTTTTTTCAGGAGGTTAAAGGCTGCAACAGCCGCTGTGTCTAGTGGGAATGTGCTGGCCTTCAGTAGAGGTTGGATTCGGTCCGAGAAGTTAGGAATCCATTTAGCATAGTATGCAAACAGGCCGAGGGCCCGGCGCAAGGAGGCCGGATTCTTAGGTGGCGGGAGTTCTTGGAGTGGGCGAAGCCTTTCAGGGTCAGGTTTAATGATGCCATTGCCCACACAATAGCCAAGGATGTTGATGGTTGGTTGTGACTCGATGGATTTAGCCGCATTTAATGTCAAATTACGGTGCTGGAGTGCATCCCAAAATCGTTGGAGATTGGCGTCATGTTCCCGCTGATTGCGACCTGCGACAGTAATATTGTCCAGATAAGGAAACGTATCCTTCAAGTCTTCCTGTTTGACCAGGTCATCCATTGCTCGCTGGAAGACAGCCACTCCATTAGTGACCCCAAAGGGGAGGCGACGAAATTGATACAGCCGTCCATTGGCTTCAAAGGCCGTATACTGCTTGTCTGAGACCTTCAAGGGTACCTGATGATAGGCACTTTTCAGATCATATGTTGAGAACACCGTGTACTCAGCCAGTTTATTAACCATATCATCGATGCGCGGCAATGGGTATGCGTCCAAGTCCGTATATTGATTGATGGTCTGTGAATAGTCAATGCACAGCCGTTTCTTGTGAGGTTGTAGAGGGTTCTTAACAATAACGACCTGGGCGCGCCATGGCGACGAACAAGGCTCGATGATATCCTCTGCTAAAAGCCGAGAAATCTCAGCCGCAATAAAAGACTGGTCTTCCTGACTGAAACGTCGTGACTTTGTTATAATCGGTTTGCATCGAGGAGGGATACTGGTAAACAGTGAGGGTTCATCCAGTGAAGCTGCTGACAATGCACAGAACGGTAATCGAGGTCGTATATTAGAAATAGTGAGTTCAGGTTTGGATCCGCCGAACTCAATGGTGAGCTTCTTATGCTGCTTTTGAAAATCTAGCCCTAAGATAAGATCACTACATAAGTCCTTGAGCACCGAAAGCCGGGTGGAGGGATACCTGTGACCATTAAGTGTTATTTCAACCATACAAAAGCCAGAAATTCTGGTATTAAGTGATGACTGAGCCATCGCAATTGCCTGGTCCGATGGGAAAACATGTAGCTTTAACTCTGCAACAATCTGTTCCCTAATGAAACTATCAGTGCTACCTGAGTCAATTAAGGCATCTAAAGTATGTCCATTAATTGATGCTTTTGTAGCTGCATGGAATAGGTTCTGAGGACAAGCAGCTGTAATTGGTGTCGTTGCACAAAGAGTGGCTGAAACTCTAGGTGTGTTTCTTCAAGAGAAAACCCGAGAGGAAGCACGATAGATTTTAGCTGGAACATCTTGATAGGCCCTTACCGGGGCAGTTCGGTAGGACTTAGCTTGATAAGCCCTCGTAGAGGCTCTTGATAGGCAAACCTTTGCAAAATGATCCTTTTTGTTGCAATGACTGCAAAACGCATTGCGAGCAGGGCAGAATTTCCGAGGGTGAAACTCATCACCACAAAAGAAGCATTTCTTAGATTGCCAAGAGGCTGCCACAGTGGGGTCATCATCCTCTTCATCAGTGAAGTCATCAGATTGATCGTCAGGGATAAAGTCCTCCCTAATAGAGTTCACCTGTGGCCTCTTAAATTGCCTGACTGTAGTTAAGGCAGCAGACCGAGGTCTGGGCACTGTATAAAGGTCTGCATTTCTTTTTGCCAGATCTAGAGAGCAAGCCATGTCATAAGCTCTCTGAAGCTCAAGTGTCTTACTTTCCAGTAGACGCTGGCGTATAAATGGGGAGGCAAGCCCGCAGATGAAAGCATCACGGATCATTTCTTCACGGTACAGCTCAGCTGAGGCCGCCTGAAAGTTACAGTCCATACTAAGTCTGCGAAGCTCTTGGAGGAATTTATCAATGGATTCCTCCGGCCCTTGTTGGGCTGTAGCTAGCAGATGTCTGGCATAGACCTCATTCGGTGTCTTAGTATATAGTCTTTTAAGCGTCCGAATTGCCTCCTCGTAACTGCCCCATTCCTCGACATACTGAAATACATTCGGGGTGACACAGTTGATGAGTATCCGCAATTTTGAGTCATCATCAGCCTTGCAATATTCGAGAAAATTGTCAAACGTGCGATACCAGTGTTTCCACACCTTACCGGCTGCTGGGGTGTTTGGGTCCAAGTCAAGACGCGATGGTTTAAGGATGTTTTCCATGATGGGTGATTCCCTGGATCCTTAGTTCCGAGTTCGTCCAAAAAGTTTGAGTGCGAAGTTTTTCAAAGTTGATTAAATTGTCGTAAGAATGAGCCTTACGCGTGGTGAACTTAAAGTAAGCTTTAATCAACTAAAAAGGTGCTACATACAAAAGAGGTCTTACTCTATGCCTCTCCAGGATCCAACTGATCAGCCCAGTATTTATCCTGGACTAATCACAGGAAGTGATGTAATAAAGTTCGAGTCACAGGAAGCTGTATTGTGTTACCACACTCACGATTACGGAGGGTACAAGGGCAATGCAGCATTCCTTCGGGTATTGCACATGGGATGATCGCTTACATTATGAGCTCAGCACATGGTAGAAGACTTCGCATAATATTCAGCTGAGCCAAGCTGACACATCAAGATCTGTGTACTTTTGCTTCTTGGCACGGTATATTAGACGTCTCCCTCCAAAACAGATATACCGTTTTGGATACTGTTGGGGGAAATGACCTACCAGGGGAAGGCACCAGCAGCCAGGTTCATGGCACCATGGCTGGCTCTGCTGCACAGCAGGGCGGGAAAAAGAGTGGTAGAGCTATAGTGATAGGGGACTCAATTGTAAGGGGAATAGACAGGAGTTTCTGTGGCCGCAACCGAGATTCCAGGATGGTATGTTGCCTCCCTGGTGCAAGGGTCAAGGATGTCTCGGAGCGGCTGCAGAACATTCTGGAAAGGAAGGGTGAAGAGCCAGCTGTCATGGTGCATGTAGGTACCAACGATATAGGTAAAAAGCGGGAAGAGGTCCTACAAGCAGAATTTGGGGAGCTAGGAGCTAAATTGAAAAGTAGGACCTCAAAGGTAGTAATGTCTGGGTTGCTACCAGTGCCACGTGCTAATCAGAGTAGCATGAACAGGATAGCGAGATTAAATACGTGGCTTGAGCAGTGGTGCAGGAGGGAGGGATTCAAATACCTGAGGCATTGGAACCAGTTCTGGGGGAAGTGGGACCTGTACAAAAGGGACGGTCTGCAGTTGGGCAGGACTGGAACCGATGTCCTCGGGGTAATATTTGCTAAGGCAGTTCGGGAGGATTTAAACTAATATGGCAGGGGAATGGGAACCTATGTAGCGAAACAGGGGGAAGTAATATGCAGTCAGAAACAAATGTTAGAAGGGTGAGAAACAATAAGGGAAATCCGAGTAAACAAAGGCAAGAAACACAAAGGGCCATACTAAATCATAAGTCTAAAAGGACAAAGGGTGTTAATAAAACAAGCCTAAAGGCTCTGTGTCTTAATGCAAGGAGTATCCGTAATAAGGTGGATGAATTGACTGTGCAAATTGATGTTAACGGATATGATGTGATTGGGATTACAGAGACGTGGCTCCAGAACAATCAAGGCTGGGAACTGAATATCCAGGGGTATTCAACATTCAGGAAGGATAGAATAAAAGGAAAAGGGGGTGGGGTAGCATTGCTGGTTAAAAAGGAGATTAATGCAATAGCTAGGAAGGACATTAGCTTGGAGGATGTGGAATCAATATGGGTTGAGCTGCAGAACACCAAAGGGCAGAAAACGTTAGTGGGGGTTGTGTACTGACCTCCAAACAGTAGTAGTGAGGTGGGGGAGGGTATGAAACAGGAAATCAGAGGTGCATGCAAAAAAGGCGCAGCAGTTATCATGGGTGACTTTAATATGCATATAGATTGGGCTACTCAAACTGGAAGCAATACGGTGGAGGAGGATTTCCTGGAGTGTTTAAGGGATGGTTTCCTAAACCAATATGTTGAGGAACCAACTAGAGGGGAGGCCATCCTGGACTGGGTGTTGTGTAATGAGGAAGGACTAATCAGCAATCTTGTGGTGCGAGGCCCCTTGGGGAAGAGTGACCATAGTATGGTGGAGTTCTACATTAGGATGGAGAAGGAAACAGTTAATTCAGAGACCATGGTCCAGAACTTAAATAAGGGCAACTTTGAGGGTATGAGGCGTGAATTGGCGAGGTTAGATTGGCAAGTGATATTTAAGGGGTTATCAGTGGAAGGGCAATGGCAGACATTTAGAGATCGCATGGATGAACTACAGCAATTGTACATCCCTGTCTGGCGTAAAAATAAAAAAGGGAAGGTGGCTCAACCATGGCTAACAAGGGAAATCAGAGATAGTATTAAAAGCAAGGAAGTGGCATACAAATTGGCCAGAAGTAGCAGCAAACCCGGGGACTGGGAGAACTTTAAAACTCAGCAGAGGAGGACGAAGGGTTTGATTAGGGCAGGGAAAATAAAATATGAAAGGAAGCTTGCGGAGAACATTAAAACGGACTGCAAAAGCTTCTATAAATATGTAAAAAGAAAGAGGTTAGTAAAAACAAACGTAGGTCCCCTGCAGTCAGAAACAGGGGAAGTCATAATGGGGAACAAAGAAATGGCAGATCAATTGAACAAGTACTTTGGTTCGGTGTTTACTGTGGAGGACACAAACAAAAATCCGGAAATAAAAGAGATCAAAGGATCTGGTAAGAGGGAGGAGCTGAGGGAAATCCTTATCAGTCGGGAAAAGGTGTTGGGGAAATTGATGGGACTGAAGGCTGATAAATCCCCAGGGCCTGATGGTCTGCATCCCAGAGTACTTAAGGAGGTGGCCTTGGAAATAGTGGATGCATTGACGATCATTTTCCAACATTCCTTAGACTCTGGATCAGTTCCGAAGGAGTGGAGGGTGGCTAATGTAACCCCTCTTTTTAAAAAAAGGAGGGAGGGAGAAAGCAGGGAATTATAGACCGGTCAGCCTGACATCGGTGGTGGGTAAAATGATGGAATCAATTATTAAAGATGTCATAACAGACCATTTGGAAAGTGGCGACATGATAGGTCCAAGTCAGCATGGATTTGTGATAGGGAAATCATGCTTGACAAATCTTCTGGAATTTTTTGAGGATGTTTCCAATAGGGTGGACGGGGGGGAACCAGTAGATGTGGTGTATTTGGACTTTCAGAAGGCCTTCGACAAGGTCCCACACAAGAGATTGGTGTGCAAAGTTAAAGCACATGGGATTGGGGGTAATGTGTTGACGTGGATTGAGAACTGGTTGGCACACAGGAAACAAAGAGTAGGAGTAAATGGGTACTTTTCAGAATGGCAGGCAGTGACCAGCGGGGTACCGCAGGGTTCGGTGCTGGGGCCCCAGCTGTTTACATTATATATTAATGATTTGGACGAAGGGATTAATTATAATATCTCCAAATTTGCGGATGACACTAAATTGGGAGGCAGTGTGAACAATGAGGAGGATGCTAGGAGGCTACAGAGTGACTTGGACAGGTTGGGTGAATGGGCAAATGTATGGCAGATGAAGTACAATGTGGATAAATGTGAGGTTATC
Organism: Squalus acanthias; assembly: GCA_030390025.1. Taxonomy (NCBI): domain Eukaryota; kingdom Metazoa; phylum Chordata; class Chondrichthyes; order Squaliformes; family Squalidae; genus Squalus; species Squalus acanthias. Next base: position 158,431,861 of record CM059429.1, read on the forward strand.
CACTTTGGTGGTAAAAATAGGGAGGCAGACTATTACCTGAATGGTGGCAGATTAGGGAAAGGGGAGGTGCAACGAGACCTGGGCGTCATGGTACATCAGTCACTGAAGGTGGGAAGGCAAGTGCAGCAGGCAGTCAAGAAAGCAAATGGCATGATGGCCTTCATAGCAAGGGGATTTGAGTACAGGAGTAGGGAGGTGATGCTACAGTTGTACAGGGCCTTGGTGAGGCCACACCTGGAGTATTGTGTGCAATTTTGGTCTCCTAACTTGAGGAAGGACATTCTTGCTATTGAGGGAGTGCAACGAAGGTTCACTAGATTGATTCCTGGGATGGCCAGACTGACATATCAAGAAAGACTGGATCAACTGAACTTGTATCCTCTGGAGTTCAGAAGAATGAGGGGGGATCTTATAGAGACGTTTAAAATCCTGACTGGTTTAGACAAATTAGATGCGGGCAGAATGTTTCCAATGTTAGGGAAAACTAAAACCAGGGGTCACAGTCTAAGGATAAAGGGGAAGCCATTTAAGACTGAGATGAGGAGGAACTTCTTCACCCAGAGAGTGGTGAATCTGTGGAATTCTCTACCACAGAAGGTTGTTGAGGCCAGTTTGCTAAATATATTCAAAAGGGAGTTAGATGTAATACTTACAACTAGGGGGATCAAGGGGTATGGCGAGAAAGCAGGAATGGGGTACTGAGGTAGCATGTTCAGCCATGAACGCATTGAATGGCGGTGCAGGCTCGAAGGACCGAATGGTCTACTCCTGCACCTATTTTCTATGTTTCTAAACCAGTGTAAAAGGTTACTGATGATTTAAAGATGAATGCATTCGTTTTGAAAAGTATAACTTTTTCTTTGCACTTAATAGACTGTTGTAAATACATTGTATTTAATTCCAGGAATAAAGACTGTACTGATTTTTTTGAGATTTGGAGTACCATGGAGAACTGTTCACTGGACTCTCAAGAAGAGGATGAGGTACAAAAAATAATCATAAGGCTTACTACTTTTAAATGTTGATACCGTTAGCTTAACTGATTTGGGTTTATTCTGTTAACATGGCATTTTACAATGTACAGTACTTTTAAGGAAAATGAAACTTTTATATAGAAATTACTGTACTTCAACTTAAATGTCATCTGATTTTAGGAAGAAGATGAGACAACCAATGCTACTGTTGCAGGAACGTCTACTGCTAGAAGAGTGAGTAACATAGATTAATGATTCCATGAGCAAAAATATTGTATGATTGTTAGTCTAGCTGTAGGTTTTGGTGCACTGCTCCACAGTGGGTACCTGTTCAAATTCCTACTTTAGCATTTGTGCTGTCCTGCCCACAGTGTACAGGAGGATTTGCTGCTTTTCATTGTGCCAGTAACTGGACTGCTCTGTGGTTGCACTATTCTACTTTATTTTTGGGCATTGAGGAAGAAAAAGGGAAAACTTGCCAACTAAACAGGAAAAAAGGTGGCAGCTTGCAAAAAGTAAATTTAATATGGGTCTTAATATATTTTTTTAACAGTCCTCTTGACCCTGTTTTTAATTCAAGTAAACATTTTTTAGGCTTTCAGCATTTATAGTATTGAAGTGGCCTTGCCAGTGGTTAAATAAGACAGACGGTTACTTGTGGCCGAATATTTGTCTTGAGACTACTTTCTGGTCCAATAACTCAATTCCTTGATCCCAATGACCTAATGAGCACCCAACAGTGAAGGGATTTTTTCTTCCTAAACTTTATGAAATCTTTTACTGTTTCAAAACCGTGAGTGTAAACTGAATGCATTGGTAATGACTCTGGAATACCGCGACTGTTACATGATCCAACCAGATCATAGCTCATTAACAATTTTGTTTATGATTAATGTCAGTTCTGTATTCATTTGCAATAGATTTTCATCCTTAAAGTTGCAGTACACCTGAAAGTTCGTGTTTAAAAATGGGATTATGGTGCAAAAATTGTTGCATCAGTTATTTCTTTATGTATTTAGCATTACTATTAGTGACTTACATAGAAAATGCATATTTTTATGATGCAGACTCATTGATTACTTTATCTGTTTTGTTCCTATGTAAAGAATCATCCAAGGCACAAATTGAGTAAGAACTATGATATCAGTACATGGAAAACCCAGTGCAGGGAACTGGTGGAGATCCTGTTTCAGTGTGAAGACTCTGAACCTTTCAGGCAGCCTGTGGACCTCGCTGAATACCCAGTAGGTTAATTCAGACTATTTTCCATGGAAACTAATCAAAGGCTTATATTAAGGAGGTGAATTATGTCAAGAAAATATTGCATTTAAGGAAGTGAATTATGTCCAGAAAACATTGCATTTATGTATCAGCTTAGGTGGTTGAGTGCTGAACTCGCAATCAAGGGGTAGTATGTTTGAGCAGGGAAACCTGACACTCGGACTTGTTTTATCTCTCTCTCTCTCTCTTTCTCTCTCTCTCTCTCTCTCTCTCTCTCTCTCTCTCTCTCTCTCTTTTTCTCTCTCTCTCTCTCTCTCTCTTTTCTCTCTCTCTCTCTCTCTCTTTTCTCTCTCTCTCTCTCTTTTTCTCTCTCTCTCTCTCTTTTTCTCTCTCCCTCCGTCCCTCTCTTTTTCTCTCTCTCCCTCTCTCTTTTTCTCTCTCCTCCCTCTCTCTTTTTCTCTCTCCCTCCCTCTCTCTTTTTCTCTCTCCCTCCCTCTCTCTTTTTCTCTCTCCCTCCCTCTCTCTTTTTCTCTCTCCCTCCCTCTCTCTTTTTCTCTCTCCCTCCCTCTCTCTTTTTCTCTCTCCCTCCCTCTCTCTTTTTCTCTCCCTCCCTCTCTCTTTTTCTCTCCCTCCCTCTCTCTCTTTTCTCTCCCTCCCTCTCTCTTTTCTCTCCCTCTCTCCCTCCCTCTCTTCTTTTTCTCTATCTCTCTGCCCTCCCTCTCTCTTTTTCTCTCCCTCCCTCTCTTTTTCTCTCGCCTCACCCCTTCTTTTCTCGCCATCCCTCCCTTCCCACCCTCTCTTTCTCTCCTCCCTCCCCCTCTCTTTTCCTCCTCCTCCCTCTCCTCTCTCTCTCTCTGTCTCTCTCTCTCTTCTCTCCTCTCTCTCTCTCTCTCTCTCCCACCCTCCCCCTCTCTTTTCTCTCTCCTCCCTCCCCCTCTCTATTTTCTCTCCTCCCTCCTCCCTCACTTTTTTCTCTCTCCCTCCCAACCTCCCCCTCCTTTTTCTCTCTCTCCTTCCCCCACTCTTTTTCTCTCTCCCCTCCCCCCCTCTTTTTTCTTCTCTTTCTCTCCCTCCCTCTCTCTTTTCCTCTCCCCTCGCATCTCTCTTTTTCTCTCTCCCTCCCTCTCTCTTTTTCTCTCTCCCTCCCTCTCTTTTTCTCTCTCCCTCCCTCTCTCTTTTTCTCTCTCCCTCCCTCTCTCTTTTTCTCTCTCCCTCCCTCTCTCTTTTCTCTCTCCCTCCCTCTCTTTTTCTCTCTCCCTCCCTCTCTCTTTTCTCTCTCCCTCCCTCTCTCTTTTTCTCTCTCCCTCCCTCTCTCTTTTTCTCTCTCCCTCCCTCTCTCTTTTTCTCTCTCCCTCCCTCCCTCTCTCTTTTTCTCTCTTTTTCTCTCTTTTCTCTCTCTCTCCCCCTCCCTCTCTCTCTTTCTCTCTCTCCTTCCCCTCCTCCCTCTCCCCCCCCCAGGACACCCAACGCAGCTGCACATTGCACAGGAGGGCAAAACTCTATCTACATTATCACTTCCCCGTCTCACTAGCCACCACTCACCCTCATCCTACTGCAAGCATTCCAAATAACAACACACAAGGGTAGGCAATTGAGAGGTTTAGCCAATGTCCATGTGAAGTTTCTGGGAATGTGTTGTCATACAGTGAAATCTATATTTTCAACACTGCCCCATATTGGACAGATCTGTGCACACCTTGAGAAGTGTCTTACTGAGTTCCAGTGAATGTTGAGACATAACTCCCCTGCCCCCCCGGCTATAGTGATGAGTGTGCATGAAATGGTTTGGACATTAAAGGGGTGCTTTACGGTGCTGGTGTGGGATGGTATCAGCCTGGCAATCATGTGGCAGCCAGGGTTTACAGCGTCAAGTGAAGTAAATCTGGCCATGGTGAAGCAATCGATGGCTTCCCGGGCAGCAATGTTGTCATGGGGCTTGTGTCCTGTGCAGTATCAGGTGATGGCAGAGAAGGTTGGTGATGCTGTTGGTGATGTTGGTGTGCCTGCTGATGTTGGTGTTGGGGCTGATCGTGGAAGGATTTAGAGGACCACGGTCTGATTTTTTTCAAGGGCACCGATGTTGCTGCAATAGATGGCAGCGGCAGGTGAGATGACAGAAGCGATCTGTCATTGGTGAGAGAGGTTGTTCCAATGAGGTGGCACTGGACATACAGTTGCCTCTAAACATTTGCAAACTAAAGAAATCTCTATATGTATTACAAGTGCAGTTTCCAACAGTTTCTGCGCTCTGAAACTGACTATCTGCAACATAGCATCCTTTACACCACTTCTGCAGCTGTCAGCTTATCAGATACATCAGAGCAGACTCAATTCACGCCAGGGTGAGCTGGCGTGTTCCCCGAGCAGCGGGTAACCCGTGGGGAGCGTGTAAAATTGGAAGGAAGCCTCAAAATGCCATTAAATTGGCTCTTAACAATCCATTTAATGAGCTCAGTTGTCTCCCCCGCCGCTTGGTGTCGGGTCAGTTCTCCGCTGACAGACCCGACACCTGGGAGACTCGCGTGGAGGCGGGTTGACAGCGGGTTTCCTACCCGCTGTCAATCTTTGCTATTTTGACAGCGGACCCGCCTCCAAACCCGCCCTCTGAGCGCCGGCAAAATTCCGGCCTTAAGCTTTACAGTCCCTGCAGTGTTTTGGTTCTTTGGCAAGGTCAGAATGCTTTCTTTTAAACATTTAATGAGTGTAAATATTACAGGACAAGGCAGCTTCTAACCATAAGAAAATAATGATGCAAATTACACAAGGTATTCAATTTCTTCCACAACTGAATTCTTGGACTTTCTGAAACAGTTATTAATTGACCGACTATCCAATTTTGGTAAATTGCACAATTTTCTTCGGGTTTGAGATTTGTTTCTATGTATCCCTTTCAGTTGAAGATGATGATGAGTCAGCTGCATATACAATATTTTCTCATCTCTCTTAAAAACTGAAATAAAGATTAAAATAAATGTAATAAAACTAGAAAAAGGGTACTGAAGTACAAACAGATTGATGGAAATGTAGTTATTTAGTTAGCAACCAAAAGAGAAAAGATAGGTTATGTTTTGGGTGGGGATAGTTCTTTAGAGCCAGTAAGTATGCATTGTTTTTTGCTGAAAATTTTATACATTGATTTTCCCACCCCTGATCGGCACATGGAAAATGTGACTCTTTTCTGAAAATTAAAAAAAACGAATTTTACATTGTAACTTTCATTTCAGTGACATTTGTCTGCCTGTACTTAATGTGTTTGGACTCTGTTTTGAAAGATTTTTGAAAAATATTTTTTGTAGCAAGCTTTTGTCAGCATTGCTTTTTAATTTATCTTGCTACAAAATGCCTACTGGAAGTGAGCATGTGCTAAGATTTCTTCTGTTGATCAGCCAGGCATATATTCAAAATATACATCTGAAATGCAGTTTTGCAAATGTAAGGGTACATTTTTGCTTTTTTATTTAAATTCTGAAGATTTATTGAAGCATTAGAATTTTTAAAGAGATCCTTCATGGAAAAACCATGCATTTTATATTGTAAGCAAAGAGAAATTGTGGGCATTTCTGCTGGTTTTAAGTGCTAACTTGGTTTTGATACTCCGTGGTCATATCTAGGATTACAGGGATATTATACACACTCCAATGGACTTGGCGACTATAAAAGAAGCATTAGAAATGGAAAATTATGAGAGTCCCATAGAACTTTGCAAAGATGTGCGATTAATCTTCAGCAACGCTAAAGCTTATTCTCCAAACAAAAAGTCTAAGGTAAGCTGAATGAAACACTTTAACTGTAATAATAAGTTATTTGAAAAGAACTTTCCTTGTGTTTCGGATGCATTTTTGAAGTCAGTGGAAATAAAAATCAAAGAGAGATGTAAAACTGGCTGCCAACTCATTATCACCCATTTTACTCTATCTCTGAAAGTCAAGATCTACCCCAGTGTTCCCACAACATTGCTGCTCTTGTCTTCTTGGTGGTAAATGTACTTCTTCCCCCCCCCCTGCCCCCATCCCCTTCTCTTCTTTCTTCCCCCCCCGCCCCCATCCCCTTCATCTCTTTCCTACACCACCCCCACCACCTTCCTACTGAAGAATTTTAAAATAGGTAGATATATAAAACTGCACTATAGAATGAAACATTTTTTAAGTTTTCAGCTCCTGGTTTATTAACCTATGACTTGCTGAATAGTGTGTTTGTGTGGAAACAAGGCTCAACTATGATGTCCATTCCTCTCTTTTCAAGTTCCCTGTTCCCCATATTTAAATAGCCTCCCAATATTCAATGTTAAGGCTCATTGATGCAGAATAGTTACCAGGGTGAGGTCCTTAATTTTGGGAACCATATTTGTTACAGATCAGCACCTTCAGGATAGAAAGTGACAAAATTGGAAAGAGAAACCATTTCATGCTAATTTTGGATGGATTATGTAGTTACCTATAATAGTGAGTCCATTAGGAAGTTGGTGTACTATGATTTATATTAGAATGCTATTAAAATATTAACAGCCATCTTTTCCCCCCCTCCCCCCCCCAAAAAAAATTAGATATACAGCATGACTCTGAGGTTGTCAGCATTTTTTGAGGACCAAATTCGAACAATTGTCTCCGATTATAAAACGGCTCTAAAATACAATAAAAGGAGTCAGCACAAACAGAGATGCAAGAAACGTCTGCACAGTTCTGACGCCTCTAGGTCAAGTAGCAGAGCTTCCAGGTATGTTGTTTGTGTGTGGCGTTATCTTTAAACAGATCACCACAAAAATTAAGCCAGTGGTCAATTCTTTTTTTCAACAATTTTTTAAACCACTGCAGTTCCATAGATTGGCCCTAGCTGTGCAGCATGGCCTGACTCTGGGTAGGAGGGGGTTAATGGAACTGGCAAGTGACATATAGTGAGAAAATTTACACACAAGACTTTGGAAACTCACCTTTTGGAGTGTTTCGGACGTAATACTGTATTATACCAATTTGTGGTGCACCTTGTCGAATTCCACCTCCGTGGTCCATTTTAATGTTAAGTAACTTGGGGAAAGATAAGGCTAGTTTTTCTTTTGGCAGGGGCGGGTGGAAGATGAATGGGTTTGAATTAAAATGGTGGTTATATATCCAAAAAGTACTTGTAGGATAGTAAAAGAAGAGATACATTAATGTTAAAAGTAGTTAAATGGAATGATTAAACAATGGATATATCCTGTAAGGCATGGAAGTGTTAATATTTCCATTATAATTGCATGCAACAACTGGTTATATAGATTGCACACTAAAATTCAACATAAAGTTCAATCACTGGGACTGGTATGGGATTTTTTTGTTGCTAACTGAAGCAAATGTCAATTATGCCATTATTGTAGCAGGAATTCCATACCAAGTTTATTGGTAGCAGTGTGAATTTGGTGCAAAAGTCAAGTTCTGGCAGCCTCGGGGGGGGGGGGGGGGGAAGAGAACCAAAAGTGTTTGAGAAAAAACCTTTATACACTGCAGCTGAGAAAAGAATCACCTGACCAAGATGCAAAGGTATTAAAGGGATAGCTTTTTGAGGTGTTCCAAGCAAGTTGCATGTGTGAGGCTTTTGGCAATATATAATAATTCCCATGTGACATTAGAAGGGAAATATCATAATGGATATCTAGCATTATGGGTAGAGAGAGATGCCATTCTGCACATCGTTGTCTGGAGAATGTAGTTTGCATGAATGCAGAATTTGAGAAAATAATGGGGATTTAAAATTGTGTTTATGTGCATATGTGTCTTATGTTATACTATACCATTATAAGGTCTACATTCCTTAGAGTATTGCTTACAGGTACCACCATTTGGTTATCATTTATATAATTTCAAGAAAGTAGCCAGCAATCATCTTGAGCTGTTTACCCTTTTTTTTGTGCAATCTTTAGTCCAGAACGAAAACGGAAACCAATGAAGCCTCAGGCAAAAGTGGAACATCTTTCCAAAAGATCTACCTCGTTAAGTTCATCTCGGATCAGCTCAAGTAGCACTGAAGATAGTGCCTGTAGTGATGCTTCTGAACATTCTTCTACATTACCCAGAGTGAAGAATATGAGGGCCAGGGCACCTGTCCTAACTGTAAAGAAAGAAAGAATAAAAGACTTGCCCAATGGGTCAGTTGGATCAACAACAGGTGAGCAAACAAACTGAATTCAGTTTGATTCATGTGTGGGACGTTTTACTATGTTAAAGACGCTATATAAATGCAAATTGTTATTGAATAAACAGCATGGTACAGCGTAGTTCTGTATCCGTTTCTATGATTTTATATGTCGGGTTTTATGTGCATATGTATACATTTTCTTTTATTGGCTAGAGTGAAATCTTGATATGTTTCGATATATTGAATCTTGATTTACTTTGAAGTTTAGCTTGGTAATCATTCCTAGAATAAAACTGTTAAATTTTAGTTTCATATATCAAACTAATTTTGTGGGTGCATTCACTTGCTGTTGGCATGGTCCTACTTCCCTGGACTGTCTAGCTGGTCTCCTGTTGTCCTAGATTGCTGCGTGTATTAGCTCTATGTTTAAAACTAGCCTGACTTGCTCTCTATAAATTTCACATTACTCTCTAGCATTTTTCTGCCACTCTCCATCTCCCAGTCAGCACAAGACTAGGATTCTGAACAGTTGGCACTGTTCCTAACTATGCCTCTGGGTTGGTTTGTTTGAACTTAACAGGTTTTATGGTATACAAAATATCAGGTCTCAGTGATGATCTGTTGCTGGTTTAAAAAATAATAATGACTGCAAGTCGAGATTTAGATTTTTTTTAATGAGTGACATGATGCTAAAGAGCTCTGGAAAGCCTTTTTAAAATTAAAATGAGCAGTGATACCTTTTGTGAGAAGTCCCCTAGTGAAGATACAGGCAAAGTAAGTGAACAAGATCCAGAGCAAATATCTAAATGTAAGCAGAGAACAAGCCAATTTAGAAAGGGTTTTGCATACCTGAGTAAATAAGACTATAAATAATAGAGCTGTCTTTCTATGATATTGTGTTTCCTAGCATCAGAAAGTGGAGACTCCAGTGAAAGCTCTGCTGAAGAGAATGAAAGCACTATGAAATCTACAGCCTCTTCTCCAAATGGTGCTTGGGCAGAGTCCGTGGCTGGCAGCAGTAGGATAGTAAGAAAGCGCATGTTACCTAAACAAAAAACAGGTGAGCATGATTGAGCTACTGATTTTTATATATATATATATATATATATAATGAACTACATGGTCCTTTTGGTTTAGATACACATCTTGAAAAGCACCAGCAGTGTTTGGGATAAAATCTGTCCTCTTCATTACTGTGTACCATGGATTACAGTTTCAGTGTGCTGCACTTGTTACTGAATTATTTTATTTACATTACAAAATTGTTCTGGGGAGAGTTGAATGATAGTTTAGTGTATTGATTCTTCTGTTCCGTTCATTTGAGGTATTGGTTCACTTCTTCCTCTTGTCATTATTAAATGTTAGCACGATCTAGTTTGTCACGCACTCAGCTGAATCACAAGATTGTAGGTTCAAGGCCCACGCTAGAACATGCGCACATAATCTATGCTGACATTTCAGTGCAGTACTGAGGGAGGCTGCATGATGGCAGTGCCCTCCTTTGGATGGGATGTTTAAACTTGGGCCCTATCTTGTTCAGCTGGATGTTACAAGATCTCATGGCATTATTTTGATTAAAAACTGGAATTGTCTTGGTATAGTGACTAACATTTCTCCCTCATTCATCACCACCAGAAACAGATTTATCTTGCAAGGTGCAAAATGTCTGTAGTATTTGCCTATATAAGAGATGCTACTCTTCATTGTGTGTGAAATGCTTCTGAGACGCATTTAAAATCGGTTTGGTTTTTTCCTTTACCTCATCTTTCAGTACCATTTTGACTTTCCAGCAGGCAAGGTGATCTGGATTATGTTTTTTGATATGACTACCAGAAGTTCTGATTCGGCTCTTCCTAATTTTGACTTTATTTATATCCCTCTTCTAACTGAAGGTTTTCAAAAGGTGAAACCATTTTTTATTCTGTTGCAGAATCAGCTACAAGTGGTACTCAGGTAAATGGACACAACAGAAAATTGGTCCGTCAGACTACTGCAGCGAAGAAACGCAAGATCTTGAGTGATTCTGAGGAAGAAGACTCCCATTCTGAGCGGGAACAGGAGCTGTTCAGTGCTGTTAAGCGAAGAAAGATTGCCAATGTTTTGGAAGATGATGACTCTCTGTCTGAGAGCCAGCAGCAGCAGAAAGAGGAAGGCAGTAAATCTAGTTCTAGTAGCAGTACCAGTTCTGCGACTGAAAGCAGCTCAAGCTCCAGTTCTGAATCAAAATCACAATCAGACTCTGAATCCCGATCTGTTTCTGATTTGGATAGCGATTACAATGTGAAAGCAAAGACAAAAGTGAAAGCAAAGATAAAAGTGAAAACAAAGACAAAAGTCAAGAAAGGGAGACCTAATAGAGTTAAAGGGAGAGGAAAAAACAAAGTAGCTGTCTCTAAAAAAGTCACCAGCAGGTTAGAATACAAGAAACAGCAAAGGATTTTGGACAGCGATGAGGACGAGGCGGATGATGACGACGACTCTGATTATGTAAAACGAGATCATGTTTGTAGACCATCTGCAATAAGGACCAGAAATCAAGGCAGAAGGACTGTAAGATATGATGATTACGATTCAGATACAGACAGTGTCTTGCATAATGAGGTTGCTAACCATGGAGTGTCCAGGTCTGGACGGGTACGGCGGATACCCATGAGAGTGAGAGACTGAGATGCAGCCATTTATTGGCATTGTACCACTGTGAATTTTTTTCTCTAAAATTTCAGGGATTATATTTATATTTTTCTGGATTTATTTTCTGGGGGAGGGGGGAAAGCTGGCTGTTCACGGACACAAAATCATGACCGATATTGCAACCATTAAGGAACATGTAGTAACAGCACAAGAAACTGCAATAGTACATAAGGCAACTCTAGCAATGTCTATGGGCCATGCTAGAAAAGTGTGTGCAACTTAGTTTTGTCTACTATTAAGCACTACAGCTATGGTTATTTATTTTTGCTGCCTTGCATGTATTTTAAGCCAACTGAACAGCATATCTCTGTCTCTCCAGTAGTCAAAGCAGTTATCTTTCACATGTAGACACTGGATTACGGCAGCAGGAAGAAACACAAGATTTACACCCATCTTCTTCCCATGATTTGTGATGATGACTTTGCATTAATTGAATTTATGTTTCAAGTCAAATATTTTTGTCTAAAGTGTATTTTAATACCAGTTTAGAGATTTTTTTCCTTTGGAAGGGGAAGGGTAGAAGGGAAGGAAAATTGCTTTTTTAAAAAGTAAAAATCCCACTGTAGTATGGTAAGGGTGAAAAGACTTCAGATTTTCTTTTCAAGTAGGTGCGCAATATTGCACAAAAGCCTGTAACTTTCTTTTGTCCTAACCCTAACGTACCTTACATTGATGACTAATAGTTCAATCTGGTAGTAAATCAGATACTGCTGATGGTTTAAATTTTCAGTCACATCAGCAGCCATAGTCTGTGCCTGATCAATTTGCTGATTCCTGTGTTTGGGTAAAGGACAGGAATAACATAATAAGTGTACTTCTGGCTTTACTGGTCAGAGTGTATAAATCTTTTTTTCCCATTTATTAAAAGTTGGAGAGGAAAGAGAAGATCAGTATTTACACAGTACTGACCTGATTCTGATCTAATTACTAGTGTAGCATCAGTGCAAATTTATTTGGAATGTGAGGAATGGCTTGGCACAGAGTTGAGGAGCGATAACTTAGAAGTTATAAGCAGATAAATTAGAAAATGCAGGAAAAAGATACCCATATTTTCACAAAGTCTGGTTTAAAATCAATTTTACCTCAGCTTTTCTGGTAACTTATTTTGTTTCAAGTGAATCCAATTTGGTTTATTTAATTAGTTTTTGTTTATCTATGCAAATGTTTATTGCTGGCCATCAAGTTTAGCAGAGAGTAGAGTCTTAAAAAAAAAGACCTTTGTTAAAGGCAATTTCAAAACATTTCGGGTTTTTTTTTACCAAGGGGTAATCTGAGTGAATTCAGAAAGCATGGATTAACTTTGGAGTGAATATGGTGCTCTCTCACTGTGATAAATCACGTGTGAATATTCCAAAATAACACTTTAAAGTAGAAAGTATATTCTCAAACCGTGGGTCACCAGTGTGCTGTTGTGCAGTAAACCATTGGTACCTTCAATCTGTACTTTTAACTGAAATTACACCCATTTTCAGGGTTTGTAAAATTTGTTTAGAAGAACATTTTTCCTGCCCTCCACTTCTGAAGGCAGTGATTCACACTGAGGTGTAATTCCATGGACAATGCCAGCCATTGGTACCTTACTCGAGTATCCAAGTGTGTCTAGGCAGTGAGCATTAACAGGCTGATCCAACCAAAGGGTTGAGGAGATGCAGGGGTATTTCACCCAACAACCATATGCAGATACCAAGTGTCGAAAGATAACAGGAGCACTTGCTGTCATTTTTCCTCCCCAGTTTAGATGGTTAACTGTAGCGGCACCACCACTGCTCAAACCGAGATTAGCCAACAACAGATCAAGCTTGGGGCTTTGCTGGTCTATGCTCTATCATGATGCTACTGTAATGAGTCATTGGAGGAGCCCCTGTGCGTGTCTTTAAAATTCCACAGTCAAATTTGGACTGGATCTGCAATAAATCACTGATGCCCAAAAGTTGCTAGACAGAGCCCCCTTCAATATCTTCAACTCAGTTATGAATTATAGATCACAAAGAAACTTCACAAGAATGCTGTAAGAAAAGTGATTCCATAGTTTTGTTTGTAATGACAGGAATGCAAACGCATCAAAATAAATTTCCAAATTACTAACCGGCATGGGACCATAGTATAGCTTTTCTGCCTATTTATAAAACCATATATCTATATTGTGTCCCTCATGCTATAAATTGTTTTCTGAAGACATCTACCCACTGCTAACTGTTATGTTCCAAGAAGTGTTAGCATGCACGTTTTAATTTACTGTTTGCAGATTCATACAAAAGTGCTGGATTGTTTTTAGTTCTGTTATTTTACAAAATGTGTAAATTTCACTTTGGTTTACAACGAGCCATTTATTTAAGAAAATATTTAATTTGTACTGAAACTAGTTGTTTAAGTTTTTTGTTTTTCCTGTTAACTAAATTGACCTACCCCTTTCATGTATTCAGATTTGGCCATTTCGAAAATCTATGACAACAGTGAAATTAAACATCTTCACCTTGCACATTTAGCTGTTTAAAAGAACACACAAAGCAAAGACCTATTAAAACTTGTGAATCTATGAAGTTCCTGACATTTTTGGCCAAGCAGGGCCGTTCGCCACCATTCTTCAGAGGTGTGATCCAGCTCTACCAGCGATGGCTTGCCTACATCATTTCCCAATTACCAAATTTTTTTTTCGAGGGTGGAGGGAGAGAAAGTAAATCACCTTAAAACTGATTTTTTTTTTAATGCTGTTCAATCTTATATAAAAAAAATTTTTTTTAAATTGCAGCCAAGCTTTGCATTTGCCATGTGCAAAATGTCCTAGGGATACCAGATGATCACCTCTGAAGAAGAGGAGGCAGTTGAAATCTCTAAACTCATCTGAGTGAGAGAGTGTAATTTCTGACATTCAGCATGATTTATGCATGCAGCCACAGTTTTGTTCAGTCTGATGTATTAAAAAAACTAACGGCAAGTGACCTTTTAGCTCATCCACAGTTTATTAGTGTGGAGTTTTGTTTATAAAAAGAAATTGGTGCCTTCAGTTTTGTCTGTGCCTGCAGTGATACCAGATGATATTTCTAATCTTTTTTGTGGCAGTTGTCCTCCAGGAGCACATTGAAATTAAATGTTTTGCCCCAGCCACACCCCACTCCCCCTCTCCCCGCCAACTCAAATGTTGCAGAATATTTTGCCAAGGTCAGATTTTCTACATTTAATGTCCATTTCAAAATGGAGCGGTAGTTTTGATGAGGTGGTTACGGTTGTATGTAAAACATAGGGGGTAATTTTAACCTAACTCACTAGGCAGGGAGCCCACAGATTCGGATGGAACTCTGGTTTTACACCAGGCCCGCTATTACTCTCCATTGCCTTCGATAGTGAGTAAAATTGGGCGGGTGTAAAGCCAGCGTTACACCCGATCCCGTCAGTTTCCCGGTGGTCGGGTTAGGTTTAAATTGCTCCCTATAGCTTTTTTTTTTCTACTTTTCTTTTCTTTTTATTTGCTTGCATTATCTGAGAATCTAAACTTGTGAATTGTCTTCCACTTAGGAATTTTGTTGTGGGTTAAACATCCCTCAATATCGGATATTGTTTAGATATAAGGAAAAATGGTGCTAATTCTGCATCAGTTGGTGCATTTAAAAAATGTCAATTTATAGAGTAACCACAACAGTCAGATACTTTGCACCAAGACTAACATTGTTAACTAACTATAAACACTTTTGATGTCTTTAATGGAGCAATAAACCCATCAATGGAGACACAGGAAGTTCTCTTATCCCAACTGTATTCCAATGAATGTAAAGATGGCAGTTTCAAAAATGGTAAAGCTGAGTGTCTGAATTAATCTTGATGTACCTCAATTATCAACCAATGCTCATATTGCATATTTCTACTATGTAATTCCTTGGCTTATGAAGCACGTAGTTTACTTTTGATTTAATTTATTACCATGGTTTTATTTTCTCTTGTCCATTTACAATAATTAGTTGAGCAGCAAAATGCTAAGAAATAACTACATATAATGTTCAGCACATGGTACAAGTGAAAACAATTCATAGCCTGTAAAAAAAATTAAAAAACAATTACCATGTGGATATGCACTTGTGTATCAACTATTTTATGTACATGGTACTAGCTACTTCAAAGTATGCATTCCCTCCTTGACAGGAAGTAAATCTTGTTAATTTTTAAATTCCATCATGCCATTCCCTTACCACCCCCGCCCCCCCCCAACACCCCACCCAGTCAATTGTAAGAACATATTTGCCCTGTAGAACATGGTACACTATTTCTAACTGAATGTGGGCCGGTGACCTACTCCTGTGTCACTGTAATACCTAGGAGCTGCACAAGAACAGTATTAGCTAACATTTGTTTTCCAACACTTCCCCCCCCCTCCCATAATTACATAACCAAACCAGTGGGTTGTGTGACTCTGGCCTACCCTTTTTAATTTTGTATTGCATGTAAAACTGGTCATATAAACAGGTGGATTTATCTTAATATTACCACTGGCAATTAAAATGCCTAGTATGTAAAGGCAGGACCTTACTACATTACATCATTTAGACGATCAGCCTGTTGTTGAACAAAACCATGTTTTAACAGGAAACATTAGCGCCTGACATCACTCAAAGCGCACTAATATATATTTTATTAATTGAAAAGTGCAGTTTATGACAAACTAAAGTTAAAATCTGTAGCAAAATAGTGATAAAATCCAGGTATCAAATTGCTGGCTTTTGCAGGGGTACTAGTCCACAGATTCTGGGCACCCTCCACTAATTGTTAGCCTTAATAATGAGTATCAGCAGGCTATTTGACTGGGGTCTAGCAGAACCAAGTCTGATCCTGAAGACTCTCACTTTTAATAGAAGTTTCCATTCATTGCAATAAACTGTTCACACTTGTGCCTGCAGTTAGTGTCAGAAGGCTGGCCATATGGAGGCACTGTGGCTCTGCCCAATCCTTCTATTCACATACATATTTGGGAAAAGATGGATTGTAATCTGGAATAGGAACCCTGACTATTTTCCCCTCCCCTCCCTTGCCCGGGGATGTTGCGACCAATTGTATTGCCATAGCCGCCCTCCTCTTCCTTTCCCCATCGGCTAACAGCACAGAACAGGGGTTGAACTTGTAATTTGTAATAGAAGCATTGGCACAATTAGGTACCATTCTGTTGTACAACTAAAATTCTGCTTTGATGATTTAAAAACAAATGTTGCACACAAACAGGCTGCCTTTTTACATTTTAATGAGGGGACAAGTCCCAGATAACTTGTACGTGACAAAATTAGATCTCTTCTGACAATGAATTATTGGCATTCTCTTTCTAGTATTTTTTTTGTAAACATAATATAATGAAAAATGCACTCGCCCAGAAAATGTAATTTTAAATTACTCTACCAAGTGATTACACTTGTCAGACAATGAAATAATAGTTGCAATGAATTAATTTTCTGGATGTGTTTCTTGAGAGTTTTATCCTTAAGCATGATGGATTAAAGAGTAACCAAGAGTTTTCATTACATTTACAGCTGATTTGGATAGCCTACCTCTTTTATAAAAAAGAGAGGTTTATTTTTTAGGCGTGACTGGCTTTCCGAAGACCGCCACCCAAAACATCACCCTTTATCCTTCAGACTTATTGTACATTTTCAGCATGTGTTTTTCTTCATCTTTTATATTAATAAAATGCAATTCACATCCAACATTATGTTGACCCTTTAATACAAGCACTTCAATTGACTGCAAAACAAGTTATAAGGCCATTTCAGTTTAGGAACAAACTTAACCCTTTTTAATCTAAAAATAGTTTCCCCATATGTCTAATATCCAGCTGAATTGTATCACTGTCTTTCGTTTAAGCTCAGATTTCTTTCAAATAAAAATTTGGAGGACAACTGAGAAAAAAGAAAAAAATCTATAGAGCAAAGTTTTGTTTACATACTGATATTGCCTGTAAAACTTTTCAGACTTGTTAGCTTGATCAGCAACTTTCTAACTCTTTGGGAATAACGGTATAATAAGTGACTATGCATTTGGGTTTCCAGTTATGAGTACAGTATTGGAAAAAGGAAACACTAAGAATTTTGTATGGCTGTTTATAAAAAAAAAAATGAAGTATTATAATTAAAACATTAACTGATTTTGATTTTACAGGCAGGTAAATAAAATTATATTGCTTTTGGATAATGTGCCATGCTTTACTGTGTTGCGTACTCTGCAACTTAGTGGGTGATGTTTCCACAGACTTCCAGTCCTGGTAGTTGTTAACTTATGCATGTGTGTGATACAGCAGCAATGTCCCAGATGATGTGATTATGGCATTTTAGAGGTTTTATTTGGGGAGGAGAGCAGCATTCCCATAATTTCAGAAGTATTGCAGAAGTATTGCCAAATTAGAGTGAGGCATAATCCGCCTCTTGATTCCTTCAGTGGACAAGTTTATGAATTAGTTATTGGTTGAGCCTCTAGGTGGGATACTTAATAGTGTTCGATCTTGGAGAGAAAGAAAAACAGCAGGACAGTAACCATGTCTGCATGAGCATGCCCCACTATTATACTGCAGCAGCAACAACAATTATAGACCAGTCTAAGGATCAGACCACCCCTCATTTGTGACTGACGGCAAAACTGGCAGGAGTTGGGGAGGGGGGTATGAGGGATTAAATGGGTTTAAATAATTTTGAAAGTACAGATTAGTTCTAAAGTACAGAATAATCTTGCTGTCCCCACTTTAATATTGAGAACGTGTTTATTCCTTTTCCTGGGACATTGCTTTTGCCAAATTGTTTCTATTTTGATCTCAGGACCCTTTATATGTACAAACTGAAAAAAAGGAAGAATCAAATTATTCAGGGAGAGGTGTTTGCCTGAATGGCAGACTTCTGTTTTCTTTGATATGCAAGGAAAAACATTGGCAGATTATTTTTTGTCATTTTTCTGGCAGTTTATTGTAAATTGTACATATGTAAATGTTTGGAAAACCTGCAATTTTTGCCTTAGCAGCATAGCATATTGTACAAATTAATAGTGTATGTGGTTGTGATTATGCTATTTTCCAAGTTTTATGTGGAAAACTGATTCCCCCTGTAAAAAAAAGAACACACACACACATTTCCTTGTTTAAAAATAAAAGGCATTTCAAAAATTCTGTCCTTGTATTCTTTGCATGGATCTATGGTGAGTTATGTCATGTGAACTTTATGGAGCGGCCTCAAATATCATGGGACCATTGTGGGTAGCCAGTGTATATATCAGGAATTCTGAGTCAGGAAAGGTGTGTAAGCAGGAGGAGAAACTGGCAGCAGGAGGTAATTATTGGGGGTAGGGAACACACAGGGCTGGATTTTGATACTGGGGCGGGTTGGGGTCGTGTTATCCACCCGCCTGCAATTGGATGTGGGAGATTGATGCAATTTTCACTTAATTGGGCAGTTGAGTTCCAGCATGTGGGAACCCATGAACCAATTAGTGGTTTCAGTCTGAAAGTCGCCTCTGATGATGTCATCATTGCAGGTCAGAGACTGCCTGGTCTCAGAGATTGCCTGGCCTTTGCTGTGAGAGGACCTGGATGCAAAATGAGCAGCATCTGAGAGAGAAAGAGAATTTTTTTTGCAACCAAGTCCTCCCAGGCAGTCTCTGAAGACATTCAATGCAGCAGCATCAGAGGCGACTTTCAGACCTAATACTACTACTACTACCTTCATCACATCTCCGTTGTAATAGTGGAGCCTGCAGCTGATAGTCAGCTATCCACTTGTGCTCCCGCCAGGTTTCACTGGCGTGTTTCAAATCAGGCGTACTTCACGTCGGAAAAGGGTTAAACTAGCTAAAACATTTCAAAATGGCATTACAGAGCCAATTTAGGGCTTGTTAAGGGCTTTAATGGCCTCTCTTGGAGGCGGGACGGAGTTGGGAACCCCGCGACCGATTTTGTCAAAATTGCGTGGAGTCGGGATGGGGTTGGGACCCCCGAATCTGCAACTTTAACCCCCCGAATCTGCAACTTTAATCCCCCACACGTCTCCAAACCCGACTCCACGGGTCATTGAAAATCCAGCCCACAGTGTTTAATAACAACAGAAAACGCTGGAAAAACTCAGCAGGCCAGGCAGCATCCGTGGAGAGAGAAAGAGAGTTGACGTTTCAGGTCGATGACCTTTCATCAGAACTGGGAAGAGCTGGAAATCAAATAGATTTAAGGCCAGGGTAAAGCTGGGAAAAGGGGGAGGGGATAAAGGAACAAAGGAGGAGATGAAGAGACATTAAGAGATATGCAAGGCTAGAGGTGGTGTTAATGTGACAGATTAAGGCTGAATGAAGTGTGAAATCCACTGGCAGAATGAAGGACAGCTGCCAGCTTCTAGGAGGAAAAAAAAGGTGGGGGGGACAAATAAAAGGGTGGATAAAATAAAATATAAATGTGATTGGAGCTGAGGTTATGATCTAAAATTGTTGAACTCGATATTGAGTCCAGAGGGGTTATTTTGGATTTCCAGCATCCGCAGTATTTTGCTATCCACAGTGTTTAATGTCCGTTCTTGCATCTCCAACTTATCAATGTTATCAATACCCGTTCTTCCGAAGTTCCAAATATCACAGAATCCCCACAGTGCAGATAGAGGCCATTTCGGCCCATCGAGCCTGCACCGACACATATCCCACCCTATCCCCGTAACCCCACGTATTTAATCCCCCCTAACACTAAGGGTCAATTTTATCATAGCCAAATCAACCTAACCCGCACATCTTTGGACTGTGGGAGGAAACCGGAGCACCCGGAGGAAACCCACGCAGACACGGGGAGAATGTGCAAACTCCACACACAGTCACCCTAGGCCGGATTCGAACCCGGGTCCCTGGTGCTGTGAGGTAACAGTGCTAACCACTATGCCACCGTGTTGCCTTAAATATGCTGGCGTACATGCTCTTTCTCCTTGCATTTGCATTGTCATTGTGTTGAAAGCAAAGCACTGTTTCCTACTCTAAATTATTCTTTCTTGGGACCTCAAAACAAAACTCCTTCATTGCCTCACTGCCTAAGAAGAAGAATACATGCCAACAATCCATGTTTTGCGAGTCTGGTCTATGTTTGCAGCTGAAAATTTGCACAGACCAAGCCCCCCTCAGTGCGTCCTACTCAAGTCCTACTGCTATTTGAAGTGATTCTTGCCACTGCAAACTATAGCTGGGAATTCACGCAATTCACCGATAGTATGTAGGGGTCAGAATCACTAAGTAGCAGCAGTACTCTAGGAGTGGTGGGGAGAATCTGGTTTGTGGGAGGAGGAGGGCGAGTACCAGCCTTAATTGAGAGGGAGGAGAAAAGGGAAGTGGCAGCATGAATTTTGGTGGGGCTTGAGAACAAGGTAAGTAACAGTTTAAGCTTGAGGGTTTGGTGTGGAAAAGAGTTCCACCATGGGCTGGGGTATGGAATGATTTCTCTGAGCTGGGTCTGAAGTTGGTAAAGTGCCTTTCAGCTGGGTTGGCTGTGGGGGAATTACCTTTTGGAGCTTTGACACAAAATGTCATTGGGGTAATTTTCACGGTCATCGCCTGGGTGGTAGTCTGTCAGATCGCCTGCCTGTGGTAGAACCCACACAATTTGCATTCCACTGAAAACAATGGCATGAAAATCAGACAGGCCATCTGTTCCTTCCGATTACTGCCCAGGTGGGGAAACTGAAAATCACCCCCACTGTTTTCCTTAATCTATTAATTGTAAATTATTTTACAATTAACCAGAATGCATTATTTTTAATAAAAGTTTGTAGGGGAGCATGTGCTTTGACTAGCGCTCCTCCCCGAGAAATGCACTACAAGGTGGGGTGCACATGGGTGGCTATTTCAGCAGTGTGCAGAATTTTAAATTTAATGTGCACAGCACTGACTAGAATGGCTGTAGCTTTCAAAAACTCTTATAATAATTTGTCCGTGACTACACAAACCACTCTGGGTCCAGGTATATTGTGTATCAGTAAAACAGGTTTATTAAGCATTAAACATCCAGTACAAAGAAGTCATACTTAACAAGGAGATAGTCACAGTCTTGTTTGTTTGAGCCTCAGCGTTCCTTCCGAGTGACTGTGGCGCGGTCTCTTTATTCTCTTGCTATGTTCTGTTGACTGAAGCGCGCTTCTCTGGATTCTTGCTGTGTTCTGTTGACTGAAGCTCCTTCAACTCTGATTACTTGGTGCGCGCTGCTTTCAGCGTTCAATATCTGTATCTTTATACACTTTCTCTTCCTTTGCCTACGTGACTGTAATCAGCTATCTGACACCTGGTGAATGTCCCTCCTTTCATTGTCAGTCACCTCATGACATTTTATGACCTTGTTGAGTCCACTAGGTCTCCCTTTGTGCATAACAAAGTGCCCTTATCTTTAGATGTTCTCTTTTTCAAAGACCATTTCTCAAGATGTTGTCTAAACAGTCTGCCCATTTTATAGTGGTATCACTGAGGGATGCCTCCAATTCCGACCTCTCTTCTCCAACTCTTATCTCTTTGCCATCACATTACCGAATACCACGTCCCTGACAGTCTCCATAAACTTAGCACTACATTCCGTTACTTCAGTAATTGAAAACACAGCAGTTTCAGTCAGGTTGGCATAATTTCCCATCCTGCTTTTCTCTCAGCCATTTGCCATTTTATACAGGCTTTTAGACTGTTAACATGCAATTTCACATATTATAGTTATACAAAAATGTTTACTAAATCGTACAGATACACCCTATCCTACAAATCCCTACCTTGAGGGCGAGGCATTTGCCGACCCCTCAAAACTAAAATCTTACATATGGATTGTGTAACTCTAAGGTATTTTGGGTTGTGATCATATTTAAACGTGATTGAGTATTAGATATCAGGTGTTTCAGGTAGCAGGTGTATAGTAGTAAGCATATTAGTACTATGAGTTGGGCTTTGACCAGTACATGGGAAATTATTCTAATCCAAGGAGAAATTTCCATATTTGTTCCTATATCCCACCAGTGGGTCTGAATCTCAATGTCTGGAATTTCCTCGGCTATGTCTTTATTTCCTTGCACCAACGTATAATAATGGCGTTGAGAGGTGCTCACTTGACTTATTAGCTCGGTTAATGCTTCAGGTAACTCAGGGATGTCATATCCGAATCTTGTGACATAATCTTCTAGATTTATTTTTAAATCATCTTCTACTTGTAGTACTTGTTGGCCATGTGAAGCTATTACAAGGAGAATTCTTCCTCCTATTACCGTAGTCTTTGTAGGGGTAATACAGTGGGTCCCTGGGGTTATTGAACATTCAAGTGTTCCATGGCTATAGGAGTTTTCTAAAGTGGTAAAACAATACCTCCCTTCTCGTACGTAGGCTGTTCCAGTTCTTACATCTGAGGAGCCTGTCACTTCCACGGTACAGTTTAACCTTTCTTCATTCCAACCATATCCACAGGTATCCTTTGACTGGTCATATAATACCAAGGGGCTGAAAACGCTAGTGGGAGTGGTGTATAGACCCCCAAACAGTAATACGGAGGTTGGGGATGGCATTAAAAGGGAAATGAGAGAAGCGTGCAACAAGAGCACAGCAGTTATCATGGGCGACTTTAATCTACATATAGATTGGGCTAACCAAATTAGTAACAATACTGTGGAGCAGGAATTCCTGGAGTGTATACGGGATGGTTTCCTGGACCAATATGTCGAGGAACCAACTAGAGATCAGGCAATCTTAGACTGGGTATTATGTAATGAGAAAGGATTAATTAGCAATCTTGTTGTGCGAGGCCCCTTGGGTCGGAGCGATCATAATATGATTGAATTCTTCATTAAGATGGAGAGTGAAGCAGTTGACTCAGAGACTAGGGTCCTGAATTTAAATAAAGGAAACTACGATGGTATGAGGCGCGAGTTGGGTAGGATTGATTGGGGAATGTCACTCAAAGGGTTGACGGTGGAAAGGCAATGGCAAGCATTCAAAGATCGCATGAATGAACTACAGAATTTGTTCATCCCAGTTTGGCATAAAAATAAAACAAAAAAGGTGACTCAACCGTGGCTAACAAAGGAAATTAGGGATAGCATAAGATCCAAGGAAAGGACATATAAATTGGCCAGAAAAAGCAGCAAACCTGAGGATTGGGAGCAGTATAGGATTCAGCAAAGAAGGACAAAGGGATTAATTAAGAGGGGGAAAATAGAGTATGAGAGTAAGCTTGCGAGGAACATAAAAACTGACTAAAAGCTTTTATAGATATGTGAAGAGAAAAAGATTGGTGAAGTCAAGCGTAGGTCCCTTGCAGTCAGAATCAGGGGAATTTATAATGGGGAACAAAGAAATGGCAGACCAATTAAATACATACTTTGGTTCTGCCGTCAGAAAGGAGGACACAAATAACCTCCCAGAGATGTCGGAGAACATAGGGTCTAATGAGAAGGAGGAACTGAAAGAAATCAGTATTTGTAGGGAAATAGTGTTAGGGAAATTGACGGGATTGAAGGCTGATAAATCCCCAGGGCCTGATAATCTACATCCTAGGGTACTTAAGGAAGTGGCCCTAGAAATAGTAGATGCATTGCTGGTCATCTTCCAAAATTCTATAGACTCTGGAACAGTACCCATGGATTGGAGGGTAGCTAATGTTACCCCACTATTCAAAAAAGGTGGTAGAGAGAAAACAGGGAATTATAGACCAGTAAGCCTGACATCGGTAGTGGGGAAAATGCTAGAGTCCATTATAAAAGATGTAATAGCAGAGCACTTGGAAAACAGTGACAGGATCGGACAAAGTCAACATGGATTTACAAAAGGCAAATCGTGCTTGACTAATCTACTGGAATTTTTTGAGGATGTAACTGGTAAAATGGATAAGGGAGAGCCAGTGGATGTGGTGTATTTGGACTTTCAGAAGGCTTTCGATAAGGTCCCGCATAAGAGATTAGCATGTAAAGTTAAGGCACATGGAATTGGGGGCAAGGTATTGACTTGGATAGAGAACTGGTTGGCAGACAGAAAGCAAAGAGTTGGAATAAATGGGTCTTTTTCCGAGTGGCAGGCGGTGACTAGTGGGGGACCCCAGCTATTCACAATATATATTAATGATCTGGACGATGGAATTGGATGTAAAATCTCCAAGTTTGCAGACGACACAAAGCTGGGTGGGAGTGTGTGCCATGAGGAGGATGCCGAGAAACTCCAGTATGATTTGGACAGGTTGGGTGATTGGGCAGAAGCATGGCAGATGCAATATAATGTGGATAAATGCGAGGTTATCCACTTTGGTGTCAAAAACAGGAAGGCAGATTATTATCTGAATGGCAATAGATTGGGAGAAGGGGAAGTGCAACGAGACCTGGGTGTCCTTGTGCACCAATCGCTGAAGGTAAGCATGCAGGTGCAGCAGGCGGTTAAGAAGGCAAATGGTATGTTGGCCTTCGTAGCGAAAGGGTTCGAGTACAGGAACAAGGATGTCTTGCTGCAGTTGTACAGGGCCTTGGTGAGACCACATCTTGAGTATTGTGTGCAGTTTTGGTCGCCTTATCTGAGGAAGGATGTTCTTGCCATGGAGGGAGTGCAGCGAAGATTCACCAGGCTGATACCCGGGATGGCAGGAATGGTGTATGAGGAGAGATTGGGTCGATTGGGCTTATACTCACTGGAGTTTAGAAGAATGAGAGGGGATCTCATTGAAACTTATAAAATTCTAACAGGACTAGACAGACTAGATGCAGGAAGGATGTTCCCGATGGCCGGGGAGTCCAGAACCAGGGGTCACAGTCTAAGGATAAGGGGTAAGCCATTTAGGACTGAGATGAGGAAGAATTTCTTCACCCAGAGAGTGGTGAACCTGTGGAATTCTCTACCACAGAAGGCAGTAGAGGCCAATTCATTAGATATATTCAAGAAGGAGTTAGATATATTTCTTAAAACTAAAGGGATCAAGGGATATGGAGAGAAGGCAGGGACAGGGTACTGAATTTGGATGATCAGCCATGATCTCATTGAATGGCGGAGCAGGCTCGATGGGCTAAATGGCCTACTCCTGCTCCTATCTTCTATGTTTCTATGTTTCTATAAACTGTATGGACAGACAAGGGCATCCTCATTTGTATTGCATCCCTGGAGGTTTGGTTCAATCCATGTTAGTTTTCCTAATTGTACTAACCATTATGGTGCCATGAGAAATCGGGTAATAGTATTCCCTTGTGCTACTCCTATATTTTCTATCCTAAATAAGGGGTTGGGCCTAGTTCGATTCATTAGACTAGGAATTTGTAGTATTAGTCCCATCAACCTTTGACTCCCTACCTCGTGGCATTCGTGTTTGACAGAGTGGATCCTAATCAAACTCCTGATCTTACATAGTTCTGCATCATCGTAATAACTGGATAGCCCTGATAAGTGTTTATTAGTGACCCAAGTGGGGAGACGTCCCTTATTGATGGTCTGAAGGTTTTCCCTAGTTTGCTCAATCAGCCAATTCCCGTACAGAAAGCATACGTCATTATGGGCTGCTTGATCAGAGGCATTTCTGTTTTCGCTAATCAGATCATTAATTCTTTTGGCATGATCCTCTATTTCATATATGATGTCCCGCAGGTGTATGGTCATTACCTGATCCTCCCTTAGCTCCTCGCTTACTATGTTGTTTTCCCTACTAAGTATCTCCTTCAACTTTTCCCTTACCGTTTGTAATTGTTTTTGTAAATCTGCGGAGTCCATTGAGTTAATTACCGATGTTTCTGTGTTGAAACCTGTGAGTCCATCGTTTATCAATCCTCTTTTCTGTCTACTCTTTCCCTGGCTGGTCTCTTTAGTGATACTAAGCTTGTGACGGAAGGTTCCTTTTGTTTTCTCTATGCTTATAGATAAGGTTTGGGGAAACACGGTGGCATAGTGGTTAGCACTGTTGCCTCACAGCGCCAGGGACCCGGGTTCGAATCCGGCCTCGGGTGACTGTCTGTGTGGAGTTTGCACATTCTCCCCGTGTCTGCGTGGGTTTCCTTCGGGTGCTCCGGTTTCCTCCCACAGTCCAAAGATGTGCGGGTTAGGTTGATTTGGCTATGATAAATTGACCCTTAGTGTTAGGGGGATTAAATATGTGGGGTTACGGGGATAGGGTGGGATATGTGTCGGTGCAGGCTCGATGGGCTGAAATGGCCTCTATCTGCACTGTGGGGATTCTGTGATTCTGTTGCCTTTTCCCAGTACTGATTAAAAACCTGCTGCAGCATTCTCTGAGTTAGTTGTGCTGTTTTGTCAGGGCACCACTTTGGTAGTATTAGTTCTGTTAAATTTAGGATAACAGGGGCCAATGTATTACTTGATGATACACTGCTTTATAGGTGGGTATAATTACAAGACCGTTCCCAGGCCCCGGTGTTAGTTGGGGACATTGTTCCTCGGGTACACCCTCTCGTGGTTCTGAATGACTTGCTTTCTCAGAGGGTGTGAGCTTAACGCTATAGACATACCCATCTTCCCTTACACATCCAGTTATCGCATTTTTGAATTGTATTATGCTGTTATCTTTATTTCCAGAATCCCTATAATTTCCCCAACGTTTAAAGGTTATCATAAAGGGTTTATTTTCTGCCGCGGTGATCTTTATATCGTCTCTGGGAATCTTCTATCCTGCTGAGGTAATCTTTACATTATATTCGGGAATAGGAGGCCAATCATCATTCTGATTTTTAAAGCTCATGATAATATTCGACCCAATACAAGAATACTGGCCAGTATGTTTCTTCCACTACCAAGGCCAGCATAATTGTATATATCCCTTACTTTCCGAAGCTACTGGTCCCTGGTTTGATTCTTGTACCTGTTCCCAGATTCCATTCTTTTTCTTCAGGAATTTCCACACATTTGGGCCTTTCCTGTTCTTATCCCGCACCTGATACACCATATCCTTTTATTTCCCAATTATACACCTTTCCTTGTAATGTACCACAACCCGTTACGTATGGTGTTGTTATATTATCTTTTGTACTATTTCTGATCCAAACTGGAACACCCCCCCATACGTCTCGGATGATCCGTTCTGGTTCTTTGATTGTTTATGTCCGCCAATAATTCGAGGTTCCGTTCCATAGGTGGGGAGTGGGGCGCATTCGCCTCTTTCATCCGGTGTACAGATGTTAATGGTAATGTCAAAAGGTTTTGTTACCTCCGGAGAGCTCACTGCACATCCAATTATCAGTATCAGCATACAGAGCCACATCTTTAACCTGTGGGTAAACCAAAAGGTAACATCTTAATTCTTAACAGTTTTCATCTGATTGATATGGAACCATTTCAGTTTAGGTTCTCCCTTCGGACCATATGGGACATTCAGTAGATACACAGCTGGATTTAATTTATCTACTATGATATGAGGGTCCGTCCATTTTATCTCGAATGAGTGTTTTTTTGGAGAGAAAGTTTGTAACATTACTCGGTCTCCAACATCATACTCAAATGGTTTTACCCTCTTATCATAATATCGCTTGATCTGTTCACGCGATTTGCCTGTGTTAATGGCCACCAGCCTGTTCACCTCGTCCATATGATCCATCAAGGTTTGTAACCATTTTTGGCTACATGGTTGTAGTTTTAATGGTGTGTTATTTCCCAATGTTACATGTCCTGGTATCTGCATTTATCTCCCAGTCATAGCCTCATATGGACTTACCCTCGTAGTCCCGTGTGGGGTAGAGCATATTGCCATTAGACATAAAGGCAACATGTCAGTCCACTGAGTGGGGTGTTCTGTACACAACTTCTGCAACAATGGCCCAGAAATTGATCTCGCTCTGTTCCCGCGGGGGTAAGCCTTCCCCGCGATCTCTCACCTCGCTTGTGCTTTTTCAGATCCAGCTCGCACGAACTTGATGTTCCAGACATCAGCCGGGCAGTGCTTGCGTATCCCACCGGCGTAGTGAATTCGTGCGAGCTGTGGGATCACGTGACTCAGTTAGAGCCAATGGCAGCACACCATCTTCCATTCATAAGTTTCACAGCACGGCTGTGAAATCTATGAATCTTACACCCCCCCCAAAATAACAGCTAAACCTCAATTAAATTAAAAAAAAAACCATCACATTAATAAAATAAGTATAGTTAAATAAATTAACCATTTTAAATAAAAAATTAAATTTTTGAAAAATTTTTAAATCTTTTAAAAAGTTATAAAAATAAACTTACCTGTCTTTAAAGTCTCTAAAAAAGATATACCTGTAAAAAAAAAATTCAAAAAAATACTTAATTCACTACTTACCTTGTTAAAAATGGGTCTTACTCCTCCTTTTTACATTTCTAAAATCTTCAGTACTTACCTGCGCGTCCAAAGCATGAAGTGCACAGCGTGCGCGCAGCCTGTAGCGCGCATGCGATGCACCGAGGAACCGCCCCCTTTTCAAAAGAGCAATTGCCGGTTTTCAGCGCATGCGCAGGGCATGCAGAAAACCGGCAATTGCAGAGGGAATACGCGAGAGTACGCAGTGCGTACTCTCGCGCACCGGGATGAATTTTTGGGCCATTGTCTTTAAAGTTCGATTTCCCTTCTCCACAATCCCTGATGATTGTGGATGGTGCGCAATGTGCAATTTATGTTTTATCTGTAACATTTCTTGCAGAGTTGTGAAAACTGCCCCCGTAAAGTGTGGACCCTGATCGCTATCCACTTGTAATGGCAATCCCCACCTACAGAACACCTCACTCAGGAGAATTCGAGCTGCAGTGCGTGCTGTGTTATTGCTCATGGGGAAAGCCTCTATCCATTTAGTGAACTGATCGATTATCACAAGTGCGTACTCATAGGGCCAAAAATTGATCCCGCTGCGCGAGAGTACGCAGTGCGTACTCTCGCGTATTCTCTCTCCAATTGCCGGTTTTCTGCATGCACTGCGCATGCGCTGAAAACCGGCACTTGGTCTTTGGAAAAGGGGGCGGTTCCTCGGTGCACCGCGTGCGCGCTACAGGCTGCGCGCACGCTGTGCACTTCGTGCTTTGGACGCGCAGGTAAGGACGGAAGATTTTAGAAATGGAAAAAGGAGGAGTAAGACCCACTTTTAACAAGGTAAGTAGTGAATTAAGTATTTTTTTGAATTTTTTTTAACAGGTATATCTTTTTTAGAGACTTTAAAGACAGGTAAGTTTATTTTTATAACTTTTTAAAAGATTTTAAATTTTTTCAAAAATTTAATTTTTTATTTAAAATGGTTAATTTATTTAACTATACTTATTTTATTAATGTGATGGTTTTTAAAAAAAATTTAATTGAGGTTTAGCTGTTATTTTGGGGGGGTGTAAGATTCATAGCTTTCACAGCACGTATGTGAAACTTATGAATGGAAGATGGTGTGCTGCCATTGGCTCTAACTGAGTCACGTGATCCCACAGCTCGCACGAATTCACTACGCCGGTGGGATACGCAAGCACTGCCCAGCTGATGTCTGGAACATCAAGTTCGTGCGAGCTGGATCTGAAAAAGCCAACGCGGAGTGAGAGATCGCGGGGAAGCCTTACCCCCGCGGGAACAGAGCGAGATCAATTTCTGGGCCAAAGTTTCCCTTGGATTTTGTTAGTGGACCAATAAAGTCAATCTGTAAGTGTGTCCATGATCCCTCGGGAGGGGGCTGTGACCTAAGTAAAGCGCGATTTGAACATGAAGGGGGGTTTGTCTGTAGGCATGGCAGGCAGCGATTAACATATTGTTCCACATGCTGCTCCATTCCAGGCCACCAGCAAACAGGTAATAACTTTTGTAGTGTCGAGGCCGCTGAGTAATGTCCCGCCGTCGGGTGAGAATGAAAGAGAGCTAGAATTTCTTCCTTTAACTGAGGAGGAATACAAACTACTCGGTCTCCCTCTTTATTCCTGATCATTAGTAGGGGAGAGTTTTTATCTACACCTTGTTGCATTACAGTGGAGTCTGCCCATAGGGTGGGTGCTGGTAGCGGGCATCCCTGTTGATGCCAGGCTATTACTTGTGCATAAGGAGCATATGAATCCTGTAGGGCCGAAAGATCAATGGTTTTAGTCTTAGTCACCGCCCCCACTACGGGGGTCTGAGTATCATTCATCACCCACCAAGGTAGTAACTTTCCGTTCTCGGCCACCTCCTTAGCAAAGCAATCGGCCATCTGGTTACCTCGGGAATGGTGGGGATGAATCTTTCTGATGGGCTGCTACCTTACCCACGTGACAAGGGGCGACTCGTTCCTGGAGCACTTTTCATAGCTTACGGAGGAGACCAGAATGTAATAAAGATTTACCATCTGATGAGCAAAACTCATTTGTATTATAGAGGGGAAGAGCCATAACTATGTTACAAACGTAAATGCTGTCGGACCAGATATTTGTTTCATCCATAGTCGTGTAATGTATGGTTAGAATTACAGCAATCAGTTCTGCCTGTTGTGAGGAGTGGACGGGAACTTGAAATCCCTCTGACCAATCGGGAGCGTTGATATCAATGAGGGCACATCCAGTTCTAGGATGGCCGTCTACATAGTATGATGACCCGTCAACGTACACATTCCGAGCTCCGGGTATGGCGTTAGCCTTTACTGGGTTTGGTTCCATATCTAGCACTGGTAATGGACACTGGTGTGGGCTTCCCTCATAGGCGAGCATAAGGGGTAACAGCGTGGTTCGTTTAGGCGTAATATCCAGGTCACGCTGTAACAATTCGAGTGTCCATTTACTTATTCGCTGAGAGGATACCTTGGTCTCACTTGGTTTTAACAGCAGATTAAGGGGCGTGTGTGGTGAATGCAAAATGACTTTCTGCACTCCGGTAATGTAGGTGAAATGATTGACTGCCCAAAATGTGGCCAACAGATGGCGTTCACACGCTGAGAATGTACTTTCCACCCCTCGTAGGATACGTGAGGCATACGCGATAGGGCGTAGTGTCTCGCTGATTGCCTGTTTCTGACTCAAAACGGCAGTTAGGCTGGTAGGGATGGAGCCTACTTCAAGGTGAAAGGGCTGACCGTGATCCGGGGAGATGAGAGCAGTTGCCTGTAACGTGACTTGTTTCAAAGCACTAACCGCAGCAGTATGGTGGTCTCCCCATACAGGTTGTATCTCTTCCATATCTCCCTTTAAAAGATCATACAAAGGTTTAGCCAAGTCTGCAAAGTTTGGAATAAAATTTCGCTGGTATCCGACCAAGCCTAAAAATGATCACAATGCAGTCTTTGAAACTGGTAATGGGAGTCGCTGAATAGTCTCTCTCTTCTTGTGGTCCGGACTAAGGCCAGTCGCTGAAATTTTTACTCCCAGAAAGGTAACCTCATCTTTTGCCAGCTGAACCTTTTTTGGATTTATTTTCAGCCCTGCCTTTTGTACTAGTCCTATCAGCTCATCTAGGAGTTCTAGGAGTTCTTCCATTGTTTCAGTAGCCAAAAGTATATTGTCAACATACTGTAGAAGGGCTGAAGGTTTAGAAAAGTCTTTAACTGCTCGTGCCATGTACTGATGAAAGATCGATGGCGAGTTATGAAACCCTTGCGGTAGACACGTAAATGTGTAGCCCTGCCCTTCAAACGTGAAAGCAAATTTGTACTGGTCCTCCTGAGCAACTGGAATACTCCAAAAACCATTCGCTATGTCTAAGGTGGAGAAGACAGTGGCCTTGGGGGGGTATGGATGTCAGTAGCGAAGGGGCTTGATTAACAGTCGGGCTTTGACGTGGGGAAGCTTTATTTAAGGCACAGTAATCAATAGTAAGCCTCCAAGATTCATCTGGCTTCCTAACTGGCCATGCAGGGGAATTGGTAGTAAATGAACCTTTGCGCAGTACTCCCTGTTCTTCCAATGAGACAATGACTGTTCGCAAATACGGAATACTTTCTCGGGGAATCTGATATTGTTTACATGCGCGATGGGGTGGCCCATTAATTCCCGTCACCCTTCCCATCCTCCCGCAGTCGTGTTTAGATTTAGCGAAGGCTGCTGCATGTTTAGTCACTAATGAGTTAACAGCAGGCAGAGAATGTGTTGGCAGTGCTATCTGCTCAGGCAAGTGAGCGTCTGAGATTTGCACTACATCTCCCGGTTTAGACTCAACCCATAAACAATTCTGATTGTAATCTATAATGGCTGTCATTCCCCTTAGGGTATCATTCCCAAGTATCCCCATTCTGTTTGTCATACACATGTACAATGGATCGGTAATTTTTACGGGGAATTCCTCGAGGGAAATATTAAGTTTCTCCCCTGGATATACGGGTGCTTGTGCCCCGGTGACTCCCGTTATGACAAAGCTACTTTTGCCTATATCCAGTTGGCGTTCCGGGTCTGGGGAATGCAGGATTGTAACAGATGACCCAGTGTCTATTAGCATAGTCTGCTCTCGGCCCCCAGGCAACAAAGCTGAGACAACTGGTCGACCACTGCCATCTCGTCTGAACCCCACTTCAGACCAGGCCGGTGGGGCCGCATCCCGTCATTGTGGGCCATTGGGTTGTTGCAGTGGTGGGGGCGGGAATAATGAGCTCATAGGGGGAGTCGAATTCCAACTCATAGTTGGCGCCACAGGACTCCCCGACATCTGGGTTCCTGTAAGTGTCTGCATCATACATGACATTTTCACAATACCTGAGTCCATGGCGTCCAGCCTGCTATCCACTGGATGAGGTGAACGGGATGGACCATATCGCGGGTAATTATTGTTATTCCTCCCACCTCCTGAGCTTGTTTGTCTAGGACTTCGGCAATCTTTCGCAAAGTATCCCATCTTGCTGCAGTTGTAACACATGAACGATTGTCTACGGGGGTTTGATACTGGAGAAGACTGGGATCCCTCAACTACACTTACTGGCGTTTCTGTTATTGATGCCTGGACCTGAGTTTTAGCATAGGCCCATGCAGAAGTAGCGTCTCTTAAAAGGGCTGTCCATTGCAAGTTGTGGCTGACCGTGTGCCCTAAAGCTGCTCGCAGTGAGGTCTGAATATTCTTTAAATATATTTTCTTAAATGCCGCTTCATCCTTCCCGTTCAATGCATCAGCATTGGGGCGTGCTTGCGTCATTTCATAAATAGTGTACAACCGATCTCCGAAAGCAGCAGGAGTCTCATGAGGCCCTTGTTGGGTTTGGTTTAATTTCTGGACCAAATCAATAGTATCCAAGCCTAAAGCTGGTTGTATATATGTGATTAAGACATTCAGGGTGTTCCCCACATTAAAGGCCAAAAAGGGGAGACGAGTCCGTATGTCCGGAGTCAGGCAAGACAGTACAACATTCTTCCTGTCATTGTCCTCAAAATTAGGATGGTAATTCGGGAATGCCACTATACGTTGCCTTAGCTCTATAGGGCATGTTTGTGGGTTAACTGGTCCGAATTGTTGGACACAAGCGCTTGTAGTTCTGCATAGTTTAGGGGCTGGGACCTTTCATAAGTACGTGCCCACAGTATCCCTGGAGGTGCCGCTGGTTGTGCTCCTACTTGTGGCTGGTCCCCCTCAACAGCTGGTGGCGCGTTAGGAATCACTTGGGTGCGAGTCAGGACATTAACCGGAGCTCTAACGGGCGCAGGTTCATCCGCTGAGGTTTTGATGATATTGTTATTAGCATAGGCTGGTGGTCTTTCAGCCAGGTCGATGGTGGCATATGAGACGGGGACCTCACGGGAAGGAAATATCAAGGGAGAATATAGCTCCCTGCTTAACCCCTCGCATTGTTTATCATAAGTCGTGGGGGGGTCTACTCCCGTGACTGCCGTTATTACAGCCCGTTGTTTACCCAACTGGTTTTCTAACTGTTGTATAGTATTCTGACATTGCTTGTGGTCTAACTCCCTGTGGGGGCGCTGAAGAGCCTCTCTCAGGGCCCCTCGTGAATCATTTAGTTGGCTGATCAGACGGTCATTATCTTTTGTTAAGAAGGCTACTTGGCTTTTAGCCTCCTCAAGATTATGTATTGCAGCGCTAGCATGAACTGCATTAATACTCTGCTGTTGTATTATTGCTGTTGCAGCACCGATTTGTCCTTGAAGGACTTCTTGTTTATTGTTTAATTCTATAGCTTCTTTTTCCCATTTTAATTTCTCACCCTGTAATGTTAGATTCTCTTCTATAAGCCATAGTTTGTCTTTTTCTAATTTATCCTGTTCATCTTCCATCTCTAGGAAGGTTTCTTTATCTTGTTCTACACAATACACTGCGGCATAGGCCATTAGCTGCGCTGCCCTATCCGGCTTCCATTTCTTTTCCTTAACTTGCTTTTCAATGAACGCAACAACATCCTCGAAAAGTACCTTCGCATCCTTTGTTAGACATTCTACTAACGTCTGTAACTGTGCCTCATCACACTTCTTCATTAACTTCGCTTAATAGTCTACAAGAAAATTCTCACTCGACATTCTGCAGTACATTAAAGAGACACTATCTGTTAGAAAACCTAACTTTCCACGAGGATCCTCGTTGACAGACGAAAATCCAAGCGAAAATCCAAACACCTGCTTTATGCACAATAGACCTGGTTTCAGTTAATAGTCACGAGCCCCACGTTGGGTGCTAATTTGTAGCTTTCAAAAGCTCTTATAATAATTTGTCCGTGACTACACAAACCACTCTGGGTCCAGGTATATTGTGTATCAGTAAAACAGGTTTATTAAGCATTAAACATCCAGTACAAAGAAGTCATACTTAACAAGGAGATAGTCACAGTCTTGTTTGTTTGAGCCTCAGCGTTCCTTCCGAGTGACTGTGGCGCGGTCTCTTTATCCTCTTGTTTAGTTCTGTTGACTGAAGCTCGCTTCTCTGGGTTCTTGCTGTGTTCTGTTGACTGAAGCTCCTTCAACTCTGATTACTTGGTGCGCGCTGCTTTCAGCGTTCAATATCTGTATCTTTATACACTTTCTCTTCCTTTGCCTACGTGACTGTAATCAGCTATCTGACACCTGGTGAATGTCCCTCCTTTCCTTGTCAGTCACCTCATGACATTTTATGACCTTGTTGAGTCCACTAGGTCTCCCTTTGTGCATAACAAAGTGCCCTTATCTTTAGATGTTCTCTTTTCAAAGACCATTTCTCAAGATGTTGTCTAAACAGTCTGCCCATTTTATAATGGTATCACTGAGGGATGCCTCCAATTCCGACCTCTCTTCTCTAACTCTTATCTCTTTGCCATCACATTACCAAATACCACGTCCCTGACAGTCTCCATAAACTTAGCACTACATTCCGTTACTTCAGTAATTGAAAACACAGCAGTTTCAGTCAGGTTGGCATAATTTCCCATCCTGCTTTTCTCTCAGCCATTCGCCATTTTATACAGGCTTTTAGGCTGTTAACATGCAATTTCACATATTATAGTTATACAAAAATGTATACTAAATCATACAGATACACCCTATCCTACATGGCCCATGGTCAATAAAAAGCTCAAATTCTCTATTTTGCTATTAGACCTTTTTTTAACAAAAGAAAATGAAGCCTCATTCAGTAGATTTGCAGTTACTGGAAGAAAAACGTTCTCAAATGTTATATATATTTTCACCCAAAAATGATGCTTCTCAGATGGAGAAATGCAATGCCAGCACAGTGTCAGCTGTGGCTCAGTGGGTAGCACCCTCACGTCTGAGTTGAAAGGTTGTGGGTTCAAGTCCCACTCCAGGGACTTGAGCACAAAAATCTAGGCTGACACTCCAGTGTAGTACTGAGTGAGTGCTGCCCTGTCGGAGGTGCCGTCCTTCGGATGAGGCGTTAAACCGAGGCCTCGTCTGCTCTCTCAGGTTGGACGTTAAAGATCCCATTTTGAAGAGGAGCGAGGGAGTTATCCCCTGGTGTCCTGGGGCCAATATTTATCCCTCAATCAACATCACTAAAACAGGTTTTCTGTTCATTATCACATTGCTGTTTGTGGGAGCTTGCTGTGTGCAAATTGGCTGCCGGGTTTCCTACATTACAACAGTGACTACACTTCAAAAAGTGGGGCGTCCAGTGGTCATGAAAGACGCTATATAAATGCACATTTTTTTCAATGTCCGTGGTCATCGTGGATTCCAAAATATTGGGAAATACAACAAAAAATGTCAAAAGTCAAAAATATTTTGGGGGAGCTTTATACCCCAGACACACCTGGAAAATATTGTTTTGTAGTTTCAGTATTTGTATTTCCCCTTCTTTCATGTACTTACATTTTGTTTTCCTGCAAGTGAGGGAGGAAAGAGAAGCAGGTTCCTACATTGTGACCCATGTAATGACTTGTTTTTACATATATGTTTATAATTAGGGTCGTTATTATTAATTTGTCAGCATTTTTCAAGCTGTTGGTCAGCTTTTGCTCATTTTCTAGGCTGGCACGTATGCTTCAGTGTTTTCATTCCTACTTGTTATTAATTTCTACATAATGATTTATTTTGCCTTCTCTACTCTTCACTGCCTCAGTGGTGTCTTCCATTATGGGTCTTGGTCTTTCACCCAAAGTGAAATTGTGGGCTGCTCAAAATGCTACTGTTTGTATGTGACCTGAGCAACGCCAGCAGATACAAATTGCTCTGAGCTCAGATTGTCCTTTTCGTACTCCACTGAAAGATGTCCTATTTGCAAAATATAGCTGGGCCAATGTGATGTCTGTTGGCAGGGGAACATTAATTTTACAATATGTAGCTTCAGTCGGATGTTCCTAATTTAAATTAAATTGACCTCCAGGCATGGATATGTAATTTCACTTCAATGGAGACGATCCTAAGGAAACAGAAAATGATGATGTGACTTTCCCCTCCCACTTCACAAGTGTAGAAATAATGTGTACTCTACAATTTTGTTTGCCTAACCAAGTGCAATCAAATCTACATTTAAAAAAATAACTTGATCCTGGGATTCCTGATGAGGTCAGGATTTATCGCAGTGGCAGATGGAGGTTCTGCTTTGTCCCATGTCCATCATCCCCATCCCCCAGCCTTCCCAGGAATTTTTGTGTTTGTACAAAAGAAGAAAGTGAGAGAGAAAAAAATTGCATTTATATACCGCCTTTCATGTTCTAAGGATGTCCACAAGTGCTTTACACACAATTAATTTTTTTTGCTGTGTAGTCACTTGTTATGGAGACAAATGTTACAGCCAATGTGCGCACAGCAAGGTCCCAGGAACAGCAATGAGATGAATGACCAGATAATCAATTTTTGGTGATGTTGGTTGAAGGATATATTTTAGCAAGGAGAACTCACCAGCTCTTCTTCGAATAGTGCTGTGGGATTTTTTACGTCCACCTGAGAGGGGAGACAGAGACCTGGTTTAACATCTCATCTGCAAGATGGCACCTCTGACAGTGCAGCACTCCCTCCGTACTGCACAGAAGCGTCAGCCTAGATTATGTGCTCAAGTCTCTGGAGTGGAACTTGAGCCCATAACATTCTGACTTTGAGTGGAGATTGCTACAACTGGTCTACAGCTGACTCCTAAAGTCCACGAAGTGGCTATTTAAATCGGGGAAAAAATGTCAGAAATTCACAGTTTTGCACAAATTTCCGAAACAATGTAAATTTGCGATTGAATGAGGAAACAAAAGGTTTGCGTATTGATCAACTTTTGAAGAAGTGTTGGAAATAGTCAGTGGTTAGTCCATTTTGTTCTTTTATTTATATATATATATATATATATATATATATATAATAGCAAAATATTGCGGATGCTGGAAATCCGAAATAACAACAGAAAACGCTGGAAAAACTCAGCAGGCCAGGCAGCATCCGTGGAGAGAGAAACAGAGTTAGCGTTTCAGGTCGAAGACCTTTCGTCAGAACTGGAAAAAAGCAGGAAATGGAACAGATTTTAAAGCAAGTTTAGGGGCTGGGAAATGGGGGAGGGGAATGAAAGAACAAAAGGGAAGGTCTGTGATAGGATGAAAGGCAGAAGAAGTAAAGAGACATTAAGAGATATTCAAGGCAAGAGGAGATGGTAATGGGACAGGTTAAGGAACAAAGGATGGCTCTAGATGAAGTGTGAATTGCGCTGGCAGAATGAAGGACAGCTGCCATGTGGGAGGGAAGAAAAAAAGGCACAAACAAAAGTGTGGCTAAAAAAATCTATATATGTGATAGGGGCCGGGGTTATGATCTGAAATTGTTGAACTCTGTGTTGAGTCCAGAGGGCTATAAAGTGCCTAATCGAAAGATGAGGTGCTGTTCCTCGAGCTTATGCTGAGCTTCCGTGGAACAATACAAGAGGCCGAGGATGGTGAGGTCTGAGTGGGAATGGAGCGGTGAATTAAAGTGACAGGCGACTGGAAGCTCGGGGTCCCCCTTACGGGCTGAACGGAGGTGTTCCGCAAAGCGGTCACCCAATCTGCGTTTGGTCTCCCCAATGTAGAGGAGACCACAGCTCTTTTGTCCATTTTTGGACCAAGGCTGTAATGAGGTCTGGAGCCGAGCGGTCCTGGCGGAACCCAAACTGGGCATCAGTGAGCAGGTTATTGGTGAGTAAGTGCCGCTTGATAACACTGTCGACGACACCCTCCATCACTTTGCTGCTGATTGAGAGTAGACTGATGGGGCAGTAATTGGCTAGATTGGATTGGTCCTGCTTTTTGTGGACAGGGCATACCTGGGCAGTTTTCCACATTGTTGGGCAGATGCCAGTGTTGTAGCTGTACTGGAACAGCTTGGCTAGAGGCGTGGCTAGTTCTGGAGCACAAGTCTTCAGCACGACAGCCAGGATGTTGTCAGGGCCCATAGCCTTTGCTGTATCCAGTGCGCTCAGCCGTTTCTTGATATCACGTGGAGTGAATTGAATTTGCTGAAGACTGGCTTCTGTGATGGTGGGGACCTCAGGAGGAGGCAAATATGGATCATCCACTTGGCACTTCTGGCTGAAGATGGTTGCAAACGCTTCAGCCTTGTCTTTTGCACTCGCGTGCTGGGCTCCACCATCATTGAGGATGGGGATATTCATGGAGCCTCCTCCTTCCGTTAGTTGTTTAAATATGGTTACCATATATGTGTATATCAGTATACATGGGTGAATTGTGTATATAATCTGTATGCTTTAGTGAATCATAGAGCACTGAAGGAGGCCATTCGGCCCATCATGCCTGTGCCGTCTCTTTGAAAGTGCTATCCAATTAGTCGCACTCCCCTGCTCTTTCCCAGTAGCCCTGCAAATCTTTCCTTTTCAAGTATATATCCAATTTGCTTTGAAAGTTACTATTTAATCTGCTTCCACTACCCTTTCAGGCAGCGCATTTCCAGGTTGTCATAACTCACTGCATAAAAACAATTCTCATCCCCTGGTTCTTTTGCCAATTATCTTAAATCTGTATCC
The DNA here is from genome assembly GCA_030390025.1 of Squalus acanthias. Classification (NCBI taxonomy): domain Eukaryota; kingdom Metazoa; phylum Chordata; class Chondrichthyes; order Squaliformes; family Squalidae; genus Squalus; species Squalus acanthias. The sequence goes on from CM059429.1 coordinate 158,471,068, forward strand.
TTTGGTTACCCACCCTTCTGACAGTAGAAAGAGTTTCTCCTTATTTAACCTATCAAAACCCTTCAGAATTTTGAACACCTCTATTAAATCTCCCCTTAACCTTCTCTGCTTTAAGGAGAACAATTTCTGCTCTCTAGTCTCTCCATATAACGGAAGCTCCTCATCCCTGGTACCATTCTAGTAAGTCTCCTCTGCACCCTCTCCATTCTTCCTAAAGTCTGGTGCCCAGAATTGGACACAATACTCCAGCTGAGAGCTAACCAGTGATTTATAAAAGTTTAGCATAACTTCCTTGCTTTTGCACTCTATGCCTCTATTTATAAAGCCCAATATCCCATATTCTTTTTTAACAGCCTTATCAATTTGTCCTGCCACCTTCAAAGACTTATGCGAGTACGCCCCCAGGTCTCTCTGTTCCTGCACCCACTTTAAAATTGTACCATTTAGTTTATATTGCCTCTCCTTATCCTTCCTTCCAAAATGCATCACTTCACACTTCTCTGCATTAAATTTAATCTGCCACATGTCTGCCCACTTCACAAGTCTGTCTATTCCTGCTGAGCTCTGCTATTATCCTCCTCATTGTTTACTACATTTCTGAGTTTTGTGTCACCTGCAAACTTTCAAATCATACCCCGTATACCTAAGTCCAGACCACAGCTAGAGTACTGCGTGCAGTTCTGGTCACCACATTACAGGAAAGATGTGACTGCACTAGAGAGGGTACAGAGGAGATTTACGAGGATGTTGCCAGGACTGGAGAATTTTAGCTATGAGGAAAGATTGGATAGGCTGGGTTTGTTTTCTTTGGAACAGAGGAGGCTGAGGGGAGACTTGATTGAGGTGTATAAAATTATGAGGGGCCTAGATAGAGTGGATAGGAAGGACCTATTTCCCTCAGCAGAGAGGCCTATAATCAGGGGGCATAGATTTAAAGTAATTGGTAGAAGGATTAGAGGGGAGTTGAGAACTTTTTTCACGCAGAGGGTGGTGAGGGTCTGGAACTCACTGCCTGAAAGGATGGTAGAGGCAGAAACCCTCATCATATTTAAAAAGTACTTGGATGTGCACTTGAGGTGCCGTAACAAGGCTACGGACTAGGAGCTGGAAAGTGGGATTAGGCTAGATCGCTCTTTTTCGGCCAGCACAGACACGATGGGCCGAATGGCCACCTTCTGTGCCGTAAATGTCCATGATTCCCTCCAGTCTGGAAAAACAACCGTTCACCACTACTCTCTGCTCTCTGTCTCTCAGCCAATTTTGTAACCACGTTTGATCCCATGGGATTCAATTTTGCTAAGACATTAGGGATTAGTCTTGTCATCTGCCATTCTTCTGCTCATTCACATATTTAGTCCAACTCATTCTTTAATTTCTAAGAATGTGTGTGTCTACGTGTACATGTGTATAGGTGTGTTGTACGCGAGTGTATGTGCACTTGGATATGCACTTGAGGTGTCGTAACCTACTGGGCTGTGGACCATGAGCTGGAAGTGGGATTAGGCCCCGTCTGCCCTCTCAGGTGGATGTAAAAGATCCTATGGCACTATTTTGAAGAAGAGCAGGGGAGTTATCCCCGGTGTCCTGGCCAATATTTATCCCTCAACCAACATAACAAAAAACAGATTATCTGGTCATTATCACATCGATGCTTGTGGGAGTTTGCTGTGCGCAAATTGGCTGCCGCGTTTCCCACATTACAACAGTGACTACATTCCAAAAGTACTTAATACGATAGCAAAATACTGCGGATGCAATGTAAATTTGCAATTGAATGAGGAAACAAAAGGTTTGCATATTGATCAACTTTTGAAGAAGGGTTGGAAATAGTCAGTGGTTAGTCCATTTTGTTCTTTTATTCATAGCAAAATATTGCGGATGCTGGAAATCCAAAATAACAACAGAAAATGCTGGAAAAACTCAGCAGGCCAGGCAGCATCCATGGAGAGAGAAACAGCGTTAATGTTTCAGGTCGAAGACCTTTCGTCAGAACTGGAAAAAAGCAGGAAATGAAATAGATTTTAAAGCAAGTATAAAGCTGGGAAAATGGGGAGGGGATGAAACAACAAAAGGGAAGGTCAGTGGTAGGATAGAAAGCAGGAGAGATTGAGAGACATTAAGAGACATTAAGAGATATTCAAGGCAAGAGGAGGTGGTAATGTGACAGGTTGAGGAACAAAGGATGGCTTTAGATGAAGTGTGAAATGCGCTGGCAGAATGAAGGACAGCTGCCAGCTTCTGGGAGGGGGAAAAAAAAGGCCAAACAAAAGGGTGGATAAAAAAAATATATAAAATAAAAATATGTACATATGTCATGGGGGCCGGGGTTATGATCTGAAATTGTTGAACTCTATGTTGAGTCCAGAGGGCTGTAGGGTGCCTAATCGAAAGATGAGGTGCTGTTCCTCGAGCTTACGCTGAGCTTCCGTGGAACAATGCAAGAGGCCGAGGACGGTGAGGTCAGAGTGGGAGTGGAGCGGAGAATTAAAGTGACAGGCCACCGGGAGCTCGGGATCCCCCTTACGGACTGAACGTACTTCATTGGCTGTGAAACGCATTGAGATGTCCGGTGGTCCTGAAAGGCGCTATATAAATGTAAGTCTTTCTTTCATTGTATTTTTGTATATCTGCATATAATGCTTACATGCCGACAGGGCTTTTCTGATTGCAAGCTCCTGCCTATTGGCGGCGGCGCCCTCTGGCGGTGGCGGCGAGTATTTACCGGGCCATGTGGCGTCCTCTGGCGGTGGCGGGGAGTATTTAGAGACCGGTGGCGCCCTCTGGCGGTGGCGGTGAGTATTTGTAGACCGGTGGCGGTGGCGCCCTCTGGCGGTGGCGGTGAGTATTTGTAGACCGGTTGCGGTGGCGCCCTCTGGCGGTGGTGGTGAGTATTTACAGAGACCGGTGGTGGTGGCGCCCTCTGGCGGTGGCGGTGAGTATTTACAGAGACCGCTGGTGGTGGCGTCCTCTGGCGGTGTGTCGGTGAAGCTCGGCACCGGGGACCGCGGCGGGATCGCAGGCCTGGGGCTCATGGCCACGTTTTTCGGCGAGGTTGTGTCCGTCTTCTCCCGGGCCGTGGACGAGGACGAGGAGGACGAAGAGGATCAGCAGATCCGGAGAGAGTTAGCGGGCCGCAGGTGAGGCCGGCGGGACCGGGCTGGGGCTTCAGCCGTTGTCGGGTCGGCTTGGGCCCGGACCCTAGGCAGAGAAACACCCACCCCGGTCTGTGGGGATTGACCCCTGGTCTGTGGGGATTGATCTCCTGGTCTGTGGGGATTGACCTCCTGGTCTGTGGGGATTGACCCCTGGTCTGTGGGGATTGACCTCCCGGTCTGTGGGGATTGATCTCCTGGTCTGTGGGGATTGACCTCCTGGTCTGTGGGGATTGACCTCCTGGTCTGTGGGGATTGACCCCTGGTCTGTGGGGATTGACCCCTGGTCTGTGGGGATTGACCACCTGGTCTGTGGGGATTGACCCCTGGTCTGTGGGGATTGATCCCTGGTCTGTGGGGATTGATCTCCTGGTCTGTGGGGATTGACCCCTGGTCTGTGGGGATTGACCCCCCTGGTCTGTGGGGATTGACCCCCCCTGGTCTGTGGGGATTGACCCCCCTGGTCTGTGGGGATTGACCCCCCTGGTCTGTGGGGATTGACCCCCCTGGTCTGTGGGGATTGACCCCCCTGGTCTGTGGGGATTGACCCCCTGGTCTGTGGGGATTGACCCCTGGTCTGTAGGGATTGACCCATGGTCTGTGGGGATTGACCCCCTGGTCTGTGGGGATTGACCCCCTGGTCTGTGGGGATTGACCCCTGGTCTGTGGGGATTGACCCCTGGTCTGTGGGGATTGACCCCTGGTCTGTGGGGATTGATCCCTGGTCTGTGGGGATTGACCCCCCTGGTCTGTGGGGATTGACCCCCCCTGGTCTGTGGGGATTGACCCCTGGTCTGTGGGGATTGACCCCCTGGTCTGTGGGGATTGACCCCTGGTCTGTGGGGATTGACCCCTGGTCTGTGGGGATTGACCCCTGGTCTGTGGGGATTGATCCCCGGTCTGTAGGGATTGATCCCCGGTCTGTAGGGATTGACCCCTGGTCTGTGGGGATTGACCCCCTGGTCTGTGGGGATTGACCCCTGGTCTGTGGGGATTGACCCCTGGTCTGTGGGGATTGACCCCCTGGTCTGTGGGGATTGACCCCTGTTCTGTGGGGATTGACCCCTGGTCTGTGGCTATTGACCCCGGTCTGTGGCTATTGACCCCGGTCTGTAGGGATTGACCCCGGTCTGTGGGGATTGACCCCCGGTCTGTGGGGATTGACCCCCTGGTCTGTGGGGAATTACCCCTGGTGTGTGGGGATTGACCCCTGGTGTGTGGGGATTGACCCCTGGTCTGTGGGGATTGACCCGTGGTCTGTGGGGATTGACCCCGGTCTGTGGGGATTGACCCCCGGTCTGGGGATTGACCCCCTGGTCTGTGGGGATTGACCCCCTGGTCTGTGGGGATTGACCCCCTGGTCTGTGGGGATTGACCCCCGGTCTGTGGGGATTGACCCCCTGGTCTGTGGGGAATGACCCCTGGTCTGTGGGGATTGACCCCTGGTCTGTGGAGATTGACCCCCGGTCTGTGGGGATTAACTGGGTCTGAGGGGATTAACCCCCAGAATTGTGGGGATTAACCCCCTGACTGTCGGTGGGATTGATCCCTGGTTTGATGGTGGGATTAACCCGTGGGTCTGATAATGGGGCTAATAAAAGAGCCGAGGGGACGATTGGTTGGAGTCCTGCGAACAGAGCTTTGTTTTACCCGAGTGCAGTGGTTCGAAGCCCCGCTCGGTACCAGAGGAGAGAATGCTGGGAACTCGAAGCTGGTCCGTCAGTATCTGAAAGTGAAAAGACAGCTTAACATTTCGGGGGCAACCCCTTGTCAGAAAGGGTCAGTTTACACAGGCAACACCTGAACCCAGCCCTTCCCTTTCAGGAGCTGCAGGACCGGCCGTGGATTCCCAGCATCCCCAGGTTTTTCTTTCTGTCCTTTGGTCAGTGCTGAAGTGGAGTTGGAATGTGCCAGACTGCCCCTTTTGATCAATGTTGATCAGGTTTTCATTATTTTCAGAAATTTAGACTGAACGCACAATCCCAACAATCCCTCCCTGCACTCGTCACTGATCTGTTGATATTTATTCAGGAAATATCTGGGAGCTCAGTGAAGTTTTTATCTGCAGTCACAGTGTGGCTGTTCCTCTGGGTGTGGTCGGGCTCTGTAGTTTTATTGTCCCTGTGTCTTCCCCACCAGAGAGGTTTCGATCCACTGGAGCTCGGAGAGCGGGACGTCAACTGAAAGCCCGGCCGAGCCAAGTCTCCCTTGTTCAACGTTTCTAATCGCTGTTGGACATAATGCTGTCGGTGAGTGAAGTAGGAGGTCAGGTGGGTTGTTCTGGGTATGAATTGTTGTCGGAGAGCCAATTCCTGTCTGTCTCGCAATCTTGTGTCTCCCTTGGTTTGATCACTACATTATTGCCAGTGCTTTTCTGCACCTTCCTCTCTGTCTTTCTAAAGCCAAACATCACATTGCCTGCAGTTTCTCCTCCCAGTATCCTCGCTACACTGAAATCCTAGCGTCTCTTGCTCAGAATGCAGTTTTTTTCTAGAACTATGCAAACTTCTTTCTTCCCCTCGGCCTGTTTCCCGCTCCCCTCGGCCTGTTTCCCGCTCCCCTCGGCCTGTTTCCCGCTCCCCTCGGCCTGTTTCCCGCTCCCCTCGGCCTGTTTCCCGCTCCCCTCGGCCTGTTTCCCGCTCCCCTCGGCCTGTTTCCCGCTCCCCTCGGCCTGTTTCCCGCTCCCCTCGGTCTGTTTCCCGCTCCCCTCGGTCTGTTTCTGTTTCTCGCTCCCCTCGGTCTGTTTCTCGCTCCCCTCGGTCTGTTTCTCGCTCCCCTCGGCCTGTTTCTCGCTCCCCTCGGTCTGTTTTCTTGTCCCTACAGTCTTAAGAACACAAGAAATAGGAGCAGGAGTAGGTCATTCGGCCCCTCGAGCCCGCTCTGCCATTCAATAAGATCATGGCTGATCTTCTACCTCAACTCCACTTTCCCTATCCCCATATCCCTTGATCCCCTTAGTATCCAAAAATCTATCGATCTCTGTCTTGAATATACTCAACGACGGAGCATCCACAGCCCTCTGGGGTAGAGAATTCCAAAGATTCACCACCCTCTGAGTGAAGAAATTTCTCCTCATCTCAGTCCTAAATGGCCGACCCCTTATTCTGAGACTGTGACCCCTGGTTCTAGATTCCCCAGTCGGGGAAACATCTTCCCTGCATCTACCCTGTCAAGCCCCTTAAGAATTTTGTATGTTTCACTGAGATCACCTCTCATTCTTCTAAACGCCAGCGAATATAGGCCCAATCTCTCCTCATAGGACAACTCTCTCATCCCAGGAATCAATCTAGTGAACCTTCGTTGCACTCCCCTCTAAGGCAAGTATATCCTTCCTTAGGTAAGGAGACCAAAACTGTACACAATACTCCAGGTGTGGTCTCACCAGGGCCCTATATAATTGCAGTACGACGTCATAGGCTAAAAATTGGGTAGCGCCCCATTTGGGGCTCTGACTTCGTCGGGGCGCTACTTTTAGCACCCCGGAAAAATTAGCTCCTCCGCACCGGAAATTGAGTGGTTGCGCCCCAAGAGGGAAGTGGGGCGCAACTGGAAGCGACCTGCATCCCTCTTGGGGCGCTGCGAGTCAATATTGCGCTGTGGTATTGCAGGCCTTCTTAAAGGGGAGGGGCCTTGTGCAGCGCGACCCTGGGCCCCCGGGGATCGGGAGTGCCGGCAAAAGAGCCCGGCACTCGAGAAGTGCCAGGCTCTCGGAGCGCAGCCGGCACTCCACGGGGAGTGGGGGGGGGCGTTCAGGAGGCCGGGGACCGGAGCGCTGGCAGGAGGCCAACAACAAAAATGGCCGCCCCGCACCTCGCCTTTAAATTGCGCCTCCCCGGCTGCAGGTAGGCCCCCCTGACCCCATCGGACATAGCGTCTGGCAGTAAATCGGGGCGCTCCCGAAGATCGTGGCCGGGGCGCTGCGCACGGCGATGATGTCATCGCTAGCGGAGCAGCGCCGCTGGGCGCTACCGGTTAGTGCCGCCGCTAACCTCCCACTGAATTTCGCGGGAGGTGTGGGCGGTACCGCGCCGGGCGCTAGTTGCTTTGCGCCCCGTTAGCGCCCTCTTAGAGCGCTTACGGGAGGCGCAAAGCAACCCAATTTCCCCCCCCTTTACTCTTATACTCTAATTCCTTTGTAATAAAGGCTAACACACCATTTGCTTTCCTAATTGCTTGCTGTACCTGCATGTTAACTTTCAGTGATTCGTGTACAAGGACACCTAGGTCCCTCTGAATACCAACATTTCCCAGTCTCTCACCATTTAAAAAATATTCTGCTTTTCTATTTTTCCTACCAATGTGGATAATTTCACACTTATAAGAACATAAGAACATAAGAAATAGGAGCAGGAGTAGGCCAATCGGCCCCTCGAGCCTGCTCCGCCATTCAATAAGATCATGGCTGATCTGATCCTAACCGCCAATCTACTATCTATCACAGAACCATCTCCTGCATCTAACAGAATTGCACACACGAAATAGGAGCAGAATCAGGCTACACAGTCCCTGGGCCCGCTCCACTACCCACAGGGCCATGACCGATCCGAACCTAGACTCATGTCCAAATTCCTGCCCGCTCCCCGTAACCCTTAATGCCCTTTACTTCCAGGAAACTGTCTATTTCTGTTTTAAATTTAATTAATGTTGTAGCTTCTACAGCTTTTTGTGGCAGCATATTCCATGGACCTACCACCCTCTGAGTGAAGTAGTTCCTCCTCATCTCAGTTTTGAAAGAGCAGCCCCTTATTCTAAGACTATGTCCCCTAGTTCTCGTCTCACCCGTCATCGGGAACATCCTCCCCGCATCCACCCGATCCAACCCCTTCACAATCTTATATGTTTCAATAAGATCGCCTCTCATTCTTCTGAACTCCAATGAGTAGAGTCCCAATCTACCCAACCTCTCCTCATATGACCACCCCCTCATCCCCGGGATTAACCGAGTGAACCTTTTTTGCACTGCCTCGAGAGCAAGGATGTCTTTCCTTAAGTAAGGACACCAAAACTGTATGCAGTATTCCAGGTGCGGTCTCACCAATACCTTGTACAACTGAAGCAATACCTCCCTATTTTTATATTCTATCCCCCTAGCAATGAAAGCCAACATTCCATTTGCCTTCTTAATCACTTGCTGCACCTGCATACTAACCTTTTGAGTTTCGTGCACCAGGACCCCCAGATCCCTTTGCACTTCAGTACTCTCCAGTTTCTTGCCATTAAGATAATAAATTGCTCTAGGATTTTTCCTGCCAAAGTGCATCACCTCACACTTTCCAGTGTTGTATTCCATCTGCCAAATCTCTGCCCACTTACTTAGCCTGTCTATGTCCCCTTGCAGGTTTTTTATGTCCTCCTCACTCACTACTTTCCCTCCCATCTTTGTATCATCTGCAAATTTTGATATGTTACACTTGGTCCCTTCCTCCAAATCGTTAATATAGATTGTGAAGAGTTGGGGACCCAGCACTGACCCCTGTGGAACACCACTAGTTACTGATTGCCAGTCTGAGAATGAACCATTTATCCCAACTCTTTGCTTTCTGTTAGATAGCCAATCCTCTATCCATGCCAGAATATTACCCCCAATCCCGTGATTTTTTACCTTAAGCAATAATCTTTTGTGTGGCACCTTGTCAAATGCCTTTTGGAAGTCTAAATACACTACGTCCACTGGTTCCCCTTTATCCACTCTATATGTTACTTCCTCAAAGAACTCCAGCAAATTTGTCAAACATGACTTCCCCTTCGTAAAACCATGCTGACTTTGTCCTATTAAATTATGATTATCCAAATGTCCTGTTACTGTTTCCTTAATAATGGACTCCAAAATTTTACCTACCACAGATGTTAGGCTAACCGGTCTATAGTTACCAGCCTTCTGTCTACTGCCCTTTTTAAATAAGGGTGTTACATTAGCAGTTTTCCAGTCTGCCGGGACCTTAGCGGAATCCAGGGAGTTTTGAAAAATTATTACCAATGCATCTACAATCCCTACCGCCACTTCCTTCAAGACTCTAGGATGTAAGCCATCAGGTCCAGGTGATTTATCCGCCTTGAGTCCCATTATTTTACCGAGTACCACTTCCTTAGTGATTTTGATCGTGTTTAGCTCCTCTCCCCCTATAGCCCCCTGTTTGTCCAGTGTTGGGATATTCTTAGTGTCCTCTACTGTAAAGACTGATACAAAATATTCATTCAGTGTTTTTGCCATCTCCATATTTCCCACCATTAATTTCCCGGTCTCATCCTCTAAGGGACCAACATTTACTTTAGCCACCCTTTTTCTTTTTATATAACTATAAAAACTCTTACTATCTGTTTTTATATTTTTTGCTAATTTACTTTCATAATCTATCTTCCCTTTCTTAATCAATCTTTTTGTTATTTTTTGCTGCCTTTTAAAGTTTTCCCAATCCTCTGTCCTCCCACTAGATTTCGCTACCTTATATGCCCTTGTTTTTAGTCGAATACTATCCTTAATTTCTTTACTTAGCCACGGATGACTGTCCTTTCTTTTACACCCTTTTCTTTTCAGTGGAATATATTTTTTTTGGAAGTTGTAAAATAACTCCTTGAATGTACACCACTGATCATGTGTCGTCTTACCCTTTAATCTATTTTCCCAATCCACTCTACTCAATTCCGCTCGCATACCTTCATAGTCTCCTTTATTCAAGCTTAGCACGCTTGTTTGAGATCCAACCTTCTCACCCTCTAATTGAATATGGAATTCTCCACATTATACTCCCTCTGCCATGTTCTTGCCCACTCACTCAGCCTGTCTATATCCCTTTGAAGCCTCCTTGCATCCTCCTCACAACTTACATTCCCACCCAGCTTCGTATCATCAGCAATCTTAGATACATTACACTCGGTTCCCCTCATCCAAATCAATGATGTAGATTGTGAATAGCTGAGGCCCAAGCACTGATCCTTGCGGCACCCCACTAGTTACAGCCTGCCAACCCGAAAATAACCCGCTTATTCCTACTCTCTTGTCTTCTGTCCATTAACCAATCCTCAATCGATGCTAACATATTACCCCCATCCCATGAGCCCTAACTTTGTGTGGCACCTTATCGAATGCTTTTTGAAAATCATGAAAACCCAAGTGTGGAGTTACCTGATCACTACTTCCTGATTGACCTTGTCTGTTGTGCATCGATGTTTCAACGTACAGTAATGACCGAATTAATGGTATTACTGACCATGCTGTTTGTTTTAATAGGGTTTCTGAACTCCTTCGTTCAAAGCTCTGGGAGTTGGGAAGTTATTGGAGCTGTTACACTGTGGAATGAGAGAGTTAAGGGAACAGATACCTTAGATCAGCAGTTTCCTACAGATTCATCGTGTCTTCTCTACCGACTGGTATCCAACCCAATGGTGTGTTGTTTTGTGATTGAATAATTGTGTCTGAATATCAGAGAATCTGAGGAAATTTGAGTGTAAAACAGAGTTGCCCGTGCTACTGTACATGTCTCTCATTCCCGTTCAAGTGCGTCAAATTCAACCGTCACGAGATCGATCCAGTGATCTGTGGCTGACCTGTTGGGTATTGTATTTCCAAGCTCACTAACCGCGGTGATGACAGGTTGGCCGCACTCGTGATACGCACCAAACATTTCCTCCCACAATCTTCTGCCCACCTCTCCTGAAGGCACTAACCCAAGCTTTGATAGGGTCACTCGGGCAGTTACGACGCGCGACCCTTGACAGTTGGTGTCAGTAAGCGATTTGATTGCGGGTGGGAGAGGAGAGATCGCGGCCGGATCTGATCCGCTCCTTGCTCGATGTCTAAATGCGCACTTTGCAGCAAGTGACGAGCGGTGGGAATCCTGGCTCTTCTCTCTCTGACTGGACGGTGCTGAGGGCCGTATATCGGGCGAAGAACGCCGATTGATGTCGGGCCGGGTTCAGTGCCAACATCAAACCCTGTTAAATCTGAGGGATGTTGAAAATTGACTGAAATAAGCCACAGAAAGTGCAGCGTAAAGTCCCGTGTAACCCCCTGGCAGTAGATTTACTCCTTATATGGTTCGAAGCAACTGCATTCTGCCGTTTAGTAGATGTAGCAGAATCCCAATATCCATTAAATAACAGGATCCTAAATGGTTAATGCTGTAAATACATGAGAAAGAAAAAGAAAGACTTGCATTTATATAGCGCCTTTCACCACCACCAGACGTCCCAAAGCACTTTACAGCCAATGAAGTACTTTTTGAAGTGGAGTCACTGTTGTAATGTAGGAAACGTGGCAGCCAATTTGCGCACAGCAAGCTCCCACAAACAGCAATGTGATGATGATCTGTTTTAGTGATGTTGATTGAGGGATAAATATTGACCAGGACTCCCCTGCTCTTCTATGAAATAGTGCCTTGGGCTCTTTTACTTCCACCTGAGAGAGCAGACGGGGCCTCGGTTTAACGTCTCAGCTGAAAGACGGCACCTCCGACAGTGCAGCACTCCCTCAGCACCGCGCTGGAGTGTCAGCCTAGATTTTTTGTGCTCAAGTCTCTGGCGTGGGACTTGAACCCACAACCTTCTGACTTGGGCAAGGGTGCTACCCACTGAGCCACGTCTTAAATTATTAAATGACAAAATTAGCACCATCACCATCAATTTCTGTTTTATCTGTAGATGCTGCTGGTTTTCACATTTATATCTTGCAAGCCAGTAATTACCAAGGTCACTGCCCCTCTACTTGTGCTGATGTGGCAAAACTACTCCCTGTACAACAGTGACTACGCTTCAAAAGTACTTCATTGACTGTAAAGCGCTGCGGGACGGCCGGTGGTGGTGAAAGGCGCTATAGAAATACAAGTTCCCTCCTTTAAACTGTTGTCTTTTTGCTGTCATGCGTTCTCTTTCTGTTACTGCAGACCCTGGCCTGCCAGTGTAGCTGCTACGTGGCTGAGGATCAGCTCTTCCAGTGGACTGAAAAGGTAGGGGGCACTTCTCCTGTTGCACTGCTGCCCGATCCCCTTGGTCTGTTCAGCAGCAGCATTACTACATCTCTTGTGTTACATGTGTGGGCAGAAAACATTTACAAATATTATCTTTGCCCATGGACAACAAGCTGGGAGGTTGCCGACTTGCAGTGCTTATGTTACTGGACTAGTAATCCAGGGGCCTGGACTAATAATCCAGAGATCGTGAGTTCAAATCCCACCACGGCCGTTTGAGAATTTGAATTCAGCTTGAAACAAATCTGGAAATAAAAAGCTGGCCTCAGTAAAAGTGACCATGAAGTGGCCGGATTGTCGTAAAAACCCAACTGGTTCACTGATGTCCTTTAGGGAAGGAAACCTGCCGTCCTTACCTGGTCTGGGCCTATATATGACACTGGTTGACTCTTAACTGCCCTCCACCCAGTTGTATCAAACTGCTACAAAGAAGGCGACCCACCACCACATTGCCAGCGACACCCACATCCCGTAAATTAATAAAAGAAAGCTGACAGACATTTCTCTTGATCTTTAATCTATATACATGGTGGGCTCCCCTGCTCTTTCCCCATAGTCCTGCAAATTTCTCCGTTTCAAGTATTTATCCAATTCCCTTTTGAAAGTTACTAATGAATCTGCTTCCACCGCCCTTTCAGGCAGTGTTCACATCTAGCTCAGACTGATGGGATGGGCTTCCCCTCCGTTAGCTGTAAGGATCGTGTGTGAAATGATTTTGGAAAACTTCAGTTCAGCGGGCATGAGCTCAGATTGCTAAACTTTAGCTCTAATTGGTGCCTTGTTTGCCCCAACAATGTGTCCTAACACAATGTGCCTCGACTGCACCGTGGTGATATTTCCATTTCCCATGCCAGCTATTGTTGAATGAGCTTGCCAATTTGGTGCCGTCAGCTGTGATTACAAAGCCCTTCACTCATCTCTGTCCACAGTCAGTGTGGTCCCACCCATGGAGCTCTCTCATTGCTGGTTGGTCAATCACAGCTGTCAATCATGGTGCACGTCATCGGTGGAAGTGATCAATGAATGGCAGTGATGATCGGCCAATCAGAAGCAAAAAGGCTAGGTGGATGGGACGAAAGTTTATAAACTGATAGCTTGTGCCTCCAAGTCCTGTGCCGTGTGGAAATGGACCACATGTGAAAACCCAAGACTTCGAGACAGGGCCACACACTCAGCAGATAATAAAGTGCCCAAAACTCTTGTATAAGTGGGAGAAACCATGCTGATTTCAGTATGTCGTGCATCTGATGACTAAGGGAAGGAAATGTTTGTTTCCTCTTACAGGTTTTTGGAAATATCCAGAAAAGGAACCTAGAGGTGGTAGTCCTGTCGAGCTGTTCTGTGACTGAATATAAATCAGCCAGGTCCGTTTCCAACATCTCTGTGCCTTTCCTTCGGGCTCTGAAAACCAGTGCGTCCCAGGAGACTCCCCATTGCCCGTTACTGGAGCAGCCCAATGTGGTATCTGGCCTCCCTGCAGCAGGTATGGGCTGTGGGCGATTCTATGGGAGAGGGGAAGGAAGTTGCAGGATTTCTCTGTTACTGTGTTTGTCGGGTTTCTATCTCCAGCGATGCTGGAATGCCTTCGAGTTGCACGCAAGACAAAAGGGGGAGGAGTTAGAATTTCTGGCTTGCAAGCTGGAACTCCCCGTTATTGAAGCAGGCGAGACGTTTCAGTTTTTGGCTGATTTCGCTTTACTTTTCTTTCCTTTGACATGATGATTATCCATATAGAAACATATAGAAACATATAGAACAGTACAGCACAGTACAGGCCCTTCGGCCCTCGATGTTGTGCCGAGCATTGTCCGAAACCAAGATCAAGCTATCCTACTCCCTATCACTCTGGTGTGCTCCATGTGCTTATCCAATAACCGCTTGAAAGTTCCTAAAGTGTCCGACTCCACTATCACAGCAGGCAGTCCATTCCACACCCCAACCACTCTCTGAGTAAAGAATCTACCTCGGACATCACTTCTATATCTCCCCCCATGCACCTTATAGTTATGCCCCCTTGTAACAGCTGCCTCTACCCGAGGAAATAGTCTCTGAACATCTACTCTATCTATCCCCCTCATCATCTTATAAACCTCTATTAAGTCGCCTCTCATCCTCCTCCGCTCTAAAGAGAAAAGCCCTAACTCCCTCAATCTTTCCTCATAAGACCTCCCCCCCAAACCAGGCAGCATCCTGGTAAATCTCCTCTGCACTCTTTCCAATGCTTCCACGTCCTTCCTATAGTGAGGTGACCAGAACTGCACACAATACTCCAAATGTGGTCTCACCAAGGTCCTGTACAGTTGCAGCATAACCTCACGGTTCTTAAACTCAAACCCCCTGTTAATAAACGCCAACACACCATAGGCCTTCTTTACTGCTCTATCCACTTGAGTGGCAACCTTCAGAGATCTGTGGATATGAACCCCCAGATCCCTCTGTTCCTCCACGTTCCTCAGAACCCTGCCGTTGACCCTGTAATCCTTATTCAAATTTGCCCTACCAAAATGAATCACCTCGCACTTATCAGGGTTAAATTCCATCTGCCATTTTTCGGCCCAGCTCTGCATCCTATCAATGTCTCTTTGCAGCCTACAACAGCCCTCCACCTCATCCACTACTCCACCAATCTTGGTGTCATCAGCAAATTTACTGATCCACCCTTCAGTCCCCTCCTCCAAGTCATTGATAAAAATCACAAACAGCAGAGGACCCAGCACCGACCCCTGTGGCACACCGCTGGCAACTGGTCTCCAGTCCGAAAATTTTCCATCCACCACCACCCTCTGCCTTCTATGAGATAGCCAGTTACCTATCCAATCGGCCAAATTTCCCTCTATCCCACAACTCCTTACTTTCTTCATGAGCCGACCATGGGGAACCTTATCAAACGCCTTACTAAAATCCATGTATACGACATCAACTGCTCTACCTTCATCTACACACTTAGTTACCTCCTCAAAGAATTCAATCAAATTTGTTAGGCAAGACTTACCCTTCACGAATCCGTGTTGACTATCCCTGATTAAGTTGCCTCTTTCCAAATGGTCATAAATCCTATCCCTCAGGACCTTTTCCATTATCTTACCAACCACCGAAGTAAGACTAACCGGCCTATAATTACCAGGGTCATTCCTATTTCCTTTCTTGAAGAGAGGAACAACATTCGCCACTCTCCAGTCCTCTGGCACCATCCCCGTGGACAGTGAGGACCCAAAGATCAAAGCCAAAGGCTCTGCAATCTCCTCCCTTGCCTCCCAAAGAATCCTAGGATATATCCCATCTGGCCCAGGGGACTTATCGACCCTCAGGTTCTTCAAAATTGCTAAAACATCTTCCCTCAGAACATCTACCTCCTCCAGCCTATCCACCTTTATCACACTCTCATCCTCAAGAACATGGCCCCTCTCCTCAGTGAACACTGACGAAAAGTATTCATTCATCACCTCTCCTATCTCTTCTGACTCCATGCACAAGTTCCCACTACTGTCCTTGACCGGCCCTACCCTCACCCTGGTCATTCTTTTATTTCTCACATAAGAGTAAAAAGCCCTGGGGTTTTTCTTGATCCGACCCGCCAAGGACTTCTCATGCCCCCTCCTAGCTCTCCTAAGCTCTTTTTTTAGCTCATTCCTTGCTACCTTGTACCCCTCAATCGACCCAACTGCTCAATCGACCCAACTGAACCTTGTTTTCTCATCCTTACATACGCTTCCTTTTTCCTCTTGACTAGACATTCAACCTCTTTTGTGAACCATGGTTCTCTCACTCGGCCATTTCCTCCCTGCCTGACAGGGACATACCTATCAAGGACACGCAGTAATTGCTCCATGAAAAAGCTCCACTTTTCGTTTGTGCCTTTCCCTGATAGTTTCTGTTCCCATCTTATGCTCCCTAATTCTTGCCTAATCGCATCATAATTACCCCTCCCCCAATTATAAACCCTGCCCTGCCGTATGGCCCTATCCCTCTCCATTGCAATAGTGAAAGTCACCGAATTGTGGTCACTATCTCCAAAGTGCTCTCCCACACACAAATCAAACACTTGGCCCGATTCATTACCCAGTACCAAATCCAATGTGGCCCCACCTCTTGTCGGCCTATCCACATATTGTGTCAGGAAACCCTCCTGCACACACTGTGCAAAAACTATCCCATCCGAACTGTTTGACCTATAAAGGTTCCAATCAATATTTGGAAAGTTGAAGTCACCCATGACAACTACTCTGTGACCTCCACACCTATTCATAATCTGCTTTGCAATTTCTTCCTCCACATCTCTATTACTATTTGGGGGCCTCCTAACAACGTGACCGCTCCTTTCCTATTTCTAACTTCAGCCCATATTACCTCAGACGGCAGATCCCCCTCGAACTGCCTTTCTGCCGCTGTTAAACTATCCTTGATTAACAATGCTACTCCTCCACCTTTTTTACCACCTTCCCTACTCTTACTGAAACATCTATACCCCGGAACTTCCAACAACCATTCCTGTCCCTGTTCTAACCATGTCTCGTAATGGCCACCACATCGTAGTCCCAAGTACCAATCCACGCTCCAAGTTCTCCTACCTTATTCCGGATGCTCCTTGCATTGAAGTAGACACACTTCAAGCCATCTTCCTGTCTGCCGGTACATTCCTGCGACCTTGATACCCTCCTCAGTACCTCCCTACACTCACCACTGGCTCCTGGACTACAGCCTTTTTTCCCATCCCCCTGACAAATTAGTTTAAACCCCCCCGAAGAGACCTTTCAAAATGGGTAATTAATAAAGAAGCATGATGCATTGGACATGATGCTAAATTACCCTTTTACAATTTCTCAATCTCTTTGCCTTTAATTTTTACGCCATTTTCACACACAGAATATTTTTCTCCCCTGTTTTGGATCTCACACCAGCGAAAGGGTCAGCAGGGGGTGACCTCGACCAGCACTGCCCTCTACCCTTCCTAAGAGGCGCATCAGAGTTCTGCATATTGCTCACCTTGATGTAGAGCGTAAGCACTGGCACAGACCAGTTGGGCCGAATGGCCTGTTTCTGTGCTGTAAATTCTATGTACCACAACTTCTCACCCTCTCTATTTTAAAATTTTGATTCCCTCCCCCCCCCTCACTGCCTTGCTAGCTTAAACTCTACCTTGCCGTAGCCTTTGAATGCCCATGTTTAGGCAGCAAGAAATATACTTTTATCTTTGAAACTTATTTTGTAATCTTCCGCTTCCTGTTCAATTTATTTCCATCTTCCCTTGCGGAATTGCCTCACCTCTAACCTGGTCCGTTTCCTGTCCTCTGTCCTCCTCGCTGGTGCAGGCCAAGGTGTGTGGTATTAGAATGGTGGCAGATATGGTGGCCTGATGTCATTTCCAGAATGAGGTTGTTCTGAACAGACCCAGAGATGTAATCCAAGAGTACCCATTTCAAATTGTTCAGAAGTAGCTTTAGGTACTCGGAGCTGATGCCATTTTTGTTGGCGACAGAGATAGTACATTTGTGTAATGAATTTCTGTCATGCATGCCTGACGTTCCCAATCCCTATTATCCTTTTAAATCTGAAAGCGTGGTGCCAGTTCATCACTATTCTTAATTTACGGAGAATCGTTCCTCCCCTTCGCATTGTTGTCCTGCACAGGGGTTTAGCCTTTCACTTTGGATCTCGTTAAAAAAGGTGTTGCCTGAAGGATGTTTCTGGGAGATGCCTTATGACAAATTCTCCCCCCCACCCGATTATTTTTTCTTGTCCGCTTCTCTATGGGGAAGTGCCTGATCTGTGTCTCCACTGCAGCATTGCCGAGATTGGGAACTCGCTGGACAGAGAGGTTAAACCTACATCCTTCCGTGGCACAGACTGCAGCTGTTCAAGAAGAAGGCCCACCACCACCTGCTCAAGGGCAGTTAGAGATGGGCAATGGATGCCGGCTTTTGCCTCTGAGTCAGAAGGTTGTGGGTTATCCAGAAACGTGAGCACAAAAATCTCGGCTGACACTCCAGTGCTGAGGGAGTGCTGCACTGTCGGAGGAGCCGTCTTTCGGATGAGTCGTTAAACTAAGGCCCCGTCTGCTCTCAGGTGGACGTAAAAGATCCCATGGCACTATTTCAAAGAAGAGCAGGGGAGTTCTCCCCGGTGTCCTGGCCAATATTTATCCCTCAACCAACATCATGAAAACAGATTTTCTGGCCATTGCTGTTAGTGGGAGCTTGCTGTGTGCAAATTGGCTGTCGCGTTTCCTACATTACAACAGTGATTACACATCCAAAAGTACTTCATTGACTGTAAAGCGCTTTGGGATGTCCTGATGTTGTGAAAGGCGCTATATAAATGCAAGTCTTTCTGTGAAATCTAGGCTATTGAGTTTCTCTCATGAAGGGCAGTAACTCATGGGATTTGGTTTCCTGGACAGCAACGTCCCTCTGATACCCCAACCGAGTGGCTGTCCTTCGCGTGTGAGCATAGCCAGCGAATGGCACTGAGGCCAATTGTGATGCATCCACCGCCACCCTGGACGAGATCAACCAACTCAACTCAGACCAGGGTGGAGCACGGAAATGTTCAGGTCTGTGTGGCTCAGTACGGGACCTGGATCTACCCACTTAGTCTTTTGAGGTTGGCGGTGGGGGGGGGTGTGTGCTTCAGCAGTTGAGTGTCCAGTTGTCTGCTTTGAACAGTGCGTTTTCTTGTGGTTGTTTCTTCAGTTCTGAGCCACTGTCAGGTTCGACAGATACCCGCTGTACTCTATCATTGCTACAGTGATGTCACAACACTAGATTCTCTGACGATAGAAGCTTTCAGGCCACTGCTCGTGTGCAAGAGCTTGATTTCTTTTGTGAAGGTAAGGGCAGTTCCCACTTCATATTTGTGTGTGTGTGAGGGTGGGGGGGGTGTTACTGAGCGATGCTGAAGCATGCGTGTAAAACAGGTGCAGCACGAAAGGTAACACTTTGTATATATGTTGTATAGGAACTCTCTTACGCAGTCCCTCGGAACCGAGGATGACTTGCTTCCACATTAAAAATGAGTTCTCAGGTGACTGATGAGTCCAATGCGGGACTTACAGTCTCTGTCACAGGTGGGGCAGACGGTGGTTGAAGGGGCGGGTGGGTGGGGTGCTTGGGTTGACGTGCGCTCCTTCCGCTGCCTGCGCTTGGCTTTCACTTGCTCCCGGCGAAGAGACTCAAGGTGTTCGGCGCCTTCCCGGATGCTTCTCCTCCACTTTGTGTGGTCTTGGGCCAGGGATTCCCAGGTGTCGGTGGGGATGTTGCACTTTTTCAAGGAGGCTTTGAGGGTGTCCTTGAAGTGTTTCCTCTGCCCACCTGGGGCTCTCTTGCCATGTTGGAGCTCCGAGTAGAGCGCTTGTTTTGGGAGTCTCGCATCGGGCATGCGGATGATGCGAGACTGCAAGCTATTTACACTGGTGTTGGGTTTCTAGCTGTAGTCTATTTGGTGATCCATTTTTAAATAATATGTAATTAACTCCTCTTCATTACTTAACTTCAGAACAGCCAGCGTTTGATGCCCTTCTAAGACCTGGTTTAAAAACTTTAACTTCCATTCTCCCCCCTCCCTTATCGATCCAGTCCTGAAGGAGTTGACTGTTGGTGGGCTAGAGTTCTGTGATCAGGAGCCCTCCAATACCAGCTCACCATTCTTTGTGTGTGAGCTTACCCGGGGTGTTCCAGCAGACTGTTCAACAAAGGGAAGTGGGGCCCACCACAGCCAAGATTATTCGTGTCCTGGTGGACACTGGCAGCCAGCTGACTGCTTGCCCGAGGAGTTCTCCTTCCTGTGTGAGCACAGATAATGAATTTCAGCAGGCTGTTTAACCATAGACGGAATCACACTCGAGCCTGACCTGGTCCACATAACAACATTTGGCTCGTGTGGAGTGTAAACATCGGCATGAACCGAATGGCCTGTTTCTGTGCTGCAATTTCTATGTAACAACTTGCATTTCTATCGCACTGTTAATGTAGAGAAAAATCCCAAGCTGCTTCACAGAGGCATAAGGAAAAAATGGATACGGAGCAATGTTCCCTCTAATTTTTTTTGGGGGGTGCGCGGCCCCTTTAATGGGCTGCGTGGCCCATTCAAATTTCTGCGCATGCGCGGTTTTCCATTTAAAAGCCGCTGAGCGGCCTGCGCGGGACCTCCTGCGCGGTCACACAGCTTAACGCGAACATTGACGCTGAGCCAAATGAGATATTGGGAGGGGTGATCACAAGTTTGGTTGAAGATGTGGGTTTCAGAAGTGTCTTAAAGGTGGAGAGGTGGCGGGGTTAAGGGAGGGGATTTCAGAGTGTGCGGCCTAGGCAGCTGAAGGCAAAAGCAACGTTCCCGCTAAGCCGCGCGGCGGTCTGGACGTCCCGCGCAGGCCGCTCACCGGCTTTTCAATAGGAATAGCCGCGCATGCGCGAATATTTGAATGGGCTGCGCAGCCAGTTAAAGGGCCCCGCACACGCAAAAAAAAGTTACAGGGAACATTGGGAACAACCACCAGTGATGGGGCGAATGGAGGGCCGGAATCAGAGGAATGGAGAGCTTGGGGGTGGCCGTGATAGGTTGTCAAAAATGAGAAGTCGCACAACCCCAGGTTATAGTCCAACAGTTTTATTTGAAATCACGAGCTTTCGGAGCGCTGCTCCTTCGTCAGGTACCTGAAGAAGGAGCAGAGCTCCGAAAGCTTGTGATTTCAAATAAAACTGTTGGACTATAACCTGGTGTTGTGCGACTTCTCATTTTTGTCCACCCCAGTCCAACACCGGCATCTCCGCATCATGATAGGTTGTAACATTGGAGGCCGTTACACAGACAGGGAGGGACAAGGCCATGGGGGAATTAAATCAGAGGAGGAGACTTTTAGATTTGAGGTGTTGGGGGCAGGAGCCAATGTTAGTCAGCAGGGACAGGGGTGTCGGGTGAATGGGACTTGGTGCGGGATAGAATGCATTGGCAATTCTCCAGCGAGGGTCAATGGATAGCAGTTAGGAGTGGGAACCTTTGCTGATTTCCCCTCCCTCTCACTCCGCACTACCATTCCTAGCCCTGGAATCCTTAGAGACTAAAAAACATTGAGATTTAGCAGTATTTGTGAATGGTTTCTTTGTTTCCTTGCAGGATACCTCCCGAAGTGCAGAAATACTGAAGCAGCTGGTCGATAGAAACAAGATCCAAAGCAACCTGTATACATGAGACCGTAACAATTCCTAATTTGTTTTTAGATTAACGATTGAGAGAATTCCAAAAATATCTGGGTTACTATCTGAGTTTAGTAATATTTTATAAAACTTTAAAATGTTAAACCGTGACAGTTTCATTTTACAATGTTTTGAATTAAATATTTTGTTGAACTGTGGAGAGTTCTGTACTGTTCATTGTATTATTTCTTTTATTTCTTCCTTGAAGTTTTTTGTTGTTGCAGTACTCATTTATTTCCAGTCTAGAGCTAATTCCATCACCCTGACATTATCCTGTACGCCTGTCAATTATTAAAATATGCAGTTAAAAGATGTCTTTTTTTTTCTTTATTTAAGTCATTTGCCTGATTATTTGCAGGGGTGGTGGGGGTGGTGAGAGTATATCCAAAGTTTTAAAAGCACTGACGTTTACAATTCAGCGTGATTTGTCCTTGTACACTTTCCTCCTCGTACCCGCTGCCGATTAAAGGAGAATCTCCCGCACATCATCACGTGGTCGCGCAGCTGCACCCGCGCAAGTTCATTTGATGGCGAAAGATAAAACTGCTGGATATCGGAAATGAAACGGCGGAAAGTTACTGCCGCTCCCGCAGCGGCCCGAAAGAGAAAAGATGTTTCGGGCGCAGGTCGTTTATCAAAAACGAATTTAAAGACTAGCTGCTCTGGGATGGCATCCAGGAAGACCAGGGAGGTGATTCTGTGGGCACTCTCTGCCCAAGCGCCCCGCTGACAGTTAAAACGGTTACAAGCACTTCCACTTTCCCCGAAATGTTGAATCGCCACGATGGGTGCAGCACACTCCTAATAAATAACAACGTTTCTAATATTGAGGGGGCTTTTTCATTTGAAGTATTGGAGAGGAAGTACTTTGGATTGGAATTGCTTCCTCGGAGCACAGCTTTGCCGTTTTAACCGCGATTGGCAGAGATGCCGAATTATCTTTTCCTCCCACCACCTTTGTCAGCACGAACTGTTTTAAGTCAGGAAACTGATTCTAAAACTGGATTAAACACTCCTTTGGTGTTGGGGGTGGGGAGAAGGAGGAACTGCGTCAAGCTGGAAATGATTGAATGCGAGAAGAAAGAGGTGAAGATTCGGAGACGGAGGGAGTATTACACATTTGGCTAGTTTGTACACAGACAAGAATTGCTTTTCCTTTCAGTTTAACAGAGCCCAGGAATAATTAGGATTTTCCGGTTAAATAAACCCCCCCCCCCCCCCCAATCGAAAAAATGGTATGTTAGTGTAGTGGTTATGTTGGCAGTGTGTGTATTTGAATTCAGTTTAAAAAAAATCTGGAAATAAGAAACTGATACAGTATTAGTAAAACAAAAGGAACTATGAGGTATCAGATTGTCGTAAAAATCGCCCTCCTTAAACCCCTCCGCTGCTACAACTTACTCTCTTCCGGGTTAACTCGTGTCCTTTAGGGAAGGAAACCTGCTCCCCTTACCTGGTCTGTTCTCAATATGACTCCAGTCCCACACCAACATGGTTGATTTTTAACCGCCCTCTGAAGTGCCCTAGCCAGCCACTCAGCAGGTCAACTAGGGATGGACAATAAATGCCAACCATGCCAGTGATGCCCACATCCCGAGAATGAATTTTGAAAATGTCGCACTCAGTGTTTATGAACTTTAACACAAATACCCAGCTCTCTTTTGGATGATGAGTCAATTTTCACGTGGGAAAACCTTGGACTCTAATCCCAGGTCCTGTTTCCTTCTTGCCTGGTGTGGTTCATTTCTCCTTTCTGTGCAGCTTAAAGCTGAGGTTTCATCCAATTTTGCTCCAATTCCACATTTACTAACCAGTGAAACCGGTGAAGTAAGTATGGCAAGGGTGTCCAAACCATGGCCCATGCATCATGTTGGCCCCACGTACCCTGGCACCCTGGGCCCAGGAAACTCAAACAACTCTCTGTTTTATTTATGCTCATATTTCCTACTCATTTGTTTACCCTGTTTGAATATCCTAGGTCTTGAAGTTTGGAAAAGGCTGAGTTCAGTTGCCTTGTTGGTGGATATATCCTAAATCAGAACACCAAGATATATGTTAGTATCGGCAACTTCACAAATATACAAATTAATGGCAACCTGGATTTGAACTTTATTTGTGACCCACATGGCTCCATGGTATGCCCTTAAGTAGCCCACAAAGATAAAGAGTTTGGACACATCTGCAGTAGGGTTGTCATAGTGATGTACAGAGTGCTGCTACTCACATTGTGTCAGCCTTGCCTCACTGGTAGCACTCTTGCCTCTGAGTCAGAAGGTTGTGGGTTCAAGCTAGAGACTAGAGCAGTCTTTTGGATGAGATATTAAAGCGAGGCCCCGTCTGTCCTCTCACGTGAATGTAAAAGATTCCATGATATTATTCAAAGAAGAGCAGGGGAGTTCTGCCGGTGTCCTGGCCAATACCTAACCCTCAATCAACATTAATAAAACAGATTTTCTGGGGTTTATCTCATTACTGTATGTGGGAGCTTGGGGGGTGATTTTGCCAATGGGGAGCTTTTGGAGGCGGGACTCCCACTTGTTGGTTTTCAGTCCCGCCTCCATCAACTTCTGGCCAACCCACGCTATTTTCCCTTGATTGACCTTGTTAGGCCTGCCCAGCGGGTTTAGCAGGCCAATTAAGGGAAAGCCAGTTACAGAGAACGTCAACGTATGACGTTTCATCTGTCAAAAATTTTTGACAGATGAATTTCATCGTTTGACAGCTCTGTGAAGCTGTCAAACACTGACATTCTCTGTAGTTTGATGAGATCTTGAATTCAAGACCTCATCAAACTTCTTTCTTTTGCAGAAAAGAGATGGTTTTTGCATTGGAGAATGCAACAGCCATCTGTCATCTTTACCGCGGAGGTGCGAGACTCTGCGCATACCCACTGACTGAAGCCTGCAGGAAGAAACAAAGGTAAGTACACTTTTTCTAACACTTTGCACTTACCTCAGATACTCACCTCTCCACTCTTGCACCCATCACTCACCTCCACAGCACACCTTTGGACCCCTCTGACCCTCGCAGACCCTCTACTCGCCTCTCTGACCTGGCGGGTTTCGGAGCCTTTGGGAAGCCCGCACTTGTGAGGGCAAAAAGGGGATAATCCTATTTTCTGCCTGTTAGGCTTTAATCCCTTCCCGCCTCCAAGGAGACGGGACTCGGCGCAGGACGGCCACCCGCCTCCTGGCAAGATGGCATGGAGGCGTGTTGGGGGCAGGTTGGGCACCCACCCCCAAATTCTGCCATTTTCCCGGCAGTCCCACCTCCCCAGGGCTGGCAAAATCGCCCCCACGCTGTGTGCAAATTGGGTGCTATGTTTGCCAGTGATTACACTTCAAAAGTACTTAATTGGCTGTGAAGCGCTTTGGGAGGTCTTGAGGTCATGAACAGTGCTATATAATTGCAAGATTTCTTTCTCCTGTGAAAGAAGTGTGAAATGCAGGCTGGATGTTTCAACACGAGAAGGGAAATCAAAGAAAGTCATCTGAGGCCGCACTGACACACAAGTGAACGATTAATGTTAGCCCTGCAATTTTTTCCTTTTCAAGTATTTATCCAATTCCCTTTTGAATGTTACTATTGAATCTGCTTCCACTGCCCTTTCAGGCGGTGCATTTCAGATCACAACAACTCACGGTTAAGTCAAGTGAGGACAAGATCAGACTCAGCTCTGATGATCTCCACAGTCGAATAGTTTGCCAACGCTCATAGTGGGGGAGGATTTCCTCTCCGCACTAGATGCAACGGAATCATAAACTTGTTCCTTATAGGCCTAGTCTGTAGTGTACAGAAGAACCCTTCGTCCAGACACAAGGTACCAGACCGTGAGTAATGTCTGTGGAACCATACCCCAGCAAGAGCCAGTACTCTTAAGAAAGGAGGGGACAAAATAGGAGAACAGAAAAACAGCACTAACAATTGCAGGTTAGGCAGATTTTAAGAATTCTATCTAATTTACAGCCTGTTACTGACATTCTCCCTCTGCCACCTTACATACACTCAAATAAATACACATCTGTGTTGAATATAAGTTCGGGACTTTAGTACACTGCTAGTTACTGACGTAACAAACCCACTGTCTTGCATGATTGTCATCACAGCACTCCACTGCATGTGTTCTATTCAACTACTGCACTCAGTAATAATCAGGAAATGAAATAACTACTTATTTAACCGAAAGTATTTTATTAGCGCATTCACTTTCCCTCTGTGGCCTCTCCACAACGCAAAGCATCCCCAGGCAAGAGGCCATTCAGACAGCCTACTCCCAGGGCCGGGGAGTGGGACTAATTGGACAGCTCTTTCAAAGGGCCGGCACAGGCACAATGGGCTGAATGGCCTCTTTCTGTGCTGTATCAATCTATGAAATCCGCACAAGTGTACCTTCCAGCAGGGATGATCAGGAGCAGGAACCCTGGTTAATTTGATTTTTCTCCCTGGGCCATTTGTGCCCCAAGAAAGGAAGAGAAGGGGAGGGGACAAATTTGTGAAATAAGGGTGGGGAGGCATTTAAAAAAAATACTTTAAAAAGCATAATTTACCTGTAATATTTTTAAAAATGCAGTTTTCAGACTAAGGAGAGGCTTGTAAACTGAAAAATCAATCGAAACTTCAGAACAAGGCTGAGGTAATTCATGCAGACTGGATTTAGATTGTTGTGAAATATTACTGAGTTCAAAAGGCCTGCTCCAGTTCAAAAGGAAATACAGCAGACAATTTATATGAAGCCGAGTGGGAGCTGTGGGTGACAGAGGTGAATAACAAGAAGTGTGTGTCTGCTGCATGTGCGGGCCAGATGGGGGGAGACTAATCTTCACTGGAAACAGCTTTCTGGAAAATTCCGAATTTTTTTTTTTGGTTCAATTCTTTTGCAGAGATTTTGTCCTTTGAACGGCGAGTGACTGGGCGTGTTGTCGGCAGCGTGAGAGAGGCTCGTGCCCAGCCTATCGGCTGCAGTGCGGTCAGACATAATGGATGAGGGAAATGCTTATCGCGAAATTGCCCCTACGGGGGGAAAAAACTGAAAAAACTAAAACACCCGGGCTACAAAAATCAAGAGGAAAAATTGTAATTAATTTAAAGATTTATTTCTATTGATTTAAAAAAATAAATACATCTTTTGATTCAATGGTTGAGCAGTGATGTCATCAGATGAGGTTGTGCTCAGGAAAGTTTCTGAAGAAGCTGATTTAATACTTACAATTGAAGTAATAAGGTCCCTGGCACTTTCTGTTAATCTTTCCCTCTCACTCTCAGTAATTCCTTAACACCATGTCTCCCAGCGACATCATCAGTGTTCACCTAGCATTAT
The DNA here is from genome assembly GCA_030390025.1 of Squalus acanthias. NCBI lineage: Eukaryota > Metazoa > Chordata > Chondrichthyes > Squaliformes > Squalidae > Squalus > Squalus acanthias. The sequence goes on from CM059429.1 coordinate 158,497,688, forward strand.
GTGTGTAGAAGCCTGCCTGCGGTTTTAATTAAATAATTGTTTTTGGAGTGTGAGTGATGCTGGCAATGGCGCACGTATTGCCCATCCCTAGTTGCTCTTGAGAAGGTAATGGTGAGCCTTGTCCTTGAACCGCTGCAGTCCTTGTAGTGATGGTGATCCTGCATTGGCGTTAAAAAAGTAGGAGAATTCCAGGACTTTGAGCCAGTGACGATAAAGGAACGGCGATACATGTCCAAGTCTGGATGGCGTGTGACTTGGTGGGGAAACTTGGAGATGATGGTGTTCCCACGACATTGCTGCTCCTGCCTGACTATCCTCTCAGCAAGACATGGCGTGGAGAGCCACATTCGATCCCATGTCTGTGCTGAGATAGCTCATCTCAGTCCATGGGATGGCACAGGGAGATTAACCATGGGATCAGAGGATCAGGAGCTGAGTGAGCTGATCTCAGCTAGATGTGTCAGTAGGGGGGCACTACAATTTACCTCAGACCACCGAGGCTAGGGAGGGGCAAGTCACCCAGGGTTTCTTCTTCTCATTCCGTCCTGCTGGAAGTACAGGAGCGTTGGGTGAGCACATCTCAGGAGTCTGCCAACACTCACTGCATGGGCTCACTCCTCACTAGAGCAAGGCCCAGCACTCTCGGAATCCCAGCTTGAGTCAGCGCCTTCCGGAGAGATGGGGAACCTAACAACAATTAGAAGTAAAAATGCAAGTGCTTTGCCCGATCTTCTGAAGATTTATGGGAGGTCCTGTTGCGGTGCTTTCTGCTCATGTGTTCCTGGGAGGGGAGTTTCTCTGACAGTTCCTCTGACAGTCAGAACACTACTGAACTATTACGATAGCAAAATACTGCAGATGCTGGAAATCCGAAATAACAACAGAAAACGCTGGAAAAACTCAGCAGGCGAGGCAGCATCCGTGGAGAGAGAAACAGAGTTAACGTTTCAGGTCGAAGACCTTTCGTCAGAACTGGAAATAGCAGGAAATGGAATAGATTTAAGGCAAGGATAAAGCTGGGAAAAGGGGGAGGGGATGAAAGAACAAAAGGAGAGATTAAGAGACATTCAAGGCAAGAGGTGGTGTTAATGTGACAGGTTAAGGCTAAAAGAAGTGTGCAATGCACTGGCAGAATGAAGGACAGCTGCCAGCATCTAGGAGGAAAAAAAAAAGGTGGGGGGCAAACAAAAGGGTGGATGAAAAAATAAAATATAAATGTGATTGGGGCTGAGGTTATGATCTAAAATTGTTGAACTCGATATTGAGTCCAGAGGGCTGTAGCGTGCCTAAACGAAAGATGAGGTGCTGTTCCTCGAGCTTACGCTGCGCTTCCGTGGAACAGTGTAATAGGCCGAGACGGTGAGGTCAGAGTGGGAGTGAAGCGGTGAATTAAAGTGACAGGTCACCGGGAGCTTGGGGTCCCCCTTACGGACTGAACGGACGTGTTCCGCAAAGCGATCACCCAATCTGCGTTTGGTCTCCCCAATGTAGAGGAGACCACATCGTGAGCAGCGAATACAGTATACTAAATTGCAAGAAGTACAAGTAAATCGCTGTTTCACCTGGAAGGGGTGTTTGGGGCCCTTGTCAGTGGGAAGAGGGGAGGTATAAGGGCATGTGTTGCATCTCCTGCGCTTGCACGGGAAGGTGCCGGGCGAAGGGGAAGGGGTGCTGGGGGCGGTAGAGGAGTGGACTAGGGTGTCGCGGAGGGAGCGGTCCCTGCGGAATGCTGAAAGGGGAGGTGAGGGGAAGATGCATTTGGTGGTGGGATTACGCTGGAGGTGGCGGAAATGGCGGAGGATGATCCGTTGAATGTGGAGGCTGGTGGGGTGAAAGGTGAGGACAAGGGGAACTCTATTGTGGTTCCGGGAGGGAGGGGCAGGGGTGAGGGCAGAAGTGCGGGAGATAGAACGGACACGGTCGAGGGCCGTGTCGACCACGGTAGAGGGGAATCCTCGGTTGAGGAAAAAGGAAGACATGTCGGAAGCACTGGTATGGAAGGTGACATCATCAGAGCAGATGCGGCAGAGACGGAGAAACTGGGAGAATGGAATAGAGTGCTTACAGGAGGCGGGGTGGGAGGAAGTGTAGTCCAGGTAGCTGTGGGAGTCAGTGGGCTTGTAGTGAATGTTAGTCAATAACCTATCCCCAGAGATGGAGACGGAGAAGTCGAGGAAGGGAAGGGAAGAGTCGGAGATGGACCATGTGAAGGTGAGGGAAGGGTGGAAATTGGAAGCAAAGTGAATGAAATGTTGTAGTTCAGGGCGAGAGCAGGAGACTGAACTATTCTCTACCTGTCACTAGGTGGAGCTGCAGGCTTGCTTTATTGCTTTGACCTGAGCTGTTGATTTGGGCAATTGGACAACACTTTGCCATCAAGGATGGAATTCCTCTTTTAACGATAAAGAGGGAGAATCCTCATTTTTCTCTGTAACTCACGAAATGCATTTTCAGAAGTCGTGCATTTCAAAGCTATGTGCCCCTGTGATTTTGTTAGTAGGCCATTAAATTATAGAGAACAAAACAGGAGTTTGCCTATTAAAGGCTTACTCCACCCCATAACCGATTGTTTACCTACCCCGATAGTGCTCTACAATTTGAATCTGAATTGAAAAGCAACATGTGTCAAAGCTCTGAAATTCCGTCAGAATGTGATTTGTATTATTGCACTAGGTTCTACTTCGAGCGACCAATATCAGGGTTTGTACACAAACCAGTGAAGATCAATGTGTCAAGAAGTGATACAAGATCTTTACTGGGGTGATGGTTCTTCTTTTTTTGCTAAATTTTTTTGATTATTCTATCATGGATTTTCCTCACATATCATTTGCCGAACACTAATTTCCTTTCCTACCCTCTCAAAAAAGATAAGCAGTGTTGTTAAATATCTCTATAGCACTCAGTTCCCCTTTCTCAACAGACATGGATCCAGTTGCTTTTTAAATGTGCTGGTCGACTTGGAATCAATTAGCATCTATGGGTGGGAGTAGAAACCTCAAAGGTTTCTTATTACCCGTAACTACAGAGTAAACTTTTTTTTAAATCTCAAATTAATTTCAAGAAACATCGGGGCATCCTTTCTGGCTAGTAGGATTGGTCGCAATGTGCAAACGGGGGCCAGGAACTCGTGTGGAATGACACTGGGCAAGATAGAACACAATAAAAGAGAGCACAGTGCAAATTGTTTTGAAATAACAGCAGGTTAGAATTTATCCTATAATCTTCACAATATGGACACTTGCTCCAATATTCTCCCTTCATCTGCTGAAGGCACTGACTCTTGTTGGGGTTATGTGCCATGGATGACAAGCACCCTCCAAAAGTTCACTCAAAGTGGCTATTCCTGATGTGGGCCTGAACAATGAGGAGTGGCAGCAGGCTATTGGACCAGGCGAGACATCACAACCTAATCATCTCTCTCTCTCAATGTCAACACGTGCGCCTTTGCCAGCTACAGTCACTCGATCGCAATCAACAATGTGCCCCCAGGATGCTGAGGTCCATTGTAGCATGCCTGTCGCTGCCGTTATTTAGCTCATATCAGCTAACTCAGTGCAGACCAGGCATCAAACCTCAGCGTGGACTGGGGACCTTTCTGACCTTTGTTGCCCGGTACCACACGGGTGGGGGGGCTGAGGAGGGGGGGGTTAAATAAACCACTGAGCTTGCAATGGTAAAAAGGATTTATACTATTTTTACTTCTTATGTTACTCTAACAGAGATTATACAACATGTTGTACAGATGGTGACCATGTGTAGTCTGGGCTATAAAGAGGGTACAATACATAATCTAACCACAAGAGTACTCGCTTAATTTACAGCAAAAGTTAGTTAAATGGAGTGAATGCTTCGAATGCATTAATTTAAGTGGAATCAAGGGTATTTATACCTTGGCGATGGGTGGTCCTTTAAACAATAACTAAACTGTGTTCTTTATTAAAACTGATAGCTGCAATATTTATGTCCCGGTGGTCAAAGGTGAACCAAGGTTTAGTTTCACCAAAGATTTACATTGTTCCATTCCCACTTGTTAACATCTCGCATCCTGTGGCCTGAAATAGAAGCCCCTTGCCCCTCTCCCCTCAACTGCATACAATACTTTTGGCCACATTTCCTGTAGTCGCTGACCCCTAACCCCTGAGGTTTTATACACTGACTGGTATAAATGTTTCCTTTTGCCCTTGGCGCTATTAGTGTGGAGAACAGTGAGAAAAAAAATCAGTGGCAACAAGATGGGATCCAGATCAGATTCCCATTTTGTGCTTGGAAGGCCGTCAGACAGACTTTCATTTTAACCCTGTCAGCCCCAAATGCCTTCAGTGTTTTGCAAAGAATAACTACCAAACATACTAAAGAAAAACTAATATAGTTATTTCAATGCAGTTTTTATATACAGGCCATGGGTGATGAGGTATTACGTTGCTAGCTCATTCTTTCAGCTTAGGAAACTCCGGGACATCTGACAGGTGGGGAGGAATAGAAAAAAATACACACTACATCAAAAATACGGAGAAAAACATTAAACACAGAATTAGTTCTCTTTGTCCTCAATGCAGTTTAAAAAAAAAGTAATTATATGTGTCATCTGAAAGAAAAAAAAGACTTGCATTTATATAGCGCCTTTCACGACCACCGGACGTCCCAATGCACTTTACAGCCAATGAAGTACTTTTTGAAGTGTAGTCACTGTTGTAATGTAGGAAACGCGGCAGCCATTTTGCGCATAGCAAGCTCCCACAAACAGCAATGTGCTGATGACCAGATAATCTGTTTTTTAAGTGATGTTGATTGAGGGATTAATATTGGCCAGGACACTGGGGATAATTCCCCTGCGCTTCTTCGAAATAGTGCCATGGGATCTTTTACGTTCACCTGAGAGAGTAGATGGGGCCTCGGTTCAACATTTGCAATCAGGAACTCATTGTGCACAAAAATCACAGCAGCAAACCGATGTCCTACACTAGGTGGCACAATGGGTTAGCATTTACCTCATGATATTCTGTTGGAAAGAACTCATTCATCTTATTTTTCCCTTTTGCTTTTATTCTAACATTTTTATACAGGGAACAACTATTATGCCTGGGGTGCAAGGTGATAAGAATGCAAGAATTAGGAGCAGGAGTCGGCCATACGGCCCCTCGAGCCTGCTCCGCCATTCAGTAAGATCACACATCAACTCCACTTTCCCGCCCGATCCCCATATCCCTTGATTCCTTTGCGTCCAAAAATCTATCAATCTCAGTCTTCAATATACTCAACGACCGAGCATCCACAGCCCTCTGGGGTAGAGAATTCCAAAGATTCACCACCCTTTGCGTGAAGAAATTTCTCCTCATCTCAGTCCTAAATGGTCGGCCCCTTATCTTGAGACTATGCCCCCCTAGTTCTAGACTCTCCAGCCAGGGGAAACAGCCTCTCATCATCTACCCTCTAAGAATTTTAAACGTTTCAATGAGATCATCTCTCATTCTTCTAAACTCCAGAGAGTACAGGCTCAATCTACTCAATCTCTCATCATAGGACAGCCCTCTCATCCCAGGGATCAATCTAGTGAACCTTCATTGCACCCCCTCTAAGGCATGTAGATCCTTCTTTAGGTGATATTTTGCCTGTCACTCTCTTTCCAGTCACAAGCCTTCCAGTGATAATCAAATAGTGCTAACATTGTCACATTTCATGGCTGGATTCAATACCTTTTATTGCACAGAAGGTTAATTCCGAAGCAGATTTTTCCCACTAATTAGTAGCAGGCCCACTCCAGGCAGACACTGGAAGCCTGGTGGCAGAGGGAATGTGGTTTTCATTTAGTCTGACTTGTGGGACTGAACCCTTCAGGTCTCATTGGCAGTTAGTAGTGCAGAGTTCAGCTCCGTTGTAACCTATGTAATTACTGTGGCTCCCAGCTATAAGATTATTGTCATTGTAACACACAGCACTGAAATCTGAATGAGAACCAGACACAGAACAAATAAACAATGTTAATTCGAGAATTACAAAAAGAATGTTGTGGACAAATGAATGAATGGATGTTTTCCGTTTGTCAGCCATGTTTTAGCAAATACTGTACCTACCCAAAGAAATCTGAAGTACAATGCAGTTTTGGACTGATGTTAATTGAGGTGATAAACTGCATTACGTGCAGTCCTAGGAAATCAGTTTCTCCTTGTGGTCCTCCATTTACTGAGTTCACAATATTGGCCATATCACTGTGGGGTCAGACGCCTCGCCATAGGGTGGGAGAGAACATTAAAGGGAGAGTCAGTCTGGGCCAATTCTCCTGGCCTCCAATTGGCCTAATTCAGGTGGCATTTGAACGACGTCCATGTATGCCCATGGCCAGGAACGTCTTACCTCTCTGATTCTTTAAATCATTAAGATAACTCAGGTTGTATGCCATACAATCTTAGCCTTTATTTACAAATAGGAGTACTACTGACTCAGTCCCTGCTTGATGACTTACTGCCTTCCAGCTTCACAAAGGGTGGTGCTACATGCATGCGCACACATAGACACAGACTGAGGTAATTGCTCAGCCTGCACTCTAGGTGGCCCTGTATGTGGAGTCCGTATCACCATCAGCTTCAGCCCAGCAACTCACTCTGCTATCTAATAAGGTATGAAAATAAGTTGAATGTAAAAGAGGAGTCATAACAAAAAAAATTGTTTTGCACATTAGATCCTGCCAGAATGATAGGAATCTGTATAAATTAAATTAAAACTGCACCTGCTAAGAAATTTGTTATGAGATGTATGAATATTTCACATATTTACATACCTATGTTAAAGGGGCCAAATTATCCTGGAAGAGAACTGGCCCTACTTGTAAATAGAGTGTGCTCGATAATGATACTCAGCAATAAATTTTACATTTTTTCCAAAACAGTTTTCATTTGATCCTGTTGTTGGTGAGTCAATGGAAAGATGGATAGTCTGAAAGCTGCCATGCTGTCTCGCACACACACACACACACACTCAGGTCCTAGATGATCCTATGTTTGTCAGAGGACAGTGTCAGCTGTGGCTCAGTGCCTCTGAGTCAGAAGGTTGTGGGTTCGAATCCCACTCCAGAGGCTAGAGCAAAAATCTAGGCTGACACTCCAGTGCAGTGCTGAGGGAGTGCTGCACTGTCGGAGGTGCCGTCTTTCGGATGAGACATTAAACCGAGGCCCCGTCTGCCCTCTTGGGTGGATGTAAAAGATCCCATGACACTATTTCGAAGAAGAGCAGGTGAGTTATCCCCGGTTACCTGGCCAATATTTATCCCTCAATCAATATCACTAAAACAGATTATCTGGTCATTATCACATTGTTGTTTGTGGGAGCTTGCTGTGCGCAAATTGGCTGCCGCGTTTCCTACATTACAACAGTGACTACACTTCAAAAGTACTTAATTGGCTGTAAAGTACTTTGGGACATCCGGTGGTTGTGAAAGGTGCTATATAAATGCAAATCTTATTTTTTTATATCAAAAGGTAATCAAACTGCTGGTGCTACGAGGTCAGTGTTTTAATTAGGAACATAGGAAGAACAAAGGAACATAGGAACAGGAGGAGGCCATTCAGCCCCTCAAGCCTGTTCCGCCATTCAATAAGATCATGGCTGATCTGCGACCTAACTCCATATACCCACCTTTGGCCCAGATCCCTTAAAACCTTTAGTTAACAAAAAGCTATCAATCTCTGATTCAAAATTAACAATTGATCCGGCATCAATTGCCGTTTGCGGAAGAGAGTTCCAAATTTCCACCACCCTTTGTGTGTAGAAGTGTTTCCTAATTTCACTCCTGAAAGGTCTGGCTCTAATTTTTAGGCTATGCCCCCTAGTCCTTAACCTTCTAAATTCTAGGGAATACAACCCTAGTTTGTGTAATCTCTCCTCGTAACTTAACCCTTGGAGTCTGGGTACCATTCTGGTAAACCTATGCTGCACTCCCTCCAAGGCCAATATATCCTTCCTAAGGTGTGGTGCCCAGAACTGCTCACAGTACTCCAGGTGTGGTCTAACCAGGGTTTTGTTCAGCTGCAGCATAACTTCTAACCCCTTGTATTCTAGTCCTCTAGATATAAAGGCCAGCATTCCATTAGTCTTTTTGATTATTTTCTGTACCTATTCTTGACATTTTAATGATCTATGTACCTGAGCCCCCAAGTCTCTTTGGACATCCACTGTTTTTAGCTTTTTACCATTTAGAAAGTACCCTGTTCTATCCTTTTTAGGTCCAAAGTGGATAACCTCACATTTGCTTACATTGAAATTCATTTGCCACAGTTTTGCCCATTCACTTAGGCCGTGATTTTGCCATCGGAGGCGGGTTCGCGTTGGGTTCGCTGCTCGGTGGGTTCCGGTCCCGCTGTCGGTTTCAGCCGCACTGCGATAAGGATTTTGAGTTAACTGGGCTTATTAAGCCCGCCGTGTGCGTTACCCGGCCCAATCAGTGGGTTCGGGTCTGCTGTGCGCCTCTGCTGACGTCTTCGATTCAGCTGCATTTAAGGGGCCCATACAGCCTTTGGGTTTTATTCACTTTCTGATGCTCCTTAGTGGTGTTGTTTGCGAGATGACTGCTGCAAGAACCAAGGCTTCTCCCCGATTTGATGATGACTCCCTCCATGCTCTTGCGGAGGAAGTAAGAGGGCGTAAGGAGGTTCTCTTTGCCAATGGACGGAGGAAGCCTCCTCAGCAAACCAAGGCAGCCTGGCTGCAAATTGCTGAAGAGGTAGCGCCAGGTCTTTGTGTGGTTGCACCTGGGTTCAGTGCAGGAAAAGGTTCAATGATCTGCTACGCTCAGCAAAAGTGAGTATAACATCACACTTACCTTCAATCTGCTCCCCATCTCCTCTCATCACCAGCACTCTGCATTGTCAACCTACTCCTGCACATCCCACTTTACCCTTACATCCCTTGCACCCTTAACCATCCCTCTCTCTCTATGTACAGAATCACTTCACTATTCGAGCCCTCACACTCGCTCTCACTGTTATGATATAACAACAACTAACGACGCACAGGGATGGCCCTTGGTATTGGCACCTCACTCCATCTTTGTCTCCCTCTAAGCATCTATGCTATGGATTCTCTACACTCACTCCAACATTCTCGCTCTAACTCCACTTGTCTCCCTCATTGCAGGAAAAGAGAGCCCACAATAAGAGGGAGAGGGGCAGGATAGGAGGAGGCCCACCTTCCATGGTGCATTTGACCAATGCCGAGGAGGCTGCTCTCGAGATCGTCGGAGGTGCAGAGGAGCTGGAAGTGGGGGGGCGGAGAGACGGGCGCAGTAGAGCAAGCTGGTGACAGAATAGATTTGCAACCCTCTCATTTAGATTTCATGAGTGACTGATATGGCATCTGATGTTCATACAGATTGAGTTCTGATCATCTGCACAATAGGATGTGTCTGCTACCTAAATATCACATGTCTAACTCATGCCTTTACTCCCCCACAGGACCATCGAGAGCCCCCCTCCCCACTGTCCAGGAGGAAGAGCCGGAGGACTCCTCAGAGGAAGCTGCAGCCTCTGAGGAAGCAGCATCAGCAGAATTGAGTGCACCCAGCACCAGCGCAGAGACGCACACCTCGGTGGGTCATTCGCGAGATAGATTAGTGTTGTCACCTGGTGTATCACAGCTCACAAGTGAGCATCAACAGATGGTGGAGACAGAAACAGCAGAGAAGAGTCCTCGTCGGAGGGCGCTGAATGCTCCTAACTCTGCTCAGCTGCATGTAGACACTGTGTCTCTGGGGCCATCCAGAAAGAGAGCGGTGCTGGAACTCCAGGAACAAGTGCAAGAGTCTCTGACAGGGTTTGTAACCACGGTAACTGCGAGTGTGCAGAGAATGGAGGAGTCCATGTCAAACATGAGCAATGCTGTGGTGCACGCAATGGCGAATGTAGGTGCCACCATGGAAAGGATGGCAACCTCCATGGAGGACATAAATCGCCAGACACAGCAGAACATGGTAACACTTCTAAATAGATGGTCATCTATGGAGGATAGATGGGCATCTATTGAGGAGAGAAACCAGAGTTGCATGGACGTCCTTGTTATGAGGAATGTCAGCACAGAAATGGGTCCTCATGGCCCTATTGATGTGCAGCAAGGTGCTCTCCAGCTACTTGCTAGCAGTGAAGTGCGGGTGACCCATGAGAGGGATGTTGGTGGTCGACAACAAGGAAGTGTGGGCTCCTCTCCAAGCGCTCACACTCCCATGCCACTGCGGAGCCCTCGGTCAGAGCCCCAGATTCCTCACCCAACCGAGATGGCCGTCTCAGCCCCTGCACAGCCGCAGGAGGAGCAGACTGTTGCTGAGCCCTCCCAGGCTCCCAAACCCAGTGGATGCCCGCCAAAGGCATCTAAGCAGGCGCAGCAGAGAAGTGAGCAAGCTGCCTCTACATCTGCTGAAGCCACAGGGGAAGCACCACGTAGAAGCACGCGTAAGAGAAAGTTAACACACAAATAGTCACAAGGGTAGTCACTTGGGTGTTCTGATATAATACAAAGTTACGTTTCACATCGTTATTTCAATTGTATTAAAGAAATACGATATCAAAGATTCAAAGAGTTGGCCTATGTGTGCTCAGAAATGAAAGTTGCACAGTGAGGGGTCAGGGCGCCTTTCATCTGTAATGATGGTGGGGAGAGTGATAGGAAAGCACAGTTTATTGTACAGATGCTGTATGGTGTGTTAAGAAGGTCATGCAGACACTCATTTCCATGTGCCAGCCACATGTGTTTGCTGCGTAAAGTTACGCGAATCTGGCATGGATTAGTGTATCCCTAGCCTCACGGCCAGCAATGTGTTCACGTGCTGGTGGAACTGGCACAGCCGCCACCGCAAGGTCTTCCTCATCTGCCGCCTCCTCCTCCTCCTCCTCCTCCTCCTCCTCCTCCTCCTCCTCCTCCTCCTCTTAGGAGGCTGTGCGCTGAGCCACTTGTTCCTCAGGCAGTGGTAAGCCACGCTGCTGTGCGATGTTGTGCAGGGCACAGCAGACCACGATGATTCTGGAGACCCTGGCTGGTGCGTACTGTAGGGCTCCATCAGATCTGTCAAGGCATCTGAGGCAGTGCAAAAAAGGTTCACTCGGTTAATCCCGGGGATGAGGGGGTGGTCATATGAGGAGAGGTTGGGTAGATTGGGACTCTACTCATTGGAGTTCAGAAGAATGAGAGGCGATCTTATTGAAACATATAAGATTGTGAAGGGGTTGGATCGGGTGGATGCGGGGAGGATGTTCCCGATGACGGGTGAGACGAGAACCAGGGGACATAGTCTTAGAATAAGGGGCTGCTCTTTCAAAACTGAGATGAGGAGGAACTACTTCACTCAGAGGGTGGTAGGTCCATGGAATATGCTGCCACAAAAAGCTGTAGAAGCTACAACATTAATTAAATTTAAAACTGAAATAGACAGTTTCCTAGAAGTAAAGGGCATTAAGGGTTACGGGGAGCGGGCAGGAATTTGGACATGAGTCTAGGTTCGGATCGGTCATGGCCCTGTGGGTAGTGGAGCGGGCCCAGGGACTGTGTAGCCTGATTCTGCTCCTATTTCGTGTGTGCAATTCTGTTAGATGCAGGAGATGGTTCTGTGATAGATAGTAGATTGGCGGTTAGGATCAGATCAGCCATGATCTTATTGAATGGCGGAGCAGGCTCGAGGGGCCGATTGGCCTACTCCTGCTCCTATTTCTTATGTTCTTATGTTCTTAATCGCATTTTGAGCAAGCCTATGGTTTGCTCTATGATGCTTCTGGTAGAAATGTGGCTCTCATTGTAGCGCTCCACAGCTTTGTTTGATGGGCTCCTCATCTGTGTCATTAGCCATGTCTTCAGGGGATAGCCCTTGTCTCCAAGGAGCCTCCGGAAAGTTGGGTTGGCGGATTGAATGGCTGAGGCACAGTAGACTGCTGCAGGATGAACGAGTCATGGCAACTGCCAGGGAACTTGGCGCAAACATGCATAATGTTCTTCCTGTGGTTACACACCAGCTGGACGTCAAGGGAGTGGAAGCCCTTGCGGTTGACAAATACAGTTGGGTTGTGATGGGGTGCCCTAATGGCCACATGTGTGCAGTCTACGACGCCCTGCACCCTTGGGAAGCCTGCTATATTTGCAAATCCAACCACACGCGTGGTAACTCTTGCTTCATCCATGGAGAAGTGGATGTAATTGTGCGACTTGGCAAAGAGGGCATCGGTAACCTGCATGATGCAAGTGTGTGCGGCCGACTGGGAGATGCCGCTTATGTCTGCTGATGATCCCTTGAAGGACCCTGAAGCAAAGAAGTTGAATGTGGTAGTGACTTTGACAGCCACTGGTAAGGAGTGTCCACCCGCTCCTCTGGGCTCCAGGTCTTGATGCAGCATTGCGCAGATGTCAGTGACTACCTCTCGTGAAAGTCTCAACCTTCTTTGGCACTGCTGCTCACTCATGTTGAGGAAGGTCATCCTCGGCCTGTAAACCCTGTGTTGGGGGTATCTCCTGTGGCGACGGTGCAGCCCTGCGCTGACGCCCTCTGCCCTGTGCAACATCAGGTGGGTGAGGAGAAGGTTGGCGCTCCTATTGTTGTTGCTGATGTTGTGCCTGGTTCTGCTGCTGTCGTGGCTGCTCTTCCTCCGATTCTAAGGACCAGGATGAGAGGGTATAAATGGCTCCCATTCCACTGGTATATATCTCAGTTGAGGAAGAGATGTTATAAGTGCTCACTCAATGTGGGGAGAGGGTATTCCAAGGAGGTCACAGTGCATATGGATCTCAGAATAAACACTTACAAGCTCAATACACCTGCAAAATGTGTTCCAAAACCTCAAAACACAAAGTTCTGGCATCTGAAAGTGAACTCATGTTACAGGTCTGCTTTTATGTTGCAGGAGCAGCTGTCAACTATTCAGCTAGTTGCTGAACCCCGCACAATCAGTTGGCGTGTTTGTCGCACGATGTGCAACATGCTGAAAATGTTGCAAAATGGGAAGAGCCTCGCAAAATAGGATTGTCCAGGCAGTTAACAAGCTGTTAACTGCCTTAAGTGGCTCTCCCGCCGCTTGGTGTCAGGTCTGATCGAACTCGCAGACCCGACACTTTGTAAAGTTGCGTGGAGGCGGGATGGCGGCGGGTTCGCAACCCGCCGTCAATCATTTTGATTTTAACTCCGGACCCGCCTCCAAATCTGCCCTCTAAGCGCCGGCAAAATCGCGGCCTTAATCTATCAATACCCCTTTGTAATTTTATGCTTTCATCTACACTGCCTACAATGCCACCTCTTTGTGTCATCGGCAAATTTGGATATATGCCTTTCTATGCCATCATCTAAGTTGTTAATAAATATTGTGAATAGTTGAGGCCCCAACACAGATCCCTGTGGGACACCACTAGTCACCTCCTGCCAATTAGAGTACCTGCCCATTATCCCTACTCTCTGTCTCCTGCCGCTCAGCCAATTTCCTAACCAGGTCAATAATTTGCCCATAATTCTATGGGCTTCTACCTTAGATAACAGTCTCTTATGTGGGACTTTATCGAATGCCTTCTGGAAGTCCATATAAATAACATCCATAGACATTCCCCTGTCCACTACTTTAGTCACCTCTTCAAAAAATTCAATCAGGTTTGTCAGGCATGACCTACCTTTCACAAATCCATGCTGGCTCTCTCTGATCAACTGAAAATTTTTGAGGTGTTCAGTCAGCCTATCTTTAATCATAGCCTCGAGCAATTTCCCGACAACAGATGTTAGGCTAACTGGTCTATAATTCCCTGGTTTCCCTCTCTCGCCATTTTTAAATAGCAGAGTGACATGCGCAATTTTCCAATCTAAAGGAACAGTTCCTGAATCTAGAGAACTTTGGAAGATTATAGTTGGGGCATCTGCAATGTGCTCACCTACTTCCTTTAAAACCCTGGGATGGAAACCATCTGGTCCTGGGGATTTGTCCCTCTTTAGTGCCATTATTTTCTTCATTACTGTTATTTTACTTATGTGAATTTTATTGTGTCCCTGTCCCCGATTCAATATTAGTTTCCTTGGGATTTCTGGCATGTTATCCTCTTCTCTACTGTAAACACTGACGCAAAGTAATTATTCAACATGTCCGCCGTTTCCCCATTATCATTGACAATATCACTGCTTTCAGTTTTTAAGGGGCCAACATTGCTCCTGACTACCCTCTTTTTCCTAATGTAATTATAAAAATTCTTTGTATTGATTGTGATATCCCTTGTAAGTTTCTTTTCATACTCCCTGTTTGTAGCTCTTACTGTCTGTTTTGTCACCTTTTGCTGTTCTTTGTATCTTTCCCATTCTCCAGAATCTGTGCTAGTTTTTGTATTTTTGTATGCTTTTTTGTTTAGTTTTATGTTGTCTCTTACCTCTTTAGTCGTCCATGGCTGTTTTTTTTTTTGGCAAGTAGAGCTCTTGTCCCTCAGCGGTATAAACTGGTTCTGTATCACATTAAATTCTTTTTAAAAACATCTCCCACTGATCTTCTGTCGTTTTACCCATTAACAGATTTGCCCAGTTTACTGTGGACAGTCTCTGTCTCATCCCGTTGAAGTCGGCCTTACCTAAATCTAGAATCCAAGGGCTCGATTTTAATTCCCGAGGCGGGTTGGAGTCGGGTTGCGTGGTGGGCGGGTTCCGGAGCCGCTTCCGGCGGGATCAGCTATTGATGTCCGATTTTAATTAAATCAGCTTGTTGAGTTCATTGGGACGCGCTGGCCGGTTCAATGAGTGCGATCGGGTCGGCTGGCTGCCTCTGATGACGTCATCATAGCAGCTGGTTTTAAAGCTCCCATTCAGCCTAAGCCTTTCTCTTCTGGATTCTGATAGTCCGTGATTTTGCTCCAACCACAATGAGTTCTTCCCGAGGCAAGGCAGCTCCTCGATTTAATGATGAGTCCCTCCATGCTCTTGTCGAGGCTGTAAGAGGGCGCAGGGAGATTCTCTTCCCTCCTGATGGCCAGAGGAAACCTCCTCAGCAGATCAAGGCAGCCTGGCTGCGCATTGCTGAGGAGGTCAGCGCAAGGTCCATTTGTTCACGCACATGGATCCAGTGCCGAAAACGCTTTGATGATCTTGTGCGAACATCAAAAGTGAGTATCCCATCACACTTACCTTTAATCTGCTTCCCTTCTCTTCTCATCACCAGCACTCTGTGTTGTAAGCCTGCTCCTCCACATACCACCTTACCCTTACTTCCCTTGCACCCTTACCTATCCATCTCTGTCTCTGTACTGAATCACTTCAGCATCCTGCCTATGCACCCCTTAGACTCGCTCTCACTGTTGTGCAGTGACAACAACTAACAACGCACAGGGAGCTAGCTTCCTCTTGGCACCTCACCCCATTTTCGTCTCCCTCAAAGCTTCTATGGTAGGGATTCTTCACACTCACTCCATCATTGTGGTTGAAACTCCACTTGTGTCCCTCCTTGCAGGAAAAGATAGCCCACAATAAAAGGGAGAGAGCACTGACTGGAGGAGATACACCTACCCTAGCAACCTTGACAAGTGCTGAGGAGGCGGCACACAAAATTGTTGGAGGTGGCGAGGATGTCGAAGTGGGCGATGGAGAGACGAGCACACTAGAGGAAACTGGTGACATAATAGAGTTTCATCCCTCTCATTGACATTTAGTGATTGACTGCAATGGCATAATTATATTCATAGAGAATCGCGTTGTATTATCTGCACAAAAGGATGTGTGTGCTACATCAATATCAGATGTCTAAATCATGCCTTTACTCTCCTACAGGACCATCGAGCGCCCCCCTCCCCATGATCCAGGACGAAGAGCCAGGCAACTCCTCAGAGGAACCTGAAGACTCTGAGGGAGCAGCGTCACCAGGACTAAACGCACCCAGCTCCAGCGCAGCAATGCACACCTCGGTGGGGCCCTCGCGAGTTAGAGTAGTGTTGCCACCTGGTCTATCACAGCGCACAAGTGAGCATCAGCAGATGGTGGAGACAGCGACAGCAGTGGAGAGTCCTCAGCGGAGGTCGCAGCAATCTCTTAGCTTTGCTGAGCTGCATGCAGACGCTGTGCCTCTGGGGCCATCCAGAAAAAGAGCGGTTCGGGAAATACAGGAACAAGTGCAGGTGTCTCTGGAAGGGTTTGCCTCCAGGGTTAGTGTGAGTGTGGAGAGAATGGAGGAGTCCATCTGTAACATCAGCACTGCCATGGTGGAGACAATGGCGCATAAACGCACCTCCATGGATAGGATGGCAACCTCCATGGAAAAGCTGGCAACCTCATGGAGGAAATAAATCACCAGAGTCAGGAAAACATGGTGACTGTTCAAAATAGATTGTCATCTCTGGAGGAGAGATGGGCAGCTATTGAGCAGAGAGACCAGAGCTTCATGGACGTCCTAGTGATGAGGACTGCCAGTGCAGATACGTGTCCTCATGGTCCCCCTGATGTGCAGCAAGGTGCTCTCCAGCCACTTGCCAGCTCTGCGGTGCGGCTGACCCATGAGAGGGATGTTGTTGGCAGGACACAAAGAAGTGTGGGCTCCTCTCCAAGCACTCACACAACCATGCCACTGCGGAGCCCTCGGTCAGAGACCCACTTTGCAGAGCCATCTGAGATGGCTGTTTCAGCCCCTGCACAGCCGCAGGAGTAGCAGACAGTTGAAGAGCCCTCCCAGGCTCCCAAACCCAGAGAATGCCTGCAAAATGCTTGTAAGCAGGCGCAGCATCCTAGTCAGGAAGGTGCCTCTACATCTGCTGAAGCCACAGGGGTAGCACCATGTAGAAGCACGCGTAAGAGAAAGATTAAGCACATATAGTCACAAGGGGATTCACGTGGGTGTTTTGTCTTTTTTTTCTGACTGTTCTTGGTTTGTGATCCTTTTGTTGTGTGGTTTAGAAAATTTATGGCCAACAGTTGATTGTGTGGCCGATGTGTTCTGGGAAATGGCAAATGCGCATTGAGGGCTCAGGGTGACTTGCTTTTGTAATGCTGATGGTGAAATTGATAGGAAATAACCAGGTATAGCAGAGATGATGTATGACGTTGGACAAATGTCGCCTACAATTACAGAGCCATATGGTAGCCACCTATGGTTGAAGAGTAAGCTTATGCTAATGTGGCATGGCAGTGTGCATACCCTGCTTGACGGGCAGCAGTGAACTGGAGGGATGCTGCATTGGTCACAACAGGGCAGGCAAGGCATCCCTCGTCCTCCTCCTCTTCCGAGGAAGATCTGCGCTGAGCCATGCGGCTGTTGCTCCTCCGATTATGAGGACCAGGATGAGAGGACATAAATTTTTCCCATTCCCTTGCTATAGATTTCATTTGAAGCAACAAGCTTGCAAGCGCACTGTTGAAGTAGCCTGAAATTATTCCATTCAGGTCACACTGCAGATGGGTGTCAGCTTGAACAGTCACAAGGTCAGTAGATGTGCAAAATCTTATCCCAAACCTACAACAGCAAGATTGTTGCATTTGAATGTCAGCCATGTTTCAGAAGCGCTTTTAAAGTGCTCCACCAATGCATACAAATCATGTCCTCCAGCAACTTGTCTCCTTGAAGCTGGTCTGTTTCTGACAAGAAGGGAACCAGGAGCCAGAAGCACAAAAATGGGAAACCACTATCAAAATAGGATTAGCAAGGCAGTTAACAGGCTGTTAACTGCCTTAACTACCTGTCCCACCGGTTCCAGTCGGGTCAGTTTGGGAGCGGCTGAACAGACACTCACGAAAATCGGGTGGGGGTGGGTTGGGTGTCTGAAGCCATTTTTTCCGATTGTCGCTGCAGACCCGCCTCCAAACCCGCCTCCTCAGGGCTATTAAAATCGAGCCCTCAGTAGCTATTTCACGTTTCTCCCTTTCAAACGATACGTTGAACTCGATCATATTATAATCTCTATTGGATAAATGTTCACGCACAGTTAGGCTGTTAACTAAATCTGGCTCATTACTCATTACTAAATCTAATAAGGCTTGCCCCCTTGTTGCCTCTAGGACATATTGTTGTAGAAAACTAACCCCGGACACACTCAAGAAATTCACTACCTTTCTGACAGGTGCTAGTCTGCTTATCCCAATCTATATGAAAGTTAAAATCCCCCATTAAAACCACTCTGCCTTTGCTACATGCTTGTCTAATCTCTGCATTTATACAATCTAGCATTTCACAGCTGCTACCAGGGGGCCTATACACAACTCCCACTACAATCTTAAATCCTTTCCTATTTCTTAATTCTATCCATAAAGTCTCCACTGGCTGCTTCCCTCTCTTTATATCCTCTCTTATCATTGAAGTGATTTCATCCTTAATCACTAAGGCTACAACTCCCCCTCTGCTATTTTTCCTATCTTTCCTATAGACCTAATTCAGAATCTACTAGCCTCTACATTAAACATACATGTATATAAAATAAAGCAAATCTGTCTTATGATTGCACTTTCATTCTAAATCTAATTTACTTTTGTAACTACATTTTCATTCCAGATCTAATCTGCTCACACAATATACTGCCGGTGAAAGCAGAGTTTCGAATTAATCCATTTCAGCCTCCCATGGCGAGATATCCCTCAGATAAGTGGAGGTGTTGACAGGAGCGAGGGAAAGCCAGCACTGCTTTCACTCTGGTTTGTCCTTCAGTGCCCTCCTAACTAGCTGCCCACTGAGCAACACTGGTGAAAGCTGTCATTGTCTCTCTTAATTTAAGCTGCTGTCCCTTCTTGCTGTCAATCACTGTGAAGAGAATGTGAATGACAGCAAGAAGGGATGGTATTCAGTTGTAAGCATTCAGTTGTTTGTCGGTGTAACAGCCATTTGTGAAACCACACAGGAAAATAGCAGTGTCTTGTGATTGACAGGAGGGTATACTGAAGCTGCTTACACAGTGGGTTTGCAGGATTATTCGGCCCCATTTTAACCCTGGAACAGGAACGGTTGGGATAGCAGTAGACCACTCACTGCCGCGTTCGCGATGCGCTCTCGCCTGCAGCCATTTTAACCGCGCTGTTTCGGTGTTGGCCAAGGCACCCTCCAGGTGCCTCACGAATACATGTAAATCGGGTCCTATGGTGCAATTAGGACCCCCAGCGCGATTTTAACTCCAAATCATGAAAGTCCCGCTCAGTGCTCAACCCGCCAATAAAACCTAACGGCATTGGTCTCTCAAAGGGCACTGAAGCTGTATTTAAAGGGACACCCACCTGCAGGAAATTGGATCACGCGGTCTTTGTGCGTTTTGGAATGTCAGGAGATTTTTCAAGAAAGAAAGACTTACATTTATATTTCAGCATCGAGATCTCTTTTTTTCTCACTTTTTTTTGCCTTATTACCCTCAGTAAGCTTTTATTTGCTTGTAACGGAAGCTATTATTGCCAGTTTCATTGGGATGGAGGAACATTTGGAGGAAGAGGAGCAGCAGCAGCAGCCTTAGCAACCAGCCAGCAGTGGCTGGACCTATTAGAAGACAACAAAGGGGGGCAGCTCGCAGGAGGCCATACCCAGCACACAGGGGGTACAGGCCAAGAGTCAGGTTTGTGGATCTATCTGAAGAGCACTGCACTTCTCCAGGCAGGCTGTTGCAGAGCTCTGCAGCCTCTTGCAATAGCCGACTGTTGTCAACCGGGCAACAGGAGGTTATGCTTTGTCAGTGGCTGTCAAAGCTACCACTGCCCTTAACTTCAGTTAACAGTGAATGAACACTTGCGGCCAATCATTTGGGAATGGCTTGGAGGAGCAGAATTCTTAGGCTTAATTGGCCTGGCAGTCTAAGTGTTGGCCCTTGGCTAATGACTGGAGGTATAGTCATAAAAGTCCATAAGGCCAAAGAAATGAAAGGTGTGGCACTGACTGGGCAACTCAGTACAATATAAAATCATTAATCACACATAGAACTAAATAATAAGTGATTATATGTGTCTATACTATTTGGTAACTATTAGTTACAGTAGAAATACAATCATAGATTATTTAGTTTTGAAACACAAAGATAAGTACTGTACTATTTACTAACGCCTGTGATAATACAAAATACAATCCTTGGCCTTGTTCGGTTCCTTTTATCGGGTTCTGATTAATCCTTATGTGATACCATGAAAACAAAGCTCCATTACTGTAGACACCATGGTCTGTGCTGCCAATCACTGTTCCCAGTCTCCTTTTGTTTGCCACATTGCTCATATTGAACACATACAACACTCCTTCATGATCTACTTCCTCACCAAATCCATTCCACACATTCCTGCTACAAGGAACAAAGATTTCTCCAGTAGTTGCCAGAGATCGCAAACAGTACTTTTCCACCACGTTCCATCCTCATGGTGGCAGGAATAGAAAAATGCATTATTGGCAATGCTTGACATAGAGTCATCGAGTCATATGGCACAGAAGGAGGCCATTCGGCCATCAAGTCCGTGCCAGCTCTCTGTAGAGCAATCCAGTCAGTCCCATTCCCCCACTCTATTCCCGTAGCCCTGCAAGTTTATTTCCCTCAAGTGCCTATCCAGTCTCCCCTTGAAAACATTGAGTATCTCCGCTTCCACCACTTCCGTCGGCAGCAAGTTCCAGGTCCTCACCACTTGCAGCGTAAAAAAGTTTTTCCTCACATGCCCCCTGTATCTCTTGCCCAAACCTTAAATCTGTGTCCCCTAGTCCTTGTACCATCAACTAGTGGGAACAGCCTTCCCCGTCTAGCCTATCCAAACCCATCATAATCTTGTACACCTCTATCAAATCACCCCTCAACCTCCTTTGTTCTAATGAAAACAAATCCAGCTTCTCCAACCTGTCCTTGTAGCTAAGATCCCCCATCCCCGGAACCATTCTGATAAATCTCCTCTGCACCCTCTCAAGGGCCTTCACATCCTTCCTAAAGTGTGGTGACCAGAACTGGATGCAATACTCCAGTTGTGGCCTAACCAGCGCTTTATAAAGTTTCAGCATAACTTCTCTACTTTTGTACTCAATACCCCTATTTATGAAGCCCAGGATCCCATATGCTTTGCTAACCAGTCTCTCAATATGTCCTGCCACCTTCAGGGACCTGTGCACATTAACTCCCAGGTCTCTCTGTCCCTGCACACTCTTTAAAACTGTGCCATTAAGTGTATATTGCCTCTCCCTGTTCCTTCTGCCAAAATGCATCACCTCACACTTCTCTCTATTAAATTCCATCTGCCACTTGTCTGCCCATTCTACTAGCCTTTCTATGTCCTGTTGCAGTCAATTGGTATCATCCTCACTGTTTGCCACACCCCCAAGTTTGGTGTCATCGGCAAATTTAGAAATTCTACTCTGTTTTCCAATATCCAGGTCATTTATATATATCAAAAAAAGCAGTGGCCCCAGCACTGACCCTTGGGGAACACCACTGTCTACCATCCTCCAGTCTGAAACACAGCCATTTACCACAACTCGCTGTTTTCTGTCCTTAAGCCAATTCCTTATCCAAGCTGCCACTGACCCACCTATTCCATGAGCCTCAGTTTTATTAACCAGCCTTCTATGTGGCACTTTGTCAAATGCCTTCCGAAAATCTCTTCGGTCTCTGTCAATTACTGCACTCCCGTTCCCAGCGCCAGCAATTGCATCAGGGAAGGTTTTCTTTCAGTTGACAATGATTGTTGGAACTACCAACATGCCGCCAAGACAGAAACCCACCTTATCTCCCTCTTGTCTTACTCTACTCTCATTGGCACAGTCGGGTTATTGTCATAGAATCATAGAATAGTAAAGCACAGAAGGAGGCCATTCGGCCCATCGAGACTGCGTCGGCTCTTTCGAAGAGCAATCCAGTTAGTCCCACTTCCCCCCCACCCTGCTCTTTCCCCATATTCCTGCAATTTTTTTCTCTTTCAAGTATTTGTCATCAGAAAACAAGGTTTTAGTTGGGCAAGGGGAAGAGGAATTAAAATTTAATTAAAAAAAAATAACTTTCCAAAATTGGCACAAGTATCAAAGTGTGGAATTACAGCCCATGCATTCCTGGAATTGTAATGATTGAAGAATATTTCTGCTAAAGTTCCCCTGATAGTTCATTGGGTTTATCAGGTGAGTCGCTGAGCATTATAAACCATCAAGGAAAGAAAGAACTTGGTGAAACAGCGAATTACTTGTACTTCTTGCAATTTAGTATACTGTATTCACTGCTCACGATGCGGTCTCCTCTACATTGGGTGACCGCTTTGCGGAACACCTCCGTTCAGTCCGTAGGCGTGACCACGAGCTTCCAGTTGCCTGTCACTTTAATTCTCCGTTCCACTTGGCCTCCTACACTGTTCCAATGAAGCTCAACGTAAGCTCGAGGAACAGCATCTCATCTTTCGATTAGATACTTTACAGCCTTCTGGACTGAACAGCGAGTTCAACAATTTCAGATCATAACCTCTGCCCCTATATTTTCACATGGCAGCTGTTGATGATTCTGCCATTCCCTCTTCTACTAGACTCATCTTTTGTTTCTTTACTTGTCCCATTACCATAGAAACATAGAAGATAGGAGCAGGAGTAGGCCATTCGGCCCCTCGAGCCTGCTCCGCCATTCGATGAGATCATGGCTGATCATCCAAACTCAGTACCCTGTACCTGCCTTCTCCCCATATCCCTTGATACCTTTAGCTTTAAGAAATATATCTAACTCATTCTTGAATATATTTAATGACTTGGCCTCAACTACCTTCTGTGGTAGAGAATTCCACAGGTTCACCACTCTCTGGGTGAGGAAATTCTTCCTCATTTCTGTCTTAAATGGCTTACCCGTTATCCTTAGATTATGACCTCTGGTTCTGGACTCTCCGACCATCGGGAACATTCTTCCTATTCTACCATTTCCTTTTGCTTTGTACCTTTTGTCATTTAATCTCTCCTGCCTTCCACCCTATCACAGTCCTTCCCTTTTGTTCTTTCCTCCCCTCCCCCCTTTCCCTGCCCCTGCACTTGCTTAAAATCTGTTACATCTCTAACATTTTCCAGTTCTGACGAAAGGCCAGCAACCTGAAACGTTAACTCTGTTTCTCTCTCCACAGATGCTGCCTGACCTGCTGAGTATTTCCAGCATTTTCTGATTTTATTTAAGAAAGAACTTGCGTTTACATAGCACCTTTCATGCCTTCAGAATATTCCACAGCTCTTCACAGCCAATTAATTATTTTTGAAGTGTGGTCAGTTTTGTCACGTGGGCAGACACTGGAGCTAATTTGTGCACAGCAAGAATCCACAAACAGCAAATGAATGAATAACCAATTACTATATTTCTGGTGGTGTTGGTTGAAGGAGGAATGTTGGTCATGCCACCAGAACTCCCTGCTTTACTTTGACGATCTCTTGGTTTGAGAGCACCTTGATTCCAATTAGACACACATAACCTGAGGCAACTCAATCCAATGCCGTCTGCCAAAGGCCAGCTGGAAACAAAACCTCAATTTCCTTCTGTTTTGTGTAAAGTTTATCTAATTTTCTACCCACAATTGCTTTGATAGTCCGAGGCCTTCACTCAAAACCACTATCGTATTTGGTCTCGAATGAAGTGAAATGAAATGAAATGATGGGATCTCAATGAGTCAAACTCAGCTAGGTCATTTGCCCGAAGCTGTAATTACATAGGTCACCAAACACATTTGCCAATTGGAAAAACAAAGCTCTTTACATTGCAGTAACATGAAGTCATGTGACACCACCAACACCTCATGATACCTCACACAGCAAACATTGTGTGAAATAAAATCTGAGACTGACAATGGTCACATTATTGTGGTTGATGGTTGTCCATCTGTGAAAGGAGAAATAAAAGTGTTTTTTTTCAATTATGTGTGTGGAGTATCTGGTCTGTAGCAGTTTATTGGAAGGTATTCCGATCCTTGTCAGTCTAATGATGAGATACAGCTTTCTATTGGCTTTGACTTAAACTTGAATCCAAACAAAACATCTCACAAGTGTATTTTATAAATACAGTATGCAAATGGTGCAGCTTTATCTCCTATTGTACATGCACAATGCACGAGTGGGAAGAGGGTGTCAGAATGTCAGTGGGACAATATCAGCTGGGCACAACCTTAGCTGTGGCTCAGTGGGTAGCACCCTTGCCTCAGAGTCAAAAAGGTTGTGGGTTTCAAGCCCCATCTCTGGAAGCTTGAGCACTTAATCTAGGCTGACACTTCAGTGCGTAAAAGATCCCACGGCACTATTTTGAAGAAGAGCAGGGGGAGTTCTGCCCGGTGTCCTCGTCAAAATTTATCCCTCAACCAACATCACTAAAAACAGATTATCTGGTCATTATCTCATTGCTGTTTGTGGGAACTTGCTGTGTGCAAATTGGCTGCCGTGTTTCCCACATTACACTTCAAAAAGTATTTCATTGGCTAAAGCACTTTGGGATGTCCTGAGGTTGTGAAAGGCAACCAAAATACAAGCTCTTTCTTTCTTTAATATAAGCCGGACAATGCATGCATTGGAAATGGTTGACATTTTGTTTAACCAAGAAAATTATAAGAATCGATCAAAATTATATTTGAAAACAAGTTGGAGGACATCTCATACAAAAAGAAAATACTGCAGATGCTGGAAATCTGAAATAAAAACAGAAAATGCTGGAGATACTCAGCAGGTCAGGCAGCATCTGTGAAGAGAGAAACAGAGTTAACGTTTCAGGTCGATGACCTTTCGTCTGACAGCATTTTCTGTTTTTATTGGAGGACATCGCCTTGCCTACAGCTCCTTACCAACTGGTACACGGTTCATATTAACGGCAATGACAAGGTCTAACCTGCTTATAGAATTCATTTGAACATCGAAATTGCCTCAATGGTTATGTGAAAATGGTCTTCGGGTCCTGAGGTGCACATTTATACCCTTAATGCACTGCAGGGGAACATCAGGCCCTGCTAAAAGTCAGTGTCAAATTATTGGGAAATAAGATGCTGGCAAGAGAAATTGTGGTGACTTGTTATTTAATCCTGAGTGACAGCAATATAATAATCATGGTATTGGGTAATGGGGAAATTAATATTCAGGGTGTGACTTCATGGTTAAGCTCATCAGTTGCCAAAATGTACACTGAAATGGGCAAGTGATGTTGTTTATCTCTAAAAGGTGCATGCTAAGAAATATTTGTACAACAGGTAGGCTGTTGCCAACCTTTTAGAACATGGGAAGAGCATACAGGTCTAGGCTGAGAGTTCACAGAATTCACAGAATCCCCACAGTGCAGAAAGAGGCCATTTCGGCCCATCGAGCCTGCACCGACACATATCCCACCCTATCCCCGTAACCCCACGTATTTAATCCCCCTAACACTAAGGGTCACTTTATCATAGCCAAATCAACCTAACCCGCACATCTTTGGACTGTGGGAGGAAACCGGAGCACCCGGAGGAAACCCACGCAGACACGGGGAGAATGTGCAAACTCCACACAGACAGTCACCCGAGGCCGGATTCGAACCCGGGTCCCTGGTGCTGTGAGGCAACAGTGCTAACCACTATGCCACCGTGTTGCCCTATTGTTCATACTGGATATCCAAAATTTTGCTTACTTGTTATCTGGTATCAATTGTTCTTATATTTTATCTGCAGTGCTATTACAACAATGACATAATTTCTCTAAAAATCTGGGAGCTTTAAAGGAAAGTTTTGAAAAGTGAAAGGAAAGTTTGAAGGAAACAAACTAGAAATGGAATGTAAATGCTTGCAAATGATGCAACTCAACCATTTCAAGTGTGTTTCTATTTTCTTTGCCCTTCTTATTAATCTGCTGTTCCAGGCACCTTTACCCAGAATGAGAGGGCATGACATGAGATCTTGACCCTTGCTACGGAGCTGACTGCTGGGGGTTGCACAAAAACGTTCTTGGCATGACTTCACCTTAGATTTTGCCCTGTCTTTGAGGAACTGCTTCATCTTTTCCATGGCCATGTGGGGAAATGTAGACAAACCAACATCTTACCATCCTCTGCTGGTATGAATCAGGTGGTTTTTTTATAGAAACTTATCTAACTATTTCAAAGCAAAGCACAAGATAATGACTGAGGAACTTTGATCACAAGTGGTCCAAGGCCAATCTCTGTTTACACTCCTGGACATTGAACGACATTTGTAAGTAACAATAGTACAAGGGTTTGCTTACAGTCCTGGGTTCAAATCCATCTCAGACTGATGAAAGTCTCCTTTATCTGCTGGCTACAAGAGTCCGAAGTGAACTCAGGAAATCCCTCAAAATAGACCAGGCTTCCTGCCGGATAGTTCAAATCCACTCTTTCATCCTTTTCAGCAGGAATAAAACTGAGTTTTGATGAAGCAAACCATGGCTCTAAGTGTTACACATTTCTTCTGCCCGTCATGATTCAGATATGCGGTCTCCCCAGTGAATTGAAGGCACTCAGGCTGGCACACAGATATGCCAAGTCTGGGCAGCTTGTGCACACCTCAGAACAAAAGGGCTGGATTTTGAATGACTCATGGAGTCGGGTTTGGAGGCGTGTGGGGGGTTAAATTTGCGGGGTCGGGGGTCCCGACCCCATCCCGACTCCATCCCGCCTCCACGCAATTTTGACAAAATCAGTCGCGGGGTTCCCGACTCCGTCCCGCCTCCAAGAGGCGGGAGAGGCCATTAAAGCCCTTAACAAGCCCTAAATTGGCTCTGTAATGCCATTTTGAAATGTTTTAGCTAGTTTAACCCTTTTGCGACGTGAAGTACGCCTGGTGTGAAACACTCCAGTGAAACCTGGCGGGAGCACAAGTGGATAGCTGACTATCAGCTGCAGGTCCACTATTACAACGGAGATGTGATGAAGGTAGTAGTAGTATTAGGTGTGAAAGTCGCCTCTGATGCTGCTGCATTGAATGTCTTCAGAGACTGCATGGCCTTTGCTGTGAGAGGACTTGGATGCAAAAAAATTCATTTTCTCTCTCTCTCTCTCTCTCTCTCTCAGCTGCTGCTCATTTTGCATCCAGGTCCACTCACAGCAAAGGCCAGGCAGTCTCTGAAGACCTTCACTGCAGCATCAATGATGACATCATCAGAGGCGACTTTCAGACTGAAACCACTAATTAGTTCATGGGTTCCCACATGCTGAACTCAATTGCCCAATTAAGTGAAAATTGCATCATTCATCCACATTAATCTGGAGTCGAGGGGGGGGGGAACACGAAATGCAGATGACACGACCCCAACCCGACCCCAAGACAAAATCCAGCCCAAAGAGTCTGTCCCTCATAGAATCATAGAATGGTTACAGCACAGAAGGAGACCACTCGGCCCGTCGAGCCCGTGCTGGCTCTCTGCAAGAGCACTTCAACTAGTCCCACTCCCCCGCCCTATTCCCGTAGCCCTGCACATTTTTTTCCTTCAGGTACTTATCATTCCCTGCCTTGCTGATTGCTGGCCCCCAAGTGTGGTTGTCTGTCAGCTGTGGTTCAGTGGGTAACAAACTTGCCTCTAGAGTCAGAAGGTTGTGGGTTCAAGTCCCACCCCAGAGACTGGAACACATAATTCCCATTTGAAAGTCATGATTGAATCTGCCTCCACCACCCTTCCAAGCAGTGCATTCCAGATCATAACCACTCGCTGCACAAAATAGTTTTTCCTCATGTTGCCTTTGGTTCTTTTGCCAATCACCTTAAATCTGTGTCCTCTGGTTCTCGACCCTTCCGCCAATGGAACAGTTTCTCTCTCTCTACTCTGTCCAGACCCCTCATGATTTTGAACAACTCTATCAAATCTCCTCTTAACCTTCTCTGCTCCAAGGAGAACAACCCCAGATTCTCCAGACTATCCATGTAACTGAAGTCCCTCATCCCTGGAGCCATTCTTGTAAACCATTCTTGTCACGGGGAGGCCATGTGCCCAGCAGACACAGTGATGGTGGCTAAAAAGGGTCATTGGTAGCTTTACCCTGAGCGTGATCACGACTTGTTGTCTTCCGTCCTGACGGTTCCGTGTGCTCAGCTTATGCAACACACACGTGTTTCTATCTTTACGGTGGCACACGTATAATGGTGACAAAACTACACACACACGGTGTTGTTGGACAAAGTGTTTGCATTTGTGGACGGTCAGCATGGTCGTGAGCCCAGCAAGGTGGGCTCTTTTCGACTTTTATATTGTCACTGTTTAGTTGCTCCCTGCCTTGCTGATTGCTGGCCCCCAAGTGCGGTTGTCTGTCAGCTGTTGCTCAGTGGGTAGCACACTTGCCCCTGAGTCAGAAGGTTGTAGGCTGACACTGCAGTGCAGTGCTGAGGGAGTGCTGCACTGTCGGAGGTGCCGTCTTTCGGATGAGACATTAAACCGAGGTCCTGTCTGCTCTCTCAGGTGGATGTAAAAGATCCCACGGCCACTATTTCGAAGAAGAGCAGGGGAGTTATCCCCGGTGTCCTGGCCAATATTTATCCCTCAATCAACATAACAAAAACAGATTATCTGGTCATTACCACATTGCTGTTTGTGGGAGCTTGCTGTGCGCAAATTGGCTGCCGCGTTTCCGACATTACAACAGTGACTACAGTTCAAAAGTACTTCATTGGCTGTAAAGCGCTTTGAGATGTCCGGTGGTCGTGAAAGGGGCTATAAAAATGTAAGTCTTTCTTTTCTTTTTTTGAAACCTTTTCTGCACCCTCTCTAAGGCTTTCACATTCTTCCTAAAGTGCGGTGCCCAGAATTGGACACAATACTCCAGTTGAGGCCGAACCAGTGTTTTATGATGATTCATCATAACTTCCTTGCTTTTGTACTCTATGCCGCTATTTATAAAGCCCAGGATCTCGTATGCTTTTTTAACCACTTTCTCAACCTGCCCTGCCTCCTTCAACTATTTGTGCACATATACTCCCAGGTCTCTCTGTTCCTGCACCCCCTTTAGAATTGCACCCTTTAGTTTATATTGCCTCTTCTCGTTCTTCCTACCAAAATGTATCACTTAGCGCTTTTGTGCGTTAAATGTCATCTGCCACATGTCCGCCCATTCCACCAGCCTGTCTATGTCCTCTTGAAGTCTATCACTATCCTCCTCACTGTTCACCATACTTCCAAGTTTTGTGTCATCTGCAAATTTTGAAATCGTGCCCTGTACACCCAAGTCCAAGTCATTAATATATATCAAGAAAATCAGTGGTCCTAGTATCGACCCCTGGGGAACCCCA
The DNA here is from genome assembly GCA_030390025.1 of Squalus acanthias. Lineage (NCBI taxonomy): Eukaryota > Metazoa > Chordata > Chondrichthyes > Squaliformes > Squalidae > Squalus > Squalus acanthias. The sequence goes on from CM059429.1 coordinate 158,526,774, forward strand.
CTGTGTACCTTCCACCAGTTCGAAAAACAACTGCTCACCATCATTAAGCAATTTTCTATGAAGGAATCTCAGAAGGTACAAAGTAAAATAAGAAGGTATTTAATTAAGGTACATAAGAAAGTGCACAATTAATCAAAACTGTCAATCAAGGCAGGTTTCCCTAAAGACTTCAGGTTTCCTCATACCTCTAGGGGAATAAATCCCAAGGGCACACAGAACAGTGAAAGGTAGGTGCTAATATTCAGTCAGCTTTTCAATGATTGTACAATATTATCTGTTTCGACCACCAAATGCATCAAAATTGTGCATAGTTATCCAAGCAATTGGCTCAGTTGTCAATCTGTTGGCTACACTCGTGGTAAAGCACGAGACAAGTGAGGACAGAATGAGTCACAACAGCTACAACAGTATCCTCTGATGGCCAGTTAAACAGGATTCAGGAATAAAAAACAGAAAATGCTGGAAATACTCAGCAGGCCAGGCAGCATCTGCGGAGAGAGAAACCACGTTAATGTTTCAGGTCGATGACCCTTCGTCAGAACTGGTAAAAGTTGGAGATGCAACAGGTTTTAAGCAAGTGCAGGGGCAAGGAAAGGGGGGGAGGGGAGGAAAGAACAAAAGGGAAGGTCTGTGATAGGCTGGAAGGCAGGAGAGATTAAATAACAAAAGAGATGATTGTACAAAGCAAAAGGAGATGGTAATGGGACAAGTAACAAAACAAAAGATGTGTCTAGAGGAGGTGTAAATGGCAATAGCAGAATCATCAATTTCTGCCATCCGAAAAAATGGGGGCAGAGGTTATGATCTGAAATTGTTGAACTCAATGTTGAGACTGGAAGGTGGTAAAGTGCCTAATTGAAAGATGAGGTGCTGTTCCTCGAGCATACATTGGGCTTTTTTTAAATTCGCTTATGGGATGTGGGCGTCGCTGGCAAGGCCAGCATTTATTGCCCATCCCTAGTTGCCCTTGAGAAAGTGGTGGTGAGCCACCTTCTTGAACCGCTGCAGTCCGTGTGGTGAAGGTACTCCCACAGTGCTGTTAGGGAGGTGCTTGGTGCTGGGTTTGAGGTCCTGGTCTTCAAACACTCTCTTCTTCAGGCGACCAAAGGCTGCACTGGCACACTGAAGGCGGTGTTGGACTTCGTCATCGACGTCTTCCCTTGTTAACAGTAGGCTCCCGAGGTATGGAAAGTGGTCCACGTTGTCCAAGGCCTCGTCATGGATTTTGATAATCGGGGAGCAGTACTGTGTGGTGGGGGCAGGTTGGTAGAGGACCTTTGTCTTACGGATGTTTAGTGTAAGGCCCATGCTCTCGTATGCTTCGGTGAAGGTGTTGACGATGGTTTGGAGTTCGACTTCCGAGTGTGCGCAGACTCAAGCGTTGTCTGCATACTGTAATTCGATGACAGAGGATGGGATGACCTTGGATCTGGACTGGAGGCGACGGAGGTTGAACAGTTTCCCGTTTGTTCTGTAGATTAGCTTCACTCCAGTGGGGAGCTTACTGAGGGTGAGATGGAGCATTGCAGCAAGGAAGATCGAGAAGAGCGTTGATGCGATGACACAGCATTGCTTGACCCCGGTCCGTACGTGAATTGGGTCTGTGGTGGAACCGTTGGTCAGGATCACGGCTTGCATGTTGTTGTGAAGCAGGCGGAGAATGGTGACAAACTTTTGAGGGCAGCCGAATTTGAGGAGGACACTCCATAATCCCTCACGGTTGACAGTGTAGAAGGCCTTTGTGAGGTCAAAGAAGGCCATGTACAGCGGTTGGTGCTGTTCCCTGCATTTCTCTTGTAATTGACGCGCGGTGAAGATCATGTCCATTGTGCCCCTTAGTGGGCGGAATCTGCATTGCGACTCTGGGAGGAGCCCTTCAGCCACTGGAAGAAGGCGATTGAGGAGGATTCTTGCGTTGACTTTCCCTGTGGCAGACAGCAGGGAAACTCCTCCATAATTACCACAATCGGACTTAGAAACATAGTAACATAGAAAACTAGGAGCAGGAGTAGGCCATTCGGCCCTTTGAGCCTGCTCTGCCATTCAATATGATCATGGCTGATCCTCTATCTCAATACCATATTCCCACTCTCTCCCCATACCCCTTGATGCCTTTTGTGTCTAGACTTGTCACCTTTCTTGAAGATGGTCACGATTACGGCATCTCTGAGATCCCCTGGCATGCTCTCCTCCTTCCAAATAAGAGAAATGAGTTCATGTATTCGTGCCAATAGTGCTTTAGCGCCTCGGCGGGGATTCCATCTGCTCCTGAGGCCTTGTTGTTCTTCAGTTGTCGGATGGCCTTTTCAACCTCATGCCGGGCTGGGGTTGTGCTGAGGTGGTGGCGGGTAGCACGCTGCGGGATGGAGTTGAGGACACTCATGTCGAAGACAGAGTCTCGGTTAAGGAAATCCTCGAAGTGCTCCTTCCAGCGGGCAATGACTGCCTCCCGGTCCTTGATGAGTACCTCTCCGTTCTTGGCCCGCAGTGGGGTAGGGCCTTGGGTGCTTGGGCCGTAGGTGGTCTTGACCGCGCTAAAGAATCAACGCATGTCGTGGTTGTCGGCTAGCTGCTGGATCTCCTGCGCTTTCTCCACCTACCATCTGTTCTTTAGGTTCTAAAGAACAATTTGTGCACAGCAAGGCCCACAAACAAGGATGAGATGATGACCAGATAATCTGTTTTAGTGCTGTTGGTTGAGGGAAAAATATTGGCCAAGACAGCTGGGAGAACTAGTTTCTAGCTTGTATAGCTTAGTTTCACACTTAGAGTGTTTACTGTTTACCAGTCTACAACTGATAATGACATTTTTTATTATTGAGTGAAATAAAGAATGACGCGATGGTAACAAAGTTCTAACAAACATTCAGTGCAATATGATACCCACAAGGCAAACAATACCACTCTTTATCTATCACACTGAGCCCCTAGGACCTCAACTGAAAGTTATAATTAGTTTAGACTTTAAACCCACAGGAGTCTCGTCTCACTTATGTCTGCACACTGACTTGTTATTTTGAACAGGTTATTTACAGTTATTGTACACTGTGAAATAATGACTGAAAAGGGCTGATAGACATCTGACGAAAGGTCATCGACCTGGAACGTTGACTCTGTTTCTCTCTCCACATTTGCTGCCTGACCTGCTGAGTATTTCCAGCATTTTCTGTTTTTATTTATGATAGACAATGAGCTCTTTTTAGTTTTTAGAAATAGAAAAGAGGTCATGCAAACCAGCTGAGATTTTAAGAGAAATCTTTAAAGTTTAAAGCCTGGACTTTCTGTCCCATTTCAGTGGAACTTTTGGTGGAGCTGGGGTGGACATGGGCAGGAGATGAGTAGCGGACCTACTCCATCAGGTCCCAGCCCATTTTTCAGCCGGAAATGATGGCTTACTTACAATACGTCCATCCTCTATGGACGGGCATATTATAATTATATGCAAATGATGGAAACAACAACAACAACTTGTATTTATATAGCGCCTTTAAAGTGCTAAAACGTCCCAAGGCACTTCACAGGAGTATCATAAGACAAAATTTGACACCGAACCACAGAAGGAGATATTAGGGCAGATGACCAAAAGCTTGGTCAAAGAGGTAGGTTTTAAGGAGCATCTTAAAGGAGGAGTGAGAGGTAGAGAGGCGGAGAGGTTTAGGCAGGGAATTCCAGAGCTTGGGGCCCTGGCAGCTGAAGACACGACCACCAATAGTTGAGCGATTAAAATCGGGGATGTTCAAGAGACCAAAATTAGAGGAGCGCAGATATCTCGGGGGGTTGTGGGGCTGGAGCAGATTACAGAGATAGGGAGGGGTGAGGCCATGGAGGGATTTGAGAACAAGGATGGGAATTTTAAGATCGAGGCATTGCTTAACACATCATCTGACGTATCTCTGTCATTTACACCATAGCAATGCTGGGCTTAGGCCACTTTAAAAAAAAATGACAAAGAACTCTTAAGCCAAAGGCCACTGACCATGCTACACTGTGGTAGTCCTCTGAAACCTGCCTATGGGCAATCTCCAATCTCTCCAGGCGGACTCTCCCCGGGAAGACCACCAAAATTATTTAAGTTACCCAGGTCTTGAAAACATCTTTGTGGTGGGCGGATGTCCCAGCTTGTTGCAGTTCTTCCAGTGTTATGGCTGAATGGAAGACAATGGCTTAAATGATGCGCGCTCTTTACTATACTAGATCATCTTTTCCAAGTTGTGTCCCAGTCACAGCCAAACAGCATTGCAATATTGCATCAATAGATATATACTGCAGGTCTTACATTGACCACTCTGACAGACCAAGCCAGTCTGATGCAAGGCTTGCAGTATGACTGTGCCATTAGTAAATTAAATTAAATTGGGTCAATACAGTGGAAAGTTATTGAATCATTCCTGTCCATTTACGTGGGGCTGATTTATTGTTGATGAGTTTTGTGCTGAGAACTGTTTCATCAAATACTTGGCAATGAGTCTCAAGACTTCCATTTCTTCGGGAATTTCCCAATGTCTGGTGCAACTGAAGAGCAGAATAGCAATTGACTGATAGTCTTCCATGAATTATTCACACAATAAACACACGCAACCAGCATTTGTTGACAGACCTGCAGGAAGATTTCAGTTAATTGTTTGGGGAATTTGTTGCCAAATCCTCCATGTTGAAATGATGAATAAACTATCCTCTGCTATCCCAACATGTAATTTAAAGATTAGCCATCAACCTAAAGAAACTCTAAACAGCAACCAGTTGCTGCATAACTGCATGTACTTAGAATTAGAAGACCATTTTCCTGAGCAGCTACAGTTCCTAGTTTTGCCTCTAGAGGACCCACTTAGAAAAACTAAGGTAATTTGATGTTATGATTTTGCGAACTTAACCAAAGTGAGAGAGCAATTATTATTGGTAGAGATGTAAGCTGGCAATTACTGTGTGCATTATTATCACATAAATACTTAACACATCAATATTAAATTTCTCAGCCCACTATATTTTCTTTTGGACGAGTCATTAAACTGAGGTCCTGTCTGCCCTCGCAGGTGGATGTAAAAGATCCCATGGCACTATTCAAAGAAGAGCAGGGGGGTTCTCCCAGCTGTTCTGGTCAATAGTTATCCCTAAAAACAGATTATCTGGTCATTATCTCATTGCTGTTTGTGGGACCTTGCTGTGCGCAAATTGGCTGCCGCGTTTCCCACATTACAACAGTGACTACACTTCAAAAGTACTTTATTGGTTGTTTAACGCTTTGGGATATCCTGAGGTTGTGAAAGGCGTATATAAATGAAAGTTCTTCCTTTTCTTATTTGCTCCTGCATCCTTACCTCTGGTGTCACCCAAGGATCTATCCTTGGCCCCCTCCTATTTCTCATCTACATGCTGCCCCTAGGCAACATCATTCGAAAATACAGCGTCAGTTTCCACATGTACGCTGACGACACCCAGCTCTACCTCACTACCTCTTCTCTCGACCCCTCCACGGTCTCTAAATTGTCAGGCTTCTTGTCCGACATCCAGTTCTGGATGAGCAGAAATTTTCTCCAATTAAATATTGGGAAGACCGAAGCCATTGTTTTCGGTCCCCACCACAAACTCCGTTCCCTAGCCACTGACTCCATCCCTCTCCCTAACATCTGTCTGAGGCTGAACCACACTGTTAACAACCTTGGTGTCATATTTGACCCTGAAATGAGCTTCCGACCGCATATCCGCAGCATAACAAAGACCGTCAATTTCCACCTCCATAACATCGCCCGTCTCCGGCCTTGCCTCAGCTCATCCGCTGCTGAAACCCTCATCCATGTCTTTGTTACCTCTAGACTTGACTATTTCAACGCACTCCTGGCTGGCCTCCCACATTCTACCCTACGTAAACTTGAGGTGATCCAAAACTCGCTGCCCGTGTCCTAACTCGCACCAAGTCCCGTTCGCCCATCACCCCTGTGCTCGCTGACCTACATTGGCTCCTGGTTAAGCAGCGCCTCAATTTCAAAATTCTCATCCTTGTTTTCAAATCCGTCCATGGCCTCGCCCCTCCCTATCTCTGTAATCTCCTTCAGCCCCACAACCCCCCGAGATATCTGCGCTCCTCTAACTCTGCCCTCTTGAGTATCCCTGATTATAATCGCTCAACCATTGGTGGCTGTGCCTTCTGTTGCCTAGGCCCTAAGCTCTGGAATTCCCTGCATAAACCTCTCCGCCTCGCTACCTCTCTTTCCTCCTTTAAGACGCTCCTTAAAACCTACCTCTTTGACCAAGCTTTTGGTCACCTGCCCTAATTTCTCCTTATGTGGCTCGGTGTCAAATTTTTTGTCTTATAACACTCCTGTGAAGCGCCTTGGGACGTTTTACTACGTTAAAGGTGCTATCTAAATATAAGTTGTTGTTGTAATGGAAGTGTTCGCTTTTCAATATAGCAGATAGGAGAACTTGAAATCAAGGTTTTAAACATTTATATGAAAATAGCAGATCTAAGGTTACAGGCATTTAATAGTGAGGGAGGGAGGTGTGTAGGACTTCCTTTAGCAATCAGGATATTTCTGCTGTGTTTATTTGTTTATTTATTTGCGTTGTCAGGCATTGGTAACTCCTCCATAACAATTTCCACAATCATGAGACAAATATTCAGAAAGCCAACCATAAGGATAGAAGGAATCAAGAGGATGATAAAATTAATCGGAATTCTGTGTAGCTGGTGTTTAAAGAGTGACAGAATTACAAAAGAATTTATTCCAGTACCAAACAAAGAACTGAATGCAACAAAAAAATGACAAAGTTAATTGTTCACTATTTACATAGAATTGTACAGGACAGAATTAGGCCATTCAGCTCAACAGGTTTGTTTTCCACACAAGCCTCCTCCCACCTTACTTTATCTCGCCCTATCAACATATCCTTCTATCTCTTTCTCCCTCATGCACTTATCTAGCTGACCCTTAAATGCATCATATTTGTCCTTGCCTCTTTTGGCCATGTCTGACTGTGTTGGACCTGTTGGTCGGAAGTTTCTGGGGTCCGTGCGGGTGCGATTAGAGGCGGTCGGGTGGGAAATTTGAAATATCTTGCAGAGGGTCGGGAACCTGCCGTCATCCCGCCCCCATGCGCCTTTCCCTCGATCGCGTTTGCCGGTGTAGCAGCAACCCGACCGGCAGAGGCGGGCAACCTAATTCAATCATTAACAAGGAGTTGTCAGACCCATAAGCGCCTTTTTCAGCCTACCTTTCGAATTTCCCTGGCTGCCCACAGGATTCACGCAGCTCAGGAACCACGTCTGTCAGCCTGAGGTGGGAGTTGAGTGGCCATTGATCCAGCTGATTAGATGACAGCATGAAATGTACTATAAAAGCTCCCACCTCACAGCTGATCACTTTTCTCAGGCAGAAGCTGTTGCTGACTGCATTCCCAGCACACATTTAGCTTTCTACAGGCTGTAAGTGTTTGCAGCAAAGTCTCCATCCAGTCTCACCTTATTGTTACAACCTATCACACCATTGACAGATTGCTCCTCTGATCTCTACTTGACCTGCCATCTATTCCATAAACATGGGTGCAGTTTATTTTGTGTCACCTTGGTCCTCAGAATCGGACCACGATGAGCCCCAACACCAGCAACACCAGGCACACCATCAGCAACACCACCAACCTTCTCCTCAACCACCTGATCCTGCACAGGACAGAGGGCACCAACGCAGGAGGCGATACCCCCAACACAGGTTATACAGGCAGAGGATGAGCTTCCTCAACATGACTGAGCAGCAGTGCCAAAGGAGGCTCAGGCTATCGCGCCAGGTCATCGCAGACAGTTGCATATTCACAGAATCACAGAATCCCCACAGTGCAGATAGAGGCCATTTCGGCCCATCGAGCCTGCACCGACACATATCCCACCCTATCCTCGTAACCCCACGTATTTAATCCCCCCTAACACTAAGGGTCAATTTATCATAGCCAAATCAACCTAACCCGCACATCTTTGGACTGTGGGAGGAAACCGGAGCACCCGGAGGAAACCCACGCAGACACGGGGAGAATGTGCAAACTCCACACAGATAGTCACCCGAGGCCGGGTTCGAATCCGGGTCCCTGGCGCTGTGAGGCAACAGTGCTAACCACTATGCCACCGTATTGCTGGAGCAAGACCAGCAGCCCAGAGGATGGGGTGGACATGCCTTCCCAGTGGCTGTCAACGTCACCAGCATCCTCAACTCCTTCGCCTCAGGCTTCTTCCAGGGATCTGCAGCAGACATTTGTGGCATCTCGCAGTCAGCTGCCCACCGATGCCCTCTTTGACAAGTCAGCCAATTATATCAACTTTGCCACTGATGATGCCAGTGTTACTGAGCGGGCGCTCTGCTTTGCCACTCTGGCTGGCTTCCCACGGGTGCAGGACGTCATCGACAGCACACATGTGACCATCAGGGCACCCCATCATAACCCAGGAGTCTTTGTCAACCGCAAGGGGCTCCACTCCTTAATGTGCAGCTGGTCTGCAACCATAGGAAGATCATCATGCATGTGTGTGCCAAATTCCCTGGCAGCTGCCATGACTCTGCCAATCCACCCTCCCTCAGCTCTTCGCTCCTCCAAATAGACCTTCTGGCTAGCTGCTTGGAGACAAGGGCTAGCCACTGAAGACTGTCCACTCATGACACCCTTGAGGAGACCAAGTACTGAGGCCCAAGAGAGAAAATGAAAGCCACATTTCCACCAGATGTTTCATAGGCAGGCTCAAAATGCACTTCAGCTGCCTTGACAGATCTGGCAGTACTGCCTTCAGTACGCACCAGCCAGGGTCTCCAGAATCATCGTGGTCTGCTGCGCCCTGCACACAGCACAGCAGCGAGGATTAGCGTTGATTGAGGAGCAAGGCACTGAGCGCACAGCCTCTTCAGAGGAGGAGGAGGGGGAGGAGCATTAGCTGGAAGACGAGGAGGAGCAGGAGCTGGAGGAACCTGCAGGCCAGATCCCACCAGCACCCGACCACATTGCTGCCCGGGAAGCCAGGGATGGCCTCATCATGGCCAGATTTACTTAACTTTACGCATTACACCCATATGGCTGCCAAATGCTGCGCCAGGTTGGCACCACCCCACAGCAACACCATAAACCATCCCCACAATAACCAACCCATTCCTTTCACACTGACCACCATTGCTGGAGGTAACGTTATGTCTCACCATTCACTGCAACTCACTAAGCCACTTCCAAAGGTGCACACAAATTTGTCCAAGATGGGAAAGTGGTGAAAATAAAGATTTTTATGGTTGACAATACATTAATGGAAACTTGACATTAACATTGAGTACAACACCTAAGTGGCTACACTTGTGCATCTACTTGTGTTTCATCTTTCTCTTCCGTGTGCTTCTACGAGGTGCTACCCCTGAGGCTTCAGCAGAGGTAGAGGCTGCCTGCTCGCTTCCCTGCTGTGACTGCATAGACACTCTTGGCGGACGTCCTCTAGGTTTTGAAGCCTGTGATGGCACCGCCAAAGTCTGCTCCTCCTGTGACTGTGCAGGGGCAGACTCGGCCATTGTGATCCGAGAAGCCATCTGGAGCTCTGACTGAGGGGGTGGCAATAGGGGAGAAGTGTAAGCACTTTGAGAGGAGCCCCCACTTCCATGTCCCCTCTCACTGTCATCCCTTTCATGGGCCACCCACACTTCCCTGCTAGCAAGGAGCTGGAGAGCACCTTGCTGCACATCAGTGGGGCTATGAGGACCCATGTCTACACTGACATTCCTCCTAGATTGGAGGTCTATGAGCCTCTGCCATCTATGCTCCATAGATAGCCATCTATCCTCCATAGATAGCCATCTATTTTCCATAGAGACCACGTGCTCCTGTGAGTGGCGCATTAGCTGCTCCATGCAGGTGGTCATCCTATCCATGGAAGAGCCTATGGTTGCCATCGCCTGCGACATAGTGGTGCTCATGTTGGAGATGGACTCCTCCATTCTCTGAACATTTGCAGACATCGCGGTCGCAACACCTGTTAGAGCCCCCTGCACTTCTTCCTTCACCTCCAGGATCACCCTCTTTCTGGATGGCCCCTGAGGCTCAGCATCTGCATGCAGCTGAGCAGAGCTGGGAGCATCCTGTGCCCTCCGGCGAGGAGTCTCCACTGCTGTCCCTGTCTCCACCATCTGCTCTTGCTCACTTGTGACTTGTGACGGACCCAGTGACAACACTACTCTATCTCACGTGGGACCCACTGAGGTGTGCGTATCTGCACTGGTGCTGGGTGCACTCATGTCTGGTGACGGTGCACCCTCAAAGGCTGGAGGCTCCTCTGAGGAGTCATCTTCCTCTTCCTCCTGGACAGTGGCGGGAGGGCGCTCTTGATGGACCTGTGGGAGAGTAAAGAGATGAGTTAGATATGCCTTATGAAGAATGGGTACAGATATTATTATGCACATGATGACCATTCAGTGGCTGATGACATCAGTCCCAATATGAATGACTGATTTTTTGCCATGTAGCTGTATGATATGTAATTCTGTCACCAGGTTGCTGAGATGTCCCCCTCTCTCTGCCTCCCACCTCCAGCTGCTCGGCCACTCCCGATACTTCCAACGCAGCCTCCTCTGTTGTTGTGAGGGTGGCAAATGATGGAGGCCCAGCTTCAGTTCTCTCCCTCTTATTGTGCGCTCTCTTCTCCTGCAGGGATTGAAAGAAGAGAAGGTTGAGTGAGAGTGATGGAATGAGTGTAAGGAATGGATAGGTTACATCTTCAGAGGGAGACTATGATGGATTGGGGTGGCAATGCCAAGTGGCCTCCTTGTGTGTTGTTAGTTGTTATGATTGCATTAGGATGAGGGTGAGTGTGAGGGGTGGCTAGTAAGATGGGGGTGTGATAATGTAGATAGAGAGAGAGGGATGGGTGAAAACGCATCATCGATGACGTCATCAGACCGCACCATTTAATAGGGCCGGGTAACGCGCAGGACGGGCTTAATAGGCCCCATTAGAGCAAAGTCGGTTTCTGCAGTGGGATGGAAGCAACAACAGGGTCGCAACCCGCCACGCTGACTGCCCGCCCCCGACTCGCCCAGGTAAAGAAAATTCCAGCCATTGTCTCAATGCCAGCTGGCTGTGAAATGCTAAGATGTAGATAATGTGAAGAACAAATATTTTGCAAATGGACATTTCTGCTAAGACCATGTGGGCAGAAGCCCAACTACATATAAAGAGCTGGGGTGGGGAAGAGAGACCGCAGGGGCAATTCTGGGATTTGGAGAGGGCGGACATAACCCATGCCAAAAAAATTCAGGGTGGGGGGAGGGAGACGTACCTGTGGTTATGTCTCCTAGAGGCTGTGCCTGTGTGGCTTATTTTGCTCTGAGTGCTAATGATAATGAAAAAGTAGATACGACAAAACTGGTGAGCAAAAGTGGTAATTGATCTTTCTTCTGTTACTACCACTGTTTTGCTTAGTTCCGGAAATGTGTTAAGGAGAATAGTACAGCCCATCATTCCGCGCCCGCCCCCCCCCCCCAAGAAGAACTACTCCTTAATGATCGTATGCTAAGGAGAGAGCAGGTCAACAACTTGTTCCCAAGCCTCTGGCAATGCTGGGTTTTCATTCTCTCTCTGTCCGGCAACTAGTTCCATAGGTTATTGAATTGGATCTACACGATAACCTATGGAACTAACCAGCTGTTTTATGATCAAGACCACTGTAAAAAAAGCTGTGACCTCCACCACCGAGAAGGATAAGGGTAGCAGATGCATGGGAAAACCATCACCTCCAAGTTCCCCTCTAAGTCACACACAATCCCAACTGGACATATATCATCGTTCCTTCATCGTCACTGGGTCAAAATCCTGCAACTCCCTGTCTAACAGCATTGTGGGAGTACCTTCACCATATGGACTGCAGTGGTTCAAGAAGAAGGCTTGCCACCACCTTCTCAAGGGCAACTAGGGATGGGCAATAAATATTGGCCTTGCTCGCACTGCCTCTACCCGAGAATGAATCAAAACAAAATCGGCAGGGCTCCACTTAACACCTTCCCATGATGGCAGGCAGAGACCTGGGAACATGCCATGTGGGGAATTGCAGGCAGGACCCCACGTTCCGTACTTTGTAATGGTTCCAAAGCTCAGCAACATTTAGCTTTCATTCATTACCACGGAATATTCATCAGCTCCATAAATGTTGCTGGCAAATGACCAACTAAGCACTGCCTGAACTTTCATGAGTTATTCATTTACCGAGTGTTGGATTTACACCATAACCTATGGAACTAGCCCATTACTTTACGATCGAGTCCTCTGGGGAAAAAAATGACAAACTCACAGTCCAATCTCAAGCTAAAAATAAACCCCCCAAAAAAACCTAGTTAAAATAGAAAAATACTGCAATTGTTTTGTAATATAAACAATCTTTTACCACCAACAATGGTCTCGACCCGGAATTGAGGTAGCAACCAAAGATTATGATCAGTGAGAAATGACATTGTCTGATTCCAGGCCACTGGCAGCAGTTCAGATGGCTTGGAGTCTGACAAATTGGAGTCAGCTTTGTAAAAGCTTTGTGTAATTTTACTTGAAGGATAATAACTAAGTAGATGTTATGCACTGGATGATCTGTGTACTGGAAATATTCTCTGAGTGATTCAAGCACACGTGTCATAAAGTTACACAGGAATGGGTTTGTTTCACCAAGGGTCTACGATTGAACATTCTCTGCATTCAATGACATATCCATTAAACCAGCAGAAAATTCAAACCCGTACCCACCATACCAGCACCAAAAACAGACCCGTACCCAGAACAACGGTATGAATACCAGACCCCACTCACCAAACTAAAACAAAAAAACAGACCTATACATACCAAATCATCACAAAGGCAGGCACATGTCACTAAACCAACAGAAAAAAGATCCCTTCCCCAATAAACCAATACAAAGGCAGACGCAAACCCACTAAATAGACTCAGAAACAGACCCAAACCTACTCAAACACAAAAAAAAGATCCCCGCACATCAAACCAACACAAAACCAAACCCAAACCTATTAAACCAGTCCAAAAATAGACAAGTGCACTCAACCAGCACGAAAATCAAACCCACACCCACTAAACCAACCACAAAAAACAGATACAACCCAACAAACAACAGAGAAACCAGGCCCATAACAACTAAACCAGCAAGAAAACTAGACCACATCCGCAAAACCGGAATAAAGAAAAAAAAAAGATTTGTATTTATATAGCGCCTTTCACAACCTCAGGACATCCAAAAGTGCTTTTCAGCCAATGAAGTACTTTTGAAGTGTAGGCACTGTTGTAATGTAGGAAACACGGCAGCCAATTTGCACACAGCAAGGTCCCACAGACAGCAATGTGATAATGACCAGACAATCTATTTTAATGATGAGGTCGAGGGATAAATATTGGCCAGGACAGCGGGGAGAACCAAGAGGAAATGTTCCTAGCCTTTTGTGCCCTCCTAGCTCAGACTCATGAAATGTGTCGTGTTACAAATTCTGGTTGCAAGTTTTTTGTCAACTCACTAATGCACTTATCAAAAAAAACATACGCTGGGAACTTTAAAATTAAAATGGTATCATGCTAAAAATCGTGTCCGAGCGGGATTGTAGAGCATTCACGGTCGCACAGACCCAGGGGAAAAGCCAGAGGGGGAAATTTCTTCCCTGTCCAAGGCTAATAACCTCCAGATACAGAATTCTAGATGTGTTAAAGGGACAGCAGTACCAATTTTGGGTCTGTTTGTGGACCTATAGGAGGTGGGTGCGGTGGGATTATCACCTGCCTGACTGGATTCATTCTGATCTCTATGCAATTTCCGGATTTGGCTCATTTGCATCATTTGAGTGAGTTTCTGGTGTGAATAACACCTCTGATTGGGAGATTGCGGCCTGAAGAGTGGGAAATCACCTTCAAGGGGAGTTTTTTTGTTTGACGGACAAACCGTATAAAGCATTGAAGCTGAAATTTTAGTGGCAGAATAGTGACAGGGGTTCACTCAAAACAAGCTCTTCCATCTAAATGCAACTGTATGATGCATGTGTGTTGTCATGGCCTATGTGGGTGACACGATGACACTTGGGTATGACCTCCTGACAATTTCAACTCAGCTTCTCTATTTTCAAGAGAAGGCTTCACCTAACAGGAAGAAGCAGGCCCGAATGGGAGGCGCCCCTCTTAACCTGAGGCCAATCAACGATTTTGAGGAGAACACCCTCCAGATTATTGATCACGTGAGCGTTAAGGGAGTTGATGGTGGTGAAGTTGGAGGCCTCCTCCCAGTTCAAGGCTATCATTTTCCTCTTCCTTCTCACTTCTACTCATTCACTTGTTGCCATCAAATCATACACTCAAGCACTCGTGCATAGGTCCTGCTTTTAAATGAATGATGCTCCAGTAATTGGAGACAGTGCTAACCAACCTACAGAAGCTGAAGGCTAGTGTGGAGGAGGTATCCAAATAACATAAATATATTGCGATTCCTAGGGCGCCAATATAAATTGCATCAACTGAAATTGGTGATGCCAAACCCTCTTGACACAGTTTGAAGAAAATTGGCTTCAAATAAGCTAACATCAAAACAAAAATTCTGAGGCCTACAAATATCGGTTTGACCAAAAATGAGCGCTTCACTTTAACTGCTGATTTAATGTCATTGTCAGTATCCTAGCAACCTGCAACATCTATTTGATGCTCTGGGCAATAGCATCCAGCACTGATATCCTGCCTGAGTGGAAATAGCTTGGCTGTGCTGAATATGTGGAGATTCTGCAGGGGTAATCTCTCCTCATAGTTCTGGTCCCCTTGCCCAGTTTACACCACCTGGGCCAAAACCCCCCCCCCCCCCCCCGTCTTCAGCGCCAGGGAGGGAGAAAAGTTGGAACAGCTATGTTTCTTTTTATTGCACTGACATCAGCATAAGTGATGCAGTGAGGTTTTGTAACACAATAATATTTGTTCGGGGGATTTACAATGTTGCATCAAGCTCTTGAAAAACTCAAAAAAACCTTTGCCAGTCACTTTTTCAAAATACTTTATATTTTTTCAAACTTGGAGAGAAATGAGGTAATATATTGAGCTGTGCAAGGTACAGTACCAGAATTACAGCCAAACCCAAGACATGGGTTGCAGATATTGCAGCCAACAGAAGGGATAATAAACCCAGAATGCATCATTGAAGAACCACCAATCAGCTCCTCTCAATAACAAAGATGCAGAAATATGGGGCTGGATTTTCTCAATGGGGGCGCATTGGGGCCGGGACTGCTGGTTGTCAGGTTTCAGTCCCGGCCCCAACGACGTCCGGCCAACCCGTGCTATTTTCCCTTGATTGACCTTGTTAAGCCTGCCCTGTGGGCTTAGCAGGCCAATTAAGGGAAAGCCGGTGACAGAGGACATCAGCGTATGACGTTTCATTTGTCAAAAGTTTTTGACAGATGAATTGTCAGCATTTGACAGTTTTGAGAAGCTGTCAAACACTGACAATCTCTGTTCTAATGTAAGCCCTTGTACTGAAGACTCACCAAACCTCTCTCCTCAGCAGAAATCAGATGGCTGCTGCAGCTGAGAACGCAGCAGCCATTCTGTCATCTCTGCCGTTGAGATGAGGCACCGCCGGATCCCCAAGGGTTGAAGCCTGCAGGAAGAAGCAAAGGTAAGTAAACTTTTTCAAACACTTTACACTCACCTCTCATACTTACCTGTCCACACTTGCACCCATTACTCACCTCCACAGCGGACTTTTCGACCCCTCTCACCCCCGCAGACTCACTGCTCGCCTCGCCGACCCTGGCGGGGTTTCCCGACGTCGGGAAGCCCGCACTTGCAGGGGTAAAATGGGGAAAAGCCTCTTAACTGCCTGTTAACTACCTGTTAACAGGCAGTTAATTGGCTGTAATCCCCTTCCCGCCTCGAGGAGATGGGTCCCTGCACAAGTCGGGGACCCGCCTCCTGGGAAGATGGCACGGAGGCGGGTTGGGAGCGGGGTCGGTACCCGCTCCCAGTTTCTGCCATTTTCCCGGCAGTTCCGCCTCCAAACCCACCTCCCCAGGGCTGGCAAAATTCCCCCATGGTGCCGATTTGCCCGGCCCCTTTGCCTGGAGCAGGAGCAATGTACCTCGAGTGCATTGTACCTGTCCAGGTCTTAGTACACCCAAACTAGGTAGGCTGGTCATTTCCATGGCTTGCTCATACCCTGGGCACAGGCCTGCCTGGACCAAACACATCAGCCCAAAAGCCTCTGGCCGATCTCTGGCCTAATATCTCTAAAAGTAAGAGCAAGGATTTATCTACAATGCTGCTGTCTTCCTCTCTCTGATCCTCCAATTGGAGAGGGGCTGGTGATCGGCCTTTTGGCCTGCTTCTTCTAGCAATCTCATAGGATCATAGAAACTTACAGCACAGAAGGAGGCCATTCGGCCCGTCATGCCTGTGCCGGCTCTTTGAAAGAGCAGTCGTGCTCAGTCCCACATCCCCCGCTTATTGTCCGTAACCCTGTAAGTTCCTCATCCTCAAGCACCCGTCCAACTCCCTTTAAAATTATTTAAGGAATTGACTTCCACCGCCTTTTCCGGTAGAGGTTTCCAGATCCCGACAACTCTCTGGGTGAAACCATTTCTCCTCATCTCCCCCTCTAGATCTTTTGCCATGATTTTAAATCCATGCCCTCTGGTTATTGACCCACTCGCCAGAGGGAATAGTTTTTCTCTCTCTACTCTATCAAAACCTCTCATCATCTTGAAAACCTCTATTAGGTCACCTCTTAACCTTCTCTGTTCCAAGGAGAACAGTCCTAACTTTTCCAACCTCTCCTCATAACTGAAGTCCCTCATCCCTGGTAACATCCTGGTAAACCTCCTCTGTACCCTTTCTAAGGCCTTTACATCATTCCTGAAGTGTGGGTGCCCAGAATTGTCCACAATACGCCCACTGAGGCCGAACCAGTGATTTATAAAGTTCTAGCATGACCTCTTTGCTTTTATGTTCTATGCCTCTATTTATGAACCCAAGTAACCCATATGCTCCCATATGCTGGGGTGCCCAGTGGAAAAGGTACTGCTTCATTGACATGGAAATGCCGTGTCTCTGCCTACTGTGTACACAGGCTCTCTGCCGGCCTCGGGGGAACTCCTGGAAATCCCCGGCCTATATAGGGCCCCATTACATCATAAAGGCGTGCCCACAACTTTCAAAATATAGCGAGGAGGAAAAGACAGTCAATCACCACAGGCTTGGATGATTTCCATGCAGGCCCTGAACAGAACTCCTTCCCAAAATCATTTCCCAGTCAAGATATAATGGGAAACCTTAGTCCAAGACTTTTTTTTTTGATAAGAGAGTGGAAGCCAAAACAAGACAATGGAAAAGCAACGCAGGAAGCGAAGAGACAGAAGCAGCCAGCTGCAACCCCTTTCAGCTCAGCCTTGGCGCAAATAAATGAATCAAAGAGCGAATCATTCGGCGGCTACAAGATCACCAGGCAGAGATTTTAGGGATGCTAATGTTCAGCATCAACATCTCGACCCAAAATGACAAAAAATGTTTGTCAACATCACTTGATGATGTTTTTTCATCAACCATGCTTGGTGTTAATTTATTTCAATTTAATGTAGATCTCAGTGGAAAATGGGCTGATTACTGCTTTTATCCAGTTCTTGTGTCTTTCTGCTTACTTCCTGCTTCTATTTTTGAAACTTACTATATCACAGGCTGCGTTGTGCAGCTGAATATATTCCACTTTACACAGCTACCGGCATTCCTTATGTGGGGGTCTTGGGATGCTTTGAGGGTTTAAACATCTGTACGCTACGGAAGAAAGCATAATTTCACTGAACAAGGTGCCATGGGTACCATATCATTTAAGTCTACCCTAAGTCCACTGTCAACTTTTTAAAATTAAAAATGTCTAACATTGCTAGTTTACGTCCATTAGCTACACAAAGAATACATTGGGGGAAATTTTAACCTAAAAAAAAAGGGTGGATTTGGAGCAGGGGTGGGGGTTAGTTAAATTGTTAAAAAATGGGATTCCCGACCTGATCCCGCCTCCAACACTTCCAGTTTTAACGGAGGTGGGACTGGGGATGGCGGGGGGGGGGCGGGAGAACAACCTGCTCCCAGGGGGCAGAACGTCAATTTAAATATTATAATGAGGCTGGAAGCCTCTTTTTTCACCTCCATTTTGAATTTAACTGTATGTGGACGGGTTTCACATAATTCATGAAACCCGGCAGTTACAGCAAGGTGGGGACAGCTGGATCCAGGAGTTAAGTGGCTTTATATCTACCTCCTGGATCCAGGGTCCCTGCCTAGCCCACACCCCGCGATCGGGACCGCCTCACGAGTTATCCAATCACCCTCCCCCCCCCACCCCCCCCCAGGCTTCCCACCCCCCCAGGCCTTCCCCCCTCAACGATGATGCTGGGGCAGGCCACGATCTTCCGGTGGCTGGCCCCGATCTTCTCTTCACTTACCTCGATCCTCTGACCTTGATCTTCTCTCCCGTCACCCCCCCGCCTCACCCCCGCCCCCCCCCCCCGATCGTCTGCCTGACCACCCCATCTCCCCGATCCATCCCCCGGCCCGATCCCTGATCCTCTCTCCCGCCCCCCACCCCCGATCTCTGCCCGACCCCCCTCCCTGATCCTTTTAACAGCACGGCCCGATCCCCGATCCTTTCCCCGGCCCGCTGTCCCCCCCCCCACCCCGATCCTCTGCCCGGCCCCCGATCCTCTCTCACCCCCGCCCCCCCAGGTCCTTTTAACAGCCCGGCCCTCACGCGAACCTTCCCTCCTTCCTCTGTCCAGTCGAAGGCCTACCCGCCCGAAGCCAGCCAGCCTCTCAATCTGGTTGGCTGCGGGCGTGAAACCAAGGCCTCACATGCAAATCAGGCCCTGCCGTTAAAGTCGGGGTGGGGGCGTTGGCGAGGGTGCTGGTGTTTCTGAGCCACATAAATTTGTACCGCTTCCTGACGACTTTCCGCTCAGAATGGGGCGGGAAGTCAGCCGGTGCCATTTAACTGGGGCCCTGGAGTTGCAACGGGTGAGTTTTGAACTGACACCAAACGTCACCCATCGAAAGATTGAGGCCCAAGAATTTAAGTGCAGGGGAATTGATGAGTTTAATTTGAGGTAATGTACTTTTATGAAATTTGTCCCTAAGGCAGCGGGGCAGAACATCGAGTCCTTGTAAGAGATTCTGATGCGATACATCAGGTCATCGTTCCAGATTGGCATGTTATGGGTTTCAGAAGCTGTGGTTGTTGTGGTGAATCCTTTCGTGCAAGAACTTATTTTATTCCACTCTGTTGTGGCAGCAGCTGAAGCAACTGCTGAAATGTGCTAATCACAACTAAAGATGACTTCACTCAAGGGGAATCCCAGTGTGCGGATGATGCAAGAATGAAACGGTCTCGGCCATATAGCCGCACCCAATACAATGAAGAGTTTACACTAGTTTTATGTTTTTAAGTTTTATCCTTGTATCACTTATGTGTAGTGTTTGGATATAAGGAGGTCGGGAATTGAAGCTAGATAGGTTGAACTATTTCTTTAAGTGAGGCCAGCGACTCAAACAGTTCCCAAGCAGCACATGCCTTAGCGTTAAAAAAGAGCAAGAGCAGGTGATTGTTAGTAATGAACAGATAATTTCCACTACTTATAATGCAACTGGAAAATGTTAGTCACCAAACATACCGAGTCCTTTCATCCTTTAAATCTAGATTTACCGATTGGCATTACTTTAATGTGGGCATTTACCCATACATTCAAATACAGGTGTTAAAATAACACAAATTTTAAAATCTAGGCCTGGTGTTTCTTGGTATCGACGAGTGTCGATTAGGTTGATGTACTGAAGCTGGCACCTCTGGTTCTAACACTCTCTCACATAGCAAGCAGGTGACTGTTAACATACCCTGTCCTGTAGCGTCCCATCACCCCCTGCCTAATCTCCAGCACCATCTATAGCTGGTGGATAAAAGAAAAAAGAAAGACTTGCATTTCTATAGCGCCTTTCACGACCACCGGATGTCTCAAAGTGCTTTACAGCCAATGAAGTACTTTTGAAGTGGAGTCACTGTTGTAATGTGGGAAACGCGGCAGCCAATTTGTGCACAGCAAGCTCCCACAAACAGCAATATGATAATGACCAGATAATCTGTTTTTGTTATGTTGGTTGAGTGATAAATATTGGCCAAGACACTGGGGATAACTCCCCTACTCTTCTTCGAAATAATGCCATGGGATCTTTTACGTCCACATGAGAGAGCAGACGGGGCCTCGGTTTCATGTCTCATCCGAAAGACGGCACCTCCGACAGTGCAGCACTCCCTCAGCACCGCACTGGAGTGTCAGCCTAGCTTTATGTGCTCAAGTCCCTGGAGTGGGAATTGAACCCACAACCTTCTGACTCCGAGGCGAGTGTGCTACCCACTCTTCTTCTTAGGCAGATCCTCGGAACCGAGGATGACTTGCTTCCACACTAAAAATGAGTTCTCAGGTGACTGAGTCCAATGCAGGACCTAAACATAGAAACAGAGAAGATAGGAGCAGGAGTAGGCCATTCGGCCCCTCGAGCCTGCTCCGCCATTCAATGAGATCATGGCTGATCATCCAAACTCAGTACCCTGTACCTGCCTTCTCCCCATATCCCTTGATACCTTTAGCTTTAAGAAATATATCTAACTCATTCTTGAATATATTTAATAACTTGGCCTCAACTACCTTCTGTGGTAGAGAATTCCACAGGTTCACCACTCTCTGGGTGAAGAAATTCTTCCTCATTTCTGTCCTAAATGGCTTACCCCTTATCCTTAGATTATGACCCCTGGTTCTGGACTCTCCGACCATCGGGAACATTCTTCCTGCATCTAGTTTGTCAGAATTTTATATGTTTCGATGAGATCCCCTCTCATTCTTCTATACTCCAGTGAGTATAAGCCCAATCGACCCAAACTCTCCTCATATGTCATTCCTGCCATCCCAGTTATCAGCCTTGTGAATCTTCGCTGAACTCCCTCCATGGAAAGAACATCCTTCCTCAGATAAGGCGACCAAAACTGCACACAGTACTCAAGGTGTGGTCTCACCAAGGCCCTGTACAACTGAAGCAGGACATCCCTGTTCCTATACTCAAACCCTTTCGCTATGAAGGCCAACATACCATTTGCCTTCTTAACCGACTGCTGCACCTGCATGCTTACCTTCAGCGACTGGTGCACAAGGACACCCAGGTCTCGTTGCACTTCCCCTTCTCCCAATCTATTGCCATTCAGATAATAGTCTGCCTTTCTGTTTTTGACACCAAAGTGGATAACCTCGCATTTATCCATGTTATATTGCATCTGCCACGCTTCTGCCCACTCACCCAACCTGTCCAAATCATCCTGGAGTTTCTCAGTATCCTCCTCGGAGCACACACGCCCACCCAGCTTTGTGTCATCTGCAAACTTGGAGATATTACATTTAGTTCCCTTATCCAGATCATTAATGTATATTGTGAATAGCTGGGGTCCAAGGACCGAACCCTGTGGTACCCCACTAGTCACTGCCTGCCACTCGGAAAAAGACCCATTAATTCCTACTCTCTGCTTTCTGTCCGCCAACCAGTTCTCTATCCAAGTCAATACCTTGCCCCCAATCCCATGTGCCTTAACTTTACACTGCTAATCTCTTATGCGGGACCTTATCGAAAGCCTTTTGAAAGTCCAAATACACCACATCTACTGGCTCTCCCTTATCTATTTTACCAGTTACATCCTCAAAAAATTCCAGTAGATTAGTCAAGCACGATTTACCTTTTGTAAATCCATGTTGACTTTGTCCGATCCTGTCACTGTTTTTCAAGTGCTCAGCTATTACATCCTTTATAATGGACTCTAGCATTTTCCCCACTACCGATGTCAGGCTTACCGGTCTGTAATTCCCCGCTTTCTCTCTACCACCCTTTTTGAATAGTGGGGTAACATTAGCTACCCTCCAATCCATGGGTACAGTTCCAGATTCCATCGAATGTTGGAAGATGATCAGCAATGCATCTACTATTTCTAGGGCCACTTCCTTAAGTACCCTAGGATGTAGATTATCAGGCCCTGGGGATTTATCGGCCTTCAATCCCGTCAATTTCCCTAACACCATTTCCCTGCAAATACTGATTTCTTTCAGTTCCTCCCTTTCATCAGACCGTATGTTCTCCAACATCTCTGGGAGGTTATTTGTGTCCTCCTTTGTGAAGACAGAACCAAAATATGCATTTAATTGGTCTGCCATTTCTTTGTTCCCCATTATAACTTCCCCCGCTTCTGACTGCAAGGGACCTACACTTGATTTCACTAATCTTTTTCTCTTCACATATCTATAAAAGCTCTTACAGTCAGTTTTTATGTTCCCTGCAAGCTTACTTTCATATTCTATTCTCCCCTTCTTAATTAATCCCTTTGTCCTCCTTTGTTGAATCCTAAACTGCTCCCAATCCTCAGGGTTACCGCTTTTTCTGGCCAATTTATATGCCCTCTCCTTGAATCTTATGCTATCCCTAATTTCCCTTGTTAGCCACGGTTGAGTCACCCTTTTTGTTTTATTCTTATGCCACACTGGGATGAACAAATTCTGTAGTTCATCCATGCAGTCTTTGAATGTTTGCCATTGCCTATCCACTGTCAACCCCTTGAGTGACATTCCCCAATCCATCCTACCCAATTCGTGCCTCATACCATCGTAGTTTCCTTTATTTAAATTCAGGACCCTAGTCTCTGATTCAACTACTTCACTCTCCATCCTAATGAAGAATTCTATCATATTATGATCACTCTGACCCAAGGGGCCTCGTACAACAAGATTGCTAATTAATCCTTTCTCGTTACATAATACCCAGTCTAAGATGGCCTGATCTCTGGTTGGTTCCTCGACATATTGTTCCAGAAAACCATCCCGTAAACATTCTAGGAATTCCTCCTCCACAGTATTTTTACTAATTTGGTTAGCCCAATCTATATGTCAATTAAAGTCACCCATGATGACTGCTGTGCCCTTACTGCATGCTTCTCTAATTTTCCTAAAGTCTCTGTCACAGTTGGGGCAGACGGTGGGGTGGGTGCTTGGGTTGACGTGCACTCCTTCCGCTGTTTGTGCTTAGCTTCCGCTTGCTCCCGGCGAAGAGACTCGAGGTGTTCGGCGCCTTCCTGGATGCTTCTCTCCACTTTGTGCAGTTTTGGGCCAGGGATTCCCAGGTGTCGGGGGATGTTGCACTTTTTCAAGGAGGCTTTGAGGGTGTCCTTGAAGCATTTCCTCTGCCCACCTGGGGCTCTCTTGCCATGTCGGAGCTCTGAGTAGGGCGCTTGCTTTGGGAGTCTTGTATCAGGCATGCGGACGATGTGGCCCATCCATCGGAGCTGATCGAGCGTGGTCAAAGCTTCAATGCTGGGGATGTTGGCCTGAGCGAGAACACTGACGTTGGTGCGCCTATCCTGCCAATGGATTTGCAGGATCTTGCAGAGGCAGCCTTGGTGGTACCTCTCCAGTGCTTTGAGGTGCCCACTGAGCCAGAGCTGATACAGTATACAGGATAGAGTACAGAGGAATACCCAATTTATTCAACGAGTTAGAAAGTCACGGGGTAGGGAACGCGTTTCTCACAAGTTGAATAAATTGGTTATTGAAGCGCTTGCGTATTCTGTTTATATACCAACAGGCAAGGGCTTGTGTTTTTAGTATGTTGCCAAATTTATCAATCCACATCTGTACCGAGCAAAGATTCACACCATGGATCCTGTTGCTTACCAAAGGAAACATAATTTTGCTAACAACCTTTGCAATGGGGAATCTAGATAAACACAGGAGGGACAAAGGAATAGAAGGCTATAGGGTTAGATGAAGAGGGGTGGGAGGAGGCTCATGTGGAGCATATACACCAGCATAGACCAGTTGGGTCGAAAAAGCCTGATTCTGTGCTGTACATTCTATGTAATTCTATGTAAGAGTGGTTGAAAATGGCAGATTAAAAGCATCAATCAGGGATGCAGTTCCAGCTATGACTTTATTATTTCACATCACACAAGAACCTGATGGGGTAGAGTTTCCACTTTGGGTGCAATCGGTGATTCGAGCGCAAATTGTGCCCGTTTTGAAAAGTGTTTCCCCCCCCCCTCCACCAAGTTTCTGCTCAAACACATTTGCATATCACCGAACGCAAAATCTGCCATGAACCAGCGCAATCGGGCAGCGTTTTAAAACCTAATTTAAAAAAAAATAATTTTGCTTTAAAATATATTCCTTGATGTATTTAAGAGTGGTAACTTGGTGCAGTTTGATTAATACAGCTGAAAATGGATTTATCACAAAAAATAAGCATTTTAAATCACAGTGTTAATCTGTGAGTAGCCCAATTTTAAATGACTGAAAATGACTTTGAAGAAATATATTAAACTATTTTCTAGTTAGTTTGGGGTGCGGTAGTCAGTTGCTTAGTAAATAAACTTTTTTTTCTCCATTTAAAATCTTTTAAAATGTGCCTATTAATGTCCTTGTGCCCAAAAGATCCAGCTTAATTTTTGGAGCCTCCTCGAAGGCCTGCAAACGAGCGCAAGTAGTGGAAACTCCCAATGGTGATGAATTCACCCTGGCCGGGGGAGCATGGCCTGATTCTAGCCTGATGTTTTTTTAAAACTAGCCCAAAAGATCATGGAAACTCGATTAATACTGAATTTGCGCTTAACATCCCGTGATCTTTTGCACCGGTTACGCCGATATCGAGCGAATTGAGCCGAAAAAAACCAGCGCAACCGAGCGGAAACGCCAGGCTGCTATCTCTTTTTTAAAAATCTACCTCCCCTTTTCTTTCTTCCACTGCTGAAGATACTGGGGGGTCATTTTCACCTTCACTGCTTTTGGTGAGGGGTTAACCTGCCAGAGCGGATCACCCGGCCATTATCGAACCTGCCCGATTTCCAATTCCATTCAATGGAAATGGGGTGGGCTCTATAGCGGGCGGACGATGCTCTCCGCCAGTTTACCTGCCCACCCCCTCCCCAGCGGTGGAGGTGAAAATGATCCCCACTGACCTGGTTATGGTTCCATCAGCATTGCTTTAACTCCAAGTGACCATTCTTCAGCATTGAGCATAAAGAGTGAGTGTTGGAAAGCCGTTCAACCGTGAAGTCCGATCCTATTCTTTCCTGACATTCACATGTACATACCTTCCAGGAGAGGTCACCGAATAGCCATCAGGATTGGGAACCTGACTGATTTTATTTTCCATTTCCTAGTCCAGGGCCGCTGAGGTCAGTGTAACACCTCAACTATTGTCCTGCCAAGGATCCTATAATGTGTTTCATCTGACTAAATTTATCAAATTACCCGCTGTACAGAGATTTAAGTATATTTCGAATGAGACGTTAAACCGCGGGCCCATACGCTGTCTCAGGTGAACATAAATGATCCTGTGGCATTATTTCGAAGAAGAGCAGGGGAGTTATCCCCGGTGCCCTGGCCAATATTGATCCCTCAACCAACATCACTAAAAGAGATTATCTGGTCATTATCACATAGCTGTTTGTGGGACCTTGCTGTGCACAAATTGGCTGCCGCGTTTCCTACATTACAACAGTGACTACACTTCAAAAGTACTTAATTGGCTGTAAATTTGAATGTCCTGAGGTCATGAAAGGCGCTATAGAAATGCAAGTCTTTTCTTTTTAACACTTGGTCATTTTGAAGGTGTGGCCATGTAAAATCACACAGCCATGGAATCTCTCCTCAGGGAAGTGAATGACCACAGGTTAAACACCCAAGACAATCAAACTGAAATTTCTCCCTGGCTCCCCAACGAAGATCAAGGGAAAATCTGGGATGTCACCCTGACATTGCAACCTGCATTATTAAAGAATGACTTCTTGCATTCCAGTCCAAAGCCGGAACAGAGGGCAGGTCTGGGGTCAGGGCCAAGCGTGTGGCTTGGGAACTAAAAAACTTTAAAAAAAAATTATTTCAACTAATTCCGGGGATGGGGGATCTTAGCTACAAGGAGAAGTTGGAGAAGATGGATTTGTTTTCATTAGAGCAAAGGAGGTTGAGGGGTGATTTGATAGAGGTGTACAAGATTATGATGGGTTTGGATAGGCTAGATGGGGAAAAGCTGTTCCCACTAGTTGATGGTACAAGGACTAGGGGACACAGATTTAAGGTTTTGGACAAGAGATACAGGGGGGATGTGAGGAAAAACTTTTTTACACAGCGAGTGGTGATGACCTGGAATTCGCTGCCGACGGAAGTGGTGGAAACGGAGACACTCAGGGGTAGAAATTAGGTCGCGCCCCATTTGGGGCGCAAATATCATCTGGACGCAAATATTAGCGCCTGGCGCTAATTATCGGTACTGACTGGAAACTTCACTTTTACCGCCCCGGGAGGTGAGTGGAGCGCTAAAGCAGGCGCTGCACACCTGTCTTAAGGCGCAAAGGCCAAGGAGTGAGGCGCTAACTCAGAGCGCTGGCGAAGCTCATGTAATGTCAGTCAGCAATGGAACACACACACAATGGCACGGGCCAGTTCTTAAAGGGGATGGTTAATCTTGCTTTCCATCCACATCCTGCTCATTGCAGCCTTGAATCTCGGCCTGGAGAGACTTGCACATCAAATGTGCTGGAAAGAACAATGGAGAGTACCAGGCAAAGAGCTCAGAGTGCAGCTCCCACAGTCTCTGCTAAATCGATACAAGGAATGGCAAATCAAAATGAACCTGCAAAGTGCTGCTCAGTACCCAAAACTCCTTCACACAACGTTGAATCTCTCCAGAAGTCTCTCCCTCTCTCTCTCAGAATGCGTAGTTCAAAAATGCCACCAACAATAAAAGACAGGAAGAGGCCCCCTTTAAATAGCGCCCCCCCCAGCCCCACAGCGATTGATAGCGTTCCAGTCTTCTGGTCGTGTGCCATTATGACTCTATCACTCTTCTGTGCTCTCAAAGTTTAACTAGGACATTTTTTTCTACAGTAAAGGCATTATATAATTGCGAGTTGATGTAGTTAGTATGAGGGTACATTTATTTGACTGCAGTTTCTTCCTCTCTGTTACAGGATTTCCCACCTTCTGCCAGTTTGGCAGCTCTTGCTGCACATTTCGATGCAGTGCCATTGCATTTCAGAACTGACTGACTGGCTGCTGCTTTCCCTGGTCATTTTGAGGCCCATGTCAATTTTACTGTAAACCACGTCATTTCTGGATGAAAAAAAATCTGCTGAAAACCGGATGAAAACCGAGAAAATATCCAGACAACCAGACCTTTGCTGTCTGGTTGACATTTTGTGGGGTCACATCCTCTACTGCTGCAGGTCACAAAATTGGGTGCCTGAATCACTCCATACTGAATTTTGTAGGGTAAATTTTGGGGGCAGTTTTGAGGCCCTTGCTTCAGTCCTGTGCAGCCATGTGATCATAGCCAATGGGGGTTTAAATACCCTCGATTGAATGTTGCAAGGTTGTGTGAGCTTCTGCCCACAGTTGACCCTCACCCATATGCACCAAGCGCATTAGAGTTAAAACCAGTGCGGCCTATTTCCTAGGCCTCCATAATGGGAGAAAATTTGTTTTATTGTTTTTTTTTCTTTGCGCGTTATAGATATTCTTGGCTGCGTTTGGCTTCATGCATTGGTTGGTTGTGCTGCGAAGGCATCCATTTTTGTTTTTTTTCCCCTCATGCTACGATGGAGCAGGCTCGAGGGGCCATATGGCCTACTCCTGCTCCTATTTCTTACCTTCTTTTTTTGAGTATTCCTGGTTTCACCTTTCTTTGACACCTTACAAAGAAGTTAGGTGGGTATTCCTTTGGGGGTTCTGAGCACTCTGCACAATTGAAATGAGGAAGAGGAGTCTATGAAGGGCCCTTGTGGTATGGCTATTCTGGGTGCCTGTGAAGGAGGAGAAACACTGGGTGGATGGCTCTTAGGAGAACCAGCCTATCTGCTGTATCCATGACTGCTGACCTCACCGAGAAACCCTCCAACAGCAGTGGAAAGCCTCAAGCTGGAAGCCTGAACATCTGTTTGCAGTTTCCACGTCCGCCACTTGCACCTGCAAGAAAAATGTGCCATGTGGCTTGGGCTGAAAGATTGTATGCAAAAGGGCAATAGTTGTACACAATACTTTAAATGGTGCCTCCAAGAAGGGGCAGGAGTTCCCGCTTTAAGCTTGTGTCATGGTTGATGGGCCCCACAAAAAAATGAAGAGTACAATTAAGCTAATACAGCTAAACTCCTTCCATGTTTGAAAGCCAGGTACATAGGGAGCTGGGTGATTGCATTGACTCTGTTAGCATCCTTCCTGCATGCAGGTGGCACTTGTATTTTTACAGTCAGACTGCTTAGAAAACAGAGGCCCCAGAATCCAATGGGTACCACCAGTCACCTGCTGTAACTCCGGTGGGAGACTGGCAGAAACCCAAAAGAAATAGTTACATCAGCTGGTTACATAATTTTTCCAGGGGATCTGCCGATCTTCTGTTGTAGTTACGGTGGGAGATTGCGAAATTCCACATGGAATTTCTCAGCCAGGCTGTTTGGCTGAAAAACAGATAGTGCAATCTTAAATTTTATGAACAAATCTGTCAATACTTGTACTCACACAAACTCTCACAAGGTGTATGCAAGATCTTGGTCCTGTTCTAAGTACAATATTTACTAATGCAACCAAATTTGTGGTCATGATGAGTTAATGTCACCACCAAGCCCACATTACGAACAGCTGCACATCTGTAATATGTCTACAACCTGCATTTTTTTTCTCACTGCCTGGTCCCTGTCCTGAAGACATTGAAACGTTGGTGGGGTTTCTTTCCATGGGAACTGGCAACTCTTGGTCTCTCACCTGAATGACCTTTATTCACCTATGAACCTTGACAGTGGTGTCAGCAGGCTATTCTGTTCTTGTCCTCACCCGACAGTCAGTACCCAAGCACATCTGCGGGAGATTGATGATACAAAAATTGGCCATGTGCTTGATAGTGAGGAAGATAACTGCAGACTGCAGGAAGATATCAATGGACTGGTCAGGTGGGCAGAAAAGGGGCAAATGGAATTCAATCCAGAGAAGTGTGAGGTAATGCATTTGGGGAGGGCTTACAAAGCAAGGGAATACACAATGGGGTAAAAATTCACTTGGTTGCGCCACCCGTTAGCGCCTTAAGAGGGCGCTAATGGGGAGCAAAGCCGCTAACGCCCGGGCGCAGCGATGTTTGCGCCGCTCGAGAACTTAACTTGAGATTGTGCGGCGGCGCTAAAACTTACCGCTGCGACCACCTGCGCGCGCAGATTGTGACGTCATTCCATGGTGCAACGCCCTTGGGGCACCCCGTAGCGGAAATTGAGTGGCGCCCCCTGCCTTACCGCCTGGCGCTTCCAACGACCAGAAGACTGGAACGCTATCAATCGCTGTGGGGCTGGGGGGGGGCGCTATTTAAAGGGGGCCTCTTCCTGTCTTTTATTGTTGGTGGCATTTTTGAACTACGCATTCTGAGAGAGAGAGGGAGAGACTTCTGGAGAGATTCAACGTTGTGTGAAGGAGTTTTGGGTACTGAGCAGCACTTTGCAGGTTCATTTTGATTTGCCATTCCTTGTATCGATTTAGCAGAGACCGTGGGAGCTGCACTCTGAGCTCTTTGCCTGGTGCTCTCCATTGTTCTTTCCAGCACATTTGATGTGCAAGTCTCTCCAGGCCGAGATTCAAGGCAGCAATGAACAGGATGTGGATGGAAAGCAAGATTAACCATCCCCTTTAAGAACTGGCCTGTGCCATTGTGTGTGTGTTCCATTGCTGACTGACATTACATGAGCTTCGCCAGCGCTCCGAGTTAGCGCCTCACTGCTCGGCCTTTGCGCCTTAAGACAGGTGTGCAGCGCCTGCTTTAGCGCTCCACTCACCTCCCGGGGCGGTAAAAGTGAAGTTTCCCGTCAGTGCCGATAATTAGCGCCAGGCGCTAATATTTGCATCCGGACGATATTTGCGCCCCAAATGGGGCGCGACCTAATTTCTACCCCAATAAATGGTAGGAAACTGAGAAATGTGGAGGAACAGAGGGACCTTGGAGTGCATGTCCACAGAAGGTAGCAGGACAGGTAGATAAGGCAGTTAAGAAGGCATACGGGATATTTTCTTTTATTAGCTGAGGCATAGAATATAAGAGCAGGGAGGTTATGCTAGAACTGTATAAAACATTACTTAGGCCACAGCTAGAGTACTGCATACAGTTCTGGTCACCACATTACAGGAAAGATGTGATTGCACTAGAGAGGGAACAAAGGAGATTTACGAGGATGTTGCCAGGACTGGAGAATTTTAGCTATGAGGAAAGATTGGACAGGCTGGGGTTGTTTTCTTTGGAACAGAGGAGGCTGAGGGGAGACTTGATTGAGGTGTATAAAATTATGAGGGGCCTAGATAGAGTGGATAGGAAGCACCTATTTCTCTTAGCAGAGAGGTCAATAACTAGCGGGCATAGATTTAAAGTAATTGGTAGAAGGATCAGAGGGGAGTTGAGGAGAAATGTTTTCACTCTTGGGCGATGGGGGTCTGGAACTCACTGCCTGAAAGGGTGGTAGAGGCAGAAACCCTCATCACATTTAAAAAGTACTTGGATATGCACTTGAAGTGCGGTAACCCGCAAGGCTACGGACCAAGAGCTGGAAAGTGGGATTAGGCTGGATAGCTCTTTTTTGACCGGCACAGACACGATGGCCCGAATGGCCTCCTTCTGTGTTGTAAATTTCTATGATTCTATGATTCTAAGTGGGGGGGAGGTGGTGAGTGTCACTGAGAAGTGATCTCAACCCTGGCCACTTTTTCCCTTCTTTGCGCAGGGACATTGAGACCAACTGCAGCCTTCCTATCACCTCCCTGCTGAGATCAGCAGACTCAGCTCAGACTGGAGATTGAACCTGGGAGTTTTGAGCTACACACAGGATGATCTCAGGGGGAGCATGGTGTTTTAAGATGAATGCTTTTGAAAAGTGAGGAACCCATTGACAGTTTATATTATCCAGAGCCACTTCATATAGAAGCGGTTTTATGTGTGATGGCTCCTGATGCTGTGAAATCTGCTCCTTTCATGTTGAGCGGGCAGACTTCAAAGCGGTGGTGGTAACACAAAAATAACTGCACATGTGCAGTTGTCGAAAAGCGGTGAAATAGCACTTTATTTTTCAAGCCGTAGACCTGCCATGCCGACTGCGGAATGCCTATACACACAGTAATGTAAAAACCCCACTGTTGGGTTATACGGGTGGGCTGAGCATTCAACCCAGCTGTTGCCAAACATAATGGTGGCTGATGGTTGTGGCACCACCAACAGCAACTGTTTATGATCTAGCGGTGGTTCTGGCGGTGCAGCAAAAAACAAATCCCTTATTAAGAGGCACTGCAAAGTAAATACTTCGTTGAAGTGTCAATTTTCACAACCTAAGCTCAGAGGGATTGTCAAAGGAATAAGCTATTAAACTTGGTCTACAGCCATTTCAGATGGGTGGCCAGTTTGCTACTGAGAATGAGGAAGGAAGCCAGTGAGTTCTGCTTTTCTTGACACCAAGATATCTGGTTGCTTTACTCCTGTGAACTCATTATTACAGTTGAAGTCTTCTCTGGACACTTCTGCCTTGTGTTTATGTGAAAAGATGGTTTCCATAGCAGGTCAAGCATCCTTTGATCCAAAATTTGAATGCTTCTCCATGTTACATGTGGAGTAGCATGCCCCGGATTAACAATTAGCTGCTCATTATAGTATAGTGTACAGCAGAGAGCAGATATTCTATTGTTGCCTTCAAAAGATAGAAAATACCATAGCATCATATCTATATGTACAGGCTAAAACTAATAGATTTATTCACAGGTTTAATAATATATAGAAGCAGTGAGATCCTGAAGGGTATATTTTACAAATTTGTGCGTGTTGCGAACTCAGGTGCGGAGGTCAGCAGGTCAGGCAGGATTTCCCATCCGAGGCTGTTAGATGGTGTATGCAAGGTGGTGAATGCCTATTATTGTCTGTCGAGTAGAAGACGTTACCTCCTTTCTGTGGATGCATTTTCTCAGGTTCCTGCGGTGTTATGACAATGTAGTTAACGCCTCACTTTTAAAATACACAGGAAAGGCCAATAAAAAGTCACTCAGAAGGAACGAGAGTACGTTAAGGTTATCTAGCAAGTCTATAAATTTCAACTTTTGACTGGAATTGCTAATACTGCCCCTTTCCAAGAGACAAGGCTGAAGTGTTTGCAAATGTTTTCAGCCAAATGTGCCGAGTAGATGATCCGACTTGGACTCCACCTGAGGTTCCCATCATTAGAGACACCAGTATCCAGTCAATTTGGCTTGTTCGACTGAACATTAAGAAATGGCTGAAGTGCTGAAGATCTGTGCGCAGAGCTGACTGCTACCCAAGCCAGGCTGTTCCAGTACAGCTATGACACTGGCACCTACCCGCCAATAGGGAGGGGCGAGGCCATGGAGCGATTTGAAAACAAGGATCAGAATTTTAAAATTGAGGTGTTGCCGGACCGGGAGTCAATGTAGGTCAGCGAGCACAGGGGTGATGGGTGAACGGGACTTGGTGCGAGTTAGGATATGGGCCGCAGAGTCTTGGATGAGCTCAAGTTCATGAAAGGGGCAACATCACACCACAACATCCCATGAGAATGACGCCAGAGTTGCTTTCACATCTGACGCTGTGATTCAAAATAAATTGGAATTGTGTGAAACGGTAGAAAAGTCAAATGAGGTTTTAAATGCAATGAATCACTGTTGCCACTGGATCACTATCCTGGAACTCCCTATTTAACATCATTGTGGGAGCACCATCACCACAAGGCCTGCACTAGTTCAAAAAGAAAGCCCACCACCACCTTCTCATGACAACTGGGGATGGGCAATACATCAGGCATTGCTAGCAGCGCCCACATTCTGGCAACAAATCCGAGGTGATTAACATCAAAGCACAACAGAGCTGGACACAGCTGCGCTTTATATCCCAATACAAGCAGAATAAATACGGATAAAATGAAAGACCATAAATTACGTTGTTGAATCATGCTGGAGTATGGTTCCACGGATGTCAGCTGCCACCTGATATCTTGTCCAAGTAACCATTCATTCTGATTGAACCCAGATAGTGAGTGTCAGCAGGGCTAATTGAGGGCATCATAGCTGGGTGCAACCAATGCCCACACTTTTTAGCAGGGGGTCTGTGAATAATGATAAGGAGTGGGAATCCTGGCTGATTTCCCCCTCCCTAGTCCATATTCCTGATGTTTTCAACAACAACTTGCATTTATATCCTCTTCTTAGGCAGTCCCTCGGATCCGAGGATGACTTGCTTCCACATTAAAAATGAGTTCTCAGGTGACTGATGAGTCCAATGCAGGACCTACAGTCTCTGTCACAGGTGGGGCAGACGATGGTTGAAGGGGCGGGTGGGAGGGGTGCTTGGGTTGATGTGCGCTCCTTGCGCTGCTTGTGCTTGGCTTCCGCTTGCTCCCATCGAAGAGACTCGAGGTGTTTGGTGCCTTCCTGGATGCTTCTCCTCCACTTTGTGCGGTTGTGGGCCAGAGATTCCCAGGCGTCGGTGGGGTTGTTGCACTTTTTCAAGGAGTCTTTGAGGGTGTCCTTGAAGCGTTTCCTCTGCCCACCTGGGGCATTCTTGCCGTATCGGAGCTCCGAGCAGAGCGCCTGTTTTGGGAGTCTCGTATCGGGCATGCGGACGATGTGACCCGTCCATCGGAGCTGATCGAGCGTGGTCAAAGCTTCGATGTTGGGGATGTTGGCCTGAGTGAGAACACTGACGTTGGCGCGTCTATCCTGCCAATGGATTTGCAGGATCTTGCGGAGGCAGCGTTGGTGGTACCTCTCCAGTGCACCGAAGAGTACGAGAGCATGGGCCTTACACTAAACATCCGTAAGACAAAGGTCCTCTACCAATCTGCCCCCACCACACAGTACTGCCCCCCCATTATCAAAATCCACGACAAGGCCTTGGACAACGTGGACCACTTTCCATATCTCGGGAGCCTACTGTCAACAAGGGCAGACATCGATGACGAAGTCCAACACCGCCTTCAGTGTGCCAGTGCAGCCTTCGGTCGCCTGAGGAAGAGAGTGTTTGAAGACCAGGACCTCAAACCCGGCACCATGCTCATGGTCTACAGAGCAGTAGTGATACCCGCCCTCCTAAATGCCTCAGAGACATGGACCATGTACAGCAGGCACCTCAAAGCACTGCATTTATATAGCGCCTTAAACATAGTAAAATGTCCCAAGGCATTTCACAGGAGCGATTACCAAACAAAATTTGACACCGAGCCACATAAGGAGATATTAAGACAGGTGACCAAAGGCCTGGTCAAAAAGGTAGGTTTTAAGGAGAGTCTTAAAGGAGGAGAGAGACGTAGATAGGTGGAGAGTTTTAGGGAGGGAATTCTAGAGCCTAGGGCCAAGGCAGCTGAAGGCACGGCCGCCAATGGTGGAGTGATTAAAATCGGGGATGTGCAAGAGACCAGAATTGGAGGGGTGCAGAGATCTCGGAGGGTTGTAAGGCTGGAGGAGGTTACAGAGATAGGGAGGGGCGAGGTCACGGAGGGATTTAAAACAAGGATGAGAATTTTTAAATTGAGGCATGCCGGACCGGGAGCCAATGTAGGCCAGCAAGCATAGGTGTGATGGGTGAATGGGACTTGGTGCCAGTTAGGATATAGGCAGCAGAGTTTTGGATGAGCTCAAGTTTATGAAGGGTGCAACATCAAACCACAACATCCCATGAGAATGACGCCAGAGTTGCTTTCACATTTGTCGCTGTGATACAAAATAAATTGGAGGTTGCGTGAAAGGGTAGAAAAGTCAAATGAGGTTTTAAATGCAATGAATCAGTGAATGGCAGGAAGTTGGTTTGCACTCAAGATTCCCCCATAGCTTACTTTGACAGCAACTTCTTCCTTTGTGAACTGAATCACTGAGTAGGACAAGTGTAGCAATGTCATGGGAACATCATCACCGCCAAGTTCCCCTCCAAGTCACACACCATCCTGATCTAGACCCATATTGCGCCGTTCCTTCATCGTCGCTGGGTCAAAATCCTGGAATTCCCTGTCATCAGCACAAGAACTGCAGCAGTTCAGGAAGAAGGTCATCATCACCTTCTCAGGGCAACTAGGGATGGACAATAAATGTGGCGTTGCCAGAGTCATCCACATCCCAACAGAATACATTGGGACTGATTTTCTTTCTCCCTTCAGAAGCACTGGGACTGAGGTCAGCTTACTCAGTATAGACAGGGTATTGAAACTGGAACTTTCCTGGTCTCGATGTCTCTTTAATCATACTATGTAGTGCATTGATCCACTGACCTGTCACAGGATTTTTTTTAATCCATATAATGGCAGAGAAAACATTTTGATAAGCTCAGGTACATTACAAGTGCTATTGGCATCACACTGGCTCTGACTCAATAGTTGTAAAAGTCTGCCTTTTGTATGCTTTCTGGTTCTCAGTGTCTTTTTGCTGGGTGTGTTTCCATTAGTCATTAGCCAAATATTTGAAGTGAGATCCTGGTGTGTTGTCTGGATTGTACTACATCACTCCCACTTTCACAGTCACTCATTGTATGATATGCATGTTAGAAAAGCTAAGTAGAAATATATTGCGCTGCAACACTGCCCAGGTACTCAGACACACACCTGTGGGATGTTGGGTGTCTGGGTCAAGAGAATCCACTCCCAGAACAGTATGACATTGCAATTTATTATGGTTACATATTTACAAATGTTCTGATCATCTTTTTGAAAAATGTATTATTCATTCACGGGATGTGGGCGTTGCTGGCAAGGCCAGCATTTATTGCCCATCCCTAATTGCCCTTGAGAAGGCGGTGGTGAGATGCCTTCTTGAACCACTGCAGTCCGTGTGGCAAAGGTACTTCCACAGTGCTGTTAGGGAGGGATTTCCAGGATTTTGACCCAGCGACGATGAAGCAATGATGTTATATGTCCAGGTCAGGATGGTGCGTGACTTGGAGGAGAACTTGCAGGTGGTGGTGTTCCCATGCGCCTGTTGCTCTTGTCCTTTTAGGTGGTAGAGGTCGCGGGTTTGGGAGATACTGCCGAAGAAGCCTTGGCGAGTTGTTGCAGTATATCTTGTAGTTCAGGGGTTCTCAATCGGGGGTCCACCAGATGATTTCAAGGGGTCCACCAAAATAGTGCTAACCCAAGTTAAACCAATCATATTTCTTGTCGCTTCTTCAATGAAACCAATTGAAATCTAGATGTAATCTCTTGTCAATCAATTAACCAATCAGATTTTTTTTTGCTCCAAAGTCGGAGCCCTCCTTTACGTTTAACCAATAGAAACTCTTGTTTCATCCGTCGTCTCAATCCATCACCCTCCTGACCAATAATCTTTGCCTAACTCGCACTTCTGGGTTAAATGTGGCCAATCTGGTGGTTCAGTTTATTTGGCGCTTTGGACAGGTGATGCAAAGCCAATCAGCGCAGTGATTACAGGTGGCGTGGCATCAGGGGACGTCGTTGTGCTTCAGACATGGTGGGGCAGGGCGATCCGGTGCAGAGAGAGATACACAAGGACTGGACCAACAGGGAGAACTTTGAGGTTATCACCAGCAGCATTAGAAAGATAGCGGATTTCCTCAATTCATGCGGTAAGGAGCAGCAGCCAGTGAATAATAAATAACCAGCAGTAACAATAGAGTCACCATATGAGAGCTTCCTCTTTACACCCACTCACTCCGGTTTAAGGCCTGGTTCAGGTCATATCCTGTGTTAGTTTGTCTCTGACTTGACGGTAGTAGAAAAATAAAATTGTATCTAATTTCTAGTTATCGATTAAAGGGGATAGTGTTAATATATGATTGGCATTTCTCTTTCTAATTAGTCACATTAAGTAAGTAAAACAAAAATAATAATAAATATATATGTTTAATTGTATAACTAATTTTTATACAGAAAAATACTTGTGTTACAGGGGGGTCCGTGGAATTTTTGTAACACGGCAGGGGGGGCCTCAGAAGCAGAAAGATTGAGAACCCCTGTTGTATATGGTACACATTACAGCCACGGTGCGCCGGTGGTGGGGGGAGTGAATGTTTAAGGTGGTGGATGGGGTGCCAATCAAGCTTTGTCCTGGATGGTGTTGAGCTTCTTGAGTGTTATTGGAGCTGCACTCATCCAGGCAAGTGGAGAGTATTCCATCACACTCCTTACTTGTGCCTTGTAGGTGGTGGAAAGGCTTTCGGAGTCAAGATCTGAGTCACTCACTGCAGAATACCCAGCCTCTGACCTGCTCTTGTAGCCACAGTATTTATTTGGCCGGTCCAGTTAAGTTTCTGGTCAATGGTAATCTCTAGGATATTGATGGTGGGGGATTCGACTATGGTAATGCCGTTGAATGTCAAGGGGAGGTGGTTACTCTCTCTCTTGTTGGAGATAGTCATTGCCTGGCACTTGTGTGGTATGAATGTTACTTGCCACTTATCAGCCCAAGTCTGGATGTTGTCCAGATCTTGCTGCATGCGGGCATGGATAGCTTCATTTTCTGAGGAGTTGTGAATGGAACTGAACACTGTGCAGTCATCAGCGAACATCCCCACTTCTGACTTTATGATGGAGGGAAGGTCATTGATGAAGCAGCTGAAGGTGGTTAGGCCTAGGACACTGCCCTGAGGAACACCTGCAGCGATGTCCTGGGACTGAGATGATTGGCCTCCAACAACTACAGCATTCTTCCATTGTGCCAGATATGATTCCAGCCAGTGGAGAGTTTTCCCCCTGATCCCCATTGATTTCAATTTTACTAGGGCTCCTTGATGCCACACTCGGTCAAATGCTGCCTTGATGTCAAGGGCAGTCACTTTCATTCATCTCTGGAATTCAGCTCTTTTGTCCATGTAAGGACCAAGGCTGTAATGAAGTCTGCAGCCGAGTGGTCCTAGCGGAACCCAAACTGAGCATTGGTGAGCAGGTTATTGGTGAGTAAGTGCTGTTTGATAGCACTGTCAACAACACCTTTGTTCACTGTGCTGATGATTGAGAGTAGACTGATGGGATGGTAATTCACCAGATTTTGTGGACAGGACATACCTGGGCAGTTTTCCACATTGTTGGGTAGATGCCAGTGTTGTAGCTGTACTGGAACAGCTTGGCTAGAGGCGCGGCTAGTTCTGGAGCACAAGTCTTCAGCACTATAGCCGGGATGTTGTCGGGGCCCACAGCCTTTGCTGTATCCAGTGCGCTCAGCCGTTCCTTGATATCACGTGGAGTGAATCGAATTAGATGAAGACTGGCTTCTGTGATGGTGGGGACCTCAGGAGTAGGCCGAGATGGATCATCCACTCGGCACTTCTGGCTGAAGAAGGTTGTGAGCACTTCAGCCTTGTATTTTCCACTCGCGTGCTGGGCTCTGCCATGTATGGGGATGTTCATAGAGCCTCCTCCTCCCGTTAGTTGTTTAATGGTCCACCACCATTCCCGACTGGATGTGGCAGGACTGCAGATCTTTGATCTGATCCATTGATTGTGGGATTGCTTAGCCCTGTCTATAGCATGCTTCTTCCGCTTTTTAGCATGCATGTAGTCCTGTGTTGCAGCTTCCCCAGGCTGGCACCTCATTTTTAGGTACGCCTGGTGCTGCTCCTGGCATGCTCTTCTGCACTCCTTATTGAACCAGGGTTGGTCCCCTGGCTTGATGGTAATGGTAGAGTGAGGGATGTGCCGGGCCATGAGGTTACAGATTGTGGTGGGGTACAATGTTGCTGCTGCTGATGGCCCAAAGCACCTCATGGATGCCCAGTTTCGAGCTGCTAAATCTGTTCTGAATCTATCCAATTTAGTGGTTGTAGTGCCACATAACATGATGAAGGGTGTCCTCAGTGTGGAGACGGGACTTTGTCTCCACAAGGACTGTGCGGTGGTCACTCCTACCAATATTGTCATGGACAGGTGCATCTGCGACAGGTAGATTGTGAGGATGAAATCAAGTAGGTTTTCCCTCGTATTGGTTCTCTCACCACCTGCTGTAAGCCCAGTCTGGCAGCTATGTCCTTCAGGACACGACCAATTCGGTCAGTGGTGGTACTACAGAGCCACTCTTGGTGATGGACATTGAAGGCCCCCACCCAGAGTATATAGTTCGCAAGCTTGGTGTCATATTTGACCCTGAAATGAGCTTCCGACCACATATCCGCAGCATAACTAAGACCGCCTATTTCCACCTCCGTAACATCGCCCGTCTCCACCCTTGCCTCAGCTCATCCACTGCTGAAACCCTCATCCATGCCTTTGTTACCTCTAGACTTGACTATTCCAACACACTCCTGGCTGGCCTCCTACATTTCTACCCTACGTAAACTTGAGGTGATCCAAAACTCGCTGCCCGTGTCCTAACTCGCACCAAGTCCTGTTCACCCATCAACCCTGTGCTCGCTGACCTACATTGGCTCCTGGTTAAGCAACGCCTCGATTTCAAAATTCTCATCCTTGTTTTCAAATCCCTCCATGGCCTCGCCCCTCCCCATCTCTGTAATCTCCTTCAGCCCCACAACCCCTGAGATATCTGCGCTCCTCTAATTCTGCCCTCTTGAGCATCCCTGATTATAATCGCTCAACCATTGGTGGCTGTGCTTCTGTTGCCTAGGCCCTAAGCTCTGGAATTCCCTGCCTAAACTTCTCCGCCTCGCTACCTCTCTTTCCTCCTTTAAGACGCTCCTTAAAACCTATCTCTTTGACCAAGCTTGTGGTCACCTGCCCTAATGTCTCCTTATGTGGCTCGGTGTCAAATTTTTTGTCTTATAACACTCCTGTGCAGCGCCTTGGGACGTTTTACTACGTTAAAGGTGCCATATAAATACAAGTTGTTGTTGTATATTTTGTACTCAGTGCTGATACTAGCTTTTTATTCCAGATTAGTTTAATTGGTTTTTCCTTTTAAACTGAATTCAAATTCACAAATTGCCATGGTGGGATTCAGAACTCACATTTCTGTGATTATTAGTCCAGGCCTCTGGATTGCTAGTCCAGTAACATAACCACTACACTACCATATCTGCAACAGGGTGTGGCAGTATTGCAGGAGAGTGACCTGGGTGCAGTATATTGGTGTCCCAGTGTGTTCTGGAACATGATTCCCTTCCCCTATAGTCAGTTCTCAGTGAAGATGAGGGGGGGGGGGGCCAATAATGGTTATGTCTCAAAAAGGGGCACAGATAGGGCGTAACCTGAGGAGAAATTTGTCGGAGGTCAGAACCAAATGATATCTCTGCCTATATATCGCTGGTAAGCTACGTGGTTTTAGTACATTTATATACAAATCAAAATTTTGCTCCTGGAATAGGTTTCCAGCTATATAACCAGATCCTGGCACGTCCTTGGTGATTCCATAATCCTTGTCTCTGCCAAAGTGTGCATAAGCTCTCTGGACTTGGGCATTTGGGATGTGTCCCTACAGAAGGAGAGTATGCAGTCCATAGTGTGCAAACAGAAACTCTAGCTTGGTGGATTTCTCAGTATCTTGCTTTGGGGACTCTTAAACATGGTGATAGATTTCTCAGTAAGGTAGACATTTGGCTGAGCAAGAAACAAACTTTGGGATCACAACAACAACAACAACAACAACTTGCATTTATATAGCACTTTTAATGTAGCAAAACATCCCAAGGTGCTTAACAAGAGCGATATCAATAAAAAAAAACATGTTTTTCACCGAGCCACAGAAGGAGATATCGGGACAGATGACCAAAAGCTTGGTCAAAGAGGTAGGTTTTAAGGAGCATCTTAAAGGAGGAGAGGTAGAGAGGCAGAGAGGTTTAGGGAGGGAATTCCAGAGCTTAGGGCCTAGGCAGCTGAAGGCACGGCCGCCAATGGTGGAGCGGTTTAAAGCGCAGATGCGCAAGAGGCCAGAATTGAAGGACTGCCGAGATCTCGAAGGCTTGTAGGGCTGGAGGAGGTTAGAGAGCTAGGGCGGGGCGAAGCCGTGGAGGGATTTGAAAACAAGTATGAGAATTTTTTAAATTGAGGCGTTGTCGGACCGGGAGCCAGTTTAGGTCAGCAAGCACAGGGTGATGAGTGAACGAGACTTGGAGCAAGTTACGATACGCATGTGATTTGTTGATCATCTCTACGGCTTGTCTTCACCGTTAAGCAGAGATACAAAAATAATGAAAAAACAGGCTAGAGGACAAAAAAGCGGATTCAAAGTTTTATTTTCCAGAATGTAATAGCAGTTCTTTCAGCTGAGGTGGAGGTTTGTTATGGCGCCTGTTTTTTAAGTAACAGGCTGCTGGAGGCGTGGTCATTTTTCCCTTTTGTTGTTTTTCAACACTCATGTCAATGCAGAATTACTCAACCCTCAGCCGATCCCATGTTCTTAATAAACTGCCCTGAGCAGAAGCGGTCATGTGATTTTTTGGAAACTGATTTAAAAAAAAAAGAGGCCAGTGACATCAGCAACACTGCT
The DNA here is from genome assembly GCA_030390025.1 of Squalus acanthias. Lineage (NCBI taxonomy): Eukaryota > Metazoa > Chordata > Chondrichthyes > Squaliformes > Squalidae > Squalus > Squalus acanthias. Next base: position 158,568,248 of record CM059429.1, read on the forward strand.
AATCTCCATAGGCCAAGTGAGCCAGCAACATTCCGGGAACAGTGTTGTTGACATCTGGAATGGGGCCAGAGGCCCACGGCAATGCACATCCACACACACTAAACAAATTCAGAGATGGCAGTACGCCAGTGGCATTCTATGTGCTCCAGACTTGTTTGAACAGCTGTAGCAGTGCGTTGCGAAAATATTGATCAGTTCAGTTTTTTTTTTAAATACCTGGTAGAGAATTAAACAGACCGTTGGTAGCACAACTAAATCTTGTCGGATATTTTAGCAGAATTTTCTCATTTTCCCCCTCCTTCTAGGCTCTGCCTCATCTTGAGGTATGCTCCACAAGTGTCGGCAGCCCTCTGGTGCCTCACCCAGGAGACCATATCTCATATGTGTGCCTAGATCATGAGCATCACTACACTATACCAAGCTCGACCCTATCCCCCTCACCTGTCCCCTCAACTGATATCCACATATGTGTACTTACCAACATGGGTCACTTGATAAAGATTAGGATTAGCGAACCATGGCTGATTTTTCCCTTACCTAACCCAGGACATTGAGGTCTCAATTGCTGCCATGTTGAGATCAACTAACTCAGCAAAGGCTGGGGACTGAATCTGAGACCTGCTGCCTTGGTTGGTTCAGCAACACACCACATGGTGCATTTATCCCACCGAACCATTAGGGAATGCTACATTGCCATCTTTAAGCCATTAACATACTCTTATCCCTCTGAATAGTGTAAGGATTTCAGTTGCAAACTATTGTATTCAAAATGTATTCAAATCTGATCCAGATCTCAGAATGAAAACGCTCTAGTAGTTGGTGAAAATTCCTAGATCCTGTTGGTCCTATTAAAGTAGCATTGGTAATTTAATGGACAGATCTTGGGAAGAACTAGAAGTATCATGGTGTTAAAACTTAAACCAAATTCCCCCACCCCCCATGTTGGTCTGCAGTGGAGTGGGTATAGTTGGTTTGCTGGAATGGTAGAGTACCAGGCTTGTGTTCGTAATTCCCCATGGGATGAGTCCCTGATCTCAGCCATGCAGTCGCAGTGAGGGGGGCAGGGAGTCACAGAGTGAAGGCCAGGTGGAGGCACAGAGAAAAATTGGGAGGACAAGTTACCCTCAAGCGCTCATCTAGAACTCCTTCCAGTGTCTGACTTAAGAATGTGAGAAGTCGCACAACACCAGGTTATAGTCCAACAGTTTTATTTGAAAGCTTGTGATTTCAAGTAAAACTGTTGGACTATAACCTGGTGTTGTGCGACTTCTCACATTTGTCCACCCCAGTCCAACACTGGCATCTCCACATCATGACTTAAGAATGTCATGGGCCTTTTAATTAGGAGTAGGGGGATGGTGAATCACTGATGTGGAATGGAAAAGTTGAACAAAAAATTAGTGGGAGGAGTATGCAAATAATTATGCTGTGGATGGTTACAATCCTGGTTGCACACTTCCAGTTATATTTCATTTCTACATTACAGATCAGCTGTCAAGAGTTAGAATGTTAGCATGCTAGAACTGGGATCAAGCAATTCAGGGCTTGAATTCCAGACCATTAATTCTAGTGTAAAAGTATAGACACAAGTGAATAGTAGTGGGATGGAGGTAGAAGGTGGCAATCGATAGTCGTTTGTGTTTAGTGTTTTTGAAACAGTTCTACCCCATTACAACTGTAGAGAATCATAGAATGGTTACAGCACAGAAAGAGGCCATTTGCTCCATCGAGCCCATGCCGGCTCTCTGCAAGAGCACTTCAGCTAGTCCCACTCCCTCGCTCTTTCCCCGTAGCCCTGCAATTTTTTTTCCTTCAGGTACTTATCCAATTCCCTTTGAAAGTCACGATTGAGGCTGCCTCCACCACCCTTTCAGGCAGTGCATTCCAGATCCTAACCACTCGCTGCGTAAAAAAGTTTTTCCTCATGTCGCCTTTGGTTCTTTTGCCAATCACCTTAAATCTGTGTCCTCTGGTTCTCAACCCTTCCGTCAATGCAAACAGTTTCTCTCTATCTACTCTGTCTAGACCCCTCATGATTTTGAACAACTCTGTCAAATCTCCTCTCAACTTTCTCTGCTCTAAGGAGAACAACCCCAGCTTCTCCATTCTATCCACGTAACTGAAGTCCTCATCCCTGGAAACATTCTCGTAAATCTTTTCTGCACCCTCTCTAAGGCCTTCACTTCCTTCCTAAAGTGCGGTGCCCAGAATTGGACACAATACTCCAGGTGAGGTCGAACCAGTGTTTTATAAAGGGTCATCATAATTTCCTTGCTTTTGTACTCTATGCCTCTATTTATAAAGCCCAGGATCCCGGCGTAAAATCATGTCCGTGGGCCGGATGCAGTTGGGGGCAGGACTGGAACCCGGAAACCAGCTGACCCGCTCCCAAGCCGCATCCATTTGCAAAATCGCAGCCATATGACTCTATGACATATACCCCCAGATCTCCCTGTTCATGCACCCCTTTTAGGATTGTTTATATTGCCTCTCCTCATTCTTCCTACCAAAATGTATCACTTCGCACCTTTGTGCGTTAAATTTCATCTGCTTTGTGTCCGCCCATTTCACCAGCCTGTCTATGTCATCTTGAAGTCTATCACTATCCTCCTCACTGTTCACTATACTTCCAAGTTTTGTCTCATCTGCAAATTTTGAAATTGTGTCCTGTACACCCAAGTCCAAGTCATTAATATATATCAAGAAAAGCAGTGGTTCCAGTATCGACCCCTGGGGAACACCTTCCTCCAGTCTGAAAAATAACCATTCACCACTACTCTCTGTTTCCTGTCACTTAGTCAATTTCGTGTCCATGCTGCCACTGTCCCTTTTATTCCATGGGCTTCAACTTTGCTGGCAAGCCTATTATGTGGCACTTTATCAAACGCCTTTTGGAAGTCCATGTACACCACATCAACTGCATTGTCCTCATCAACCCTCTCTGTTACCTCATCAAAAAACTCGATCAAGTTAGTTAAAAACGATTTGCCTTTAACAAATCTGTGCTGGCTTTCCTTAATTAATCCACACTTGTCCAAGTAGCTGTTAACTTTGTCCCGGATTATCGTTTCTAAAAGCTTCCCCACTACCAAGGTTAAACTGATTGGCCTGTAGTTGCTGGGTTTATCCTTACACCCTTTTTTGAACAAGGGTGTAACATTTACAATTCTCCAGTCCTCTGGCACCACTCCCGTATCTAAGGAGGATTGGAAGATTATGGCCAGTACCTCTGCGATTTCCTCCTTAACCTCCCTCAGCATCCTAGGATGCATCCCATCCAGTCCTGGTGACTTACCAACTTTAAGTACAGACAGCCTTTCTAGTACCTCCTCTTTATCAATTTTTATCTCATCTAGTATCTCCACTACCTCCTCTTCCAATATGACTTTGGCAGCATCTTCTTCCTTGGTGAAGACTGATACAAAGTGCTCATTTAGAACCTGAGCCATGCCCTCTGCCTCCATGCGTTGGTCTCCTTTTTGGTACCTAATCGGCCCACCCCTCCTCTTACTACCCATTTATTATTTATATGCCTATAGAAGACTTTTGAATTCCCTTTTATGTTAGCTGCCAATCTATTCTCATACTCACTCTTTGCCCCCTTTATTTTCTTTTTCACTTCCCCTCTGAACTTTCTACATTCAGCCTGATTCTCACTTGTATTCTCAGCCTGGCTTCTGCCGTACGCGCTCTTTTTCTGCTTCATCTTACTCTCTATCTCTTTCATCATCCAGTGATATCTGGCTTTAGTTGCCTACCTCATGGGAACGTACCTCGACTGTACCCAAACCATCTCCTCTTTAAAGGCAGCCCATTGTTTGATTACAGTTTTGCCTGCCAATCTTTGATTTCAGTTTACCTGGGCCAGATCCGTTTTCAACCCACTGAAATTTGCCTTCCTCCATATTAATGAACATTATCAAAAGCTTAGTAAATTAGACTTATTAAAGCCTTGTTAATGAGGACATTGTGCAGCCTTCATGGAGTTGCATGATCAACTCAAAAAATTTGTATTTCACTCCAAGTCAGACGCTGTATTGGCTTAACAAATAGGAATATTTCAAAGCATCACCACAGGCCTAGGTAGAGGTGTGGGACCAGCTCATATTTCTGTTTGCCAGAAATTGGACATAGCAAATCCTGGTGGGTTGGGGGGTGGGGTGGGGTGGGGGGGTGGGGGGGAGGAAGGCGGAGGGGGAAAGAATTAAAACAAAAGAAAAATATCATGATGATGATTTTGCTTAATAAAAAATTGCTGATTAATCGATCCTACTTTATAAGTAATAGTTCAGCAGTTGTGGACTTAGGCATTTCTGAAAGGAAATGCATACGAGCAATGACGGACAGGTAATGGCCCTCTATTCCATCGAGCCTGTCCCAAAAGACTGGAGATTTATTTTCTCGAGACTTTGGGAGGTGGCTCATCTTCCAGAGAATTTTAATTTCTGACACATTATTTGGTGCATTTCCCAGCATTTTACTTTTGGGGTGCATGGCAAGTACATTTTCTCATTAGACATTGTGAGCTGTTACCTAACAACTCAACAGCAACCACTGTGATTACTTTCTATTTACAAACCATGAACTGCTATTTGCTTTGCTTGTTTTTTTTTTGTAGAGAACCGCACACATTCAATTCTGTTGATTGACCTTGAGCAAGGTTAGAGATTAGGAAAGATTTTTCTCTCACAGGACAGTCAATATGTGGAACAGTGTCCCAGAGAAGAGAGTTGATTTGGGGACAATTTGCACCTTTAAAAAGGAGCTGGATCGCTATCTGTTGAGGAGGAGGGATTGAGGGAGAAATGGGATTGGGGAGTTTGGGAACTGAAATTATCGTGTTCCCTAAAGCAGGGGAGTCAACTGGTAGCGTGGGTGGAACAGGCTTCATGGGTTAATAGGCAATTCTCCAGATTTTCTCATGCTCTTATTTCTGGACAATGGAGGCTTTCTTTTCTGCACAGTAAAAGTTAGAATGCAAGGTAGAATATAGATGAATTAATTTTATTACAACACGCAGTTTATAGTGGTTGGGATATTTTACTATGTTAAAGGAGCTATATAAATGCAAGTTGTTGCTGTAACAAAAAGAGAAAATGCTGGAAATACTCAGCAGGTCAGGCAGCATCTGTGGAGAGAGAAGCAAAGTTAACGTTTCAGGTCGATGACCTGTCGTCAGAACGTCCGATGCAAGGTCATCGACCTGTAACGGTAACTCTGTTTCTCTCTCCACAGATGCTGCCTGACCTGCTGATTATTTACAGCATTTTCTCTTTTTGTTTCAGATTTCCAGCATCCGCAGTATTTTGCTTTTGTATTGTTGTTGCTGTATGTGTTTAACATGTCTTGATATTGCATTCGCCTCTTGTACTTCATACATAAGAACATAAGAACATAAGAAGTAGGAGCAGGAGTAGGCCAATCGGCCCCTCGAGCCTGCTCCGCCATTCAATAAGATCATGGCTGATCTGATCCTAACCGCCAATCTACTATCTATCACAGAACCATCTCCTGCATCTAACAGAATTGCACACACGAAATAGGAGCAGAATCAGGCTACACAGTCCCTGGGCCCGCTCCACTACCCACAGGGCCATGACCGATCCGAACCTAGACTCATGTCCAAATTCCTGCCCGCTCCCCGTAACCCTTAATGCCCTTTACTTCCAGGAAACTGTCTATTTCTGTTTTAAATTTAATTAATGTTGTAGCTTCTACAGCTTTTTGTGGCAGCATATTCCATGGACCTACCACCCTCTGAGTGAAGTAGTTCCTCCTCATCTCAGTTTTGAAAGAGCAGCCCCTTATTCTAAGACTATGTCCCCTAGTTCTCGTCTCACTAGTCATCGGGAACATCCTCCCCGCATCCACCCGATCCAACCCCTTCACAATCTTATATGTTTCAATAAGATCGCCTCTCATTCTTCTGAACTCCAATGAGTAGAGTCCCAATCTACCCAACCTCTCCTCATATGACCACCCCCTCATCCCCGGGATTAACCGAGTGAACCTTTTTTGCACTGCCTCGAGAGCAAGGATGTCTTTCCTTAAGTAAGGACACCAAAACTGTATGCAGTATTCCAGGTGCGGTCTCACCAATACCTTGTACAACTGTAGCAATACCTCCCTATTTTTATATTCTATCCCCCTAGCAATGAAAGCCAACATTCCATTTGCCTTCTTAATCACTTGCTGCACCTGCATACTAACCTTTTGAGTTTCGTGCACCAGGACCCCCAGATCCCTTTGCACTTCAGTACTCTCCAGTTTCTTGCCATTAAGATAATAAATTGCTCTAGGATTTTTCCTGCCAAAGTGCATCACCTCACACTTTCCAGTGTTGTATTCCATCTGCCAAATCTCTGCCCACTTACTTAGCCTGTCTATGTCCCCTTGCAGGTTTTTTATGTCCTCCTCACTCACTACTTTCCCTCCCATCTTTGTATCATCTGCAAATTTTGATATGTTACACTTGGTCCCTTCCTCCAAATCGTTAATATAGATTGTGAAGAGTTGGGGACCCAGCACTGACCCCTGTGGAACACCACTAGTTACTGATTGCCAGTCTGAGAATGAACCATTTATCCCAACTCTTTGATTTCTGTTAGATAGCCAATCCTCTATCCATGCCAGAATATTACCCCCAATCCCGTGATTTTTTACCTTAAGCAATAATCTTTTGTGTGGCACCTTGTCAAATGCCTTTTGGAAGTCTAAATACACTACGTCCACTGGTTCCCCTTTATCCACTCTATATGTTACTTCCTCAAAGAACTCCAGCAAATTTGTCAAACATGACTTCCCCTTCGTAAAACCATGCTGACTTTGTCCTATTAAATTATGATTATCCAAATGTCCTGTTACTGTTTCCTTAATAATGGACTCCAAAATTTTACCTACCACAGATGTTAGGCTAACCGGTCTATAGTTACCAGCCTTCTGTCTACTGCCCTTTTTAAATAAGGGTGTTACATTAGCAGTTTTCCAGCTCTTGAATATTGTGAAATTGCTGTATTCCTATGTGCTCTCCCAGTATTACTGGTGGGTGGGTTGATTAGTTACATGGACCATGTTTCCTGTATCTTTAACCTACCCTGATGTACCTTCATCTGTGTAGGGGTATTCTTTTCTGGAGTCACTGTGCATTCATTGCTCCTCAAGGCATCACATACCACCATGAGCAGTTAAACTGAAGCGATTAAGGATTCATTTAGTACCCCTGATGAAAACGCTTGTGTTTTTAAGCCAATCAAAACTAGAAAAGTATTCATCACCTGACTTCAAATACCAATCAAAAAATACAACCTCTGCCACCTATCAAAGATCTTGAAAGTACCATGTGGACTGTCGGCTTGGGCTTGACGGGCCGAATGGCCTCCTTCTGTGCTGTAACCATTTTATAATTCTATGATAAAAGGAGCTCGCAGCCTGATAACATTATCACTTTAACAGTGGAGCCATAAACAGCTAGCATTAGACATCTTTCTTCTGATGTTTATTATCAAGCAGCTCTCATCTGTCTCAATTACTGTTGCAACATATTTATGAAGATAATATATATCTGGCGGGTTGGTTCCTAGCCTTAAGCTACCATCCAAATGTGACTTTTGTTATATGTAATTCGGATTGTTAGTTCTATGCATTGGGAATGTGGTCATAAGAACATAAGAAATAGGAGCAGGCGTAGGCCATTCGGCCCCTCGAGCCTGCTCCACCATTCAATAAGATCATGGCTGATCTTCTACCTCAACTCCACTATCCTGCACTATCCCATATCCCTTGACTCCCTTAATATCCAAATATCTATTGATCTCTGTCTTGAATATACTCAACGACTGAGCCTCCACAATCCTCTGGGGTCGAGAATCCCAAAGATTCACCACCCTCTGAGTGAAGAAATTTCTCCTCATCTCAGTCCTAAATGGCCGACCCCTTATTTTGAGACTGTGACCCCTGGTTCTAGATTCCCCAGCCAGGGGAAACATCCTCCCTGCATCTACCCTGTCAAGCCCTGTAAGAATTTTGTATGTTTCAGTGAGATCACCTCTCATTCTTCTAAACTCTAGAGAATATAGGCCTAGTCTACTCAATCTCTCCTCATAGGACAATCCTCCCTATCCCAGGAACCAGTCTGGTGAACCTTTGTTGCACTCCCTCTATGGCAAGTATATCCTTCCTTAGGTAAGGAGACCAAAACTGTACACAATACTCCAGGTGTGGGCTCATCAGGGCCCTATATAATTGCAGTAAGATGTCTTTACTCTTATACTCAAATCCTCTTGTAATAAAGGCCAACATACCATTTGCTTTCCTAATTGCTTGCTGTACCTGTACATTAACTTTCAATGATTCATGTACAAGGACACCCAGGTCCCTCTGAACACCAACATTTCCCAATCTCTCACCATTTAAAAAATACTCGGCTTTTCTAAAGGATAACTTCACATTTCTCCACATTATATTCCATTTGCCGTGTTCTTGCCCACTCACTTAGCCTGTCTATATCCCCTTGAAGCCTCCTTGCATCCTCCTCACAACTTACATTCCCACCCAGCTTTGTATCATCAGCAAACTTGGATATATTACACTTGGTCCCCTCACCCAAATCATTGATATAGATATTATAGATCGTCATTAGTGATCATAATGAGCACAATTACAGCTTATTAAAATCCAGTAAATCAGGTATAGCATTGGTATTACATAATGCTTGAGCAATTGGAGACTAAAAGCCTCTGTTTTCCGTGGTGTTCACACAACCGCAATGGGAAGGGAGGTGGTCATTGTTCCATCTAATGAACTAACCAGACTATAAAAACAGTCCTTAAGGTGAATTATCTGTTTATAATTTGAATTTGTGCTTGTTTCTGCACATCAAACATCTATTTTAAACGCTTCTGGGCCTGAGTAGCATCATATCGCAATGGGTTTTTACTTTGGCCATTGGCCGCACCCCTCCCGATCCGTTGCTATGCTTTTTCTAATTATTTTTGCAGCAAATTGTGACGTAAATTCGCCACTGGAGGATCGGGGAACACAACGGTCCAACTTATGGCGTTTGCTGGCAATATCACCATTGCAGTGAATTCTGGGCCAATAGCTATCTCTCCCTCACTGGGCACTGAGCACAGGGACAGATCTACAGCAAAACATGAAATCAGACAGACATAAATTGGCTTCTTACTATAAAAATAAAAACACACCCTCTTCACACGAAATTGATGTGAATTTTGCTCAGGGCAAATCATGATCATGCAATAACTGGCAATTAAGCACAGTTATATGTTGAGTTGATTTACTGACATTGGCGTGTATAATAATGGAAAATTGTACAATTATCAAAGCACAATATTACTAATGCTTACAATTCATGCAACACCTAACAATTTTCAAGACAGTTCCATCGGAAGATTTTTAAAAATTAACAGTCCGAATTCTCTCGGCTCTGCTGCTCTATTGATGCTCCATCAGGGCTCCCTTTGAAAATTGACAGATGATGGCACCAGACCATCCAATGAGTGAGGCCATGGTCATGAAGGTTGTCACATGGGCCTTTAAGGAGCCTTTCTTCTCACAACATAGGGACAGCACTGCAAGTGCTGGCAAACAGGGATCAGAAAACTGGGAGTAGAAAAGTGTATCAGACTGTTGCTAGAAGCCAAAGTAAATTGGTTGTCTCTGTGTACATAATATTGATAACTGCTCAGAATATTTTTGTAATTATTGGCTATCTCTATATGCCATGTTTTGATAAATTCAAGTAAATTCTGTAGATTTCTATTCTACCAAACTTACTGAAATTATACCCCGATTTAATTAATGCGTGAACGTCAGAAAAAGAATTGAACAGAATCCAGATTTATTCATAAATAAATCTCTAAATGCATTGATAAATATTTCTTGAAAAAATGAAACAGATTGGTATGCTAAAAAAGGTGGAATTTTGACTAAATCACTCAAGATGAAACACAATCATAGCCTTAGAAACAGGGCCAGTCAGATTGTGTAGTACAAAGAACTGTCAGCTGAGGCTCAGTGGGTAGCACACTCGCCTCTGAGTCAGAAGGTTGTGGGTTCATAGTCCCACTCCATAGAGTTGAGCACAAAAATCTCGGCTGACACTCCAGTGCAATACTGAGGAAGTGCTGCACTGTCAGAGATGCCATCTTTCGGATGAGACATTTAAACTGAGGCCCCGTCTGCTCTCTCAGGTGAACGTAAAAGATCCCATGGCACTATTTTACAGAAGAGCAAGGGAGTTATCCCTGGTGTCCTGGCCAATATTTATCCCTCAATCAACATCACTAAAACAGATGATCTGGTCATTATCACATTGCTGTTTGTGGGATCTTGCTGTACGCAAATTGGCTGCCGCGATTCCTGCATTACCACGGGAACTGACGTAAGAAAACTACTAGGCACTTGGTCTGAGTATTAAACAAGGCTTTAATCAACTGTTTTTCAACATGGGGATCTAGTTGTGTCCTTCACTAGTTCCTGTTAAAGAATGTCCTGAGCAATATGGGCCCATGCCCAAGTATTTATACTCTCCCTGGACAGCGCCACCAACAGGCCGCCCAGTATTATTTCATAAGTCATTTCCACATGACTGACAAGATTCATGTCAGTGACTACACTTGAAAAAGTACTTCATTGGTTGTAAAGCGCTTTGTGACGTCTGGTGGTCGTGAAAGACGCTATAGAAATGCAAGTCTTTCGTTTGTACAAACCATTTTTGCATGACCAAATGGCCGTCCAAATTTTAAACAATTCAGTCAGTGACCTGCTTGTTAATTCACTATGGATTGTATTTCTGGTTTTCAGTCAGCAGGAAAACTTTGTGTTTAAGGTTATGCCAGTTAGCAGAGAAACTAGGCTCATTTTGAAGCTGCAGCATACTTCACAGCAGAAGAAGTGAGCTTCTGCTTTCTTATTAAAGAGTTGTGAGTTTATACAGCTGCGATTGTATAGTTTTGGGACCAAAATTTCGATGGGCCCAACTCTGCCGGTGAAAGTGAGATGAAGTGGAACCCAAGGCAACACACATGGAAGGAGCCAGGCCCAGTCCTGAATTGCAGAGATGGTAGGGGGGTGGGGCTGGGGGGGTCAGCGGCATGTTTTGAGCAGGCAGCCCACGCCTGTAAGGGGGCATCAGAGGTGCTTGCTCCGATCTGCCTGCTGGAAAGCGGAGTGACGCACCCAGCTGTCTCAATAGGTTGCCCCCGAGGCCCTTTCCGGGCCAAAGAGAAAATTACAAGATCCTCAGCTCCAACGGGAGCCAAAGCTTTTGCCAAAGAGGTGATTGATCCTGTCCGGGATCAATTACCTTACTTCTGGCAAGGTTTTCCGCCTTTCGAAGGACTCATGTCAAGTCTCAGCTGGCAGGAGTTCCACTGATGCCTGGTGAGGGTGTAAAAGGCAGAATTATTTTTAAACAGTTCAGTCAAGGGGTGTGTTGGCTATCTCAAGAATTCTGGAGGGGAGGGGAGGTGGCCGGAAGATCTGCCTATGCCTTTTTTATTTTAAAATAAAACCATCTGATGGCTTGGTGCCTGAGTCTCAGTTTGATACAGTGTATGTTCAGTCTCTCTTTCAGAATGAGGAGAATCATGTGGTGGTACGTGATACATTTCAGCAACCGATGTACAGAATAAGAATCCTTTGTTGCGATCCTGGCTCTCGCTATTGTTTACCAAGTTACTGGGCAGGTTAAAGCATGCTCCAGATCGTAGGGAATGAAAGTTCTGCTTAGAAGTGGCATTGAGGCACAACCTGAGAAAATACCTATTGTAAAAACGCTATGATGAACTGGCCAATGTCATCATATTTTTGCAGACCCAAAATGCACGGCGTCACTGGTTGCTGCTACATGCCTAACTTAAATTGTATGCGGCATTATGACTGTGAAAGACTGTGATATATTGGTATGTGTAAGCTGGAATGGAAGAGCTGCAAGTTGAAACGAAGGCTTCGTATGGGTGAGCAGGTAGACAAGCTACACTTTGTGGTATGTCCCATATGCCCGGTACATGGTCCTGTTGGTTAGTCTTACCTTATCAGGTTGCTTAAACTGTGCTGACTTTTCCTAAATCTGTTTCCAGATCCTGCTGGTATTGTAGTCACTGTTCAGTCTCTTTGTCACCTTCTATCAGGCACGGCCATCCTCTGGGAGGGCTCTCTTGAGTACCAAATAGGGCAAGCCTCCTTGTACCCACCTCATACAGCGCAATGTTCAATTTGCCAGCTATTAAACCGGGGATCAGCGGCAGGATTACTCTGCCATTTACCAGCTAGCTCCATTTTGATCTTCTACACTGTTTCTTCTGACTGTGCCTAACATTTACTCCCCCCTATACAACCTCCTGCAAAGACTAAGAACTGTGATCATTTTCAGCCTTGAAAATTAGTGGGAACGGTAGCATAGTGGTTATGTTACTGGACTAGTAATTTGGGCCTGGACTAATATCCAGTAGACATGAGTTCAAATGCCCACCATGACAGCTGGGGAATTTTTAAATAAAGTTGGAATAAAAAGCCAGTATCAGTAATGGTGACTATGAAACTACTGGATTGTTGTAAAAACCCATCTGGTTCACTTACTTCCTTACCTGGTCTGGCCTATATGAGACTCTTAACTGCCCTTTGAAATGGCCTAGCTGTACCAAACTGCTAATAAGAGCAGCAGCTCACCTTCTCAAGGGCAATTAGGGATGGGCAATAAATGCTGGCCTTGCCAGTGACACCCATATCCCATGAATGAATAAATTTAAAAAAGGCTCTAATCTTTAAGTGGCTGCATCCCTTTAATTTTGAGCAGCAGCTCTTTAAGGACTACAAGCTCCGGTAACAACAGGCCGGGTGGTTCCCTGTGCAGTGAGGCCAACTTCCCACTCCAGTTGTGTGAGTGAGGCCATTTTCCCTGGGATCATGGGAGTGATTGCAGAGGCTGATTCACATAAACCATTTGAGTCAAACTCGAGTGGTTTATAACTATCAATGGATAATTCCCATATAACCATAATTTTTTTGACAAAATACATTGTGGAATTTGGGGGGGGGGGGTATTCTTTTTGAAATTTTATTCCAATTGCTCAGTTACAAAACACTTCCTAGCACGATTGCCCCCAGATGTTACCAGCGGGGAGCAACGCTCAGACGGATCGCAACTTTGGAAATCACAAGATGCTCTCCCTGCAAGTGCTTCTCCCTGCTGGGAGTGCCGTATCATTGAATCACCCTTTATGTTCATTGTACACAGTGTACAATGTATAACATACATGGTAATTATAGTACTGAGTGAGCGTTACTGAGTGGTTGGGGTTGTACTCAACCCTGGGAACCAAATCCAGATGGTAATAATGACACTGGCATGCAAGCTGCACTCTCATGCAGTGGTGGGTTTTAGTTGTGCCACCAGGGCTTAGAGTTATCTTGTGGGTTGGATTGGAACGTGCTCTATATTCTTGGCATGCCACTTTTGTGGGGACCGCTGCTAACACGCGAGGCAGCTGCTTGCAGTAGTCCAGGAATGGGAACTAGAGGGGGCAGTTTTATCATAAGAATCACAAATCGTATAGCACAGAAGGAGGCCATTCGGTCCATCGTGCCTGTGCTGGCTCTTTGAAAGTGCTATCCAATTAGTCCCACTCCAATGCTGTTTCTCCATAACTCTACAAATTTTTCCTTTTCAAGTATATATCCAATTCCAATTTGACAGTTACTATTGAATCTTTCAGGCAGCGCATTCCAGATCACAACAACTCGCTGCGTAAAAAAAAATTCCCCTTATCTCCCACTGGTTCTTTTGCCAATTATCCTAAATCTTTAGTCCATGCTTTTTTCTGGGAGTGAACCCCCATCCCATCACATGCGTGGACCAACTGTGTCACTGTGCTAATATACAGAAACATACTTTTTAATATTTAATAACCAATGTTTATAGTAAACTAATAACAGAACTTATTAGTTGTGTTTTATCAAATTGGCTCTTGTTCCACCTTTACAGATTCAGTGAAATGTTTGCTACTAAATCATTATAATAGTTATTTAATTAATCACATTTTAATGTTATCTTAATTATTAATCTCACAAAGGCCTTCGACACTGTCAACCGTGAGGGATTATGGAGTGTTCTCCTCAAATTCGACAGCCCTCAAAAGTTTGTCACCATCCTCCGCCTGCTTCACGACAACATGCAAGCCATGATCCTGACCAATGGTTCCACCACAGACCCAAGTCACGTACGGACTGGGGTCAAGCAAGGCTGTGTCATCACACCAACGCTCTTCTCGATCTTCCTTGCTGCAATGCTCCATCTCACCCTCAGTAAGCTCCCCGCTGGAGTGGAGCTAATTTACAGAATGAAAGGGAAACTGTTCAACCTCCGTCGCCTCCAGTGCAGATCCAAGGTCGTCCCATCCTCTGTCGTCAAATTACAGTAATGCAGACGACGCTTGCATCTGCGCTTACTCGGAGATCGAACTCCAAATCATCGTCAACACCTTCACCGAAGCGTACGAGAGCATGAGCCTTACACTAAACATCCGTACAACAAGGGCAGACGTCGATGACGAAGTCCAACACCGCCTTCAGTGTGCCAGTGCAGCCTGAGGAAGAGAGTGTTTGAAGACCAGGACCTCAAACCCGGCACCAAGCTCATGGTCTACAGAGCAGTAATGCTACCCGCCCTCCTGTATGCCTCAGAGACATGGACCATGTACAGCAGGCACCTCAAAGCACTGGAGAGGTACCACCAACGCTGCCTCAGCAAGATCCTGCAAATCCATAGGTGCACCAACGTCAGTGTTGTCGCTCAGGCCAACATCCCCAGCATCGAAGCTTTGACCACGTTCGATCAGCTCCGATGGACGGGTCACATCAATCGCATGCCCGATACGAGACTCCCAAAACAAACGCTCTACTCGGAGCTCCGACACGGCAAGAGAGCCCCAGGTGGGCAGAGGAAACGCTTCAAGGACACCCTCAAAGCCTCCTTGAAAAAGGGCAACATCCCCACTGACACCTGGGAATCCCTGGCCCAAGACCGCACAAAGTGGAGGAGAAGCATCCGGGAAGGCGCCAAACACCTCGAGTCTCTTCGCTGGGAGCAAGCGGAAGCCAAGCGCAAACAGCGGAAGGAGCGCACGTCAGCCCAAGCACCCCACCCACCCGGCCCTTCAACCACCGTCTGCCCCACCTGTGACAGAGACTGTAGGTCCCGCATTGGACTCATCAGTCACCTGAGAACTCATTTTTAATGTGGAAGCAAGTCATCCTCGGTTCCGAGGGACTGCCTAAGAAGAAGAAGAAGATATTAAAGAGTTGTGAGTGTTTGCCGCTAGGTTTGTATAGTTTTGTTAAATAATAAGTACAGCATGAGTTTATACAAGCAGTTTATAGAGGGTTTGTCACTCAAGTGCGAGTTCTATGGGCAGTTCAATACAACTTAATCCCATTCCCCTGCTCGCTGTGTTCTTTATTTTTTTTTCAAAATAACATCCACATCCCTTTTAAAAGCTTTTATTGATTCTGCTTCCTCCGCCGTTTTCTTGTCGGGTATTCCATGTCCGAACAACTCTCTATATAACAAACATTTCTCCTAATCTCTCCCTTCGAGAGAGATGGGAAGGGTGTAGAGTGAGGGGAGGGTGGCTGGGTAAAATGCTTCAACTGGTGGGGGAGGTTGGGAGACGTCCTCAGAGGGATGTGGTGGGCGAGGGTCATTTATGATGTACACTGAGGAGGTTGCTGTGGGCCACATTCATTCAGTGTTGAAAGGGGAGTGAGGTAATGATATATACGTTGTGAGTTTGGTGGAAGTCATTGAAGTGCAGCAGGACTGTTGGACTGAAATGCAGGGGGTCATCAGGCATAAGCCTGGCAAAGTGTCAGGTCGGAATGCGGTGCAGACATCTGGCTGGGTTGTAGAGGGGCTCCCAAGCTCCCATCTTCACCTAAGTGGGAAGTTTGAGGGAATGAGCTTATTTACTCACAGAAATGACTGGTGTGACTGCATACTGGACCAAGCACAAAATCTGACAGAAGAGTCCTCCTGCAACCAGTAACGGACTTTTTCAGGAAGAATACCAATATAAAGAGAAATCTGAGTCATGAAGGGTACACAAGGTGGTTAGTTTGTGTGATACTACTATTCTAGCTAACGGTACCGTGGAAAATTGAAATCAGCCCTTTAACGCGTTGTCTACAGGTGTAACTTGTACTGCAGGCATATGTTGACATTTTTATAATGGCTTTTGCCATAGACAGAGCCTGACATAGGAATTTTCAAAGAATCTTTAAATATTGCGACCCCCCCTCAGCGTTTTTAATATGTAACAAATAGATAGTCAAACTGTGGCCTAACCAATGATTTGTGTCGGTTTCGCATTATCTCTTTGCTTTTGTACTCTATACCCTTATTTATAAAGCCTGGGATTCCATAGCTTTAGCAACTTGTTCTCCCACTTCGACAGATTTGTCAGCCTTGGATCATTTGGTGGTGCTCTTGCCTCTGAGTTGAAAGGTTGTGGGTTCAAGTCCCACTCCAGGGACTTGAGCGCAAAAATGTAGGCTGATACTCCAGTGCAGTGCTGAGGGAGTGTTGGACCGTCGGAGGTGCTGACTTTCAGATGAGGCATTAAACCAAGGCCCTGTCTGCTCTCTCAGGTGGACATAAAAGATCTCATGACACTATTTCGAAGAAGAGCAGGGGAGTTCTCTCCAGTGTCGAGGCCAATAATTATCCCTCAATCAACATCACTAAAACAGATTATCTGGTCATTATCACGTTGCTGTTTGTGGGAGCTTGCTGTGCACAAATTGGCTGCCTCATTTCCTACATTACAACAGTGACTACACTTCAAAAATATTTCATTGGCTGTGAAGCGCTTTGGGATGTCCTGAGGTTGTGAAAGGCGCTATATAACTGCAAGGCTTTCTTTCTTTTCTAAAGATTTGTGACTCTGGACCCGTCCATCTCTCTGCTCTTCTGCTCCTTTTAAAGTTTTGATATTTAGTGCGTGCTTCCCCTCCTGATTCTTTGTCCCAAATTGCATCACATCCAATTCTTGACTCCCGTGGGGCTACTGCTCAATAGGGGCTAGTTATCCCCCAGTACCTTGACTATTGGCCATCCTTCATGCTTGAACCTAGGCAAAAGCCCCAGAATGTAAAGGTTCTTTTGTAGGTGGGGGGGGGGGGGGCCTCACTTTAGGTGAGTATGGTTGGGATTGTGGGTGCGTGCCTCAGTTATTGCTGTAATCTGCAGCTGTCAGAAAAGGGAACCAAAATGGAGGCTGCGCTGCTGGCCCACCGTCAGCCTCCTTGGGAAGGAGGAGTAATGACAATAAAGTCCCATGCTGAAATTTACACCGTTACTTGAGCTCTGCGCCTGCCACTCACTTCTTCTGCTGAATTTGGATTCTTCAAGCTAGGTTACCATCCTTAATGTTTACTTGTAAGTTGTGTTTATTGGAAGAAGCACTGATAGTTCGTTGCATTTAATGCCATGTGATCATTTCTTTTGTTGTGGGGAACACCATTTTTACATCTTAGCATTCTCTGTTTACCACATATTCCGACAGTATTGCTGATTGCGGCTGTGCAGGATCTTGCAACAAACTAAAGGCCGAGGCTTGGAATTCCTTTGGGAGTGCCTCTTGCCCTCCATGATTTAGATGAGGAAGGCAAGTTTCTCAGCGGACAGGAAATGCAGGTGCAACAACGCCTGCTACTATATGTCAGTACCGGTCACTACCCCAGAACTGGCATTTTCAGACCCTGGCACTCATATCTTCACCACTTCCACTTCACAAGAGCAGTTGCCAGTGAGCTCTACCATCTGCTCCAGGTTGACCTGTAGACAGCTTCTCAAATAGGTCTGGATCTTCGCATAGCTGTGAAGGTTATCCCAACATTAAAACTTTATGTTACTGGATCCTTCCAAGCCACCGCAAGGAACTACTGCCAAGCCAGTCAATATGCAGTCCACAGTTCTGTCACATAAGTCACAGATGCTATGTTTGCTAGGGGCAACGTGCTCCTCAATTTCCCTATAGAAAGGAGGCGTTATCTGGACAGGGCACAGAACTTTCACCGGGTGGCAGGATTCCCAAAAGTACAGGGTGTGGTAGGTGGTACTTGTGGACATCAGGGCTCTTCACATTAGCCCAGGGGTGCCAAGGCCTTGTGTTTAGAAGTCACTACTTCTTTTCTTTGTAACCTCTACTTGTCCAACTACCCTCACCTCCACCCCCCCCCCCACCCCCAAATTCCCCGTTCCTCTGACTCTGGAATCTTGTGCGTACTTCACCACACCCTCCACCATTGCTGGCCATGCCTTCAGCAGCCTAGGCCCACGCTCTGGAATTCCCTCAAAATCTTCTCCACCTCTCTCCCCCTCCCCCCCTTTTAAGAGCCTCCTTAAAAGCCACGTCTTTGACCAAGATTTTAGTCACCCCTCTTAATATTTCCTTCTTTGGTTTAGCGCTCAATTTTTCGCTACACATCTGTGAAGCGTCTTGGGTCATTTTTGTCCACATGAAGGATGTTATGTAATTGCAAGTTGTTGTTGTTGTTGTTGTTGTTGTAGTAGAGTAGTAGCCGCAGCCCAGGGGTGCTGAGGCCAGCTAACAGAACAGACTTGGGGTCAAATCTTCCTGTGTAGCAAGACAAATGAGAATGCATCTTTAAGATGAAATATTCACCAGCTAAATGTAGATAGAAAAGATCTCGCCAGTCACAGAGTTTAACAACACAGAGCCTGGAATGAGGTGTAGGATGGCATCTGATACCAATCTTTCAGAGTCTGGGAGTGCTGTGGTTATAATACAGCTGCCAATTTCAACATCAATTCAACGTGCAGCTGCTACAGGTTGGAACTGATTATTTAAAGGTTGCAGTGAAAGCAAGTACAACTCAGACCTGAGAGTTGCAAACACTTACATCCACGCCGCTGAAGATTTGCATTCGGCTTGCAGAAATGGCTTGTGTGCGTCTCAGGTTAAGCGAAGGTCAGCAAAATTGCCAGTAGGTAGTTTAAAACAGGCGTGGAATAGTTGTGCTCTCAGGTTTCTCTCCTGTTTAGAAGACACTGATTCACGCTGAGGTAGATCTTCCAAACAGGCCCGTTGCCTTCCACTACTTCACTAATTGGACATTTTTTCATGTGGGAACCTAAAACGGTGAATGGTGCCAACCTATTTCACCATGGCGAGCATCATAGCCTAACCCAATCCTGCCTACAGAACATATGAACATAAGAAATAGGAGCAGGAGTCGGCCACTTGGCCCCTCGAGCCTGCCCCGCCATTCAATCAGATCATGACTGATCTGATCTTGGCCTCAAAGCCACTTTCCCGCCCGCTCCCCATAACCCTTGACTCCCCTGAAGCTCAAATATCTGTCTATCTCCGCCTTGAATATATTCAATGACTCCGCCTCCACTGCTCTCTGGGGTAGAGAATTCCAAAGATTCACGACCCTCTGAGAGAAGAAATTCCTCCTCATCTCTGTTTTAAATGGGCGACCCCTTATCCTGAAACTGTGCCCCCTAGTTCTAGATTCCCCCATGAGGGGAAACATCCTCCCTGCATCTACCCTGTCATATATTCAAGGATATATTTGAGCCAACATTACACATGCATACTTTCCAGCGGGCATCCCTGGATGGTAACCAGGGTGGGATTCCAGACTGATTGCCGCCATCCTAACTAGTGGATATCAAGGCTAATTGTGCTGGCCCTGACACTGCCCCGGGCTGAGAACTTCTGAGAATCAATAAGCAGATGGTGTACTGAACTAGTGAATCACTGAAATAAAAACAGTGAATCACTGAGATCCCTATTTTGGTATTATTGGTGGTAGAATTGCTGACTTTGCTACTTTTCCTCAGAAGTAGGATTGCTAAAATATTAATGCTCCGTTTACACTTGAAAACTGGGCGGTAGTGGGACCAAAATAGCTCGCAAAACAGAAGTGGCGGCTTACCGCCAAGTTTCCACCTGTTCCGATTTTCGGGTGGACTCTGATCCAGGCTGCCAGAGCTCCCGATAGAAACAGGGGTGAGCCTCATGAATATATGCTAATCGGGGTCAGACGATGCAGTTAGGACGTCCTGACACCATTTTCATCTTTGCTCGTTTAATTACCGTCAGTTCCTGGGTGGTACAAGTTGTGGGGTGGCCATTTTCAGTGTCCATTAAAGGGATCCTAATCTACAGTCAGGGAAAGCTCGATGCAGGTTTGGCACACATTTTTACTGCAGTTATTTGGGGGTTTTCAGCCTTAAAGGCTTCCATATTTAACATTCTTGCTGCTGTGGATTCTGCAAAAGTGTTGGCTACTGCTCTAAAGTGGTGCTTCCATTTACTCCCGACATTTCTACCCCTCCCCTTTAAGGTGCTGCTACAGACACACCTAATTCGGCTGCCCCACCCAATATCCTGCCTCTAGATTGGTGAGCTGCCTATTGGGGAGCACGGTTTGTGCCGACAGCTTGCTGACTACGTTATAATGAGGATCCCAAACCAATGTCCCTGGCAGACTCCTCCAGGTGGGAATGGCTCACTCCCCGCCCATTGTCCGCCCAATGTATGCTCCACACAAAAATTGCCCCATTAGATTTCCATCTCAAATCCAATTCAGAACAAGTTTCATTCACTGCTTAAAGTAGAAGAACCAAAGATTTACATTGGTATCCTCTCAAGAGCAGATGGTCACACAATTCGTGATAGGTTCCCCAGTCAGCACTGCCTGAACTGGAAAAATTGGGTATCGCCCATTTTGGGGCGCTAATATCGGCTGGGCGCAAAGTTTAGCACCCGGCGCTAATTATCTCCTCCGACTGCAAAATTCGCCTCTATCGCCCCTGGAGGTGATTTGAGTGCTAAATCAAGCGCTACACACCTCTCTTAAGAGGCAAACGTCAGGGAGCAAGGCACTACCTCAGAACGCTACCGAAGCTCATACGATGCCAGTTACCATGGAATCCAGACACACTGGCACCATCCAGTTCTTAAAGGGGAGGGGCCATCTTGCTGACCAGCCACACCCTGCTCATTGCAGCCTTGAATCTCGGCCTGGAGAGACCTCAAAAGCAATTGTGTTGGAAGCACTAATGGATAGGCCCAGGGAAAGAGCTCGGCGCTTAGGAACCTCAAAAGTGGTGCTGAGGGCCAAAACTCCTCAGGACAGCGTTGAAACCAAAAATTTTGCCGACGAGAAAAGGCAGGAAGCGCCCGCCTTTAAATAGAGCTCCCCCAGCCCCTTCCCAACGTGAAAACATTCCCCTCTACCTGTCGTTCCTAGCAGCAGGCGCTAAGGCAGGGGGCGCGACTCAATATCCAGTCCAGGGCGCTACCGGGGCGTTACACGCTCAACTGACGTCACGATTTGCAGGTGCAGGAGATCATGGTGGTAGTGTTTAGCACCGCTGCAGAATGACTGGTCAATTTCACGAGCAGCGCTAAAATCGCCGCGCTAGGGCGCTAAGTTCCTAGTGCCCCGTTAGCGCCCCCTGGAGGCGCTAACAGGAGTTGCTAACTAACCGAATTTTTCCCCCCAGAAGTCTTAATTATTTTACTTTGACAGGATTTGACTTTCTTCCCTCCCCGTTAATTAGCCACCATTCAGTTCAGGTGTAGATCCCACATGGATGTCTTATTTCTTTGGAGGTGCATACACGCCCGTAAGCGCTGCGCAAGTTCCGGGTTTTCACGCACGAAACGCATGCGCGAAAACCAATCTGACAAGAATTTTCTTGACAGATCCAACGCATCCCCGGGAAAAGGACATCTGTGGGCGGAGAGTTGGGCTATTTACCCAACTTCTACCCAGTGAATGCCCGTGAAATTCTTACGCTTGGTAAAAGCAGGCCTAAGCGTTTAAAAAAGCAAAAAAATATTTTTTTTCAATCATTTATACATTAAAAAACCTGTACAATAAAGTAAAGTTATTTTTAGCCCCTTTAAAACACGTAAATTTATTTTTCAAAAAATTAACTTTTTGTTTTAGATATTTAATTAAATGGCATTTTAATTAATTTTAAATATGTAATTTTTTTTTATTTGATGTGTAGATGTATTTTTGGGGGTATTCCCATTCATGCTTACTGGGTTTCCGTACATACGGAATCCCCATAAGCATGAATGGGGATCCCCCTTCTTTCATTCGTTGGGCCGGCCCACGTGAGCCCGGGACGGTTGCGAACCGCCTGCGCCCCTGGGATACGTGACTCTCTACCCGCGGGTCATTATCTGGTCATTATCACATTGCTGTTTGTGGGAGCTTGCTGTGCGCAAATTGGCTGCTGCGTTTCCTACATTAAAACAGTGACTACACTTCAAAAGTACTTCATTGGCTTTAAAGCACTTTGGGACGTCCGGTGGTCATGAAAGGCGCTATAGAAATGCAAGTCTTTCTTTTAAAGCATTTTTCAAGCCAGGAAGTACGTTTGAAGTGTAGGTATTGTTGTAATTTAGGAAATGCAGCAGCCAATTTGTACACATTGAGGCAATTTGGGTGAATTCTCCTTTGATCTATGGAAAATGTATCCAAGTGTGGGATAAATAGATGATTATTTGGTGTTTGGGAAGCCCCTTCAGTGTCAATGTGGTTAGGCTGCTTCCATTTTGTAACGGGAATACTAGTTATCCTAATTAACGTGGGTAGCATTCTGTAGGGTAATTACTTCTTCAAAAGTATTCTACCTGTGCTTCGTTGTATTCCTGTGGTGAAATTAAATCCACCACAAACTTTATTGCTGCAACGTAGAAGAAGACAGTGGGATGGATCGGTTTGCATGCAGGAGAGTTATTTACAAAGTCTAATGGCCTTGAATTTGCGGTCAGCGGTGTAGCTGAGGAGTACGCCGCTGACATCCAAATGAAATCCACACTTACCCTGTGAGAACACCCTTCGAAAAGTTGCTCTCAAACACTGCAGAGTTGTGCGCAGTGTAGTGGCCTACGGATTCCAGGGCAGACCGTTGTGCGTATGTGAACCTGGGAACACGTGGGGCGGTGCTCTTTTCACTTCCTGACTTTTAGCCAATCAGGAAACAGAGGAGATTGCTGATTTGCCCACAACTCATTTTAAGTAATTCAGCAGCCAGAAATACTAATTAATTAATAAATTACGATCATTGCAATAGTATTTAATACACAAACCAAGATTCTAATACACAAACCTATAATTACAGTCGTTTAGTCCTATCAAATTCGTTTCTTCTCTATTAGACTAACTAACTTTTATTTAAATTAAATAATCTAAAATCGAGATTTTAAATGTCTGATAACATGAGGAAATCACAAAAGTGAATTCAATCCTATCTAAATAGAAGTTGGGAATTAAACCGAAACTACAAAAGGCTTTTGGGCAGCAAAGGCGGTGACACAATAAAGGCCCTGTTTTCAAACTCGAACAAGCGAAAGTTTCTTTCAAAGTTTGTATCCGCTCAGACACGAACCAGTGCCTCATTGTTATGGGCTGTAGCGTAAACTAATACAATTTTCTCACCCCTCTCCCCTTACATTGTGCAGACAGGTTCCTGCGCCTGTTTGCACAAGACGTAAAAATTTTCAGGGTAATTAATGCACAGTTGGTGGGCAATTAGCCAATCTTTTCGCCAGCACGTTGATTTGAATGGGTAGGGGAAACGTGCAACAAAGCCGATGAGCAGTCGGAACTTGACAGATCGCAAGTTTGGGATGTGGCGCATGCGCAAGCGGAAATCCCAAACAAAAGCAGTAAGAGAAATGTTAAGGCTTGTAGAGCATAGTGATTTGGGTAAAGATAAGCTGAGTGGGTCAGGAAGGGACAGAAAGATTAATAAAGGTAATAGGGCATTAGTGACTAAAGTGACATAAGGGAAAAATAGAAAAAAGTTAAAGCTAATGGTACTATATCTGAATGCACGAAGCATTCGCAACAAAATAGATAAATTAATAGCGCAGATAGAAATAAATGGACTTGATTTAATAGCCATTACAGAGACATGGTTGCCTAGTGACCAAGGTTTGGAATTAAATATTCCAGGATATTTGACTTTTAGAAGAGACAGGCAGAATGGAAAAGGATGAGGGATAGCCCTGATAATAAAGGAGGGAATAAAGACAGTAGAGAGAATGGATCTTGGCTTGGAAAAACAAAATGTATAATCAATTTGGGTGGAGCTAAGAAACAACAAGAGGCAGAATACATTAGTGGGAGTAGTCTATAGGCCCCCTAACAGTGGTTATACTGTCAGTATAAATCAGGAAATTAAAGATGCATGTAACAAGGGTAATACAGTAATCATGGGGGATTTTAACTTTCATATAGACTGGGCAAACCAAATTTGCAGAAATAGCGCAGAGGAAGAGTTCATAGTTTTCCAGATCAGTATGTCAAGAAACCTATGAGAAAATTGACTATTTTAGGGAGCCTCTGGGGAGCAGTGATCATAATATGATAGAATTTTATGTTGAGTTTGAGAGTGATTTAGTTAAGTCTGAAACTAGGGTCCTAAACCTGATCAAAGGAAACTACATAGGTATGAGAGGCGAGTTGGCTAAGGTAGGTTGGGAAACTAAATTAAAAGATATGACAGTAGAAAAGCAATGGCAAACATTTAAAGAAATATTCATAATTCGCAACCAATATATATTCCCTTAAGGAATAAAAACACCACGGGAAAAATGGTCCAACCGTGGCTAACAAGAGAAATTAAAGACAGTATTAGATCAAAGGAAGAGGCTTATAATGTTGGCAAAAAGAGTAGTAAGTCTGAGGGTTGGGAGGATTTTAGAATTCAGGAAAGGAAGACCAAGAAATTGATAAAGAAAGGGAAAATAGAATATGAGAGTAAACTAGTGAGAGACATAAAAAGACTGTAAAAGCTTCTATCAGTATGTAAAAAGGAAAAGATCAGCAAAAGTAAATGTGGGTCCCTTACAGGCTGAGACAGGAGAAATTATAATGGGGAATAAGGAAATGGCAGAGAAATTAAACAAATACTTTGGGCTGGATTTTACTTACTGAGACGAGGTAGGGGTGGGACTGCTACCTTCTGGTTCTAGTCCTGCCCCCAGTGACGTCCGACGCACAGACACTATTTTCCCCTGATTGGCCTTGTTAAGCCTGCCCTGCGGGCTTGCTGGCCAATTAAGGGAAAGCTGGTGTCAGATGACGTCAGTTGATGATGCTTCATCTGCCGGTTTTCTTAAAGGGACATGAAACATTTATTTTTGACAGATGATTTGACAGTGTTTGACAGCATTGAGGTGCTGTCAAACACTGACAATCACTGTACAAAGGTGGGCCCTTTCACCCAGACTCTCCAATGACTCTCTCCTTAGGATAAAATAGATGGCAGCTGCAAGTGAGGGTATGGAAGCGATCTGTCACTTCTCTCATTGAGGTGAGGCCACACAAACACTTCAAAGCTTGTCACCTACAGAAAAATCTAAACACATTAAAAATGACTTTCCCAACATTTCCTTACCTCTGATACTCACCAGTGTCCCATTGCATCCTTCACACCACTGCAGCTGTCATCAATACACAAACATTACAACAGACCCACAGCACGCCTCACTTACCCTGGCGGGGTTCCCTGACGTCGGGAAGCCCGCAGCAGAAGTCTCAAAATTGGAAAAAGCCTCTTAACAGCCTGTTAACTATCTGTTAACAGGCCGTTAAGTGGCTATAATCCTCTTCTGTATTTGGACTTTCAGAAGGCTTTCGATAAGGTCCCGCATAAGAGATTAGCGTGCAAAGTTAAACCACATGGGATTGGGGGTAAGGTACTGATTTGGATAGAGAACTGGTTGGCAGACAGGAAGCAAAGAGTTGGAATAAACGGGTCCTTTTCCGAGTGGCAGGCAGTGACTAGTGGGTTACCGCAGGGATCGGTGCTAGGACCCCAGCTATTCACAATATATATTAATGATCTAGACGAGGGAACTAGATGTAATATCTCTAAGTTTGCAGATGACACAAAGCTGGGTGGGCGTGTGTGTTGTGAGGAGGATGCAGAGAAACTCCAGGATGATTTGGACAGGTTGGGTGATTGGGCAGATGCATGGCAGATGCAGTATAATGTGGATAAATGCGAGGTTATCCACTTTGGTGGCAAAAACAGGAAGACAGATTATTATCTGAACGGCAATAGATTGGGAAAAGGGGAAGTGCAACGAGATCTGGGTGTCCTTGTGCACCAGTCGCTGAAGGTAAGCATGCAGGTGCAGCAGGCGGTTAAGAAGGCAAATGGTATGTTGGCCTTCATAGCGAGAGGATTCGAGTACAGGAGCAAGGATGTCTTGCTGCAGTTGTACAAGGCCTTGGTGAGACCACACCTTGAGTATTGTGTGCAGTTTTGGTCGCCTTATCTGAGGAAGGATGTTCTTGCCATGGAGGGAGTGCAGCGAAGATTTACCAGACTGATACCTGGGATGGCAGGAATGACGTATGAAGAGAGATTGGGTCAATTAGGCTTATATTTGCTAGAGTTTAGAAGAATGAGAGGAGATCTCATTGAAACTTATAAAATTCTAACAGGACTAGACAGACTAGATGCAGGAAGGATGTTTCCGATGGCGGGGGATTCCAGAACCAGAGGTCACAGTCTAAGGATAAGGGGTAAGCCATTTAGGACTGAGATGAGGAGGAATTTCTTCACCCAGAGAGTGGTGAACCTGTGGAATTCTCTACCACAGAAGGCAGTTGAGGCCAATTCATTAAATATATTCAAGAAGGAGATAGATATATTTCTTAAGGCTAAAGGGATCAAGGGATATGGGGAGAAAGCAGGGACAGGGTACTGAATTTGGATGATCAGCCATGATCTCATTAAATGGCGGAGCAGACTTGAGGGGCCGAATGGCCTACTCCTGCTCCTATCTTCTATGCTTCTATGCTTCCCGCCGCTAGGAGTCGGGCCCCTGCGCAAATCGGGGACCCGACTCCCGCGAAGATTGGTTGGAGGCGGGTTAGGGAGTGGGTTCAGGACCCTCTCCCATTCTTTTTAATTTTCCCAACAGTCCTGCCTCCAACCCCGCCTCCAGCCCTTTGTGTCTGCCTTCACGGAAGAAGACGCAAACAACTTCCTGGAAATAGTGGCGAACCAAGGGTTTAGCGAGAATGAGGAACTGAAAGAAATTAGTATTAGTAAAAAAATAGTACTGGAGAAATTAATGGGGCTGAAAGCTGATAAATCCCTTCGACCTGTTGGCCTATATCCTAGGGTTTTAAAAGAGGTGGCTATAGAGATAGTGGGTGCATTGGTTGCCATCTTCCAAAATTCCACGGATTCTAGAACGGTTCCCGCGGATTGGAAGGTAGCAAATATAACCCCACTATTTAAGATAGGAGGGAGAGAGAAAACAGGGAACTACAGACCAGTTAGCCTGACATCTATTATTAAGGACGTGGTAACAGGACACTTAGAAAATAATAATGGCCCAGATATTCCAATCGCAGGCCTCCCGCGGGCGGAGGGCTGCGATCTGGAAAAATCTGCGCCAAGACCGGAGGGCTCCCGGCAGGCGCAGAGTTCTGCTGCTGGGCCTCTCCAAACTGCCGGTGCGCAGGGCCCACGTATCCCAGAGGCGCAGGCGGTTCACAGCGTCCCTGGGATCATGTGGGCCATGGGGAGCCAATCAGAGAAGGGAATCTGCCTTCATATATTTGACAGGAATAGAGATCACCCCCAAAACATAGTAAAATTTTAAATAAATAAAAAAAAAAAATCACATTTTTAAAATGACTTTAAATTACAATAAATTAAGTATTTTAAACAAAAATTTTATTTTTTGAAAAAAATAATTAAAGTTTTTAACGGGGCTAAAAATAAACTTACCTTTCTTTAAAGTATTTTTAAATGATAAATCAGTGGAATTTTTTTTTTTTTTACTTTTTTCAACTCTTATCCTGGTAAAAGCAAGCCTTACGCCTGCTTTTACCAGGCGCAAGAATTGTAAGGGTTTTCTGCGGGCGGGGGGTCTCCAAAAAACGGAACTCTCCACCCGCAGAGGCCCTGCTCCCGGGCAGCCGGTGCATGCCTGAAACCGGCATTTCCGATGTCCCTATGGGTGAGTACACAACGCGTACACACCCGTAGGGATCGGAATTTCTGCACCAATAGGATTGGGCAGATTCAACACTGATTTATGAAAGGGAAATCATGTTTGACGAATCTGTTAGAGTTTTGTAAGGTTGTAACAAGCAGAATAGATAAAGGGGAACCAGTGGATGTGGTGTATTTGGATTTTCAGAAGGCATTCAATAAGGTGCCACACAAGAGGTTATTCAACAAAATTAGGGCTCATGGGATTGGGGGTAATATACTAGCATGGATTGAGGATTAGTTAACGGACAGAAAACAGAGAGTAGGAATAAACAGGCCATTTTCGGGTTGGCAGGCTGTAACTAATGGGGTACCGTAAGGATCAGTGCTTGGGCCGCAGCTATTCACAATCTATATCAATGATTTGGATGAGGGGACCAAATGTAATGGGCCGAAAATTGATCCCGGGACGCGAGAGTACGCACTGCGTACTCTCGCGTATTCCCACTCCAATTGCCGGTTTTCTGCATGCCCTGCGCATGCGCTGAAAACCGGCAATTGCTCTTCCGAAAAGGGGGCGGGGCTTGAGTGCATCGCGTGCGCGCTACAGGCTGCGCGCACGCTGTGCACTTCATGCTTTGGACGCGCAGGTAAGTAGGGAAGATTTTGGAAATGTAAAAAGGAGGAGTAAGACCCGCTTTTAAGAAGGTAAGTAGTGAATTAAGTATTTTTTTGAATTTTTTTTTTACAGGTATATCTTTTTTATAGACTTTAAAGACAGGTAAGTTTATTTTTATAACTTTTTAAAAGATTTTAAATTTTTTCAAAAATTTAATTTTTTATTTAAAATGGTTAATTTAATTAACTATACTTATTTTATTAATGTGATGGTTTTTTTTTTAATTTAATTGAGGTTTAGCTGTTATTTTGGGGGGGTGTAAGATTCATAAGTCTCACAGCTATGCTGTGAGACTTATGAATGGAAGATGGTGTGCTGCCATTGGCTCTAACTGAGTCACGTGATCCCACAGCTCGCACGAATTAACTACGCCGCTGGGATACGCAAGCCCAGCACAGCTGATGTCTGGAACATCAATTTCGTGCGAGCTGGATCAGAAAAAGCATAAGCGAGGTGAGACATCGCGGGGAAGGCTTACCCACGCGGGAACAGAGCGAGATCAATTTCTGGGCCAATATATCCAAGTTTGCTGATGATACAAAGCTGGGTGGGAATGTAAGTTGTGAGGAGGATGCAAGGAGGCTTCAAGGGGATATAGACAGGCTAAGTGAGTGGGCAAGGATATGGCAAATGAAATATAATGTGGAGAAATGTGAAGTTATCCACTTTGGTAGGAATAATAGAAAAGCAGAGTATTTTTTAAATGGTGAGAGATTGGGAAATGTTGGTGTTCAGAGGGACCTGGGGTGTCCTTGTACACGAATCATTGAAAGTTAACATGCAAGCAATTAGGAAAGTAAATGGTATATTGGCCTTTATTACAAGAGGATTTGAGTATAAGAATAAAGACGTCTTACTGCAATTATATAGGGCCCTGGTGAGACCACACCTGGAGTATTGTGTACAGTTTTGGTCTCCTTACCTAAGGAAGGATATACTTGCCATAGAGTGAGTGCAACAAAGGTTCACCAGACTGGTTCCTGGGATGGGGGGATTGTCCTATGAGGAGAGATTGAGTAGACTAGGCCTATATTCTCTAGAGTTTAGAAGAATGAGAGGTGATCTCATTGAAACATACAAAATTCTTACAGGGCTTGACAGGGTAGATGCAGGGAGGATGTTTCCCCTGGCTGGGGAGTCTAGAACCAGGGGTCATAGTCTCAGAATAAGGGGTCGGCCATTTAGAACTGAGATGAGGAGAAATTTCTTCACTCAGAGGGTGGTGAATCTTTGGAATTCTCTACCCCAGAGGACTGTGGCGGCTCAGTTGTTGAGTATATTCAAGACAGAGATCGACAGATTTTTGAATATTAAGGGAATCAAGGGATATGGGGATAGTGCAGGAAAGTGGAGTTGAGGTAGAAGATCAGCCATGATCTTATTGAATGGTGGAGCAGGCTCGAGGGGCCGAATGGCCTACTCCTGCTCCTATTTCTTATGTTCTTATGTTCTTAAAAATACAGGTGATGGCCTTGGCTGAGTGGTAGCCCTCACTGTCCTTGCCTTGCAATGGAGGTGGCAAAGACAAGTCACATCTGATATACCCAGGTAGGACTGGCATGTTCTGTAAATATATCTCCTTGGGTATAGGTGGGAGCGCATATACTCCTTAAGGTGTCTAAAAATATTGGTTTCTTATGAGTTTGTCCTCCTTATTTATGTTAAAGGGGATAAAGGAATATGCAAAAGACAGGCACATGAGATTAGGACTGCTACCCATGAGGAGGACGAGTTGTTCAGACAAACGACCTGTTTCCATATTGTGATTTTAATGTAATTCTATGTAATCTAATTTGTGCGTCATAAAGGCAACAGCAAAAGGGATCCCCATCCTTCCAACGTTGTTAGCTGAAACGTCCAGTGCAACAACAATGCCAAGATTGCTGTAGCGTGTTACTGAAGAATTTAACAACAAGATCCAATGCAAAAGATTAAGGAAGCATGCCAGATCTTCAATGCAGAAGTAGAAAAGTGATGGTAATCAAAAAGGAAAATCTGCTGTTCAATCCACTGCAAAAACAACCTTGCTTTAATTTTTTCACTAAAGCTCTTCATCTGTCGTGCGCCTATTTTAGATGAGCCGGCTGCAGTCTGTGGTTGCTCCCTCACCTGAAATTCAGTGTGGGACCTTGTTAATGTAAGTGGCCAATTTAAATGAGGCTCGTCTTTGCCTGTGCGCACTCAAACATCACGTGTTGAAAAATGCGATGGGGCCTCATGAAACTTCCGCCCAAAATTGGCGCAAAGTAGGTCGGCGGTCGTACTGCCCAACCGAAGCCGGCATCAGGAGGCTCAAACCGTTTTCCAGTTCGGGCCTCATTTGAATGTGGCCAGCGAACTGCGGGTCATAACCGGTCACCCCGTTACAGCTCGCTGATGGTAGGAGGACGGCAGGTTGGGCCTTGAGTGGGGGGGTGGAAGAAGTCAATCCTGGAGTGGGGCAAGTACGGGGTCTTCCTGGCCCCACAGAAATAAAAGAAGAAAACAAAGTTTGAGGGCCTTGAGTGAAGCAGCCACTGGCGGTCCCTTTCAGGACTGCCGCTCACCACCTCGTACAAATGGGTCGAGCATGTCCAGTTGTATTTCAAAATTGCAAATGGAGTCCTACAACAGCATAGGACCCTGACTCACATAGTTAAGCAGCCTCCTGCCCAGAAACAGGCAGGCATTTTTGTGCTCTCATTTATAGGCCTGCCTGAAAATTGCTTCAGGCGATCCTTGGACATCTAAGGGACTGCCGAAGTGACCGCCTAATTTTCAAATGCTGGGTGTCCATTTTTCAGGTAAGAAATGGGCACCTGGTAGTTGAATGTCTCCTCTCACCACCCCCCCCCCTCCCCTCCAACCCCCCCACTTCCCCGCCCCCCCCCATGTCTTTAACTCAATGACTTGTGTGATGTGATAATGACTGAGCAGATTATTGCTATCTCATTAGGTCAAGAAATTTTGGAACTTATTCGACCAGCTAGCCACTCAAATGTGTAGGGAGGAAATGGCAGCTTGTATTTACATGACCATCGACAAATCATGGAAACTATTCATTAAACTCACGGTCAGGCCATCTGGCTTTGTGTGCACAGCAGATGTATGAAAATTCCAGTATCATTATTAATCTGCATTTCTGCATTGGTCATCATGGAATTAGTCAGCAAAACAACAGGAGCCTAAAAATTGTTGGGAGATGATTTATCCTGTTTTGTCGCCTAGATTCACACCGTGTGACTGTGAAATCAACTTTATTGACTTCCTGTTAAATAAGGGCAGTTGAAAATTTGGATGCTGTGGAGGTCACCCCCAGAGGCAGGACTGACCTATAATTGGCTGTGTAATTGTCCAATGAATTAGTTCACATCTGCAAGTAATCATACTAATTTTGACATGCAGATAAGGTATTGGTCTGCTGCCAGTTTAAAAAGGGGCAGCAGTAGGAACCCTACAGAGATAATGGAGGATAAAACGAAGAGGAAGAATGTGTTGGGAGCTTAATATTATTTTCTAATGGATTACAAGGAATGTCTCATTATCAGGGCTCCAGTTCAAAAGTCAAAGAATGCTGTTTAAACGAGACTGTTACTCCAGGGTGAAATTCTATCAATGTACTTCTCCGTAGTATAGTAATGAATATCCCTGCTTGTCGTGCAGGAGGCCAGGGTTGAATTCCTTGACAGTGAGATGGTCTCAGCTTGGCTCCGAGTAGACCTCCTGCGTGTGAGCCAGAAGGATATGGGTTTAAACCTCACTCCAGATTTGGAGCTCATAGCTTGGCTGACGTCTCAGTGCAGTACTGAGGGAATGCAGCATTTTCAGAGGTACCATATTTTTGATGAGATGTCTGCCTGTTGAGGTGGATGTAAAAGATCCCATGTCACTATTTTGAAGAGGAGCAGGGGCGTTCTCCTGCTGTCCTGGCCAACATTTATCCCTCAACCAACACCACCAAAAATAGATTAACTCGTCATTACCTCATGGCTGTTTGTGGGACCTTGCTCTGCACTAATTGGCTGCTGCATTTTCCTACATAACAGTAGTGACTACACTTCAAAATTAATTTATTGGCTATGATGTGCTTGGGGACATCTTGAGGACATGAAAAATACTACAGAAATATGAGTCTTTCCTTTTTTACTCTCCCTGAAGGGTATTAATAAAAAGTTCTTTAAGTAGACCTCTTCCCTATCAGAAGGTATTTCTGTTTGTGGAAGTTAAGAAGTAGTTTCATGGAAACAATTCCCCTTTCCAAACATCACATCAGGTCTCCCAGATGGAAAAGACTTTTGACACAACCCATGGGTCCATCTCCGGCCAGCTGCTGTTGAGGTGAGGGTGACCTGTGATTGGCATCCTGGATATTGACCATTATTTTCAAATGTAAATCAAACATCAGCAGCAGTTCTGACTCAAACCCTTGTTCAGTCTACTTGCATTGTGTGATGTAGGGTAGTGAGGTCACAGCATCTGGTGGAAACCATCCTA
This sequence comes from Squalus acanthias, assembly GCA_030390025.1. Classification (NCBI taxonomy): domain Eukaryota; kingdom Metazoa; phylum Chordata; class Chondrichthyes; order Squaliformes; family Squalidae; genus Squalus; species Squalus acanthias. The sequence goes on from CM059429.1 coordinate 158,601,442, forward strand.
AGCTCCCAGGGGCTGATTTTCATCTTGTTGTCTAAGCTAGTTTCAAATGGTTAAGAACTGATGCAAATCCAACCTTAAAAATCAGTTAGTTGTAAGCGCATATTATTATTATTGTTATTATTCATAGCACCAGGTGCAGCCTTAGACGGGTCTAGGGAAGACATGAGTGGTAGGAGAGGAAAATTGTTATCAAATATAAAGAAAGAAAGACTTGCATTTACATAGCGCCTTTTATAAAGGGTTGGGGATAATTAATGGGGAGTGTCACAATAGGGGGAAAAATTCTGAAAATCTTTGGAGAGCCTTAAATGGCACGTCAATCAATTAGCAGCCTTTGCCGAGGCTGAAGAGACAGGGAATTAAGAAGTGGCAGGCATAAATGAAGGGAAAGAGAACCCTAGGTGCAGACATGCAGGTAAGCTCAGGATCCGACCCCCCACTGTTTGGTGGGCTGCTGAAGTTGGTGTGTTGTGCATGAGGTGCTTGCGTGGAGAGTTACCCTCTGTACCATTTTACGATTGGATGCAAATAGGTGCAGCCATGTTTCTGGCCACAGCTGACGGTTTATTGTCCCTGCACGAGTCAGAAGAAATAAGTCCATCTTTATTTTCTTCATCATTTACTGATGGCCGCGTATGTGCAAGCTTTGGTTATAAACCGTTTATAGGGATATTAGTAAAACTTGAGCAAATGATTATTAACCAATAATTAATAGGTGAATAATAGTGACTAGAACGAGATCATTTGTTTTTTAATGGTACAATCACTTAAAGGGGTTTCTCTGGCGGCAGTCAAAACCCAGTTAAGCTCTTGCATTGGAGTTCATTATTGCCAATTACTTTGGGGACTCTGTTTATTGATGATTTATTATAATTTTTATTTCTTGTTGCTGTCTGTGATCCTTCAGACATCATGGCAGCTGTTTTGATGCAGAAAAGTGAAAGGTTCTATGACTGCAATTTGAACTTGGCTTCAATGAAGATATTCTGTAGAAGGACTTGGAGCAGATAAAGAGGCAGGACTCTGTCTGAAGCTCATAGCCAAATGTGATCAGCGTATTATCAGGTTTTATTACATTGAATTACATAGAAATTACAACATGGAAACAAGCCATTCGGTCTGTTGTGAGCGGTATCCCATCGCGATTTATCTCCCCCTTCCTTCAACCAGTTCTATGACCTATTCTATAATGTTGAGATCTGCTTCAATCACTAACTCCAGTAATGCATTCCACAGCCTCATTACCCTCCATGTAAAAACTTTTTCCTTGCTTTCTGTCCTAACTCTCTTACATTTAATTTACTATCTACATTGTCTCATTCTAGACCCTTCAATCACTGGAAACAGTTTGATTATATATAACCTGTCTCATCCCTTCATAATTTTGTACACCTCTATTAAATCTGTCCGGCTCTAACTATAACAACCCCAAGCCTGAACCTGGAAGGATTAATGCGTGCTGTATAAAATTTTAGATAGGACCAGGTTTTTTTCTTTATTCCTTTAAACTTTTTCTTTTCTCCTGAAGAAATGGACACATGCTGGGGTTCCATAGTTAAACAGGTACTGGCAAATGTCAGCCCAGTGTCAACTGTGGCTCAGTGGGTAGCACTCTTGTCTCTGTGTCAGAAGGTTGTGGGTTCAAGTCCCATTCCAGAGACTTGAGCACAAAAATCTAGGCTGACACTCTAGTGTAGTACTGAGGGTGTGCTGCACTGTCAGAGGTGCCGTCTTTCAGATGATACATTAAACTGAGGCCCTGTCTGCTCTCTTGGGTGGATGTAAAAGATCCCATGGCATTATTTTGAAGAAGAGCAGGGGAGTTATCCCCGGTGTCCTGGCCAATATTTATCCCTCAATCAACATAACAAAAACAGATTATCTGGTCATTATCACATTGCTGTTTGTGGGAGTTTGCTGTGTGCAAATTGGCTGCCGCTTTTCCTACATTACAACAGTGACTACACTTCAAAAAGTACTTAATTGGCCGTAAAGCGATTTGGGACATCTGGTGGTTGTGAAAGGTGCTATATAAATGCAAGGCTGCAATTTTCCCTACCTCGGCGGGTCCGTGGCGGGCGACGACAGTGGTGGGTCTCGACCCTGCTGCTGGCTCCAGCCTGCCCTGATTGGGCTTGTTAAGCCCGCCCAGTGAGTTTCCTGGCCAACTGAAGGAAGCGGAGCTGATGATGTCATTTGATGACGCGTCATCAGCCGGTTTCCTTAAAGAGACCTTGCGCAAATTTACTTTGACATTTGTGCTGTCAGTGTTCTACAGCATTGAGGTGGTGCATGGCTCACCAAGGCTCTCCCATGACTCGCTCCATATGCTTATGGAGGGAGTCACAGCATGCAGGGAGGTTCTCTTCCCTTCCAATGCCTGGTTGCACATTGTACAGGAGGGCACAAGCAGGGATGTCGTTAGGAGGACCAGGCTGCAGTGGCACAATCCTTTCAATGATCTCAGTAGATCACGAAACGTTACTGCAAAGCCACACTCAACCTCATCCTGCTGTGCCACTCATCACATCCCCATCACTCTGCCTTCCCTACCCTACTCTTGCACATCCTTACTCACACCTTGCACCTCCACCCATCCCTCTCTATCTACATTATCACTTCCCCATCTCACTAGCCACCCCTCACACTCACCCTCATCCTAGTTCAATCATACCAACTAACAACACACAAGGGTAGGCACATGTGTTTTAACCAATGTTCATGTGAAGTTTCAGTTAATGTGCTGTCAAACACTGAAATCTTTATTTTCAACACTTTCCGTTATTGCACAGATTTGTGTGCACCTTTTGGAAGTGGCTTAGTGAGTTGCAGTGAATGGTGAGACATGATGGTACCCCCCCGCAATGCTGATGCGTGTGAAAGGAATGGCTTGGGCATTGTAAGGATGCTTTATGTCATTGGTGTGGGGTGGTGCCAACCTGGTGTATCATGTGGCAGCCAGGGTGTACAGCGTCAAGTGAAGTAAATCTAGCCATGCTGAGGCCATCCCTGGCCTCCCGGGCAGCAATGTGGTTGGGTGCTGATGCCCTCTATCCTGTGTAGCATCAGGTGATTGTGGAGAAGGTTGGTGCGGTTGTTGGTGCTGCTGGTGTGCCTGGTGCTGCTGGTGTTGCGGCTGACTGTGGTCAGATGCCGAGGACCAAGGTGAGATAGTATAAACTGCACACATGCTGATGGAATAGATGGCAGGTGAAGCTGAGATGACAGAAGCGATCTGTCAGTGGTGAGAGAGGTTATTCCAATGAGGTGACACTGGATAGAGTGTTTGCTCCAAACACTTGCAACCTGCATAAAGCTCAATCTGTCTTCCAAATGCAGTAAGCAACAGCTTCTGAGCTTGGAAAGTGAACAGCTGTGCGATGGGAGCTTTTATAGCTCATTTCAAGCTGTCAAGTAATGAAATGATTCCATGGCCATTCAACTCCCACCCAGCTTAACAGATGTGATCCCTGAGCAGCGTGGAGCCTGTTGGCGAGCTGGTAAATTCTAAAGGTGAGCTCAAAATTGTTGTTAATCCTCTGCTAACAAGGTCATAATGACGTGTTGGGTCTGCTCAGCGTTGACAGACCCAACATTTGGGAAAGTCACACGGCGGCGGGTTGACAGTGGGGTGCGGACCCGCTGTCGAAAAAACACATTCCCACCCGGCCCTCCACCGATTGTGCCCACTGACCCCCCCACCCCGAAAATTTCCCCCCTAGTCTTTCTTTCTTTCTATGGTATCCTATCCAAATGGCTATTATGTATGTGTAAGGCAAGACAGTGAACATTGGCAGACTATTCAGTTGTGGGTAGCATCACAGCTGGGCCTGATTTCGTCCTTACCCACGTGTGCTCTTTCCAGCAGGAATCACTGGATATTGTTCCGAAATGGGATCTTCGGACATGATTTTTCTTCACCCTAGCCCAAGGCTCCTCATCTCGGCACCAAAATCGTAGACCTACGAAACAACATGGGTCTACGATTCTGCCACTAGGAAAGAGGAGCTTGACTTTAGCAGTGTAAACACCAGGAGCTGGCTCATGAATTCCAGTCTCTCGGAATACAAAATAAACCAAGGTAAATAGATAGCTGGACTAAGCACCATGATTGATGAGCATGGTTCTTCCAAGTCAGGGAGAAATTTTTTTTTTTTTGCATGTTCCCTGGATATTGTTGTTTTTCAATGGTTACCAACGTTGTTTTCTTTATATTTTAGTAAGAGAGTTCGTTGGGGGATAAACTGTTATGTGACATTTTAACCAAAGACTCCATTTTTGGGTAAAACCTCCAGACCAAAAGGGAATCACACACATCTAATGCCTAAATGAAACATGTACGTTTGGGATTGGAGTAAGAACTCTTCTGTGTGTTAATGCAAATTTAATTCCAAATTTGATGTGAGGTAACTAAATGAATGAAATACTGTGTCAATTGTGACAGAGCTGTGCTCACCACCAGCCTGTGGCGTTTCCCAGAGTCTTACATAATTCTCTCTACCTTTGACTCACAATTTTCATGCTCTCAGCTTGCCCACACCCTCATCACTTAGCAACAGAATTTTATTTCAGAATTGCAGCCGCATCTTTATTTCTGTTGCGGCGATTCTGCCTGAAGGATTTCTGCTCTCTTCAGCCTGGCACTACCAAATCTAGCATCCCCAATCACCTGTGCATTTTTATCTTATATTGGAAGGCAGTTGATGGGAGTTCAGTGGACTGCCCTCTGTCGACTGCAATGCACAGGAAGAAGAATTCTATAGCGCCCTTCACAACCTCAGAATGTCCGAAAGCGCTTTACAGCCAAAGTATAGTCACTGTTGTAATGTAAGAAATACGGCAGCCAACTTGCACGCAGCAAGTTCCCCACAAACAGCAATGAGATAATGATTCTGTTGTTTCGTAGATCTACGGTTTTGGGGCAGAGTTGAGGGGCCTTGGGCTAAGGTGAAAAAAAATCTGTTTTTTTAAGTGATGCTGTTTGAGGGATAAATATTGGCCAGGATACAGGGGAGAACTCTCCTGCTCTTCTTAGAGGAGTGCCTTGGGATCTTTTATGTCCACCTGAGAGGGAAGACAGGGCCTCGTTTACAGTCTCATTAGAAAGACTGCTCCCTCAGTACTGCACTGGTGTGTCAGCCTAGATTATGATGTGGAGATGCCGGTGTTGGACTGGGGTGGACAAAAATGAGAAGTCGCACAACACCAGGTTATAGTCCAACAGATTTATTTAAAATTACAAGCTTTCGGAGCTGTTTCCCTTTATTCAGCAACTGGATCTCATCATTCCACAGTGGAGTCCAGCATGACGTGTACTTGATTTAAAGGTAAAGGATTGAAGTATGGAAGTCTTGGATAAAGTAGAAAGAACTGGGCAATTTAAAAGCGCCTTAGGACATTACCAAGGAAAGTTTTTCCCTGAATTTTAGCCCCCCTTTTTCTCCCCTGTTCTCCTGAAGGTGGTGAGTGTTGATGGGGTGCACTTCCACTAGTGCCAATCACCCACTGCTACCCCAAGTGACCATTCTTCAGCATGAACCAAGATATCAAATATCAGAAGGCTATTCATCTGTGGACAACATCACAGTCCTGGTCTTACTTGAGCTCCACATGTGTGTGCTTTCTCCCTAACCCTGGGACATTGAGGCCAAGTGGATTTCTTTGGTGCCACCCTGGCTGAGACCAACTAACTGGGACCTTGTGGTTTTGTACCGTTCAGTACCACACTGGTGAAGGTTAAAATTCAGTACTGGAATCATTGATTTGAATAAACTTTCCTTTTAAGAAGTTTTGAGAGCAGAATATTAAAGAAAAAAGCAGAAGAGATAAGGCCTATGAGATTTTGTGTGGGGCAGTGAGGCTTTTCATAGCTGGTGCATATACATAGATACATAGATACATAGATACATAGAAGATAGGAGCAGGAGTAGGCCATCCGGCCCTTCGAGCCTGCTCCGCCATTTAAGGAGATCATGGCTGATCCTCCAATTCAGTATCCCGTCCCCGCCTTCTCTCCGTAACCCTTAACCCCTTTTGCCTGTAGAAATACATCTAATTCCCTCTTAAATATATTTAATGAGCTGGCGTACACTGCCCTCTGTGGCAATGAGTTCCACAGGTTCACCACCCTCTGAGTGAAGAAATTCCCCCTCATTTCTGTCCTAAATGGTTTAGCCCTTATCCTTAAATTATGTCCTCTAGTTCTGTTCTCACACGCCAAGGGAAACATTCCTTCTGCATCTAGTCTGTCTAGACCTGTCAGAATTTTATACACTTCTATGAGGTCCCCTCTCAATCTTCTAAACTCCAGTGTGTACATCCCTAAACTACATAGTCTCTCCTCATAGGTCAATCCCGCCATTCCTGGTATCAGCCTGGTGAATCGCCGCTGCACCCCCTCCATGGCAAGAACATCTTTCCTCAGATGAGGCGACCAAAACTGTACACAGTACTCGAGGTGTGGTCTCACCAGTGCCCTGTACAGCTGCAGCAAGGTATCCCTGTTCCTGTATTCCAACCCTTTTGCTATGAAGGCCAGCATACCGTTTGCCTTCTTGATCGCCTGTTGCACCTGCATGCTCGCCTTCAGTGACTGGTGTACAAGAACACCCAGGTCTCTCTGTACTTCCCCCTCTCCCAATTTATTGCCATTTAAATAATAATTTGCCCTCCCGTTCCTGCACCCAAGGTGGATAACTTCGCACTTGTCCACATTATAGTGCATCTGCCATTTATCCGCCCAATCACCCAGTCTGTCCAAATCGCTCTGGAGCTTCCTGGTCTCCTCCTCTGAGCCCACCCCCCCTCCTTGTTTAGTGTCGTCTGCAAATTTGGAAATGCTGCATCCGACTCCCTGATCCAGGTCATTAATGTAAATTGTGAACAGCTGGGGACCCAGGACAGATCCCTGTGGTACCCCACTTGTTACTGCCTGCCATTCAGAAAATGAGCCGTTTATTCCAACTCTCTGTTTTCTATCTGACAGCCAGTTCTCTATCCACGTCAATACTTTCCCCTTTATCCCATGAGCTTCAATTTTCCCTGCTAATCTTTTATGTGGGACCTTATCGAAGGCCTTTTGGAAGTCCAGGTACACCACATCTACTGGCTCTCCCCCATCTATTTTACCAGTTACTCCCTCAAAAAATTCCAATAGATTAGTCAAGCACGATTTACCCTTTGTAAATCCATGTTGACTCTGTCCTATCCTGTCCCCATTTGCTAAGTGCTCCGCTATTTCATCCTTAATGATGGACTCCAGCATTTTGCCCACAACTGATGTAAGGCTTACAGGTCTGTAATTACCTGCTTTTTCCCTACCCCCCTTTTTGAATAGTGGGGTAACGTTAGCTACCCTCCAATCCATGGGCACTGTTCCCGAGTCTAATGAATTCTGAAAAATCATACTTAGTGCATCCGCTATCTCTAGGGCCACCTCCTTCAGTACCCTAGGATGCATGTTATCAGGCCCTGGGGATTTGTCCGCCTTCAATCCCTTTAGCTTCCTTAACACCATATCCTTAGAGATATTGACTTGCGTCAGTTCCTCCTTTGCAAATGTCCCTATTTTTCCCGATATCCAGGGAGGTTTTTTGTGTCTTCCTTCGTAAAGACTGACCCAAAGTATGCATTTAGTTGGTCTGCCATTTCCTTATTTCCCGTTATATATTCCCCCGTATCTGACTGCAATGGGCCAACTTTGGTTTTCACCAGTCTTTTCCTCTTGATATACTTATAAAAGCTTTTGGAGTTAGTTTTTATATTTTCCGCCAGCTTGCTTTCGTAAGCTATTTTGCCCCTCTTGATTAAGCCCTTTGTCCTCCTTTGCTCTATCTTAAACTGTTCCCAATCTTCCGCTCTGGCGCTTTTTTTGGCTATTTTATACGCCCTATCTTTGGATTTTATGCTGTCTCTAATTTCCCCTGTTATCCACGGTTGAGTCACCTTTTTAGATTTCCTTTTATGCCAGATTGGTATAAACAATTTTTGCAATTTTGTCATTCTATCTTTAAATGCTTGCCATTGTTTATCTACCTCCAGTCCTCCCAGGAACGTTGTCCAATCAGACCTACTCAGTTCCCGTCTAATGGCATCATAATTCCCCTTGTTTAAATTCAGGACCTTAGTATCTGAGTCAATTTCTTCGCTCTCCATTTCGAGTGAGAAATCGATCATGTTATGATCGCTCTGACCCAAGGGTCCCCGTACAACAAGATTACTAATTAGTCCCTTCTCATTGCACAGTACCCAGTCCAATATAGCCTGTTCCCGAGTTGGTTCCTCGACATATTGATCCAGATAACCATCCCTTAAACACTCAAGGAATTCCTCCTCCTCATTATTTTTACTGATTAGGCTATTCCAATCTATATGTAAGTTAAAGTCACCTATGATGACAGCTGTGCTCTTATTGCACGCTTCTCTAATTTCCCTCGTGATGCCCTCCCCAACCTCTATTTTACTATTTGGAGGCCTATATACCACTCCTATTAATGTTTTTCGCCCCTCGCTATTTGATTGGAACAACTATCGGGACTAGGTGCCCTCTATGTTGGTCCCCCTTCCTAGTCTGCGGTAGCTGAGGCCAACCACCATCCTTGCTGAGGTTAGCTCAGGACGAGGGGGGATTCAGGGCTAAAACACGGCACCATCACTGTATGTGGGGTGGATGACGGGAAACAGTGTTCCCTTTAAGCCACGTGGCCGCGCAGCGCTCTGCAGCACCCGCGCAGCCGGCTCATGGCTTTTAAATGGGACAAACCGCTTATGCGCGGTATTTTAAAGGGGCCGCGCACCCAAAAAAAAGTTAAAGGGAACACTGGACAGGAGTGCAAAATAAATGTTAAACAGTGTGAAATGGAGTGTAATTTCACATTCCCCATTATAATTGCAGCTTGCAAAGAATTGTGCAATGTAATTGGAAATGTGAATAAAATTATGAGATTATCCACCCAAAACAGGGCTTTCCTATATGTGACGCCATACCTCTGTGGTCCACTGGGAGCAGTGCAAGCATTTTCAGTCATACTGGAGTTATGTAACTCCGAGAGTAACCGCCCACTGTCCTCCCTCAAGCGTTCTGAAGCGAGCAGCTCAGACATTGTCTTTAGTCAGTTAATGAGTCAATGAGTATGAATGCACTTTGCAGTTACTCAGTGTGTTCAATTGTTGAAATAAAACATTTCACAGGGCTTATTCATATATATTTTGTTTGCTTTGGCTCGGCTGTGGGTGCTGGGCCTCAGAAGACAGCTGTTTGCAAGAGCCAGATATTCTCAGTGAATAACATCCACATCAAAACCTACATCAGTGATTAAGTGTAGCAGTAAAAAAAAAAATTCTCTTTTTTTATCTTCCTCATCCCATTTCTCCTTCTCCTCCCCTGAAGGGACTTACTCACCATGGGATATGGTTTCCTCTGGTACCATGTTGAGTGTGTCAGCAAGAATTGCAACCATGGATCACAGCTGAGCCCAGTCCTTTCCCACTCCGATATCCACGCACCTGAACCTTCCAGCAGGAGTCATTGGATAGTGATCAGGAGTAATCCTTAGTAAGTCTGTTAATCGCACTTTGCTGAATTACGATTTGCCAACTCCAGTCATTGTGTAAGAACATGTACTGGCACACACGTGATTTTGTTCGGGATATACATGTAAATAAATAGCGAAGGACTAGGTGAAAAAGGAAGAGGCCACAGGTATGTCTCGGGTCCAGTGTGGATGGGGTCCATGATCACAATATGCTCATACCTGATGTTGCTATTCCCTCTGTGTACCTGGTTTCTTGCTGCTGCTGACAGCTGAATCCAGGAGTTTGACCCCTGCATCTAACGGCATAAAGTATGCAACAGAACGATGGTAAAACATAGAAACATAGAAGATAGGAGCAGGAGTAGGCCATTCGGCCCCTCGAGCCTGCTCCGCCATTCAATGCGATCATGGCTGATCATCCAAATTCAGTACCCTGTCCCTGCTTTCTCCCCATATCCCTTGATCCCCTTAGCCTTAAGAAATATATCTAACTCCTTCTTGAATATATTTAATGAATTGGACTCAACTGTCTTCTGTGGTAGAGAATTCCACAGGTTCACCACTCTCTGGGTGAAGAAATTCCTCCTCATCTCAGTCCTAAATGGCTTACCCCTTATCTTTAGACTGTGACCCTTGGTTCTGGACTCCCCTGCCATTGGGAACATCCTTCCTGCATCTAGTCTGTCTAGTCCTGTTAGAATTTTATAAGTTTCAATGAGATCCCCTCTCATTCTTCTAAACTCTAGCGAATACAAGCCCAATCGACCCAATCTCTCTTCATACGTCATTCCTGCCATCCCAGGTATCAGTCTGGTGAATCTTCGCTGCACTCCCTCCATGGCAAGAACATCCTTCCTCAGATAAGGCGACCAAAACTGCACACAATACTCAAGGTGTGGTCTCACCAAGGCCCTGTACAACTGCAGCAAGACATCCTTGCTCTTGTACTCGAATCCTCTCGCTATGAAGGCCAACATACCATTTGCCTTCTTAACCGCCTGCTGCACCTGTATGCTTACCTTCAGTGACTGGTGCACAAGGACACCCAGGTCTCGTTACACTTCCCCTTTTCCCAATCTATTGCCGTTCAGATAATAATCTGCCTTCCTGTTTTTGCCACCAAAGTGGATAGCCTCGCATTTATCCACATTATACTGCATCTGCCATGCATCTGCCCAATCACCCAACCTGTCCAAATCATACTAGAGTTTCTCTGCATCCTCCTCACAGCACACACGCCCACCCAGATTTGTGTCGTCTGCAAACTTAGAGATATTACATCTAGTTCCCTCGTCTAGATCATTAATATATATTGTGAATAACTGGGGTCCTAGCACCGATCCCTGCGGTACCCCACTAGTCACTGCCTGCCACTCGGAAAAAGACCCGTTTATTCCAACTCTTTGCTTCCTGTCTGCCAACCAGTTGTCTATCCAAGACAGTACCTTACCCCCAATCCCATGTGCTTTAACTTTGCACGCTAATCTCTTATGCGAGACCTTATCGAAAGCCTTCTGAAAGTCCAAATACACCACATCCACTGGTTCTCCCTTATCTATTCTACCAGTTACATCCTCAAAAAATTCCAGTAGATTAGTCAGGCATGATTTACCTTTTGTAAATCCATGTTGACTTTGTCCGATCCTGTCTCTGTTTTTCAAGTGCTCTGCTATTATATCTTTTATAATGGACTCTAGCATTTTCCCCACTACCAATGTTAGGCTTACTGGTCTATAATTCCCCGTTTTCTCTCTACCACCTTTTTTAAATAGTGGGGTTACATTAGCTACCCTCCAATCAATGGGAACTGTTCCAGAGTCTGTAGAATTTTGGAAGATGACCAGCAATGCATCTACTATTTCTAGGGCCACTTCCTTAAGTACCTCAGGATGTAGATTATCAGGCCCTGGGGATTATCGGCCTTCAATCCTATCAATTTCCCTAACACCATTTCCCTACAAATACTGATTTCATTCAGTTCCTCCCTCTCATTAGACCCTATGTTCCCCGACATCTCTGGGAGGTTATTTGTGTCCTCCTTTGTGAAGACAGAGCCAAAGTATGTATTTAATTGGTCTGCCATTTCTTTGTTCCCCATTATAAATTCCCCTGATTCTGACTGCAAGGGACCTACGCTTGACTTCACCAATCTTTTTCTCTTCACATATCTATAGAAGCTTTTACAGTCAGTTTTTATGTTCCCTGCAAGCTTACTCTCATACTCTATTTTCCCCCTCTTAATTAATCCCTTTGTCCTCCTTTGCTGAATCCTAAACTGCTCCCAATCCTCAGGTTTGCTGCTTTTTCTGGCCAATTTATATGTCCTCTCCTTGGATCTTATGCTATCCCTAATTTCCCTTGTTAGCCATGGTTGAGTCACCTTTTTTGTTTTATTTTTATGCCAAACAGGGATGAACAAATTCTGTAGTTCATCCATGCGATCTTTAAATATTTGCCATTGCCTCTCCACCGTCAACCCTTTGAGTGACATTCCCCAATCAATCCTACCCAACTTGCGCCTCATACCATCGTAGTTTCCTTTATTTAAATTCAGGACCCTAGTCTCTGAGTCAACTACTTCACTCTCCATCTTAATGAAGAATTCGATCATATTATGATCGCTCCGACCCAAGGGGCCTCGCACAACAAGATTGCTAATTAATCCTTTCTCATTACATAATACCCAGTCTAAGATGGCCTGATCTCTAAATAACAACAGAAAACACTGGAAAAACTCAGCAGGCCAGGCAGCATCCGTGGAGGGAGAAACAGAGTTAACGTTTCAGGTCGAAGACCCTTCGTCAGAACTGGAAAAAAGCAGGAAATGAAATAGATTTAAAGCAAGTATAATGCTGGGAAAAGGGGGAGGGGATGAAAGAACAAAAGGGAAGGTCAGTGGTAGTATAGAAGGCAGGAGAGATTAAGAGACATTAAGAGATATTCAAGGCAAGAGGAGGTGGTAATATGATAGGTTGAGGCTAGATGAAGTGTGAAATACACTGGCAGATCCTGATCTCTAGTTGGTTCCTCGACATATTGGTCCAGGAAACCATCCCGTATACACTCTAGGAATTCCTCCTCCACAGTATTGTTACTAATTTGGTTAGCCCAATCTATATGTAGATTAAAGTCACCCATGATAACTGCTGTGCCCTTATTGCACGTGTCTCTAATTTTCCGTTTAATGCCATCCCCAACCTCAACATTACTGTTTGGGGTTCTGCATACAACTCCCACTAACGTTTTCTGCCCCTTGGTATTTCTCAGCTCTACCCATACAGGTTCCACATCATCAGAGCTAATATCCTTCCTTACTATTGTGTTAATATCCTCTTTAACCAGCAATGCTACCCCACCTCCTTTTCCTTTTTGCCTGTCCTTCCTGAATATTGAATACCCCTGGATGTTGAATTTCCAGCCTTGGTCACCGTGGAGCCATGTCTCCGCAATCCCAATTATATCATATCCGTAGCGATGGTAGCCCTTCTCTCCAAAGTACGCATCACACGGCACAGAAGTCACCAGACTCTTCCCGCGGTATATGACTGAGACATGAGCATGCACGGCAGCAAGTTCGCCACACATTACACAGCACAGACTGTAACAGCTAAACAGCTCAGCATGCTGCGGATGGATGTAAAAGATCCCCGGGCATTACTCAAAGAAGAGCAGGAAGTTCTCTCCGTGTCCTGGCCAAATTTTCTCCCTCAGCCAAGACCTCTAGGAAATACATTAGCCGGTCATTCATCTCATTTGTTGTTTGCTCATGTAACAACACCCAATACACGCCAAAAGTAATTCATTGGAAGTGAAACATTTTGGGATCCCGAGGATACGATAAGGCGCTATATAAATGCAGGTTCTTTATTTAAAGTCAGTGATAATTAGGTGCAGCACTTAAATTTGTATGAAATGAAGGAGATAGAACTAATTGCTGAGTAAAGCAGAGTGCACATACTACAGCTTAATGACCATTGGGGCAGAAATTCTGATTGAATCTTTTCAGTCCCACAGCAACGTGGTTGACTCTTACCTGCCCTCTGAAGTGGGCAAGTGAGTCACTCAGCTGTATCGAAGCATTACACAGAAGACCTGCACGAATTGCAACGGTTCAAGAAGGCCGCCGCCGCCACCTCAGGGCAACTATGAGCAATAAATGCCGGCAAAAAATGCCGGCCGTAGTCAGCGACGCCTCACATCCTGAGGATAAATTTTATTTAAAAAAACCTTCAAAATTATCAACTTTATAGCTGTGCAGGAGGCTGAAAGTTACTGCAAACAAAATTTGTGAGTTTAATTTCTCTTAGCAAATTGAATAAATGATGTCCTTTCTAGGAATGCTGCGTAAGGTGCACAGTGGCTGTTTACTATAAAATAGGGAAGTGTAATAAAACAATGAGCCACATTGTGTAATTGGTGTTCTGAGGCCCCACCCCATGACTCACGCAGCCAGTGACGTTCATTCTTCTGCCTCGGGTGAGTAAATTACAGCATAATGACTTGCAGATGTTGGAACCCGCAATTTGTGGCTGATTTTTGTTACTGCAGGGGCTGCGTTGCTCGAAGCCTTTACTTCTTGGGAGTGGAAGATTGTTTCGGCTCACAAAAACACCAGATCTGATGATCTTAGCATTTCTGCACTTAACCGAGAGCTGTTAGCCATTTGGTGACTGCAGGAACATTTCTTCTCCAGTGCCGTGAGCCAAGCAGGTTCACGCACCCAGCCTGTACAAAAACTAGGCAGTTCAGTTATCGAGGGACCTGTCTGGAAAATTTCTAACGTGTAAAACAAACATCAAAGCTCCGTATTTAAAAAAAAAAAGTCTGAAGGGGAACTTTTCCTGGGCTTGAGCTCCGGCTTATTAGGTGCGGCGAATACAGGAGAACTGGGTGGGTGGAATGTAAGAAAGCCTGCCTGATGTTCCATCAATGTAAATTAAT